>CM055122.1:816691165-817331540 GCA_029206835.1 Rana muscosa
TGCCTTACAAAGTTTGTCTGGAGCCAAATGGTTCAGTGTGATGGACCTCAAGAGTGGGTACTATCAAATCCCTATGCACCCAGAAGACAGGGAGAAGACAGCCTTCATAACCCCGGTGGGATTCTTCGAATTCAATAGGATGCCTCAGGGTCTATCTGGAGCTCCTGCTACCTTTCAACGCCTTATGGAGAAGACTGTTGGAGACATGAATCTTATAGAAGTCCTTGTGTACTTGGACGATGTCATTGTCTTCGGGAGAACCTTGGAAGAACATGAAGCCAGGCTGGAGAAAGTATTGAGAAGACTCAGTGAAGAGGGACTTAAGCTTTCCCCCGAGAAGTGTCGGTTCTACCAGTCTTCTGTGAACTATCTGGGGCACATAGTGTCTGAAGAAGGGGTGGCCACAGATCCTGAGAAGTTGGAAGCAGTCACTTCCTGGCCATGACCCACCACAGTAACAGAGCTCAGATCCTTCCTGGGGTTCTGCTCCTATTATAGGAGGTTTGTGGAGGGGTTTGCTCGGATTGCCCGCCCGTTGAATGAATTGCTAAAGGCAGAAGGGGAAGAGGATGACTCAGGGCCCAGGAGGCCTGGTGAGTCAGTTCAAGATGAGTGGAACCCAAGGTGTGAAGAGGCCTTTCAGGCCCTGAAGAGGAGCTTAACCACTGCCCCAGTCCTGGCCTACGCCGACCCTACCAGACCTTATGAATTACATGTGGATGCCAGCCATGAGGGTCTAGGCGGTGTGCTTTACCAAGAACATGAAGGACAACTGCGACCAGTGGCCTATGTGAGCAGGAGCCTGACCCCCTCAGAAAAGAATTACCCCACTCATAAGCTGGAATTCCTGGCCCTCAAATGGGCGGTAGTAGACAAGCTAAAAGACTACCTGTATGGGGCAGAGTTTACTGTGAAGACAGACAACAACCCCCTGACCTACCTCTTCACCACCGCAAAACTAGATGCCACCGGACACAGGTGGTTGGCCGCATTGTCTGGATTCAACTTCAGTCTGAAGTACAGACCAGAAGCTGGAAATAGGGATGCAGATGCCCTGTCCCGGAGGTCTCATGCCACGACAAATGACTGGGAAGATTGGACCCAAGTGGCACCGGACGGGGTGCAGGCCCTTTGTCAAGGGGCTGAATTCCAAGCCAGAGGAGGCTCCAGAGCAGAAGAAATAGGGGTTACCATGGTAGGAGTCCCCAAACACTATTGTGGAGTAACTCAACTGGAGGAAGACAACCTACCGAGACTGTCCAAGAAGGAGTTGAGGTGTGACCAATTGGAAGACCCCATGGGGAGATTGGTCCTCGAAGCCCTGGAGAATCAGGATCCCAACAAACTCCTACATCACCCCTCAAAGGAGGCTCGCCTGTTGAGGAAGGAATTGGACAGGCTGCAGGTACATCAGGGAGTGGTCTACCGAAGGGGCCCCTCTGATGACTCAGAAGATAAGTGGCAGTTATTCCTTCCAGAGAAGCACCGAGAGACTGTACTAATTGCCCTGCATGACCACCATGGTCACCTAGGGGCAGAAAGGACCTTCCAGCTTGTTAGAAATCGGTTCTATTGGCCCTGCATGAGGGCAGAAGTAGAGGAGTATTGCCATTCCTGTGCACTATGCATTCAGAGAAAGACCCTACCCCATCAAGCTGCCCCAATGGGCCACTTACAGAGTCAGGGCCCAATGGATCTGGTATGCATTGACTTTCTCTGCCTCGAACCCGACCTGAGTGGATTGGGGAATGTTCTGGTAATAACCGACCATTTCACCCGCTATGCTCAAGCTTTCCCAACCAAAGACCAGAAGGCATCCACCGTGGCCAAGATACTTATGGAGAAGTATTTTGTCCATTACGGACTACCACAGAGACTCCACTCAGATCAAGGAAGGGACTTTGAGAGTCGGTTGATCCGAAGACTTTTGGATTCATTGGGAATAAAGAAGACCAGAACCACGCCTTACCACCCACAAGGAGATGCTCAGCCGGAGAGATTTAACCGTACCCTGCTCAACATGTTGGGAACCTTAGAAACAGAGAAGAAGCAACACTGGAGTCAACACATATCAGCCCTAGTGCATGCCTATAACTATACCACAAGTGACGCCACTGGCTACTCCCCTTATCGACTTATGTTTGGGAGAGAAGCAAGGCTACCCGTGGACCTGGCCTTTGGCACTTCTTTAGACAATACCTCAACTACATCCCACAAGGGATACGTGGACAGACTTAGACGTAGCTTACAGTTGGCCTATGAACAAGCCCAGGCGGCTTCGGATCAAAGGGGAGCCCGCAACAAGAGAAATTTCGATCTGAAGGTTCGAGTGCAAGATCTGCAGCCCGGGGACCGAGTACTGCTACGCAATCTGGGGGTCCCTGGAAAACACAAGCTTGCCGACAGATGGAGATCTGAACCCTATGTCATCTGTAGGAAGTTGCCTGGTTTGCCTGTCTACAAACTAAAGCCAGAAGGAAAGGTGGGTCCACTGAAGACGTGGCATCGAAACCACCTGCTCCCACTTGCTGAGGCAGTCAGAATACCTCCCGTGAGAGACTCCCCTGAACCGGCCTCTATTCTGGATACTCCTAGGCCGAGCACTCGGTCCCAGACTTCTAGAGTTGAAGATGGGGAGGCCTCCCAATTGAGTACAGATGAAGGTGGAGAACTGGACTGGCTGTGGCCTCCCTCGACTCTGGGAATGTCCGCCATAGATCTCCCAAATGGAGGGGATACCCCAGATGCAACGCTGAATCCGGAGGCTACTGAATTCATACCCTTCAGTCCCTCAGCTGATTACTGGGAAGATGTTCCTGACACTTGCGCAGAGGAGGACCCTAGAGATTCCATACGTCAGTCGACTTCTGAATCAGAGGTTCCAGAACCAGCAATGTTACCTGAACTTACTCCTGAAGAAGAGCCTGTGGTGCCAGAGTCAGAAGCACCAAGAGAGCAGAGGGCTCGCAGAGTCATCAGGCCTCCCAAGAAACTAACTTACCCCCAAATGGGGATGAGCTCAGAGGACTCTGTTGTAACGGCTAGGAGAAGTGTTGAACAACCTGATCCCTCCACTGTCCATTTGGTGGAGGGCAACCCCAGCTCACTCTCTGGCACAGTTAGGCAGGCCACTCATGGTAGTGTGACCTGTGGGCAAGAGAGTTCCATCCCAAAGTTTTGGTGGGAATTCCCTATGCCAACATCATGCTCGACATTGTCCAAAATGGTAAACAGTATTTGTTGAAGTTTATCTTTGGGGACCAAAGAGTTTAAGTGGGGGGAGTGTGTAGCGGGGTTCCTTTAAATGCTCTCGAACTACTGTTCCCAGAACCCCACTGGTTCCCAGGATGTTTTGCTTCTGCCCCAGAGACTCATGGGTGGGGATATATAAGGAAGGGGCGAGGCCTGGCTCGGCCTCTTTGGACACGGGACGGCAGAGACTGATACACCTGTGCGGACCTGTGCTGGGTAAGGCCTGAAGCCTGGGGTCTTCCGCAGCCGACCAAAGAGCCTTCCACCCCACTGCGAGCCTGGGTGGCATCCGACATCTCTACTTACAGCCTGGATGGGATCGGGGACCCGATCGCAGCAACTGCTGTGGGCGAGTGAAGTCACAACCGGTGGAAGTTCCGGACGGAGATCGTGTCCGGCGGGTGAGCGAGCGTAAGCTCATTCCCTAACCTGTTTGCTAGTACTGTGCCTATAAACTGCCGAGGCCTACTACCTCATTTTAAAGACTCTCACTGGAGATTCACAGCAGGACTGATCACCAGTGAAGTGTTGTCAGTTATCAACTTTCCCTTTTCCTGGATTACAATTGTTGTTTATTCTTAAGTGCACCACCTCTACAGAGTCCGGTGAAGAATCCATCATTCATACAGGACTGAGTTCTAGAGTTAGGAATCAGGCCTGATTCATTAGGGACCTAGTTTAGTTATTGCGCCACAGGGCGCCTAGTTAACAGTCGCCCCATGTGGCGTCTCCTTATCCACCCCCCCCCCTTTCTCCATGGTGTAGTGTGACTGATATTTTAATATTGCAGGGCTCTGTGAATATTCTAATGGTCAAGTTGTTATCACTGTTCATTCCCTTTGCATAGCTGAAAGTAAAAAATCTGTTATTCCTTTATAACTACTCCGTGTCTGAGTCTCTCATAAAGTATAAGTATTAAATGTGTATACCCCTAAACTAACTGTGCCAGAAAGGGTCGAGTAGATTGCCGGGGATTGGCGGAGCTGTACTCAGGGCCCAGACCAAATCTGCGGCCCTCTTAGTTGAGGGTAACGCTACAATTAAAAAAGTTTTTTAAATATTTTTTTGTATATTTCTCTTGAACAAGGTTGATTACGAGGTGTCATAATATGTTGTGACAACGAACCTTTTCAAATTAGTTGTATTCAATAGTGCAACACCTACAGACGTAATTTGCATATTACGGCAGTGTAGAAAGTGTTAACTGTGAAAATCATGTGGCAGGTCATGGGGAGGGACATCCATATGAAGTCGTGATAAGGTTAAAATGACCAATTATTTGGAAAGTTTTGTAATTCAATGCGCTTCAATAGCGAAGTATTTGATGCATATTGTTTTTTATTTTTATTTTATTTGTTTTTAAATTGTTATTTAAATGCATATTGTATGTGTGCAAGTGGGAAGAACCGGAACTGAGGCTATCAATGGCTTAGTACGTCCTCTTCCTCCCTCTGATTGGCTGATACCTACATAAATAGTCAGACACACGTTAGCTTTGCACGCTTCCTGATGACGTGCAATACGAAACAGCTGTCGAGGCGACGCTAGGCTACGTTTCTGACGTTACTTCCGGTCCCGCTGGTTCTCTCCTGGTAGAAGGTGCAACGCACGCCGGATCGTTCTTCCGCTCAGATTCATTGCGCCCCGCTTGTCTAAGCTATCCAGCCTCAGTGCCGGGTCTGTGGCACTATTTAAGTAAGGGGGCATTTGTCTGTCCATTTTTTTACTATTTTTTATTAAACGAGATTACACTATTGTTGTTTTCTCTCTTTTGTGTCCCGCATATGCATGATCGAGCCTCCAGGAGGCAGGGAATCTCAGTTCCATGTATGAAATCTCTACTCATATTAGCAAGTGCCACTTGCAAAAAGCGCTTTTGACTCCTTTTTAATTAAAAGAGTCAATATGATCTGGTAAGCGGCCAATCTTCTTTGAGCACTATTGGGTGTCACATACTAAGTTGGTGGAGGCTATCACATCAAGATATATTTCTGATTTTTGGATCAAGTACATTCAAGCTTCATCCTATTACTGAATGTTATGAACTGTTGGAATATCACTGTTCACTATTCATTTGGACTATTATCAAGGACACTTATGTTGTATTTTGTGTTTTTCAAATTTGACACCGACCAGCAGGGGTGTCAATTCATTTAAGTGCATTTCAATTTCACGTAGCTCTGTTTGATGAGTCACAGCTCCTATGGTTTTTTGATTACACACTTGGGTTGGTGTTACACTTTGTAATTTGTTATTTTTCCACACTTTCATAGTGTGGTATATATGCAGGTATCTTAATTATTGTTTCACAGGTTTCTAATATTGCACTGTGGTCAGCGCCCCCACTATACATGCACGGTGTGTATGTATAACTATACCAAACGGGACATAAAGCCTATCAAAATCTTAAGTATGGCCGCAGAGTATGGAGGAGGAATATATAGCCCAGCCAGTATACATTTCGTCCCATAAAGAGAGCACAACAGAAACACAATTCGACCTTCGGGATCAGTTTTAACCTCAATATAAGAAAACTGTGTACCCCGTCTAATCAGGAAACTCACCCCCCTCGAGTATACCGAGCCTGTGGCATGGTATTGATGGCAAAACTGCCTTGGTGCGAATTGCGGTACCGGAGTCGGGGGGAGATGAGTCTCCTGCAGACATATCACTTCCGCATCTACTCGCCCGATCGTGCGGAGCACGGCAAGGCGCTTAGTCGGATCATTTAAACCCCTGACATTCCAGGACATAAACCTAGTAATCTTAGCCATCTAACAAATGCAGAAATATAAACAGATAGAGGTATCATCAAAGCATACAGATAGGCTCGCAGCCATATATGGCAGTATACCCAGACGATTACAGACCAGTGCACAGAGTATGGGGAGGGAGGGGGTGCATGGCTGTCAGAAGCAGCAACCCATATGACAGAGTCCAGCAGGGGAGTGGGCACAAACATTAATGAAAAAAAAGAAAAAAAAGGGGGGTGAAAAATAAACAACAGCAAAAAAGGCATGGTGGAAGTGAGAATAAATCTTGATTCACGTAGACTGGCCAACAGGGCCAAACAGTCACGGCAAAAGTAAACTAGTGGCCGGAACCAGGCCATCTTAGGGGGCAACAGAGGAAGTGCACCGCAGTGTCTCAATTACTTCTCAACAGCTGGAAAGAAAATAGCCGTGTTGGTAAAACCGTGTAATAACATTGTGCTCCGCCTTGCAGTAGTAAAGTGGATCTGATCTGGAATTCAAAAGCAACAGAGTGACCAAACTCATGGCGGGGCAGGGCGCCTATTGCGCGATTCGCGGATCGCCTGTTCCTCCCTATCCAGCCATTGTGCAGCAGATGATGGCGAATCAAAGAAATGCACTTCACCCAATACTTCCAAGCGTAGGCGAGCAGGGTACAGCATGGCATACTTTAGATCAAGGTCTCTAAGCCTGCGCTTGACATCCATGAATTTGGCTCGATGCTTCTGCAACTCTGCTGAAAAATCTGGGAATAGAGAGACCTTGGCATTATCTAATTTCAGGGCTGCAGGATTTAGGCGGGCTTGACGCAAGATGGCATCTCTGTCTTTAAAGTTAAGAAGTTTGAAAAGGAATGGCCGAGGAGGAGCCCCAGGAGCGGGGGCCCTAGCAGGGACTCTATGCGCCCGCTCTACAGAGAACATGGGTGAGAAGGTTTCTTTACCAAAGGCATTGATTAGCCATGTCTCTATGAATTCCACAGGGTTTTTACCCTCAATTCTTTCAGGCAGACCAATAGCTCTCACGTTGTTCCTCCTCATCCTGTTCTCTAAATCTTCCAAGCGGGAAGAGTGCTGGGAGAGAAGATGGCTATTGTAAGTGAGGTCTCTCTGCCCTCCACCGCTGAGGTCCTTTCCCTGAGTTTCTGATTATCTTGGCGCAGGAAGGTGATCTCAGCTTTGACTCCCTTTATCTTGGTAGTGAGCGCGGCTATGGATAGGTTGCAGGATGTCACCACCGCAAAGATGTCTCGCAGGTTAGGCTCACTATCACAGGGGCTAACAGGGTCTTGAGGCCTAGCAGAGGCCCCCCCGGGAGTACTCACTGCGTCCCATGCGAAGGTCGCGCCAGCCGAGTCTTCCAGCGGGACTGTGTCCTCCGCCTCCGATCCACCTCCGGGAGAGGCAACAGGTGTGCTGGAGGAGGCCACGGGCTCTGATGACAGCGGCATGGAGAACAATTTCTCCGCTCCCTCTCTGTGTCGGTCCCTAGCAGAGCGAGCGCTCTGGGCGCCATGTTGTGCCATGAGGTCCGCTGGCCGAGCTCCGTTCTGCCTCTTAGCAGCCGACATCACGGGTGAAACAGGCAGGGAAGGGTACTGTAACGTGCCGACGTCCTTCCGACAGACACTCGGGCAAGTTGCAGAGCAATATTAGGCTATCCACAGGAGAATTCAACGGATTTTCGGCGGAGCTCTCTGCCCACACGTCTGGCTACATCCGCTGCCTGGCCACGCCCCTCCATATATATATATTTATATACATACAGTGGGGCAAAAAAGTATTTAGTCAGCCACCAATTGCGCAATTTCTCCCACTTAAAAAGATGAGAGAGGCCTGTAATTGTCATCATAGGTATACCTCAACTATGAGAGACAAAATGTGGAAACAAATCCAGACAATCACATTGTCTGATTTGGAAAGAATTTATTTGCAAATTATGGTGGAAAATAAGTATTTGGTCAATATCAAAAGTTCATCTCAATACTTTGTTATATATCCTTTGTCGGTAATGACAGAAGTCAAACGTCTTCACAAGGTTGTCACACACTGTTGCTGGTATGTTGGCCCATTCCTCCAGATGTCCTCTAGAGCAGTGATGTTTTGGGGCTGTAGCTGGGCAACACAGACTTTCAACTCCCTCCAAAGGTTTTCTATGGGGTTGAGATCTGGAGACTGGATAGGCCACTCCAGGACCTTGAAATGCTTTTTACGAAGCCACTCCTCCGTTGCCCCGTGCGGGGTGTTTGGGATCGTTGTCATGCTGAAAGACCCAGTCACGTTTCATCTTCAATGCCCTTGCTGATGGGAGGAGGTTTGCACTCAAAATCTCATGATACATTGCCCCATTCATTCTTTCATGTACACGGATCAGTCGTCCTGTTCCCTTTGCAGAGAAACAGCCCCAAAGCATGATGTTGCCACCCCCATGCTTCACAGTAGGTATGGTGTTCTTTGGTTGCAACTCAGCATTCTCTCTCCTCCAAACACGACGAGTTGTGTTTCTACCAAACAGGTTCTACTTTGGTTTCATCTAACCATATGACATTCCCCTAATCCTCTTCTGGATCATCCAAATGCTCTCTAGCAAACCTCAGACGGGCCCGGACATGTACTGGCTTAAGCAGGGGGACACGTCTGGTACTGCTGGATCTGAGTCCCTGGCGGCGTAGTATGTTACTGATGGTAGCCTTTGTTACGTTGGTCCCAGCTCTCTGCAGGTCATTCACTAGGTCCCCCCCGTGTGGTTCTGGGATTTTTGCTCACCGTTCTTGTGATCATTTTGACCCCACGGGGTGAGAACTTGCGTGGAGCCCCAGATCGCATCTTTTTAAGTGGGAGAACATGCACAATTGGTGGCTGACTAAATACTTTTTTGACCCACTGTATATATACACATATACATATTTATAAAAAGATAGATTTCCCTTTGCTATCAGCACTGAAATTGGGAACCTCCACCGATATGTCCCACCCCAGTCTCGTACCCGCTCTAATACTGGGTGTAATAGGGCTCTGCGCTGCAATGTAGCTCTTGATAGGTCTGGTAGAATTTTCAACTTCCAAATTTAAAGGCATAGCGTCTTTTAGTATATTTTCAAAAATAGATTTTACCATGTCCTGCAGGTTTTCCTGGTCTGATGCCTCTGGGATTCCTCGCAGGCGCACATTGTTGCGTCTACTCCAGTCTTCGAGGTCCTCCAACTGTAACTGTAACGCCACCGCAATCTCTTTCTGGGTGTAACTGTCTCTCTCCAGTGTGCTCACCCACTGTTCCAGGCTTTGATATGCACTCTCCCCATCCGTCACACGCTCCGCTAGTATTTGTAGTTCACCCCGGACCAGCTCCAGCTTCTTGCGGTGTGCATCCTCCACTTTTCCAATAAGGACTTCTATGTCTGCCTGTGTGGGGAGGACTTCTATGTCTGCCCGTGTGGGGAGAGCCTTTATAAGTGTCTTTAGGTCCTCCATTTTCCACCCCGATGCTTCCTTCTCCCCCTCTACCGCAGCCAACGTTCTGGGGCTCTGTGGGATAGTCTGTAGTGCTTCCACACTGGATCTCACTGCCATCTGCCCCTGGACTGGCTGCATAGGTGTGCTCTCCCTAGGCTGCAGGAGCATGTCTGCCTTCCCTCTCTCACTTCCGGGTTCAAGTCCCGCGCCCTGCACCGTGGGGAAGTATCGGTGGATCTCTGGCTGCAACTCCCCCTCTCTGGGTAGCCGGACCAGCTGGGCTGCTTTGCGCTTGGTTCTCGTCTCCCTCTGTCTCCCCGAATTCATATCGCTGTAGTCTCACCAAGAGATAGCCTTGAGGTCCCACCAGACTAATCCTGATACATTGCTGGGGTGTCGGTCAGTTAATCAGCCTCATACGAAGCAGGCTGGAGCCAGGAGCTCTGTCTCTCACTCCCTCACCTGGCCATGTGCAGACCCCTCCCCCCTCCCTACAGCTTTACTTTCAACCCCACACTCAGGGCCATCTTTAATATTGATTGGACCTTGGGCAAACATTTTCTTGCCCCCCCCCCGCCACTGGCCCCCGCCATGCAATTTCTCTCTCCACCTGCTCTGAGAGCAGCTAGACCCAAAATCAGTTTACTACAGCAGATCAGGCAGCGATTGAGATTGGTTGCCAGAGGATGCAGCATATCATTACCACTCGTTGATTGCTTGCTAGAGGTTACAGTACACATTACAGCTTACTGAGCTAGATGTTACAGCACATACCTTTTGCTTGCTGAGTGGTTGCTAGAGGTTACTGCACATTATTACCATTCACTGATTGGTTGCTAGAGGTTACTGCACATCATTACGGCTTACTAATTGGTTGCTGAAGGTCACAGCACATTTCCTTACTGCTTGCACACCATGGACTGGGGAGGTGTGGGGTAACTGGACACAATTAACCCTTTTATTGCTGGCAGATGAGATCCCACTTGGAAGTGCATGATTAACCCTTTCAGATCTGTGTTGGAAGTGTATGATTAACCATTTCTTTGCTAGAAGAACCCTAAAAGAAATTAATGACATTTCCAGCAGGGATCTTCTAGCATTGAAAGGGCCATCATTTGCTTCCCCTGGGATCCCCCACTCTGTAGCTGCCATGGCACATACCTGAATGTACCCAAGTTGATCGATTGATCAACTTGGGTACAACCAGCCTGAAGGATTTTACATGCAATTATTCCTAACAGTTGTTATAGCCACTAGCAATATTCACTTCATTCTCCTGGTGGGGATGGCTTCCCCCACCCCCTGCTGGAAAAAGACAATGGCTCAGCAGGAGGGATTGCCCCATCCACACTGACTGTGTTGATGAAGGAATCAAGCAACTTTATTTTCTGCAACCATGGGTCTATGGCTGACCTAGGCCTCACATCAGTAAACCTGCTTGCCCCACAAGCTGCGATCACCTCCCAAGGTAGTTCCTAATAGTTCTTGCTCTAATGGTGGTAACATGTAGTGGCTGCAAAGCCTTCTTACCACATCCAGCGACGCAGCAGTGGTCCCTTCGATCAGGTGTCTGCGTTGCCCATGACGACTCCAGTAGGCAGTGCAGCAAGGTCCATATCCTACATACCGTTGAGGCAGTACCTGGTCATGCTATTCACGCCGTTTCCGGCCCTGCTGGGTGCTATTGATGAGCAGGTGGAACGCACGCCGCACACGGAGGTGGATGGTACCTCGGCGGTCCCCCTAAACCTTACTATACAAGCCAGCAGCCCCAGTGCCGGGTAGGCACTTTTAAATGTAAGTAGCCATTTGGCTATATTTTTTATTGCTCTTTTTAATAAACAATAATATACTATGGATGTCCTCCATTGTTATTTCATATCCGTCCGGTACCTATGAGGAGGAAGGTGTACATATATCTCCAGGCATATGCTATGTGAGCAGGCACAATCCTGCACAAGCGCTGATTGACTTTCTTTTTGGGTAAAGAAGTCAATTCTTTCTGGTAATCAGACTACATATCCAGTCACTTTGGGTGTTATATCACAGTCTAGTGAAGGATCACGTTATTGAAGTGTAGCGGGTGTCAAATTTAGTGGGGTGTATCTGGGCCATAGATGGCCCAGATACATTGATTTTAGGGATTTATGGACACTTTGGAGTGTGGGAGGTATGAATGGTGTCATGTTCCCTGCGGTCCCTGGGTGGCGCTGTCACCTGGGACCGGGGTTGAACTGCCATTCTAGAGCCGTGCCCTTTTTGTCCTCTCATGGCAGTAGTACGGCGGGGCGGGGAAGCTGCTGTGCCTGCTGGGAGAGGATATAAAAGGGGGCGGACATCTTGCGCACGAGGTCCATTCCCCAGGCACGTTCGGCCTGGGGGCTGCTGCAGTTCGTCTGTGCCCAGGCGCCCTCGGCCTAGGCGCGTGGAGTCGAGTTCCATCCCAGGCACCTTCAGCCTGGGGTGAGGTACTTTACCAGGAGGCCTGGGGCCCAGTACCTTCGACTGGGTCCTGTGAGGGCGAAGCATTCCTAAGGTGCCCCCGGTATTGGGTTCCTGAATCCAGGGCGTAAGGGACCAGAGACGTGACCTCCCCGAAGAGCCAGCGCAGCATTTGCTGGTGCTGGTGGAGGCCTCTGGTGACCGTCCAGATGGATGTCTTCCTCTGACAGGGGTTGTTTGTTCTAAAGAAGGTACTTCATGTTCTCATGGTCTGTGGCAGGGACCCATCTTCCTCATGTCAGTGGCAGGCCTCATCCAAGGCCTGTGGCAGGGGCCTCAACGTTCACCCAGGTCAGTGGCAGTGACCAAATTCACAGTCGGTGGCAGCGACTGTGCGCCAAGCCTGTTTGCACTAAACGGAACAGGAGAAACTCTATTCATTGTGTTGTGCCTGGACCTACTTTTTCCCACACCCTGTCTGTTCTTTTAAAAGTCAACCAGTCTACCTATTGATCAAAGCGGTGGGAGGGAAGATCGATCAGCTACACTGATGACAGGGAGGCCGCACGGGCCCCTGTAGCTAGCAGCGATCCAAGATATTACACCTATGGCGAGCTCAAGGGGCAGCTGCTTTGGGCTCCACAAAAATGACTGGGCCCTGGGCAGCTGCCCCTTTTGTCCCGCCTTAAAGACGGCCCTGCCCACACTGGCCATACAACTTCTACCTAGTAAAGCCCAAAACACCTTCTACTCCATGCTGTCCACTGTCAGCACCCTCTCACTACACCATGCTTTTCATCTGCAAGGTCTGAGTTTTCCTAGAGGATGTAAGGAAGATGTGGACTGTTCAGTGTCAAGTGGTTTATGGAATTAAAGAAATTACTGAGAGTGGTCATCTACAGTATTCTCCTGTAGCAAGGTCTATCCCAAGAACAACCATGTAAGTCTCCTCTCCTGGCAGCAACGCCACTCATGCTCAATTAATATCTGGGGGCACAATGACTCTACAAGTGACATTCGATGCTGCCTTTAACACGATGAATGCATGCTAGATAAAATAACACCTAGAATATATAGAGTATTAAACAAAGAATACTACTAAATCTTTAATAGGGATGTGGTTGTATACAGACATCTTTGTCATACCTTCTTTAATGAAAGCAGAAAAATCTTAACCCAAAACACCTAAATGAGATAAGACAATAACAGCGCTACAAAATGGTGCTAAAAATATAATAGACAGTAACATATAAACTCAATAACACCATGTGATAAGTGAAAGTCTATAATGTGAAAAAACTGATAGAGAAAATATTGATGAAAAATATCTTGATTCTGTGTATCTTCCACCAAATTACCGTGCTGTGAAACCTCCCCTCTGAAAAACGCACTCACCAAATAGATTTGCCTTTCACTCTCGTGTTAGGCTGAATCGCTTGTGTATGATCCCATAGATGGAAATACGACTCTCAGCTGGATTACCGTGATTACCGTGATGATTCTCAGATTTTCACATGAAAACAAAAAGAAGTGCTCCAATAGTGTAAAATTGTATCACCAGTTTAATAAAAAAAAACATAATCACACTTCATTCATTGAACTCACATGTGAACCATTAAAAACCAGCATTAAAAAATCCACAGCAAACATCAAATGTTAAATTGGCTTTGCGGTGCTAGGCGGCCATGGCGGGCCTGAGGTGTGTGCTTGATGGAAATAAGCTCACCACACTCAAGATTCCCGGCTTCCAGTAGCGGTAAGTAATCTCAAACAGCAGCGGCGTCTCTAGTCAGTAAAGCTGTTGTCACGTTCCCGACATGTTTCGCAAAAAGGCTTAATCATGGGCTTCTGAAACGTGGAATCTGGAGTGTGGTGAACTTATTTCCATCAAGCACACACCTCAGGCCCGCCATGGCCGCCTAGCACCGCAAAGCCAATTTAACATTTGATGTTTGCTGTGGATTATTTAATGCTGGTTTTTAATGGTTCACATGTGAGTTCAATGAATGAAGTGTGATTGTGTTTTTTTTTTTATTAAACTGGTGATACAATTTTACACTATTGGAGCACTTCTTTTTGTTTTCATGTGAAAATCTGAGAATCATCACGGTAATTATGGTAATCCATCTGAGAGCCGTATTTCCATTTATGGGATCATACATAAGCGATTCAGCCTAACACGAGAGTGAAAGGCAAATCTATTTGGTGAGTGCGTTTTTCAGAGGGGAGGTTTCACAGCACAGTGATTTGGTGGAAGATACACAGAATCAAGATATTTTTCATCAATATTTTCTCTATCAGTTTCTTTACATTATGGACCTTATTTCACTTATCACATGGTGTTATTGAGTTTATATGTTACTGTTTATTATATTTTTAGCACCATTTTGTAGCGCTGCTATTGTCTTATCTGATTTAGGTGTTTTGGGTTAAGACTTTTCTGCTTTCAATATTTACACATTAAGCGGCAGCTTTAGTTGTTTTTATTTATTATTTATTATTTATTTTTTATTTTTTTATTTATTCTTTGGCGCAGCGGTGATAGAGGTTACTCAGGGCATTTGTATCCTATATCAGCAACATAATACCTTCTTTAAAGCGGAGCTCCGCCGAAAATAAAATATTAAAAGCCAGCAGCTACAGCTACAGCAGCTGCTGACTTTTAATATTAGGACACTTACCTGTCCTGGAGTCCAGCGACGTCCGCAGCAGAGGACGAGCAATCGCTCGTCACTCTGCTGCCCCCACCGCCATCCTCGGTGAGGGAACCAGGAAGTGAAGCCTTGCGACTCAACTGCTCGGTTCCCTATGGCGCATGCGCGAGTCGCGCTGCGCCGTTCTGACTGGTCCCTGTGTGTTCTGGGAGCCGAGTGTCTCCCAGAACACAACGGGTACTCTGCGGAAAGTGACGTGCTTCCCGCAGAGGGGACTCCCAGAAGTGGGTGAAAATACCTGTCTTAGACATGTATCTTCACCCCCCTCCCCCCTGAAAGGTGTCAATTGTGAAAGTTCCACTTTAGGGTGGAGCTCCGCTTTAATAAAGCAATGTGGGAAAAATAGGATACAAGGAAGCTCCTGGTCTCCCACAGAAATCAGCTAGTTTTTACTTAATGCAACCATTAGAAACAGCAACTGCATTGATATAATCAACCAGCAAAAGGTTAAGCCAGGCAAAATGAGTGCCCAAAGTCTAGAAGACCCACCTTTATCTCAAGATACAGTCCACTTTACTGCAGTAAATTCTTCTGTCCTAAGCCGTTAAACACAAGCAGCTGTCACATCTTTATATGAAAGATGCTTTAATACTCAATTATATTCTCTCAACTTCCCCCCCAATTTCTGTATTCTAATCACGCATCGTTTTATTTATTATAATAATGTAAACTTTGCATATTTGTTTTAGGTTCAAGTTTGCTTCAAATAAAGTAGCGAAATGCTAGAACGTTTGAGAGATGTTTCATGCTATCTTTTTCAATTATAAAGATTTTTTTCTCCTTACTTCTTGTACTGTCCAACACATGGAAACATCTGGACAGGGGAAAACATTATGAGAAAAGCAATAAACTCTTGACAGAGATTCTAAACCTTTCTCATTAGACTATAAAATGTGCTTTTTTGGGGGATATCTCTCTACACTTCCTGTTTTGTCTGACATCTATGAAATAGATAACTGTTACTTGTTCTCCCTTACACCCAGGGCTTTTTTTTTCAGCTGGAACTTGGTTCCACCACCACTGGCAGGAAGCCCTCTGCTCCCTGCTCACCACTATAACTTGTAAACACAGAAGTCTGGCAGCTTGCCTCCCAACAGCTCCCACAGATCTGATCTCCTGATCGGCCCCTGCAGGATGGGGACAAGATAGATGCAGGTGCCTGGGGTGTAGTGCAGATACCAACACCCCCACTGAATGATCCACTTGCAATGAGAGAGGCAGAGCCACCTAGAGTGTGCGGGGAGGTACTAGAGCCGGCCGAGTGCTTTAGTTTAACACAGCAACACAAGTAAGACATGTAGAAGATGGCAAAGTTTTTAAGGAGGGAGGGAGAAGATGGGGCAGTGGAGAGGGGTGTTGCTTGCAGAGGTCAGAATTGAAGAGGGTTGAAAGTGAGATGAGGATAGGGAATGCAGAGGTAAGCAGCTGTGGAAGAAGGCTGAACTCTGCACTCTGTATGCAGTGCACCCCTGAACTCTGTTTTTCAAGACTCTCCCATTGTTAGTCACATTTGACCACACCCACTATTTGATGCGGTTTGGAGGGTGTGTGTTTGGGGGGGGTTGGGTGTCATGGTCAAGTTCCTGCACCCATTTTCTGAGAAAAAAAGCCCTGCTTACACTCATCAGTTAGATAGACAGCAAAAAGAACTCTCTTATATAGGTACACACATAATAATCAAAAGTACCTATTCTATTCAAAACTAACAAAAACATTTGGCTAGAGTGGAGCTTTTGCTATGCCTGTGTAACCCCTTGTACAGCTCCCACACAGGCTTTCCTGCCTTATGCCTCTGAGATAATTGGAAGTAGCTGGAGCACTACATGAAAATGCTTTCTTAGAGGAATAGTTGCTGACTTCCTACAAACCTAACATATTGTAGCAAGTATTAAGTGGTCTTTCAATTTGTGTTTATGTGTTAAAGGCTCAGTATGTGACAAGTAAGACTCCAGTACCAGAAGTAAAGGAGACAGTGGTGGATTACTCATGGCTGCAGTGGCCTCTGTTGTTTTCAAAGTTCTTTGAAGCATCCAAGTTTTCTGGTAAGATAGACCACTACTATAGCCAGTCTTTTATTATACCTGTTACTTGCTTTGTTGTGTTTATTCATCTCAACGATCTCCCACTTCTTTTGCAGGACCTAGTATCAACAGGAACCATTTTATTGTTGCAATAAACTGGAAGGGGGTTAGTTTTCTAGATGAAACCGAGAAGAAACTACTGGATCTTTCTTTTCCTGAATTAATTGGCATCCATACTAAGAGGTGAATTCAGCCTGAGTAGTGATATACCCTGTGATTTTGTTTTAGAATTGTATTATTATACAGAATTTATATAGCGTCAGCAGTTTGTGCAGCACTTGGAAGAAATAAAGGGGGATAGTAGAGTAAGGGCCCATTCACACTAGAAACTGAACATAACTGTGCCTATTTGACTGCATGTTTACGTGCATTTGAAGCGCAGTTGATGCATGCTTGACATGCGCTTGATGCATGTTTGAATGCATTTTGCGTTGTGTTTAGTACTGCATTTGCAATGCATTTTTGCTATAAGTTTTTGGGCTTTGCTTTCTTGGCTTAAAGGGATGCGGTGTAGTGCATTTATAGTGTGTTTGTAGCACATTCCCTGCATTTGCAGTGCAGAAAAATTCAGCATGCTCTACTTTTTTAAACTGCACTGCAATGATGTGAACTACGCATATAGGATTACCTTGATTTTGGGCTGTCTATGCAGTTGGAATGCAGTTCAAAATGCATCCAACTGTGTTCAGTGAGAAAGGGTGCTGCAATACAATACAATTTAAGAAAAGAAGGATAGGAGAACCCTGCCTGTGAAAGCTTACAGTCTAAAGGGAAGGGCGATACAAAGGGTAATAACTGTGTGGGGGATGAATTGTTAAGGAAAACAAGCTAAACTATATTGATGGTGGCAGAGAAATATGAAGTCATTGATTTGGAAATGCTGTCTTCATTGGCTATATCAATTTTACTGTGTCCTTTTTAAATTTATTTTAATATCGGAAAAAAATAAGGAGTGGAAATAGATTGAATAGATAAATATAGACAGAACTGACTTGGAGAACAGACATTACAGCTTAATTATCTCTGTGGAGAACTACTGTAAAATCATAAGATATGTTTTGTAATTCTCTTTTAGGGCTGCAAAGCAGTTTGGTCAGTGCTGTGTTTTAAATACAGTTCGTGGAGAACAATTTGTCCTAACAACACAGAACAGTGAAGAAATCTCTAAGCTGCTTCTTTACTTTGTTGATGGCCTGAAAACCAGATCTGTATATGCAGTGGCCCTGCAGGACAGCTCCCGGACAGCAACAGAGTACAACAACAAATCAGGCATGAGCTAATGTCCCTTGCTTTGTGAACACTAGGAACAGTAAAAAGTAACATTACATTTATCTAATGCCAAAACTTCTGTTCTGTTTTAGACAAAGTAGGGTATGGATAAAACCTTTGCTGTTTTTTTTTTTCTTGCCACTTTAGTCCCATTGGAGAGACCTCCCCTTATTTCCTTTACTGGATGTAGAATTTCTGAGTGAGGGAACTCGATAGGTTTCACTGAAACAGGTGTTTCCACTGGGTGATTATTCCATATTCCTTTTCAGCTATAGTTTACAACAATGGACTTTCTCCTGAATTAGGGCCAGTTCACACCAGACGCAGTTCCGTTCAGTTCCGTATGCTTTTTTTCTGCACAAAATGCATGCACAGTATTTTCCATGTATTCCAATGGCTCTAGTTGGCTCTAGTTCACACCATGCAGTCAGTTTCTGCACCGGAAACTGACTGCGTGGTGTGAACTAGAGCCAACAAGAGCCATTGGAATACATGAAGAACACTGTGCATGCATTTTCAGTGCTGAAAAAATGTGCACAAAACTGAACGGAACTGCGTCTGGTGTGAACTGGCCCTTAAAGCGGAACTCCACTTTTGTTGAGAAAAAAACATTCCCCTCTGGGTGATCAATGTACATTGCAAGGATTATAAAAAAACTTTGTTGCAGATTCCTACATTTTGTTGTTCTGAAGAAATCCATGTGTTTCTTTGTGCCACTATTCTGAGTAGGTCTAATGGGAGTGTTTCAGAATTAACTGTCAGGTGTGGAGCTACAGGGCACTAATGAGGAAATGTGCTGGGCCTGCATCCCTTTAGAATGAAATTTTTGTTGCAAGGGATGCCTGAAATCTAACTTGTATCTTAGGCAGACTTCTGGGAAAATTGATGAGCCAATCACACAAGCAGGAAATTATGTTTCTGGGGAGTGGTCAGTACACATTCTGTGTACAGAAAACTTCAGGTAGCCATATTGCAATGTATTCTCAGAAAATTACATTGGCTGCAGATTGAAAAGTAAAGGTAATTTTTAATAACATTTAATTACAAAATGATTAGTGACGCAATTATATGCGCTATATATTTTTTTCTTTATTTGCAATTTTTTCCCCCACAAAAGTGGAGTTACCCTTTGAGTCCCAGTGATAATGGTCACCAGGACGAATAGAGAGAACAAATCTCTCCTGTGGGGACACAGACAGCAATAAAGACTGAACAGGGGTTCTAACCCTTCCCTACTCCATCCAAAGCCACAAATAAGCTTGAACTTTATATAGAATTTAAGGGGCTTGAACTTACACAAAGCACATAGGAAAGTACAGTTGTTTTCTGAACCCTAAAGAGATTTTTATCAATAAATAATTGGAATTACTCCTACGGCTATACAACAATATACACCACTTTGAAAAAGATGTAGCAGTGCAACCACATTAGGAATCCTGTAACCTTGTAATGTGTGCTATCCAACCAAAAACAATTTTTTTGGGAGTGTAGGAGTGTTTCATACCTTTCGTAGGAGGACTTACAGTTACAGTTTCCATATGCGCTTTTTTATTTTAAAAGTAGCAACTGTCATTATTTCATCACATTTTTTAGTCAGTTGTTTCTCTAATAATGTGCAATTCAGGAATGTTTCCATCAAACAATCCTATGATATTTCTCCTCTTCCAAAATGTTTGTTGGTGACACCTGCTTTTTCCAACATGTAAACATATATCTGATGGAAAGACTTTGATTTCTTTCCATGTTGGTTGGAAACGCTGTATATGCATTGTATTGTTGCTAACTTCATGGGGTCTGTAGTAAGATAAGTGAAACTGGCCAACCCATCGTCCTTCATCTACCGTTTATTTAGTGTAGTCATTATGAAGAATGAATTATGATCTGTTGCTAAAGGTTACAGCAGTTGCTTCTTGCCTTCTTGTCTTATCAGATGTTTTAAATAAGGCTTACTCTTTCGTCCATGGACCGACACAGCCTCTCTATTGACAAAGTGGGTATTATCCGTTAATTAGGAGTGACTAGGCAGAAAACTTGTAAAAAGTGTTGCATCACACCCTCTACGGTACAGCCCAGGGGGCGGACCCTCTGGGTATATCACCTCAGTCTGCATCTCGCAGATCAGTTTTTTTCTGTCTAGCAAGGAGTAGGACATGGCTCCCTTCGGGCCCATTGGTCCGGGGGAAAAATATATATATTTTTTGCTACATTTTTTGTTTCCTGCGATCTTCGATCAACTGCCGACTGGGTGACAGGCTGGATCCTCGATCCTTGTAGTCTCCCCAGTTCGGCCATCAAGCGTGTGCCGACCCTAGCTACGCGCTGGGTTTTCCACAACATGCCCGTTGCTCCTCGGGTGGCCGGTGAGCCTACGCTCCAGGGCCTGCATCGGACCGCTCAGCTTCAGCTGACCTTACGGCCGAGTCGCAGCAGCCTGGCTGGTGAGCTTACGCTCCAAGGCTTGCATCGGACTGCTCAGCTTCGGCTGACCTTACAGCCGAGTCGCAGCAGCCTGTCCGGTGAGCGTCACGCTCCAGGGCATACATATGATCGTCCCTTTTGGGTCCAATCACAGCATGCCTGGCCAACAGTCACCTTCCGTGTGCGGACGATGTTCTGTTTGAAATGTTTTCCAGCATAATACATGCAGGATAGGTAAGTAAACTCCCCTGCCTCGGCTGGGTGATTTGGCTGGACATTCCTGAAGAGACTAAGTAAGTGGTTGTGGCCCCTTTCTTCCCTCTCTCCCTGCCTTTTCCCTCCTCCCTGGGCTTCTAGCTAAAGGTTGCTGGGTGCTGGGGGGCACCTAAGGGGTTCCACTGGAGCGGGGCTGGCTGTAACTAACATTTAAAAGAAATGTAATTTCTGCTTACCTGTGTGTGCTTTCTCCTCCATGCTGTCGGCGGCCATTTTGTGGTGGTCCATGCCGGGTTTAGCCTCTAGTGACTGCCCGGCGGCCATCTTCCTGTGGTTTCGGCACCATTTTCTTGTAGTCCACACCCACTGGCCTCTATCAACTGATCGGCGGCCATGTTTGTCCACCCTGTATGTATATATTGCCGTTCCGCGGCCATCTTTTTGTGGGCTACGGCTGCTTGGCCTCTATCTTCGGCTCGGCGGCCATTTTCTTAGAACTCACATTATCTTCCATACAGACGTTTTTGGCGACCATTTTGCGAGAGTCTCCGGCCTCTAGGGTGCATTACACTGGCGCGAAAATTCACACAGGAAGCGCTGATAAAAGAAGTAGACTGACACAGCAGCAGTGGGACAGCATCACAGGCGCAGCACAGCACACGGCAGCATAGCAGTACCGGTCCAGGGTAGTGAGTCCTCTGGGTAACCCAGCATCTCTGCAGCGCAGGAGGGTGGCCTATTGATATCTTGCCTGGAGCCCTGTGGGTGTCAGCGTGTGGTCAGCATGGCATCTGAGCCAGATGTCTTCTCCCCTGAAGCACCAGATTTAGCAGCTGGTGCCCATGAGGTGTCTATGAACGCTATGTCGGCAGTCCTAGAGGCGTTTGCTGCCAGGATGGAAGCAGCACACGGGAATACAGGGGGTAGTAAACGCCCCCGTCCCCTGCAATCTTCCGGGGATAATTCTGATGCAGAACCAGGTCCAGCTACGGCTCATGGCCCAGATTCGGACGCATCAGAGACTGCAGACCGTGACCGATCGGACAGTGAGGATGACTCCAAGTCCAGGTCAGTACGCGAGACGGCTTTGGTATCTGACCTTATTACTGCAGTGCGGGATACGCTAAAGTTGGAAAACACTGCAGAAGCAGCAGAAACTCCAGTCCCCTTTGGGTTTCATAAACCTGCCCGCACTGTTAAGGTGTTCCCTTGTGTGTCTTATTTTGACTAACTCTTATACAAGGAATGGGAGAACTCACTGAGGGTCTTTACAGCCCTAAAGAGGTTTGCGGTACGGTACCCCTTTGAGGAGAGTTTTCTGAAGAAATGGACCTCTCCCCCTATAGTGGACCCTCCAGTGTCCAGACATAATAGAGCCACCACTATTCCAGTAGAAGGGGCTCCTGTTTTCAAGGACCCTGTGGATAAGAAAGGCTGAAGCACTCGCTCGCTACCTATATTCAGTGGTAGGCTCGGCAGTACGCCCGGCATTGGCGGGGGCCCTAGTGTCTCAGACACTTACTGAATGGGCAAAATTGCTACTCCAGGGATTAAAGGAGCGAGATGCTCCTCCTAATGAGATGACTTTGGTCGACCAGTTGGTCCAGGGCCTTAAGTTTGTCTGCGAGTCAGACATGGATACTATTCCCCTGCTGTCAAAAGCTTTGGTTTATGCAGTAGCAATACGCCGCCTGATCTGGCTAAAGGGCTGTTCTGCGGTCCAGACTTCCAAGAAAGCCCTGTTGGATCTGCCTTTTAAGGGCGACAGACTTTTTGGGGCTTCTCTGGATGACATCATCAAGGATGCCACAGGAGGTAAAAGCACTTTGCTTCCCCAAACTAGCAAGGGTAGGGGGCCACGCCAAGGGCAAGGGCCCTCCTTTACTGCACGCAGGCGGTTTTTTTGTCCCCCTAGGGCGACAGGGAAAAGACCCCAGGCCGACAAAGCGCCTGCCCAAGGACAAAAGTGTCCTTGGTCCCGCAAACCCAACAAGCCTGCGGACAAATCTGCGTCCGCATGAAGGTCCACCCCCACCCAGCTCTCGGGTGGGGGGATGTCTTCGCAAATTTGCGACTCAGTGGACAGCTCTAGTCTCTGACAGGTGGGTTTGCAAAGTAATCTCCTCAGGCTACAAGATAGAATTTCTCTCTTGTCCACCGGACAGGTTCATCACCTCCAATCTCCAGCTACTAGCGACCCGTCGGGAGGCCCTGTATGGGGCGGTCCAGGGTCTACTGGAACGCGGGGTAGTTATTCCAGAACAGGAACGAGGTCAGGGTTTTTACTCAAATCTGTTCATTGTGCCGAAGAAGGAGGGGGTTCGTCCAATCTTGGATCTCAGAGCCCTCAATTGCTTTGTGAAAGTACAAAGATTTCGGATGGAGTCGGTTCGATCTGTAGTCACGGCTCTCCATCCGGGGGACTGTCTGGCCTCCTTGGACATCAAGGACGCATACCTGCATGTCCCCATATACTCCAGACACCAGAGGTTTCTGCGATTTGCTATCGAGAAGAACCACTACCAGTTTGTGGCCCTCCCGTTTGGCCTTGCCTCAGCACCCAGGACGTTCACCAAGGTGCTCGCTCCGATTCTGGCACTTCTAAGACAGCAGGGTATCGCTATCATGGGCTACTTGGACGAACTTCTGCTGAAGGCCCCTTCAAGCTCAGAATTAGAGGTAAGCATGTCTATTACCTGTCAGACTCTTCGAGACTGTGGTTGGATACTAATCACGCAAAAGTCAGTATTGGTGCCCACTTAACGCCTAGTGTACCTGGGGTTGATTCTGGATTCCTCAGAGGCAAAGGTATTCCTCCCTGTGGAGAAGTTTCAGACCCTCCGGGCTGCAGTACGGCAGCTGACTTCCAGGAATTGGTCGTCACTCCGTTTTTGCATGCGAGTGTTGGGCCTCATGGTAGCCTCCTTCGAGGCGGTCCCATATGCTCAATACCACACTCGAGTGTTACAGAAGAAAGTTCTGTCCAGATGGAACAGATGCCCTTCATCTCTGGATTATCAAATCCGAGTGAGCCACCTAGTCAGGAGATCCCTGGTATGGTGGCTGACGGCACCGGCTCTAATGGCCGGGAAGTAATTTCTTCCCGTTTACTGGATAGTGATCACGACGGACGCCAGCCTTACAGGTTGGGGGGGAGTCTGGGGTGTTCAGTCGGCGCCAGGTCGCTGGACCCCAGAGGAAGCCCTCCTGCCGATCAATGTCCGGGCGATCAGGCTGTGCCTCTTCAAATGGTCTCAGAGGCTGCAAGGGCGTCCAGTCAGGATCCAGTCAGACAACGCCACAGCAGTGGCATATGTCAATCATCAAGGAGGAACAAGAAGCTCAGCTGCAGCATCGGAGGTCGCTCGCATCCTGAAGTGGGCAGAGAGGAGCGTACTGGCACTGTCGGCCTTGTACATTCCGGGTGTGGAAAACTGGCAGACGGACTACCTGAGCCGCCAGATGCTGGACCAGGGAGAATGGTCCTTACACCCGGAGGTGTTCTAACTCCTCTGCCAAAGATGGGGCACACCAGACGTAGATCTTCTGGCTTCCCGACTCAATCGGAAGGTATTGAGGTTTGTGGCCCAGTCAAGAGACCCATGGGCAGACGCAACGGACGCGTTGGTGGCATCGTGGGGTCAGTATCGGCTAATCTATGCCTTCCCTCCCTTAAGGCTTCTTCCTCTTCTGCTCCGCAGAGTGGAGGCAGAGGGAATTCCAATGATCCTAATCGCTCCAGATTGGCCTCAGCGTCCTTGGTACGCCGATCTAGTACGTCCCCTGGCGACTACCACTACGGAAGGACCTGCTATCGCAAGGTCCCATACTCCATCCTTCTTTACAGTCACTGGCTTTAACGGCATGGCTGTTGAGAACCAGGTACTGAGAGACCGGGGCCTATCAGATTCAGTAATCTCTACTATGAGAAGTGCTCGGAAACCGTCCTCTAGGAAGGTTTATCACTGCACTTGGAAGGCCTACATCTCCATGTGTGAGGAAATGAAATGGCATCCGCATACTTATTTGGTTTCCAGAATCCTGCTGTTTTTACAGCATGGGGTGGACCAAAGGCTTGCCTTAAGTACGATTAAGGGACAGAGATCTGCCCTGGCTGTCTTTTTTCAGCAACCCCTGGCGACTCACTCTCTCGTGAGTACATTTGTGCAGGGGGTTCGACATGTGGCCCCTCCGGTCCGTCCCCCACTACCTCCGTGGGACTTGAACCTGGTCCTCTCGGTGCTTCAGAAGGCACCGTTTGAGAATATTAGAGATATTCCCCTGTTGACACTTTCTCAGAAAGTGGTCTTTCTGGTGGCTGTTACGTCAGTTAGACGAGTCTCTGAGCTGGCAGCCTTGTCCTGCAAGGCTCCCTATTTGGTTTTCCACAAGGATAAGGTGGTGCTGCGGCCGCAGCCTTCCTTTCTTCCAAAGGTCGTTTCGGCTTTTCATCTCAACGAAGACATTGTACTTCCATCCTTGTGTCCTCACCCGTCGAATCCTAAGGAGTCGGGGTTGCATTCCTTGGACGTTGTCCAAGCTTTGAGAGTATACCTATCTGCTACTTCCCTGTTCCGGAAGTCAGACTCACTGTTTGTTTCGGTGGCTGGTCCCAAGAAGGGCCAAGCAGTCTCGTCGGCCACCATCTCTAGGTGGATCCGACAGATAGTAATCCAGGCTTACGCCTTAAAGGGTCAAGTGCCCCCCTTTCCGGTCACGGCGCATTCAACCAGGGCAATAGGTGCCTCTTGGGCTTTCCGACATCAAGCGTCTGTTTCCCAATTATGTAAAGCGGCGACTTGGTCGTCCGCTCACACTTTCACAAAATTCTACAAAGTTGATGTAGGTGCATCTTCGGATGCCTCTTTCGGCGCAAGGTTTTGCAAGTGGCTGTTTAGAGTTGCAACTCCTCCATTGGAGGAGTGTTGTTTTGTGTTTGGGGTGAAGTTTATTTTTATGCTGTTACCACCCCTCGTTTTTTCTCTGACACTGCTTTGGGACGTCCCACTTTGTCAATAGAGAGGCTGTGTCGGTCCATGGACGAAAGAGTAAATAGGATTTTTTACTCACCGTAAAATCCTTTTCTCTGAGTCCATGGACCGACACAGCACCCACCCCTCCTTTTAAGTTTGTACTGCTTTTTGACGAACTGATCTGCGAGATGCAGACTGAGGTGATATATCCAGAGGGTCCGCCCCCTGGGCGGTACTGTAGAGGGTGTGATGCAACACTTTTTACAAGTTTTCTGCCTAGTCACTCCTAATAACGGATAATACCCACTTTGTCAATAGAGAGGCTGTGTCGGTCCATGGACTCAGAGAAAAGGATTTTACGGTGAGTAAAAAAGCCTATTTTCTTTGAGACTCTATGTAAACACGTGCAATGTAAAATTGCTATTGGCAGATTTTAGTTTGTTGGCTGTATGCACCATCTTACCTATTGGAGCATCATTTTTTTTTATCTCACACGGTTTTTATTTATTTCAGATGACAGAGGATTCAGAATGTGCTCAAAGAGATAGCGTTTTTCTATTTTATTGGTTTTTTGTACAAACTATCATTATGATATTAACACAGATATATCACTCTTTCCCTAGATGAGCCTGAGCTTTTAAGTTTTCGGAGTGGAGATCTTCTGCTGCTTAACAGGAGTCCAGAGTTCCAATCAGGGCCCAACTGGATCTTTGCCAAGAATGAGAGGACTGGCAATAGCGGGGCTGTGCCTCTGGATGCCATCCATATTGTACCAAGCCTTAGTAAACCCACCCCTGAAATAATTGTAAGCTTCTGCACAACTTTTTAAGATGAAACAAACAAGCTTATTAAGAAAAATGGTGCGGCCAGCTGATGATGTTTAGTAGCAAATATAATTCAGACAGATTTTTTTATGAAATTAGATCAGTGAAAGATAAATTCTGGTTAGTAGTGTTGGTAACTTTTCTTTGTGTTTTAGTTGTACTATTGAATAACCTAAATAGTGCTCAATAAAATTCTGCACTACAGATAAAGAAAACAAAATTATTCATGCATACAGGAATTGTCTTCAAAAAATAGGATTTTAGTAACAGCTTACCTGTAAAATAATTTTCTTGGAGTACATCACGGGACACAGAGCGACATAGTAATGACTATGTGGGTTATAGGCCCACCTTCAGGTGATGGACACTGGCACGCCCAAGACAGGAAGTCCCCTCCCCTATATAACCCCTCCCACTCCGGGAGTACCTCAGTTTTGTAGCAAAGCAATAAGCATCCCAAATAAAAGAGGGGCGGGAGCTCTGTGTTCCGTGATGTACAGGTAAGCTGTTACTAAAATCCTATTTTCTTTTTCGTACATCACGGGAACACAGAGCGACATAGTAGTGACTATGTGGGATGTCCCAAAGCAATACCCAAATGAGGGGAGGGAGCCACTAAACACAAGGCAAGGGCGCTATCAGACGTGAGGACCTATACTGCAGCCTGCGGCACACTGCGCCCGAAGTCGGTATCCTCATGTCTCCTTACATCCCACTGATAGAATTTAGTGAATGTGTGGACTGAAGACCAAGTAGCGGCCTTGCAGATCTGAGCCATGGAAGCCTGGTGATGCACTGCCCAAGAGGCACTGACTGCTCTTGTAGAATGTGCTTTAACTTTAAGCAGAGGAACCTTCTCCTTTAAACCATATGCTTGAACAATGACTTGCCGAATCCACCCAGAAATAGTGGATTTTGATGCGGCCTGACCCTTCCTGGGCCCTTCTGGCAGTACAAATAAAACATCCGTCTTCCGAATCTGAGCAGTAGCCTTAAGATAGACCTTAATGGCTCTCACTACATCCAAGGAATGTAATGATTTCTCTTCTGCAGAACGAGGTTCTGGAAAAAAGGAAGGGAGAACTATATCTTGGTTCAGATGAAAACTAGATACCACCTTAGGAGAAAAGGCCGGATGAGGATGTAAAACCACTCTATCCTCATGAATAATCAAATAAGGTTCTCTACAAGAAAGAGCAACTAATTCTGAAACCTTTGTAGCCGAGGACATGGCTACCAGAAAGACCAAGTTCCTGGTCAAAAGGACTAAAGGAATATGAAGTAAAGGTTCAAATGGCTGCTTTTGCAAAGCTGATAGAACCAAATTTAAATCCGATGGACACAAGGGGGGCTTAACCAGAGGATTAATCCGTGTTACTCCTTGAAGAAAGGCTCAAACTAATGAGTGCGTAGCTAGAGGTTTCTGAAAAAAGATAGATGAGGCCGAAATCTGACCCTTTATAGTACTCAAGGCTAGCTTCATGTCTACCCGTAATTGTAGAAAATCAAGAATTCTACCAAGACACATATGCCTTCCAAACTCTATAGTATATAAGCCTGGAAACCGGCTTTCTTGCATTAATTAGGGTAGATACTACCAGACCAGAGAGTCCCCGATTCCTTAGAACGTGGGCTTCAATAGCCAAACTGTCAAATTTAGAGTTTGTAAGGAAGGATGGAATATCGGGCCTTGAGAGAGTAGGTCTGGTCGAAGTGGAAGGGTCCATGGAACTCCCACAGACATCCTTACAATTTCTGCATACCAGGACCTTCTGGGTCATGCCGGTGCAACAAGAATCACCGGCTTTTTCTCCATCCTGACCCTTTGAAGGAGTCGTGGCAACAGTTGCATTGGGGGAAACGCATAAATCAGTGAGAACTGATCCCAAGGAGTTACTAACACATCCGTATGCGAGTGGGTTCCTTGTTCGGGACACAAAGTTCACTTTTGTGTTGAACCTGGACGCCAAGAGATCCACGTCTGGCGTCCCCCATCTTTGACAGATGGTTAGGAAGTTGTTGGGGTGAAGAGACCATTCCCCTGGAAATAACTGCTGGCGACTTAAGAAGTCCACCTGCCAATTCTCTATCCCTGGAATGAAGATTGCAGATATGCAAGGAACATGCTTCTCTGCCCAGACTAGGATCTGATTCACTTCCCTCTGGGCAGCGTGACTTCTGGTGCCCCCTTGGTGATTGATATAAGCCACTGCTGTGGCATTGTCAGATTAAACTCTGATAGGGTAACCCTGTAATTTGGACGTCCAGGCCCACAGGGCCAAGCGAGCCGCCCGAATTTCCAGGATGTTGATGGGCAAGGACTTTTTGAAAAATGACCACTTGCCCTGGAGCGTCACTTTTGCTAGGACTGCTCCCAATCCTTGAAGACTGGCGTCTGTTGTCACCACTTTCCAGGACTCTGGAATGAAGGGTTTCCCTTTCTGTCGATTTCCGGGAACCAACCACCAACAGAGGCTTTGACGTACCCCTGGGGAAAGAGTCATCGGGAAGTCCAAAGCTTGGACCTTCTTGTTCCAAGTGGAGAGGATGGTGTTTTGCAACATCCTTGAATGAAATTGGGCATAAGGGATGGCTTCAAATGAGGCCACTATTTTCCTCAATAACCGCATGCAAAGGCGAATGGAAGGATCTTTCTTTGCCCTGACTACCTGGATCAGTTCTCTTAAGGAAGCGATATTTGCCTGGGGCAAAAATACCTTCTTTTGGTCTGTTTCTATGACCAGACCTAAATATTCCAACCTGTTTACCGGTTGTAGAGCTGATTTTTCTAGATTGGGGACCCAACCCAGAGACTCCAGATACTTGACCGTGCTGCGCACAGCCTCGTTTAGGCTGACTACTGACTGATCCAGTAGCAGCAGATCGTCTAAGTATGCCATTATCGACACACCCTGAGCTCTTAGTCTGGCCAAGAGTGGAGCCAGAACCTTCGTGAATACTCGAGGTGCAGTGGCCAGCCCGAAGGGTGGAGACCACCGACCGGATTGACTCCATGCGAAAGGAGCGGATATTTAAGAACCAGTTTAGACCTTTAAGGTCCAGAATAGGTCTGACGTCCCCATTTGGTTTTGGCACTGTAAAGAGGTTTGAATAAAAACCTAAACCTTGTTCCTTCGCGGGAACTCTTATGATCACCCTTTGGGACAACAGTCGGTCCAGAGCTGAAAGGAGAGACTTTCTCTTTACCGGATCCTTTAGAACACTTGATTTCAGAAACCGAGGTGGAGGAAGTTCCCGCAACTCTAACTTGTACCCTAGAGACACTGTGGAGAGGACCCAACTGTCCTGAATTTCCTCCTGCCAAACTCCTGACAACAGTTGAAGCCTTCCCCCCACCCACTTGAGTGGGGGCGTCCCTTCATAAGGCAGACTTGGGGTTCTGCTTAGTTGGTTTCCGTCCCTAGGACTTTTCATATACCTGGGTTTGATTCTGAGTCTTTCCTCTGGGTCCCGAACGGGGAGGCCATCGAGACTGTCTAGAGGACGATGTCCCCTGACTGGGAAGGTAGAACGTTTAAAGGATAAATGTCTATAAGTCCTCTTAGTAGGCAACTGAGTACTCTTCCCGTTAGATATCCGCTGGATATATTTGTCCAAATCATCACCGAACAACCGTTCCCCGTGGAACGGAAATCTGGCTAAGAGCTTCTTACAAGGTGTTTCTGCCGACCAGTTTTTTAAGCACAGAAGCCTATGCATATGTACCAGTAGCTTCTTAGAAGACTTGGTCCCAGAGCCCTTGGAAGGCATAATCCTAAGTACAACACAGCGGTACTCACAAAACTGAGGAAATTTTTTTTTTAATATATATTTTTGGGGGATATTTATTATAGCAAAAAGTAAAAATTTTTTTTTTTTCAAAATTGTTGCTCTATTTTTGTTTATAGCGCAAAAAATAAAAACCGCAGAGGTGATCAAATACCACCAAAAGAAAGCTCTATTTGTGGGAAAAAAAGGACGTCAATTTTGTTTGGGAACCACGTTGCATGACCGCGCAATTGTCAGTTAAAACGACGCAGTGCCAAATCGCAAAAAGGGGCCTGGTCCTTTAGCAACAAAATGGTGCGGGGCTTAAGAATACCTCACATAAGAGAAACATGAAGCCTGCCACTGCTGTCCTCTCCTTTTTAAAATGCTTTTTGCCTGGCTGTCATCCTCATTCCTTGGCTTCAATAGTTTGAGTTTCTGACTCAAACAAGTTCAAATAACCAAACTAAGGCCTCGTACACACGGCCGAGATTCTCGTTGAAAAAAACATGTCGTTTTTTTTCGACGAGATTCTTGGACAAGAAACTTGTCCCGGCCGAGTGTACACACGCTCGTTTCAAAGAACCCACGGTTCTTTGAAAGGAGTGTACGCGGTGACGTCATCGACTACGTCGAGCATGCGCTCGTCACATTCGATGCCGTCGCCGCCATCTTGGTATACCCTACATATGCCTAGGAAGCTACCGCGCATGCGTCGAATTCATTTCGAACATGCGCGGGCTTCCGGGAGGACAGGTAAGTGTACACACACTCACTTTTCTCGTCGAGAAACATGCCGAGGAGAATCTCGACGAGAAAATAGAGAGCAGGTTCTCTATTTTCTCGTCGAGGTTTCTTGTCGGTTTTCTCGACGAGAAACCCGATAGCAGCGTACACACGACCGATTTACTCGGCAAGACCTCTCTGCCAGCAAGTTTCTTGCTGGTTCTTGCCGAGAAAATCGGTCGTGTGTACGAGGCCTAACACTGTTCATAGGTTTACGCTTAATGCTAAATTTTTACTGAGCATACCTTTATGAATAACACACACTCAGTAGGGTTTGATTTATTAACCACATCAATACTGGGCACTTTCACCCCCTTCCTTCCCAGGCCAATTTTTAGCTTTCAGCGCTCTCGCATTTTCAATGACAATTGTGCGGTCATGCTACGCTGTACCCAAATGAAATTTTTATAATTTTGTTCGCACAAATAGAGCTTTCTTTTGGTGGTATTTATTCACGACTTTTTTTTTGCGATATAAGCGAAGAAAGAGTGGAAATTTTGAAAAATCTATATTTTCTTTATTCTATTTTAAAAGAAATCCAATAAAATCGAATTTTGTCATAAATTTAAGCCAAAATGTATTCTGCTACATGTCTGGTAAAAAAAATCCCGTTAAGTGTATAATAACTGGTTCGTGTGATCACGGACATATGTACGCAAATGATCATGTACAGATGTGCGCCGGTGATGACGGACATATGTGTGCAGATAATCATTGGGACATATGTTTTTACTGTTACATATGTGGGGAACAGGTGTTTTTACTATGTGGAGACATGTGTTTTGGGGACATTGTGTGGGGACATGTGTGTTTTACATTGTGTGTTACTAGGCTGGTGATCAGTGTGTAAAAAGCTGTAAAAAACTGCTCATATACACTGATCACCAGCCGGCTGCAGCGATCCGCTTTCCTCTCCTCACCGACAACTAATGTGTGAGAAGAGGAGAGCAGATCGCCTAGCAACCGGCTCTCTGTTTACATCACATGACGGCTGTGATTGGACACGGCCATCATGTGATCAGGAGGGCCAATTAGAGAGCCCTCCTGCCGATCTGAGAAGCGGGTGACACGAGTGCATGGGGATCACGCCGCTGAGCGGGCACGCGCGTGCGATCCCCCTCCTTCTGAGGGACGTTCCTGAACATCCACTAAGAAGGAGAGAGCGCCCACCCGGCCGTACATATGCAGTGGCCAGGTGGGAAGTGGTTAAAGGCAAATGGGCTGTTGAGTTTGCAAGGGAATTTGACCCAGAGCTTATGGAATGAGAATTCATCCAGTCAAATACAAGCAAAATACTGTTTTTCCTTGCATGTGATTAGGTATTCTTTGCAAAGTGAAACTTCACCACATTCACTAAGCTCTGAGGCAAATTACCTTGCAAAGTAAACAGCCTATGGGGGTTATTTACGAAAGGCAAATCCACTTTGCACTACAAGTGCACTGCAAGTGCACTTGGAAGTGCAGTCGCTGTAAATCTGAGGGGTAGATCTGAAATGAGGGGAAGCTTTGCTTATTTTATCATCCAATCATGTGCAAGCTAAAATGTTTTTTTTTTCCTTGCATGTCCCCCTTGGATCTACAGCGACTGCACTTCATCTATACAGTGGGTATAGAAAATAGTCATCCCCTCCTTTAACCACTTAAAGACCGCCCACCGCATATATACGGCGGCAGGACAGCCATATTGCGTGAAATGACGTACCTGTATGTCGTTTCCAGCACAAAATACTGTTGCTGCACGCACGTGCCCTCTGCACAGCGGGGAGGCAGATGCGCGGCTCCGGCGGCCGCGATGTCCACTGGCAACCCACGATCGCTCCTCAGAGAGGCAGAAGGGGGATCTGCCAATGTAAACAAAGCAGATTCCCGTTCTGACAGGGGAAGACAGTGTGATTGTCTGTTCCTAGTGATCAGGAACAGCAATCTCTCTGTACTACCAGTCAGTCCACTCCACCCACAGTTAGAAAGCACCTCCTTAGGACACACTTAACCCTTTGATCGTCCCCTAGGGTTAACCCCCTCCCTGCCTGTGTCATTTATACAGTGATCAGTGGATATTTTTAGCTCTGATCACTGTAATAATGTCACTGATCCCAAAAAAGTGTCCAATCTGTTCACTACAATGTCGCAGTCCCGCTATGAATTGCTGGTCACCACCATTACTAGTAAAAACAATTATAATAATAATAAAAATGCCATAAATCAATCCCCTATATTGTAAACGCTATAACTTATCCGCTTATTGCAATTTTTTTTCCAATCGATATGTAGAATACTACACATTGGCCTAAACTAATGAAGAATTTTTTTTTTGGGGGGGGGGGATATTTATTATAGCAAAAAGTAAAAAATATTGTTGTTTTTTTCAAAATTGTCAGTCTTTTTTTGTTTATAGTGCAAAAATCAAAAACCGAAGAGGTGATCAAATACCACTATAAGAAAGCTCTATTTGTGGGAAAGGACATACATTTTTGCAGCCTGAAATGAAGACACACACAGTATTTGTTTTCTTTAGCTGTATTTACTAATTTGGAACGTATAACAACCAAGTGAAAGATATATCACCAACATGTCAGAAAAAAAAATCAAAAACAGAATCACTGAGTTGGAAAAAGGATCACCCCCTTGTGTCAGTATTTTGTTACCACTTTTTGCTTTAAATCAGCTTTTAGTCTGTTGGGATTTGTCTCTACTAACTTTGCACATCTAGACTTTGCAATATTTGCCCACTCTTTTTTGCAGAACTGCTCAAGTTCAGTTCAAATTGATTGTGGCCATTTGTGGACTGCTGTCTTCAAGTCATTGCACAGATGATTTTCAATGGGGTTTAAGTCTGTGCTCTGACTAAGCCGTGTAAGGATATTCATCTTTTTCTTCTTCAATCACTATGTGGTCATTTTGCTGTGTGCTTTGGGTCATTGTCATGTTGGAAGGTAAACCCTTTTCCCATTGACAACTTTCTGGCAGAAGGAAGGAGATTTTCCTCAAGAATTTGACGGTGTTTTGCCCCATCCCTTTTTCCTTCTATCCTGACAAGTGCTCCAGTCCCTGCTGCAGAGAAACACCCCAGGATAACAGGATATTACCACCCACATGATTTACTGTAGGAATGGTGTTATTTAGATGGTGAGCTGTATTAGTTTTTTTGCCAGACATATCGTTTGGTGTTGAGGCCAAACTTTTACATTTTAGTCTCATCTGACCACAACAGCTTTTTCCATATGGTTTCAGAATCTTCAAGGTGCATTTTGGCAAAGCTCAGTCGTGACTGCATGTGGCCTTTCTTGAGGAGTGGCTTTTTTCTTGCAACCCTCCCATGCAAGCCACATTTGTGGAGAATTTGTGATATTGTTGTCACATGCGCACAATGGCCACTTTCTGCAACTGCTTCAGAGTTGCTGTAGGCCTCTTGGTAGCCTCTCTGACCAGTTTCCTCCTGGCTCTTTCATCCAGTTTGGAGCAATGTCCTGATCAAATACCTTCCATTTCATAATAATAGACTTCACTGTGCTTCTAGGCATTGATAATGCTTTTGAATTTTTTTTTTGTATCCATCTCCTGTCCTCTATCCCGGAGATCTTTTGACAGTGCCTTGCCACCCATAGTTGATTGCTTGCTTCTGTTGCACTACCAGGGACTGAAATGCTTCATGCTGAGCTAATCAAAATGAACACAGCTGATCACAGTTGAAAGTCAAATGGCTTTATGTGCCATTGAGAAGGTGATTAGCTACACCTGATTGAGTCTACAAGTTATTTTTAAGAGGGAAATTATCCTTTTCCAACTCAGTGATTCTGTTTTGATTTTTATTCGATTTTTCCAACATATTGGTGTTATATCTTTCACATTGATGTTATAAAAGCTGGGTAAAATAAAAATTTCAGAAAAAAATATATATTACCGTATATACTCGAGTATAAGCCAAGATTTTCAGCCCTTTTTTTGGGGCTGAAAGTCCCCCCCTCGGATTATACTCGAGTCAGTGTACCTTGGGCGTCCATTTTTTAAAATTCGCGCTCCCTCCTGGTCCTTTGCGGTTCCGTGATATGCGATTTACACTGTGTTTAGTGATCCGCCAATCACGGACCTTCACCTCTTGTTCGAGGATGAAAGAACGTCCGTGATTGGCGGATCACTAAACACAGTGTCTGCTGGGAAAGTCAGAGGATGAGAAGATGGCCGTGATAGGCGGAACACTGAACACAGTGTCAATCGCCTATCACGGAACCGCACGGGACCAGGAGGAAGCCGCAAATTTTAAAAAATGGACGCCCGCAGCACGATGGACATGGGAGGTGATCTTTCCTTCGCTGTAGCAAGCAGAAGGTGAGTGTGGATAATGGGCACAGTGAAGTAATGGGCACAGTGAGGTAATAGGCACAGTGAGGTAATGGGCACAATGAGGTAATAGGCACAGTGAGGCGTGCAAATGGGCACAGTGTGGATATGGGCACAGTGTGGATATGGGCACAGTGTGGATATGGGCACAGTGTGAATATGGGCACAGTGAGGTAATGGGCACAGTGAGGTGTTGGGCACAGTGAGAATGGGCACAGTGAAGCTGCAAATGGGCATTGTTGACCCTCTTTTCCGCTTACAGTAGCTGCTGCATTTTTACCCTTGGCTTTTACTCGAGTCAATAAGTTTTCCCAGTTTTTTGTGGTAAAATTAGGGCCTCAGCTTATACTCGGGTCGGCTTATACTCGAGTATATACTGTATTTAAAAAAGGGGGGTGGGGGTGATTATTTTCTATACCCACTGTATATAGAGAGAAATTGATAAACAAGTGCTGGTTTGCAACACAAACAATGTCCGTACTAATTGAAAGTCCAAAAATGATTTCAATGCTCTTAAGGCCCCTTTTACACTTGTATGACTTGTCCTGCTACTTGGGACTGCAAAGTGGCATGACAAGTCGTTCCCCGTGATTTCCAATGACAACCATTCATATTACTTCAAAGTAGTCCCTGCACTACTTTGGTCCGACTTTGATGCGAGTTACGCAGGCATTCCCTAAAATTGCAGCAAAAATTTTGTCAAAATCGCGGCCACGAAATTGCGTCAAAATTGCGCGACTTTGAAGTCGCGGTAGTGTGAAAGGGGCCCAAAGACAGGAGATAAAAAAAGTGCTCCTAGTATCCCAACATGGATAGACACTTACCAAATCATGTCGCCCCACTATTAATAGCTAGGTCTCAATGCGCCTTTGGGGTATTCCCCGTAGATAAGTATCACTGTCCTCCCTGGGGATAGCCACTTCCTCTTGTCAGACACCTTCGGTCCAGAAAAAATGCCATAACAAAAAGCTCATAGCGTAAAACCATTAAACCATTTTTTCAATGCTATTTTCAATATATTTTTAATATTTTTGATATTTTTATACTCTCCAGCTGATACCCTTTTGCGTACATGCAGGACAGCCATCAGGGGGGTATACACTTGTAAGGGGCCCGAGCGTCTGGGTGGGCCTTGCCGACTGCCAGGGATGTGAGAAGGCAGGGGTGGGTGCAGAGGAGCTCTGTGAATGCTTCTGTATGTGTGTGAGTCGGCAGCTGCTGCTCTGTATCATTGAGTTTACATCTGGCTCTTTGCTGCCCCCTTTGGCCATTTCATGCATGTGCACCCCTCGTGTAAGCTGCCTGTACTCACAAAAGCTGGGACTAGGAGGACCACCTTACAAGTAAGAGCTGTTGTACAAGTAAGGGAGGGCGGGTGGCTGTGTGTGTGTACATGCCTGTGTGTGTGTATATGTGTGTGTACATGTGTGTGTGTGTGTGTGTGTGTGTACATTCCTCTGTGTGTGTGTGTGTACATGCCTGTGTGTGTGTGTGTGTGTGTGTACATTCCTCTGTGTGTGTGTGTGTACATGCCTGTGTGTGTGTGTGCACATGCCTGTGTGTGTGTGTGTATGCGTGTGTACATGCCTGTGTGTGTGTGTGTGTGTGTGTACATGCCTGTGTGTGTGTTTGTGTACATGGCTGTGTGTGTGTGTGTGTGTGTACATGCCTGTGTTTGTCTGTGTGTGTCATATATACACATGTGAGGGGGGGCTGAGAGCATACAGGTGTGAGGGGTCTGAGAGCATACCGGTGTTAGGGGGGCTGAGAGCATACAAGTGTGAGGGGGGCTGAGAGCATACAGGTGTGAGGGGGGTTGAGAGCATACAGGTGTGAGGGGGGCTGAGAGTGTATAGGTGTGAGGGAGGCTGAGAGCATACAGGTGTGAGGGGGACTGAGAGCGTACAGGTGTAAGGGGGGCTGAAAGTTTACAGGTGTGAGGGGGCTGAGAGCATACAGGTGTGATGGGGGCTGAGAGCATACAGGTGTGAGGGGGGCTGAGAGTGTATAGGTGTGAGGGAGGCTGAGAGTATACAGGTGTGAGGGGGACTGAGAGCGTACAGGTGTAAGGGGGGCTGAAAGTTTACAGGTGTGAGGGGGCTGAGAACGTACAGGTCTGAGGAGGGGTGTGAGGGGGGCTGAGAGCATACAGGTGTGAGGGGGGCTGAGAGCGTACAGGTGTGAGGGGTGCTGAGAGAGCATATACAGGTGTGAGGGGGCTGAGAGAGCGTACAGATGTGAGGGGGGCTGAGAGAGCGTTCAGGTGTGAGGGGGGCTGAGGCACTGAAGGACTTGGTGGGATGGCTAGTGGACGGATTCGGTGAGATGGCCAATGGGCGGGCCCTGGGGAATGTTGGTGGTCAGGCTCGGGGGGACAGGCCTAAAGCTGTGTAAGGGGCTCCACAATTTCTGATTGCTGCCCTGCGTACATGTGTGTAGTATGTATATATGCATGTAGCATGCTTGTGTGCACATGTTGCATGCATGTATGCATGTTGCAATCGTGTATATGCAAATATAGCTAAGCACTTTAATAATTGCCATGCAGGCAACTCGTCAGCTTTACATATACAGGGTATAGAGAAGATAGTGGTACCAAAAGGAGGAGGCGATAAGTTTAAATTGCTATGTAATAAGGAAATAGTTTGGATCTTTTGCTTGAATACTAGGAAACCTGTAGGTCTCAACTTTGAATGGGATATTTCCTATAACTATGAATAAGATAATCATTATTTATAGCCCTGGGTTTCTTTATATCCATTTTTCTGCTCCATTGTGCTTTGACATTTATACATTTTTTGATTTCTGCTTCACTTTATATATATTTTTTCAATGCTATTTTCAATATTTTTTTGATATCCGTATACTCTCCAGCTGATACCCTATTGCGTACATGTGTGTAGTATGTATATATGCAAGCATGCCTGTGTGCATGTGTTGCATGCATGTATATGCATATATGCATGTAATTTTTCTGTTAAATAGCAAATTTTCCATTATATATAGATTTATATATATTTTTTATGGACATTTAGGTATTGATTGTCCATTTTGGTTGACGTGTCATATTATATTACATGTTGTTGTTGCAGGGCTCGACGAAATCTGGGCGCCAGGTCGTAATTGCGACTAGAAATCACGACCTGGCACCTAAGGAAAGAAGCATAGGCCTGCAGAAGGCCGCAAAGCCGTGGCCTCAACTACCGGCCGTTCGGCGCGGCCCGACACGATTGCGCGGTGGGGGAGGTGGGGGCGCACAGAGACATAGGATACCCCATCCTGTGTCTCCGTGCGCCCCCACCTCCCCCGCCGCGCGATCACGTCGGACCGCCCCAGCCGGCAATTGAGGCCGCTGCTTTGCGGCCTTCTGCAGGCCTATGCTTCCTTCTGTGATCTGGCGCCATCTTATGGTGGCCGTTGTGTGTTTCCCTGTGTTTTCACTGCCATCTCCTTCCCTCTAATTAGAACCGCCAAACATTTATATATATTTTTTATTCTAACACCCTAGAGAATAAAATGGCGGTCGTTGCAATACTTTCTGTCACACCGTATTTGCGCAGTGGTCTTACAAGCGCACTTTTTTGGGAAAATACACTTCTTTTAATTTAAAAAATAAGACAACAGTAAAGTTAGCCCAATTTTTTGTTTATATTGTGAAAGATAATGTTACGCCGAGTAAATTGATACCCAACATGTCACGCTTCAAAATTGCGACCGCTTGTGGAATGTTTTTAAGGATGTTCCAAACAGTTGATTTGGCCACACCTAATGTTTTTGCTATCTCTCTGATGGGTTTGTTTTGTTTTTTCAGCCTAATGATGGCTTGCTTCACTGATAGTGACAGCTCTTTGGATCTCATATTGAGAGTTGACAGCAACAGATTCCAAATGCAAATAGCACACTTGAAATGAACTCTGGACCTTTTATCTGCTCCTTGTAGATTGGATAATGAGGGAAAAACACACACCTGGCCATGGAACAGCTGAGCAGCCAATTGTCCCATTACTTTTGGTCCCTTAAAAAGTGGGAGGCACATATACAAACTGTTGTAATTCCTACACAGTTCACCTGATTTAGATGTAAATACCCTCAAATTAAAGCTGAAATTTTGCAGTTAAAGCACATATTGTTTGTTTCATTTCAAATCCATTGTGGTGGTGTATAGAGCCAAAAAGATTAGAATTGTGTCGATGTCCCAATAGTTATGGACCTGACTGTATATATATATATATATATATATATATATATATATATATATATATATACACACACACACCTGCGTGTAGATGTATCATTTGAGCTATGATTAGGGACCAAGAATGGGGTGAAACGTCAGCTGTATGCTATACCCCTCATTTGTACATTGTGGATTGTCGTTGTGAATTTTCTGCATCAATAAAGGGGACTTTATGGAAGTGCGACCAGCCAGACTTTCGTCACATAGGGATTCCTGTGATGTACAGGGCCAGCACCCATCTGTGTGCATTGGCATTGGGAACAGTGGAGACTCACTTGGAGCCGTGTTTCACTCTCACACGCTCAAATGCATTTTGTCCTGATTGGACGTCTTCAGAAAGCTTGACCTTCCTAGTAATAGTGGGTAATAGTGGGTCAACATGATCTGGTGAGTGTTTGTCCATGTGGGAATACCTGGAGTACTTTAAAAAAAAAAAAAATCTGTCTTTAACCACTTGTCGACCGCCTCCTGTACATTTACGTCGGCAGAATGGCACAGACAGGCACATCAACGTACCTGTACGTGCCTGTCCGTGTGGTCGCGCGCGTGCCACCACCGGCGCACTCGCGACCCTGCCGCCATCCCCGTGAGTCGGACCGCGGGTCCCGCGGGGATCCCTGCGATCATCTCACGGAGGTATAGAGTGGGGAGATGCTTGTGTTTGCAACCATCTCCCGGCTCTGTCTAGTGACAATGACACGGATCTCGACTCTGTGTACTCGGAGCGGAGATCAGTGTCATGTGACACACAGCCCATCCCCCCTACAGTTAGAAACACTATGCAGGGAACACTTAACCCCTACAGCGCCACCTAGTGGTTAACCCCTTCACTGCCAGTGTAATTTTCACAGTAATCAGTGCATTTTTATAGCACTGATCGCTGTGAAAATGACAATGGTCCCAAAAATGTGTCAAAAGTGTCTGATGTGTCCGCCATAATGTAGCAGTCACGAAAAAAATCACTGATCGCCGCCATTACTAGTAAAAAAAATTTTTTTTATAAAAATGCCATAAAACTATCCCCTATTTTGTAAATGCTATAACTTTTGCGCAAACCAATCAATAAACGCTGATTGAATTTTTTTTTACCAAAAATATGTAGAAGAATACGTATCGGCCTAAACTGAGGAAAAAAAATTTTTTTTATATATTTTTTGGGGAAATTTATTATAGCAAAATTAAAAAATATTGATTTTTTTTCAAAATTGTTGCTCTATTTTTGTTTATAGCGCAAAAAATAAAAACTGCAGAGGTGATCAAATACCACCAAAAGAAAGCTCTATTTGTGGGGAAAAAAGGACGTCAATTTTGTTTGGCAGCCACGTCGCACGACCGCGCAATTGTCAGTTAAAGCGACGCAGTGCCGAATCGCAAAAAGGGGCCTGGTCTTTAACCAGCCAAAATGGTCCGGGGCTTAAGTGGTTAAGAGCACCAGCAGGGGTTCAATGAGATAACACTGTTTACAGTGTGAGATAACACTGTTTACAGTGGGATCATTATTGGACCTTGAATTAATCACGGACACTTACTTATGTTGCAAATTAGCACTTGTTTGTCAAATTGTGTATATATTTAGCAGCGCAGTTTTTGTTTTGTTATGTCATCCTTGAGCCATTGTCAACATTTTCTGCTTTAAGAAGAGACAGGAATGCTTAGTTGCAGATAATTTGATTAATTTCTCTGTTATTTTTTTTAATGTGAGCAAGTTAATGTGTGCCAGGCCTTTATTATGGTCACCAGTAGACTAAATAGAAATTATAGGCTAACATATAAACTAACCTGGATATTTAATAATGCTATATTTTGTTACAGAATGCCAGTTTATGAATTTTTTAATATACCCAAAAATGTATTTGCCCATTCTGTTTCAGCGACTGATTGCAATGTCTCCAGAACAGCGCAAATCAGAATTTGTTAATACTCAGACTGATGACTTTGGTGAGCAAGAAGAGGTAAAGCCATACACTTTGGAGGAGTTTGCTATGCAGTATTTCAGGTATTAAAAATAACACCAACAAAGAAACACAGCTTCCACACTCAGATGATATCATAATGCCATATATAAATATAATTGATTTGATGATGACATCATGTGTACTATGCAGGCCTCCAGAAGCTGAGTCTGTTTCCAGCGCCTTTCTTCAGAGATCGCGAACTAAGACTCAACTCTGGGCTTACTCCAGGGAGCCCCTTAGACAGCCTCTGCTCAAGAAGGTGTGCAATATACTTGATCTACGGGATTATGCCTGCCAAGCTTTCACTGATATCCTTTTCTAATGCATCAGACTAGTACTAATATAAAGTATATGACCTAGGAAGTGGATTCAATTAAACTTATTTAAAGTTATTTAAAAGAAAGAAGCCTGTTGTTAAAATATGAAGACTGCGCTTGCTCACACATACTTTAATGTTCTTAAAACATTCACTATATCCTGTTTTTTTGCACTTTATTAAACCTTAACATGCTTTACCTATCATGAAGTACATGGGTGACTATCCATCAAAGCAGGCTCGCTCCCCAGTGGAATTTACAGATCAGATATTCTCAGGCCCCATACGTGAGGAAGCTCTAAGAGACGAAATCTATTGCCAGATAATAAAGCAAATGACAGGAAACAACAACAGGTAATACAAAAAATGTAATGTAAAAAAAGTTCATTGTTGTATAGATATGGGACTATAGCTGGTATATACTGATCAAAATTCTGACTGTTCAGGAGCAACCAGACAAATTTTGATCAATATGTGGCCTTCCCTGCTTGAAAGAAGTCAATTGTTTGATCAATTTTTGTTCAGGGAATATGTTGGAAAATTCCTTTATTTACAATTACCAATTCTATACAAATCCATATACAGTACAAGCCCCAAGCCCTACTAATTGAATGTTACAGAAAGCTGAAATAAAGGTTTAAAAGACAGCAAAACTTGACTAATATTTTAAAAAGAGATCTGTTTGTCATTTTTATCTTTGTGCTGTGACCAAGGCAGTGTGCCGAAAAGGCGTCAGTCCTTCTATCTTCTTACATGTACCAATAAATGTTTACATTTTGGATATGGACATGGAGTTGCCGGTTTTTCCTACCTTGATTGTTGTCCATTTGGCAATCAATCCTTGTATACACCAAAAGCCAGCCATACATGGGTTGACATTCGCTGCTTCAGCAGAGACTGGCCAAATTTAGATCCCTGTGTGGGCACCCTGGTTGTACAGAAGTAATTTTATCGATCTACTTCTGTACAACCAGCCTGTGGAGTTTTTCCCAATCGATCAGTGCCACTGACAATAGCTGGCAGCACTAATCATTGTATTCTGAGGGCGGGGAAATCTCCATGCTGTCAGAATACAATAACATGGCAGGAGTGATTGCCTCATCCACATTGAATGTGTGGATAGTGAAGTCAGGTCTTTTTTTTTCGTTCAACCCACTGGTTAAACAAAGCAAATGATTAATGGCCTGCCAAACTCCACAGCAATAGCTATGAAAAGAAAGCCCACCACACTCATTGAGTGTTGCTGCTATCCAGAATATGAAGGCAAACATTACAATTACACCAGTACTTCATTAGATGGTCAATCTACCCAAAACTTTTTTTATAACTCCAGACTGGGCCATAACCCCCCACCTTTTTTCTTTTACATCTTTATACATACCTTTTTCCAGGGGTCTTTGGTATAGTCTTTTGGTTTTGTGGGTTATGCTGCAGAGAATGTCTTCATGTAATGACGAGAGAGCAGCAGGCTCTGGTGAGCCCAGCGCAGATGTTTGACATGTCTTCTGGAAGCATCTTTAAACCCATGAAATGAGTGTTGGTGGAGTGTGAGGATAGCTCCAGGGCGTGAATTTTGCAGCAATATTTGCTTTTTGAATTCTAACTGGTATAAAGCAATGTATTATTTTATTATTGTCTGTAAGCTAAAGTTGAGCTTAGTTGTTAGTATATGTTTAGGAGTTGAGCATTTAATGATTTCTTATATCACTTGTGATTCCTGTTCCTGAGATTTTCACACATGCAGTAACCAAATAAGGGAGATTTCATGACTAGAGACCCCAAGAGATCTAAGTCCAGCATATTCCACCTTTAACTAAAATATACATTTGGGTATTATACCCTTTAAATTGTCAGAGATTAGCAACACTGTTATTGTGTTGGTGAACTTCATTTAATTTTTTTCAGTAAGCTTACTTTTTTGTTGTACCTGCTCCTAATCAAAACTGCTTTACTCTACATTTTGAATACCGTAGTTATTTCTACCAGAAAGCTCACTGCAGTGCTGAGCTTAGCTGCGTATAAATTAAAACTCTATTCATCACAGAAACTGATGCTGTCATAACATGTCTTGCTGTATATAAACTACTCTGTGACTAGCTGTATCCATCTGACAAGCTTCATTACCCAGAAATATTAGCCCCAAACGATAGGCTGATATTAGTTCATCTCCGATTTTATGAAGCAGTCTCGAAAGCATTAATTTTATGGACATTTCCTTATCTTAATCTGAAATCCGAAACATTTAAAAAATGTACTAAAAAATATATATATTTTTTACACTTGAATTGAAGTTTAATTTTAGCAAGCTCTTACATAAATAATGCAGCTGACACAGAATTGATGTACTAGTGATGTAGTATACATTAACCACTTCAGCCCCGAACCATTTGACAGCCTAATGCCGCGTACACACAATCGTTTTTCACGCCGTTAAAAATGCAATTTTTTTAATTGGGCATTAAAAACGATCGTGTGTATGCTCCAGAGCATTTTTAACGACGTGAAAAACGACCATTAAAAATTTCGAACATGCTCTATTTTTTCACGTCGTTTTTCATGTCGTTTTTTTTCACGTCGTGAAAAACGGTAGTGTGTATGCTTTTATGAGGGGAAAAAAAACGCGCATGCTCAGAATCAAGTATGAGACGGGAGCGCTCCTTCTGGTAAAACTAGCGTTCATAATGGAGATAGCACATTCGTCACGCTGTAACGGACTGAAAAGCACGAGGCTGAAAAGCACGAATCGTCGCTCAACAAACTTTAATAACATGAAGGGTGGCGCCATCCGAAGGGAACTTCCCCTTTATAGTGCCGTCATACGTGTTGTACGTCACTGCGCTTTGCTCGAGCGGTTTTTTTAACCACTTCCCTACTGTGCACGAAAACCCCCTTCCTGCCCAAGCCATTTTTCAGCTTTCAGCGCTGTCACACTTTGAATGACAATTGCGCGGTCGTGCGACGTGGCTCCCAAACGAAATTTGCGTCCTTTTTTTCCCACAAATAGAGCTTTCTTTTGGTGGTATTTAATCACCTCTGCGGTTTTTATTTTTTGCGCTATAAACAAAAGAAGAGCATCCAGTTTGGGAAAAAAACAAAATTTTTTACTTTTTGCTATAATAAATACCCATTTTTTTTTTCAATAAAAATTTTCCTCAGTTTAGGCCGATACGTATTCTTCTACATATTTTTGGTAAAAAAAAATCGCAATAAGCGTGTATTGATTGGTCTGCGCAAAAGTTATAGCGTCTACAAAATAGGGGATAGATTTATAGCTTTTTTTTTTATGGCGGCGATCTGCGATTTTTATTGTGACTGTGATATTGCGGCGGACACATCGGACACTTTTGACACATTTATGGGACCATTCACATTTATACAGCGATCCCTGCTATAAAAATGCATTGATTACTGTATAAATGTGACTGGCAGGGAAGGGGTTAACCACTAGGGGGCAGGAAGGGGTTAAATATGTTCCCTCAATGTGTTCTAACTGTGGGGGGAGGGGACTGACTGGGGGAGGTGACCGATGGTTGTCCCTATGTACAAGGGACACACCATCGGTCCCCTCTCCCTCACAGGACGTGGATCTGTGTGTTTACACACACAGATCCACTTTCCTGCTCGGTTCCCGGGCAATCGCGGGTGCCCGGCGTCAATCGTGGCCGCCGGGCACGCGCATCGGGTCCCTAGCAACGCGGCGGCGCGCGCGCGCGCCCCCTAGCTCGTTTTAAAGGCAGGACGTCATATGACGTCCTGTCAGAACGAGAGTGTCCTCCGCCCGCCGTCAATTGACAGTGGGCGGTGGACAAGTGGTTAATGAACGTGTGTATGCAAGACAGGCTTGAGAGGAAACAAGAAAAATCACGTCGAGAAAAACGTAGTTTTTTATAATGACATTAAAAACGGTCGTGTGTACGCGGCATAAGGACCAGAGGTCTTTTTACAATTTGGCACTGCGCTGCTTTAACTGGTAATTGCGCGGCCATGCAATGTTGTACCCAAACTAAATTTGCGTCCTTTTTTTCCCACAAATAGAGCTTTCTTTTAATGGTATTTGATTGCCTCTGCGATTTTTATTTTTTGCGATATAAATGGAAAAAGACGGAAAAATTTGAAAAAAAAAGATATTTTCTACTTTTTGTTATAAGAAAAATCAAATAAACTCAATTTTAGTCATACATTTAGGCCAAAATGTATTCAGCCACATCTTTAGTAAAAAAAATGTCAATAAGCGTATATTTATTGGTTTGCGCAAAATTTATAGCGTCTACAAACTAGGGTACATTTTCTGGAATTTACACAGCTTTTAATTTATGACTGCCTATCTCATTTCTTGAGGTGCTAAAATGGCAGGGCAGTACAAACCCCCCCCCAAATGACCCCATTTTGGAAAATAGACACCCCAAGGACATTGCTGAGAGGCATGTTGAGCCCATTGAATATTTTTTTTTTCAAGTGATTGAATAATGACAAAAAAAAAAAAGTTGTCACTAAATGATATATTGCTCACACATGCCATGGTTATATGTGGAATTGCACCCCAAAATACATTTTGCTGCTTCTCCTGAGTACGGGGATACTACATGTGTGGGAATTTTTGGGAGCCTAGCCGCGTACGGGACCCTGAAAACCAAGCACCGCCTTCAAAATTTCTAAGGGCATACATTTTTGATTTCACTCCTCACTACCTATCACAGTTTTGAAGGCCATAAAATGCCAAGGTGGCGCAAACCCCCCCCCCCAAATGACCTCATTTTGGAAAGTAGACACCCCAAGATATTTGCTGAGAGGCATTTTGAGCCCATTGAATTTTTTTTTTTGTCCCAAGAGATTGAAAAATGACAAAAGAATAAATCTTTTTTTTTTTTTTTACAAAAAGTTGTCACTAAATGATATATTGCTCACACATTCCATGGTTATATGTGGAATTGCACCCCAAAATACATTTTGCTGCTTCTCCTGAGTACGGGGATACCACACGTGTGGGACTTTTTGGGAGCCTAGCCGCGTACGGGGCCCCAAAAACTAAGCACCGCCTTCAGGATTTCTAAGGGCGCAAATTTTTGATTTCTCTCCTCACTACCTATCACAGTTTCAAAGGCCATAAAATGGCAAGATAGCACAAAACCCCCCCAAATGGCCCAATTTTGGAAAGTAGACACCCCAAGCTATTTGCTGAGAGTCATGGTGAGTATTTTACAGCTCTCATTTGTTTTTGAAAATGAAAATAGAAAATATTTTTTTTTTTCTTTTTTCAATTTTCAAAACTTTGTGACAGAAAGCGAGATCTGCAAAATACTCACCATACGGCCCCTTTCACACTGAGGCGTTGAAAAAACGCCCAAAAATTATGAGTTTTTGAACTGCGATTTTACCGCGTTTTTACCGCATTTTTACCGCGTTTGCGGTAAAAATAACGCTAACGCCTATGCGTTTTTACCGCGTTCGCGCTAAAAATAGCGCAAACGCGGTAAAACCGCTGTAAAACCGCATAGGCGTTAGCGTTATTTTTTAAAATAACGCTTATGCCTATGCATTTTTACCGCGGTTCCCATTCATTCCAATGGGGATAGGCGTTTTTACAGCGCTATTTTATGCACCCTAAAGTTGCTCTAAAAAAGCTGTTTGCAGGATTTTTTTCAACGCCCAGCCAGCACAACGCCTCAATGTGAAAGCCCTCAGAGATTTCACATTGAGAATGCTGGGGCAGGATTATTTCAGGCGTTATTACAGCGCTATTTTTACGGCGAAAACGCGGTAAAAACGCCTCAGTGTGAAAGGGGCCTAACTCTCAGCAAATAGCTTGGGGTGTCTACTTTCCAAAATGGGGTAATTTGGGGGGGGGGGTTGTGCCATCTGGGCATTCCATGGCCTCCGAAACTGTGATTGGCAGTGAGGAGTGAAATCAAAAATGTACACCCTTAGGCCCCTTTCACACTGAGGCGTTGAAAAAACGCAAAAAAATTATGATTTTTTTTACCGCGTTTTTACCGCGTTCGCGGTAAAAATAGCGCCAATGCATATGCGTTTTTACCGCGTTTTTGCGGTAAAAAGGATTATTTGGTATCCCACAATCCTCCACTCTACTGCGGTCATGTGACCTTCCCACAGCTTCTGGGTGTTTTTTACCGCGTTTTTACCGCGGTACTCATTCATTTCAATGGGGATAGGCGTTTTTACAGCGCTATTTTATGCGCCCCAAAGATGCTCCAAAGAAGCTGTTTGCAGGATTTTTTCCAACGCACAGCCAGCAAAACGCCTCAGTGTGAAAGCCCTCAGGGCTTTCACATTGAGAATGATGGAGCAGGATTATTTCAGGCATTTTTACAGCGCTGTTTTTACCGCGAAAATGCAGTAAAAACGCCTCAGTGTGAAAGGGGCCTTAGAAAGCCTGAAGGCGGTGCTTGGTTTTGGAGTCCCGTACGCAGCTAGGCAGAGGCGTACTAAGTGGGGGGCGGGCCACCACGGGTGACACACACTGGGGGGGTGTCAGGCCGGCACCCCCCCCCTCCGCGGCTGAAGTGAAGACAGCGGGGCGGGTGCTGCTTAAGCTGCGGCACCGCGGTGGTGACAGAAGAGCCTGTAGTGGCTTTGCAAGGAGGGGGAGGGGGGTGCGAGCCGAGTGACACCCGGGATCCGCAGCAATCCTGTTCTCTCACCGCGCCGTGGCTCTGTTCAGTCTCGGCTGTCTCAGTGCTCAGTGAAGCCGCCTCCCCCTCCTCCTCCCTACACAGGGGGAGGGGACCGGACCCGTCACCTGACTAGTTCTGTGCATGTCCCGCGCTTCTGACTGAGGTACATTATGGGTCTGCACTGTAGGGGTGTCTGTACTGTGGAGGGCTGCACTGTAGGGGTGTCTGTACTGTGGAGGGCTGCACTGTAAGGGTGTCTGTACTGTGGGGGGCTGCACTGTAGGGGTGTCTGCACTGTAGGGGTGTCTGTACTGTGGGGGGCTGCACTGTAGGGGTGTCTGTACTGTGGGGGGGTGGGGGTCTGCACTGTAGGGGTGTCTGTACTGTAGGGGTGTCTGTACTGTGGGGGGGTGGGGGTCTGCACTGTAGGGGTGTCTGCACTGTAGTGGTGTCTGCACTGTAGGGGTGTCTGCACTGTGAGGGTGGGGGTCTGCACTGTAGGGGTGTCTGTACTGTGGGGGGTGGGGGGTCTGCACTGTAGGGGTGTCTGTACTGTGTGGGGGTGGGGGTCTCAGGTCTGCACTGTAGGGGTGTCTGTACTGTGGGGGGGTGGGGGTCTGCACTGTAGGGTTGTCTGTACTGTGGGGGGGTGGGGGGTCTGCACTGTAGGGGTGTCTGTACTGTGGGGGTCTGCACTGTAGGGGTGTCTGCACTGTAGGGGTGTCTGTACTGTGGGGGGGTGGGGGTCTGCACTGTAGGGGTGTCTGCACTGTAGGGGTGTCTGCACTGTGGGGGGGTGGGGGGTCTGCACTGTAGGGGTGTCTGTACTGTGGGGGGTGGGGGGTCTGCACTGTAGGGGTGTCTGTACTGTGGGGGTCTGCACTGTAGGGGTGTCTGTACTGTGGGGGGTGGGGGTCTGCACTGTAGGGGTGTCTGTACTGTGGGGGTCTGCAATGTAGGGGTGTCTGAACTGTGGGGGGGTGGGGGTCTGCACTGTAGGGGTGTCTGTACTGTAGGGGTGTCTGTACTGTGGGGGGGTGGGGGTCTGCACTGTAGGGGTGTCTGTACTGTGGTGGGGTGGGGGTCTAAGGTCTGCACTGTAGGGGTGTCTGTACTGTGGGGGTGGGGGTCTCAGCACCCTACACCTCTGGACCCCTTTACATTACACAGCACCCTGCACCTCTAAACCCCTTTACAATATACAGCACCCTGCACCCATTTACATTACACAGCCCCCCACAGACACCCCCCTACAGTGCAGACCCCTTTCCCCCCACAGTACAGACACCCCTACAGTACAGACCCCCACAGTACAGACACCCCTACAATGCAGACCTGAGACCCCCACAAGGTGCAAGGTACTGTGTAATGAAAAGGGGTCCAGTGGTGTAGGGTGCAGTGTAATGTAAAGGAGTGCAGGGTGCTGTGTAATGAAAAGGGGTGTAGGGTGCAGTGTAATGTAAAGGGGTCCAGAGGTGTAGGGTGCTGTGTAATGTTAAAAGGTCCTTAGGTGCAAGGGGTGTGTAATGTAAAGGGGTCCAGAGGTGCAAGGTGCTGTGTCATGTAAAGGGGTGCAGGGTGCTGTGTAATGTAAAGGGGTCCAGAGTGCTGTGTAATGTAAAGGGGTCCAGAGGTGTAGGGTGCTGTGTAATGTAAAGGGTTCCAGAGTACTGTGTAATGTAAAGGGGTCCAGAGTGCTGTGTCATGTAAAGGGGTCCAGAGTGCTGGGTCATGTAAAGGGGTCCAGAGGTGCAAGGTGCAGTGTAATGTAAAGGGTCCAGGGGTGCAGTGTAATGTAAGGGGTCCAGGGGTGCAGTGTAATGTAAAGGGTCCAGGGCTGCAGTGTAATGTAAAGGGTCCAGGGGTGCAGGGTGCAGTGTAATGTAAAGGGGTTCAGGGGTGCAGGGTGCTGTGTAATGTAAAAAGGTCCTTAGGTGCAAGGGGTTGTGTAATGTAAAGGGGTGCAAGGGCTGTGTAATGTAAAGGGGTCCAGAGGTGCAAGGTGCTGTGTCATGTAAAGGGGTGCAGAGTGCTGTGTAATGTAAAGGGGTCCAGAGTACTGTGTAATGTAAAGGGGTCCAGAGTACTGTGTAATGTAAAGGGGTCCAGAGTGCTGTGTAATGTAAAGGGGTCCAGAGGTGTAGGGTGCTGTGTAATGTAAAGGAGTCCAGAGGTGCAGGGTGCTGTGTAATGTAAAGAGATCCTTAGGTGCAGGGTGCAGTGTAATGTAAAGGGTCCAGAGGTGCAGGGTGAAGTGTAATGTAAAGGGATCCAGAGGTGCAGTTGTGGAGAGGGGGTACACAGTAGTCAAAGAGATATTGAAGGATACAGAGGTATGCAGGGGGCACAGTGGGGTGTTTTTACATTTTAAGGTGGGGGGGTGCCAGATATAGGATCCGCCCCGGGTGCCAAATGCTCTAGGTACGCCCCTGCGGCTAGGCTCCCGAAAAGTCTCACGCACGTGTAATCCCTGTACTCAGGAGAAGCAACATAATGTATTTTGGGGTGTAATTCCACATATGCCCATGGCATGTTTGAGCAATATATCATTTAGTGACAACTTTGTGCAAAAAAAAAAAAATAATAATTTTTCCCACAACTTGTGTCAAAATATTAAATATTCCATGGACTCGACATGCCTCTCAGAAAATAGCTTGGGGTGTCTACTTTCCAAAATGTGGTCATTTGGGGGGGGGGTTCGAACTGTCTTGGCATTTTATGCACAACATATGTCACACATCACCCACTCTTCTAACCACTTGAAGACAAAGCCCTTTCTGACACTTTTTGTTTAGATGAAAACATTTTTTTTTTTTGCAAGAAAATTACGTTGAACCCCCAAACATTATATATTTTTTAAAGCAAAGGCCCTACAGATTAAAATGGGGGGTATTGGATTTTTTTTTCCACACAGTATTTGCGCAGCGATTTTTCAAACGCATTTTTTTGGGGAAAAAATACACATTTTTTTTCATTTTAATGCACTAAAACACACTATATTGCCCAAATTTTTTATGAAATAAAAAAGATGATCTTAGGCCGAGTACATGGATACCAAACACGACATGCTTTAAAATTGCGCACAAACGCGCAGTGGCGACAAACTACATACATTTTTAAAAGCCTTTACAGGTTACCACATTAGATTTACAGAGGAGGTCTACTGCTAAAATTACTGCCCTCGATCTGACCTGTGCGGTGATACCTCACATGCATGGTGCAATTGCTGTTTACATATGACACCAGACCGACGCTTGCGTTCGCCTTTGCACAAGAGCAGGGGGGGACAGGGGTGCTTTTTTTTTTATTATTATTATTTATTTTGCTTTTTTATTTCATTTTTAAACTGTACCTTCCATTTATTTATTTTTTATCATTTTTATTGTTATCTCAGGGAATGTAAATATCCCCTATGATAGCAATAGGCAGTGACAGGTACTCTTTTTTTTGAAAAAATTGAGGTTTATTAGACCCTAGATCTTTCCTCTGCCCTCAAAGCATCTGACCACACCAAGATCGGTGTGATAAAATGCTTTCCCAATTTCCCAATAGCGCTGTTTATATCCAGGGGGGGGGGGGACATTCCCTCCCACTGCTTGTAAAAGCAGTCTAGAGGCTAATTAGCCACTAGGATTGATTTTACATGAAAGCCGACCGCTGGCTGAAAAGAATGATACTAAGATGATACCTAAACCCGCAGGCATCATTTTGGTATAACCATTCAAATTCCAGCAACATAACAGTACGTTGCTGGTCCATGTTGGACATATATTTTAATCTTTTTTTTCATGCAGCTTGTTGGCTGAATGAAAAAAAGAGATTGATCGGTGGGTATGCCCACCATTAGAATACCTCCCTTTATCCACCCACTTCTAATGATGGGCATACATGCACCATTTATATATGCCGAAGCATGGGGGCATCCTCCCGCAAAAGTTATGCCGCGTACACACGGTCGGACTTTTCCATGGGAAAGCCTCCGTCGGAATTTTGACCGTATGTACGCTGCATTAGGAGCAAAATCGCACCTCCGCCCCTGTTGCCCCCATGCTTCGGCATATATGCTCTTTTTTTTTAACTGTGGTGGTGAAATCACCTCCTACAGCGTTGGAGTCACGGCTTTATGTATCGTGGGAGCAAACGCTGTTGCTGTCAAGATAAATAAATCCGCACTGCAGCTGAATGGCGCACCTGAAAACAAAAAAAATGGTTAACAATAAAACACAGTAAACAGTAAAGTATAAAAAAATAACATTCCTGAAAAGCAAGCATGATAAAACATAACAATAAAACATTGCAGAATAGAATACAGTAAAAGAGAGCAGAACAATAGAGAGAAAATAGAGAGAGAGAGAGAACAATAAAACAACAATTTTTTATTTATTTTTTTATATTTTTTTTTTTTTTACGTTTTTTTTTTTTTTTTTTACACTTTTTTTTGTAACTGTAACAACTGTAACAGTTTGGTTCCAGGTTCTGGTCTCTCAAAATGCGATGGCATCTTGGGAGACCCTGTGTAAGTCTGTGAAATGCTGTACCCTACGCTAAAACTTCACTAGTGTGTGGTAGCGTTCAAAACATTCACCAATGCAAAGACCAAGATTGTCAGGACAGCGTGGACAATAATAACGGGTGTGGCGCCTATATCCGCGCTTGCTACAGACACGACATCTTCTTTGGGGGGCTCCTTGGGTAGGGGTATTCTGGAGGACATACGGAAAAGGCCTCTCATGCAGCCGGCTTACTGCATTTGGTTGGGAATGGTGAGGTGCAGCACCGCCTGGATACAGAAAGGCTGTGACGATCTCATCCTGGAAGTCAAGGAAAGATAAAGTCTGTCCTGAAGCTCTGCATAGCACATGAGCGTTCAGCAAAGCCAATTGAAATAAGTAAACAGACACTTCTTTGTACCAGAGTCTGGCCTTACGAGCAATTAAGTACGGTGCCAACAACTTGTCATTGAGGTCCACCCCTCCCATATTTTGGTTATATTCGTGGACACAGAGGGGTTTCTCCACAACACCAGTCGCCGTACGAATTTGGACTGTCGTGTCTGCGTGAAGGGAGGTAAGAACAAAAACATTCTTATTATCCCTCCACTTCACAGCGAGCAAATTATTACACTTCAAGCAGGCTCTCTCCCCCAGCCTAAGACGGGATCTACAAGCCTCTGGGGTAAGCCCCAGCGATTAGGTCGCACAGTGCCACATGCGCCAATTTGATGATCAAATAAGTGACTAAAAAGTGGCATGCTCATGTAATAATTGTCCACATACAAGTGGTACCCTTTTCCGAATAAAGGGTGACACCAAGTTCCACACTATCTTGCCAGCGCTCCCTATTGTAATCTGGGCAGTTCTCCGGCTCTACGTGACTATCTTTTCCCTCATAAACCATAATGCTCCATACATAGCCTGTTGCCCTGTCACAGAACTTATAGAGCTTGACCCCGTATCTGGCACGCTTGCTGGGAAGGTACTGTTTGAAAGACAAGTGGGCAGAAAATGTAATCAGGGACTCATCAACGCAGACAACTAGATCGAGAGTAAACAAGGCTGCAAAACGTTCGTTGAAGTGGTTTATGAGGGGCCGAATTTTGTAGAGCCGATCGTATTCAGGGTCTCCACGAGGACGACAAAGTTCATTGTCGTTGAAGTGCATGAACCGCAAGATCTGCTCGTATCGTGCCCTGGACATGGAGACAGAGAACACGGGCATATGGTCAATTGGGCGTGTGGACCAATAGACGCGCAACTTTGTGAATTTATGTGTGCCCATGTTGAGGGAAAGGCCCAGAAAGGTCTTCAATTCAGAAACCGTAATTGGTTTCCAATCTCTGGCAAGGGAAGGCAACTGGGGATTAGCGGCGATGAATTGACCAGCATATAAATTACTCTGGTCCACAATAGATCTATAGAGATCTTCCATGAAAAACAGCAAATAATAATCAAGTGGCATAAAATCAGCTGTTTCCACCTGAATACCGGGTTGGCCAGTAAATTGGGGAAGTACGGGTGCCGCAGAAGTGGTGGGGGCCCAATCAGGATTGGCGAATTTTGCAGGAAGGGCACTATGGGCCTGCCTTTGTCTTCTTCTTGGTGGCAGCGGGACACTACTTGTGCTTGTCACCTCGTCAGCTTGAACTGCACTTATGGGACTCGCCACGTCACCAAGTGTTACTGCAGTGCTGGATGTACGTCCAGGGTGTACTAGGCCGCTGGTGCTTGCCAGTTCACCAGAAGGAATAGCGGCGCTAGTACTTCTCTGCTCCATACGAGGGACCTGCGGTTCTTGCACCTCAACAACAGCAGAAGATCGGGATCGGGTACGCCTGACCTTAGCAGGGACCTCATCTTTGTTGCCAGAGCTATCTGCCATGGAGCTGCTAAGCCTGAATCTGACAGATGCGTGACCTCCTCTTCACTACCTGTCATGTTTAGAATTTCGTAGGCCTCTTTACTAGTGTACCTTCGATTTGCCATTTTGGGCTCTAAATTTACTGGTACACTAGTAAGGATTCACAGGTAAAAAAGCACCCGACTGTCAGCGACTGATTCAAACGCTACCAAAAAAAACTGTTAGCGATCGCAGGGATCAGGCCTGACTCTGCGAACGCTGCAGTTATGTGTGTTGTGTTTTGTAAGTGACAGTGATCGATCGATACTGCACTTGGGTGGGCTGGGCTGGGCTGGGTGGAGGGGCAAAACGTAGGTGCTAGCAGGTATCTGGGCTGATCCGGCTAACAATAAAAAATTTTGAACCCTAAACGCTAGTATAGATCTGATCAGAGCAGATATTGATCTGTTCAGATACTATACCACTAAGGAAGGTGTATGCTTCGCGCGTGGGTGTTATCGCTACTGGCACTAACCTGACGCTGCCTGGGGCAACGCAGACCCTATCTGACAATAAAACCTAATTGATATCACCCGCCGGGTGATCAGGGGGTTAAACCTTTATTGGGTTGTATACGGCGGGTGCCCTGATGCTATAAAAAGCAAACTAACTAACCAGCGTCACCCCTAACACTTATACAGTGATCACTGGTGAAAGGGTTAACTCTAGGGGCAATCAGGGGGTTAAAACCTTTATTAGGTTGTATATGGGGGTACCTGATGCTATAAAAACCTGGCGGTGAACCTAAAAAAATAACTGGCTACCTAGCGGCACCAGCGACACTAATACAGCGATCAGAAAAACGATCGCTTAGTGACACTGGCGAAAGGGGGTGAAAGGGTTACCTGGAGGGCGATCAAGGGGTTAAACCTTTATTAGGGGGGGTTAGGGGGCTACCCTGGACCTAAAGGGGCCTAAAGCTAACTGCCCTGTCACAAATGACAATGATTGCAGTGATCAGTAAAAAAATTACCACTGCAAACGGTGACACTGTGACTGGGGGTACTGGGGGTGACTGGGGGGTGAAAGTGTGCCTATGTGTACTGTGTAAGTGTGGTGTTGTGCAACTCACTTTTAGATACCTTCTCTCCTCGAGCAACGGACGAAAAGACCGCTGCGAGGAGAGATGACATCACTTCCTCCTGCCTGTGTTTACATTACACAGGCAGGGGAAGCATCTCATTCGCCAGGAGCAATCGAGAGGGGGTGGCCAGAAATCAATGGCCGCCCCCTCATCCCGGATCGCTCCTGAATCGAAACAGACCGCCACATGTACCAAGGGGGGGGTCGCGGGAAGGCAGGCACGTACAGGTACGTGGAAATGCCTGTACGTGCCATTCTGCCGACGTATATGTACATGCGGCGGTCCTTAAGTGGTTAGCAGGATAGATAATGTGCAATAAACCTCCTCGTACAATTCTCGTTTATACATGATGATTTATAATATTTATAACAAAAAGTTCACCTTTTTTTTTCTCTAAATCCAGCTCCCCTATGTGCCAATATACCATTCATGTCCAATCTGATTGTACAATCTCTGTCAATTTCAGTTTCCTTTAGATTTACCAGACCTATGGAATAGGCAGACACACCTAAACAATCCATTCAATTTATATCAAATCAGACAGGCCCATGTACCACATAGCTGATGGGAGATCTAAAGGAGATTAAATAATCAGATTGTATAGGAAGTGAGTGGAAGGTAGTATTGTAATGAGGGAGGTGTGGTCCAGAGTGGTGAACACACCCTATCATATCCTCTTCTGTGATGCAACAAGGAAGTGAAGGCTTCTTGGAGATGGTCTATAGGAAGTTAAAGTGTTACTAAACCCAATACAGTAAAGTCAATCCGTATATGCAGTAAAGCTTGCTTGTTATACTCACTGTGGAACCTAAGGGGTTAATCTTCTGCATTGTGTAAAAAGGCTGTTTGATCCTGTCTTCTCTGATCCTCCCCTTCTTCTACTGTCCCCAGTCCATCTGCTGATAGAACAGAGCCTTACGGACTAGAGAATTTTTTTTTCTTGGGAGGGTGCATGTGATAAGCACAGGGCCAATCAGCACTGTCCAGACAAAGGGTCATGGGTCCTGTAGCGTCATAGGACAATCAGAGGAGAATGAAAACTCCTCCTGCAAGCTTTAACCAGACACTGATAGAAGTCACAAGACTGCTATATACTTCTGATGAGAAAAGGTATTTAGTAGTTTATATTTACTAACATAATTGTATTTCCATGTTCTGTGTACTATGGAAGACCAGATATAGTTAATGCAGGGTCCTGGGTTTAGTAACACTTTAATGCCACAGGAAGTGATATAATCTCAAAATCATTTTAAAAATTCAAATAAACTGACAAGATTTTAAACCTCCCGTGAATAAGGAAAGTGGGAGAAAAGCACATTGGGATGGTAGGGCTAGAAATGGCATTTGAAAACACTTCTATTTATTATGAAAAGTGAAATTCTGCCCAATATGGTGAAATTATCCTTTAATTGTATGAATTTGAAATGCAGTAACAATTTTACAAAACAAAAATAAAAGTCAGACTCCTTACCTTGGTGTTTATGCATATTGTTTTCATTTATTAGTAAAAGTGTACAAGTGAGGATTAGAAATAAACACAATAGTAAAAAATGTACAGCTCATAGAAAATGCTAGGTACAGGTGGTCCCCGGATTACAAACAAGATAGGATCTGTAGGTTTGTTCTTAAGTTGAATCTGTTTGTAAGTTGGAACAGGTACATTTTTTAATGTACATTTTGAAAGATTTTTAAGCTTTTTGAATAGCATAGGGAAAAGTTAACACCCCTGTAATGTTTGTTTTGCTGCCTTCGCCCCTGTTCACAAGATTTCACCTCACTTTCTGTCCCTGTGACAATTGGATTTAGAAAATTTTGGGTTGTTGTGGAAAGAAGCCTTGGTGATAAAGCATCAGTGGAGGTACATTTTCCCATAATAACTCTTATGCCGTACACAAAAATTCAAATTGGAAATTCTGATCGTCTGCAGCAATTCCGACGCTCAAAATTTCGGAAACAATTCGACGCATGCTCAGAAGCATTGAACTTAATTTTCTGGGCTCTTCGTAGTGTTGTACGTCACCGCGTTCTTGACAGTCGAAAGTTCAGAGAACTTTTGTGTGACCGTGTGTATGCAAGCCAAGCTTGAGCGGAATCCTGTCGGAAAAACCATCCAAGGTTTTTCCGACGGAAAGTCTGATCGTGTGTACGTGGCATAACAGGAGTGAATTTCCTTTCCTAGGGGTAGATTTCCTCGCACTTTCTGTTGTCTTCCTCCATTTGTAAGTAGGAGTCGTTTGTAAGTCGGATATTTGTAACTAGGGGACCGCCTGTATTCAGTCTTTGTTCATTTTTTAAGTTCACTGTATTTAGTTTTCAGCCTGTATTAGTATGGCAATTATTTCTATATAAATGATCATTGTGTTTGCCTTAACTATACACTATATTGTCAAAAGTATTGGGACACCTGCCTTTACACGCAGATGAAATTTAATGGCATCCCAGTTTTAGTCCATAGGGTTCAATATTGAGTTGGCCCACCCTTTGCAGCTATAACAGCTTCAGCTCTTCTGGGAAACAGTGACGGCTGGTGCTCAAAATTTTTGTGGGGGCACAAACAAACTGAAGAATTCTGGAAAAAAAATCAAACGCAGCCACTGTGCCCATCAACCGCAGCCACTGTGCCCGTCAACTGCAGCCACTGTGCCCATCAACCGCAGCCACTGTGCCCCATCAAATGCTGCCACTGTGCCTATCAAACGCAGCCACTGTGCCCATCAAACGCAGCCACTGTGCCCATCAAACGCAGCCACTGTGCCCATCAAACGCAGCCACTGTGCCCCCATCAAACGCCGCCACTGTGCCCCATCAAACGCCGCCACTGTGCCCCATCAAATGCTGCCACTGTGCCCATAAAATGCCACCACTGTCCCCATCAAAAGTAAGTTGCCACTGTGACCCCCCCCCCCCGCCCACTCGCCGTCTGCCCGGCATTTACACTCGGTGAGCGGGTCAGGCAGCGGGTGATGGCGGCGAGCTGTGGGACCTTGCAGTGGCGAGCTGTGTCCTCCATGCATCTCCTTCTCCTGATAGGCGTCCAATCACAGCGCCTGTCAGCCAATCAGGTGACGGGTAACAGACCCGCACTTCCTGATTGGCGGAGAGGCGGTTCAGTGATAGAAAAGTGAATATTCATTCGCTTTTCTAACACACCTGGGTGGACTCCGAGCGCAATGCTTTGCGCTCCTAGTTCAGTTTTTTTGAAGACTATTAGAGCCTAATGCTCTAATCAGGTGCTTCAAAAATACACCCCCGCCCCTGTAATTTAGGTGCCCGGTGTCTGCAGTGCATGAATCTATCCATTAGTCATAGAGGGGGCTGGCTGAATAGCGGGGGGCGGTGCCAGTGCGCCCTTAATGGACGCACCGCCACTGCTGGGAAGGCTGTACACAAGGTTTAGGAGTGTGTCTATGGGAATGTTTGACCATTCTTCCAGAAGCGCATTTGTGAGGTCAGGCACTGATGTTGGACGAGAAGGCCTGGCTCACAGTCTCCGCTCTAATTTATCCCAAAGGTGTTCTATTTGGTTGAGGCAGGCCAGTCAAGTTCCTGCACCCCAAACTCGCTCATCCATATTTTTATGGACCTTGCTTTGTGCGCTGGTGCACATCCCCAAACTGTTCCCACCAAGTTGGGAGTATGAAATTGTCCAAAAGGTCTTGGTATGCTGACACCTTAAGAGTTCCCTTCACTGGAACTAAGGGGCCAAGCCCAACCCCTGAAAAACAACCCCACACCATAACCCCCCTCCACCAAATGATTTGGACCAGTGCACAAAGCAAGGTCCATAAAGAGAGGAATGAGCCAGTTTGGGGTGGAGGAACTTGATTGGCCTGACCTCAAACCGATAGAACACCTTTTGGGATGAATTAGAGCGGAGACTGCAGGCCTTCTCGTCCACATAAGTGCCTGGCCTCACAAATGCGCTTCTGAAAGAATGGTCAAACATTCCCATAGACACACCTAAACCTTGTGAACAGCCTTCCCAGAAGAGTTGAAGTTGTTATAGCGGCAAAGGGTGGGCCAACTCAATATTGAACCCTACAGACTAAGGCCTCGTACACACGGCCGATTTTCTCGGCAAGAACCAGCAAGAAACTTGCTGGCAGAGAGGTCTTGCCGAGTAAATCGGTCGTGTGTACGCGGCTATCGGGTTTCTCGTCGAGAAAACCGACAAGAAACCTCGACGAGAAAATAGAGAACCTGCTCTCTATTTTCTCGTCGAGATTCTCCTCGGCATGTTTCTCGACGAGAAAAGTGAGTGTGTGTACACTTACCTGTCCTCCCGGAAGCCCGCGCATGTTCGAAATGAATTTGACGCATGCGCGGTAGCTTCCTAGGCATACGTAGGGTATACCAAGATGGCGGCGACGGCATCGAATGTGACGAGCGCATGCTCGTCGTAGTCGATGACGTCACCGCGTACGCTCCATTCAAAGAACCGCGGGTTCTTTGAAACGAGCGTGTGTACACTCGGCCGGGACAAGTTTCTTGTCCAAGAATCTCGTCGAAAAAAACGACATGTTTTTTTCAACGAGAATCTCGGCCGTGTGTACGAGGGCTTAGACTAAAGGCAGGTGTCCCAGTACTTTTGACAATATAGTGTATCATAGAAAGCTAATTGAACTTGTGATCTGATAAAAGTACCATATATATTTTGAGGGCCTGTCGGTTAGGCCCTTGGGGCCCATGATGGTTTTAGTATGCCACTAATAAGGCTATGCATATAACATTGATTATGATTGGTTTAGTTTTACTACAATTGTCTCACCATTTAAAAGTTTATTTCTTCCATTCTGATCTTATATATTTATTATACCATCATAACTGTCACCATACCTTTTCAACTGCTGAATGTCAGTTTGTTTTTAATTCCAGCTATAGCATGGCCAGTGGATGGCAGTTGCTTTGGCTCTGTACAGGGCTGTTTCCACCCGGCAAAGTTCTCTTGAACCATGTTCAGAAATTCACTGAGAATCGTCGAAAAGAGCCACTAGCCAAGGACTGCAGAACAAGGATGCAAAGAGTGCTACAGTAACATCTGTTCATTTTTGTATAGATTTTTTTACCAATACACACACATGTAAAGAAAGACACTCGTCAGTGCCTAGTATTTAAAGTGGAACTTTACCCATAACAATGTGATAAAAATAATGTTCTTTAGCAAGGAACATACATTCCACATTAATAATTATGTTACCAAAATTAGTGTGTGCTGTAAATTGCCTCCAGCATTGTTACTGTTTCTTCTTGCTGGAGGCTGCCCAGAGCCCCAGAGTAGCTTTAGGCTGTCAGCAGATTGGCCAAATACGGCAAAGTGCCTAAAAATAGAGAGCAACTGAGCATGTGCATAACAGGGTAGGACAGTGTATTACTGTATTTTAAACAGTATAGGCACTCATTTGTATAATTTTGCATTGCTATGCCTGCAAAAGGGGCCAGCCTGAAGTGATCTAGCAGGACTTAATTTTCTGACTAAAGTTCCACTTTCATTTGCACAAGGTTTTGTAGAAAAACTGTTTTAAATAAGGTCTCATTCACACAGGCGTACTTAAGCATACACCCATGTGAGGACCGTGTTCCATGCAGGCAGTCTCATTTGTGTCCATTCAGAAGCAACAGCTGCCAAGACACAACCACTGCTCCCAATTTTAGATCTGTATGGGTGCGTATGCGCATCCCCGAACTCGCATTGTCTGCGTTCGGAGCCATACACCCACACAAATGTCAAATTGGCAGCAGTGGCTGTGTCCATGCAGTTGCTGCGTCCTAATTTACATGAATAGAACTGGCTGCACGTGAATGCACAGAACACCTGTGCATTCTGTGCGGGCTAATGCGGCCCCCACATGGATGTATGCTAAAATATGCCTGTGTGAACAAGGCCTATCACTCTTAATGTTTAATCCATTTAGTCACGTGTAATGTTACACGTGCTGTATATATCAACTGGAGGAAAAATGTAGGCAGAAAGTTTACAAATGGTTTGATCACTGTACTCAAACAGTGTTAGGGAATTAAATTTAACTCAATATTATAATGCATAAAGATCAGTCCTAACTGTTTATTCTGTGTCTGACAGAACTGGTGTCAGGAAACACCCCCCTCACTTGGTGGAGGTTGAAGCCATACAACAGAAGAGCACCAAGATCTTCCACAAAGTGCTCCTGCCAAATGACACAGAAGAGGTATGTGTGCCCTCTGAGCACATTTGTGATACCTCAGTGCTTGTCATTGCCTTTGTTTACCCCCTGAACTAATGTGTATGTGTATGGTCAGCCTTTGTACAGCAAGGCAGCTTTCCTGATCAGTGGAGTTTACCTGAATTTCTCTTGTTTTCCTCCAGACAATTGAAGCTAGGACTAACACCAAGGTGAGAGAAGTTTGTCAGACTATTTCCAGCAAACTGCAGCTAAACTCTTGGGAGGGCTTCAGCATCTTCTTAAAAATAGGAGACAAGGTAATTTAAAAAATATTAATCTTGTCCACTTTTTTTTCATACATAATATATCATATTGATGTTAACATGAAGTCCTCATAACTGTGTCTATAGCATGCAGACAATAGATTTTCTTTTTTTTTTACAATTTTTTTTTTACAAAACTTCTTTATACACACAACTACAGCCTTAGAAACCTATGTGGCTGCTATGGGGCCTGAGGGCAGAGAGGAACCTAGTCTGCATCTGTAAAGGGATTATGAAAAAAATATATATATATTTTCCCTTCATTGGCTAAGGACTGTGTTTCTGTACATTGATCACACATTGATCCACCTGCCTAAATCAGCTTAGGTTGATCGTGAAGTTCCTCTTATTTGTAACACAGAACAGCAGTTTATGAAGAAGAAGCTAAGTGTCTGATAAGCTTTTCCAACACCCCCAAACTGGAATGTCTCATTCAGATGAGGCCATAGATGGTGCGATTTATTTATTTATTTTAGGGCTGTTACTGATTAAAATTTTCGTGTTTGATTAATTATTTTTTTTTAAAATCGATTAATCAACTAATTTCGATTAATTATAACGCACATACAGATCCAACTACTTTTAGCTGATCTCCTTGCAGGCTGATTCCCAGTGCAGCTACCAACCACTAGAAACATGGATAGCAGGATACAAAAAACACACAAAGGCAGCACTCAATGGGAATAGCATTAAAACTTTTATAGTCTTCAAGTAGGTAACAAAATAAATATTGCACTGGAGATAAAATCGATGTAGCTACATAAACTGTAAAAATGGTGCGAGTAATACCAAACGGTAGCAAAAGCAGTCATAAAAACATGTAGCTAAGTATGATACTGGTATAAAAATGTGTACAACGATACCACTGCTGAATCCAGATGAGGAGGGGTTAACATCAGTCTGTCAGCATGTAGATGTCCCGTGAAGGGAACTATCACAACTCCCAGTGGATGGCTGTAGAATCCCAGGTTGATAGAGGGAAGTGATAGAGGGAAGTGTAACAGCCCTTGCGTGTGGCAGATAGTAAGGTCCCGCCGGCATGCAGATATGAAGGCACAGCAAAGGAGCCCTTCAGATGGACACGGCAAGCCCCGCCGGTGTCCGTGGCGTCACCGGATCTCCGACGGAACTCCCTGAAGACCGGGAATTTTGATCGATCAAAAAACTTAATCGATTAATCGAGGAATTAATAGTTAATTTCCACAGCCCTAATTTATTTTAAAGGTTTTTATTTGCCAAATGTACATACATGTAAAAAAAAAAAATACAGGGTATAGACTGGAGTGTATCAAACAATATATTATTTAAAAAAAAAAGATTCTCTCGTCTCTATGGCTTATTTCAATCGTGCATTTAGCTTTTTTTTTTTAACTCAAAAATATAAACATTTGTCATAACATCTGCTCATATAAATAAGAGACACACAAATTTTATAGTTCAACAGAAATCGAGGGCAAACTCCCTCATGAACTTTTGTGCCGTGTGCTGCTCTCCATCCAATACCAAGATCTCGCAGGTATCACTCACAATGTGTACCAATCCCCCTCCTATTGTCATAAAAGAATAATGTTAAATGTCAGCTTGCCCAGTATCTCTAGATTCAATCCATTTCCCCCAAACTTTATTACATTTCTTAGGGCAGCCCCTGGAATCGTACGTCATTTTATACACGGTGATATTAGCATTAACCAGGCCCTTCCATGCAGTCAATGTGAGATGGTCTCATTTGTTTTATATAGGATGGTGCGATTTTTGATTCTTTCATCAACACAGTCAGTGTGTCATGGTTATGCAGTAATGTTTGTCTCTCAGCTTACCCCTTGTCCATGTGTTCACCTTAGAGGCCAGCCACTCTCACCTGGCTGCTTAAATAATCTCTCCTCCAAGCGTGGCTCCACCCCAGGCCCTATCAGGGAACACTATATTAACCTGTGCACTGCAAGCCAGCCGTGCTGATCAACTTTGTGTTTCAATCTTTTTATTCAAGTTTTGTCATACAAAATGTATAAAAGTCGCCACATAACATTGTACAGTCACAATCAACATTTGGGGTAACACAATGAAGAGCACCAAGTGTAGGGGTCCTTGGAGTAGTCCGAAGCTCCGTAGAGCCGTTAACCCCTATTAGCATCGCAGATCATATCTGAACCGTCCACCCAGATGAGCCGCCCCCCCATCCATCTATCGGGGGGGGCGCAACTCAGCCGGCCGTGTGGGCAGCCCAGAGGTCTGATCAGACTGACAATGGTCCCGTAGGAGCTGAGAAAACAGGGAGCAGCACAAACCTCTAAGGTCTGGATCTGACTCCAAAAATAAACAATAAACAAATTTCAAAAGAGAGGAAAGAGGACAGTGACAAAGAATAGAAGGAAGGAGACAGAGTAAGGAAAGGACAGTTGAGGAGGGGGGAATGGGGGGAGGGAGGGGGGGGAGCCCCGATTCAGCATCCAGACATCTCAACCTAATCCCCTAGGCTATGCTGTAAACATCTCCGGGTCATTAGTTAGGTAACGAAGCCATGGGTCCCAAACTCCATGAAACAGTTTCATTTTATCTTGGGCCAGAGCGGTCAAGCGTTCGTTTAGCATCAACCAAGACAATTTGCCTTTAAGCTGATCGAATGGTAGAGCTGCCGATTTCCAGTTCCTAGCAATAGTGATTTTGGCTGAAATAAAAATAAATGTCAAGAGCCTCTTGCAGGACTTGGAGGCTTCCACATCTCCTCCCCCCAGTAGTGCTTGCTTAGCTGATTTAGTTAGGTTTAGTTGGGTAAGGGAGTAAACTAAATTATACACCCTGATCCAAAACCTCCGGACCTTTGGGCATGTCCACCAAATATGATAGGTGGTGCCCATCTGGCCACATCCTCTAAAGCACAACGGGGTAGCTCCTGAGACAAAAGTTGCCAGTCTGACCAGCACCATATACCACCTCAGTAGAACCTTATAATTGGCCTCAATTATTGAAGTATTGACGAGCGAACGAGATGCTGTCTCGGCTATCCTATGCCATTCGTCCAGATCCAGGGTTTCCTGCAAGTCGGTCTCCCATTGGACCATATAAGTCAGCTTTGTCGATACACTCAGCAATATCGAATATATAGCAGATAAATGTCCTTTAATTTTATCATAATTTTTGCATAGATGTTCCATGGGAGTTTGGGTTGCTAGGTTGCTCTTGCGAGCCAGGGTTTGTACATAATGTGAGATTTGGGCGAACCTATAACCCTCCGCTGGAGGCATTTGATGCCTGTCAGCCATAGTCCGTTCGGTCAGCATACCTCTATGATCGCACAAGTCAGCAATACACTTAAAACCCTTATTAGTCCACCATTCGAACGCTAGTGGAGTGAGACCCGGGGTGAATGCTTTATTTTGAAGCAGAGGTGTCAGTGGAGAATGAGGAGATTTGAATTTGTGAGATCTGGAGAGTCTGTCCCATAGTTCCAGTGACATGGATAAAGTAGGGCAAAGTATAGGAGGTCGCTCCTTGATAGGGAGCCATAAAATATAAGAAATAGGTTTGGGACGGCAGGAATAAGATTCCATAGCCATCCAAATGGCCTGTGCCTGTTGGGAGTGAAACCTTGTAAGTTGTGCTATCTGGGCAGCATAAAAATATTTTAATAAGTCTGGAAGACCAAGTCCTCCTCTCCGCTTCAACGTGTATAGAGTGCTCCTATTCACCCTGGGTCTCTTATCACCCCAAATAAACTGTAGTACTTTATTCTGGAATCGTTTAAGGTCATCACGGGCCAATGAAACTGGCAAGGTACGGAAGAAATACAATAATCGAGGTAGAACATTCATTTTAATTGAGTGAAGTCTGCCAAACCACGATGGCGGGTGAACCTGCCACTTAGCCATGTCAGCTGTTAGCCGTTTGAAAAGGGCTGGATAATTCTCTTTGTACAACTCACCAATAGATGAGGTCAGCTGTATGCCTAAATAAGGGAGAGCTGTGGATTCCCATCGGAATTGAAATGATTTTTCAAGCGTAGCCTGAGTGGAGCTTAGCAAAGATAAGTTCAGTGCTCTTGACTTACTATGATTAATTGCCAACCCGGAAATGTTGGAGAAAGGCTGCAAAATAGCATACAAGTTAGGTAGGGATGTGATCGGTGAGGTCAAGGTCAGCAACAAGTCGTCCGCAAAGAGTAAACATTTGTGTTCATAGTCTCCGCAATAAATGCCCTGTATATCTCTGCAGGCGCGAATTTTGAGCGCTAGTGGTTCAATCGCCAGGGCGAATAATAGTGGCGACAACGGGCAGCCCTGTCTAGTTCCTCTCCTGATAGGAAATGTTTGGGATGTATATCCTCTGAGCATTAGCGAGGCACTGGGGGAATCATATAATATGTGAAGGAGATCCAGAAAGCGTCTCCCAAATCCAAAGCGTGTGAGAACATCAAAAAGATAGTCCCAGGAGATAGAATCGAACGCCTTCTGGATATCCAATGAAAGTAACATTCCCCTCCTAGTCCCCTTTCCATCCCAATCAGACCGAACTGCCGAGATAAGGTTAATTATCCGGCGGGTTTGGTCCGATGCCTGTCTTGTCGGGACAAAACCTGCTTGGTCAGGATGGATATAACACTGAAGAAAAGTATTAAGTCTCTGGGCCAGTATTTTGGTTAGAATCTTAAGATCCGTATTGATCAGAGAAATTGGGCGATAATTGGAACAGTCTGTATGGTCCTTTCCTGGTTTCGGGATAACACTTATATAGGCTACATTTTCATGGCTGGGGAGCTTGCTGCCGCTTCTCAGGCGTGCTGATCAACTTTGTTTGTTAAGCTATTGTGTGTTTGGGTTCCTGCTTGCCGTGTGCTACGGCTGTCTCTGTTTTTACCGATCTTGGCTTATTCTCGACTATCCCTGTCTGCTTGTGACCTTGACCTTTGGCTTGTCCTTTGTTTATCCTTGTCTGCTAGTCGCCCCAACGTTTGGCTTATCCCCTCACTATCTCTTGTATCCTGATCTGCTGCTTCCCCTCTATTTTCTATAGCCTACTGTGAGCGTGAGCCAGGGCCGGACTGGCCTACCGGGATAGCGGGAGATTTCCCGGTAGGCTGGCTGTCCTGGGGCCGCTCTGATGGCTAGGAGGCTGAGCTGTGAACAGGAGGCGGGGCTGGTGGCTGAGGAAAATAATTCTAGCAACGGAGCGGAGGGCTGGAAGAGCACGTGACTATCGTGCGGCAGGCAGGTCTGTGCTGTGGTGTGGAGGAGGATAATGCAGGTGGGAGGGAGTATGGACACTTACTGTGTGTTCTCTGGCCAGTGGACTGATCATTTCTCTAGTAGGGAACCCACAGCCAATAGCGCTGCTTAGAGGAGTACAAGGGAGGATCTGCTCCTCCTCCCGTCTGTCCACAGCCAATCAGCAGGCAGTGAAGCTCTTCCCCGCTTACATTTGACTGTAAGTGCTGGAGTGAGGCTGAATGGGGGACCTCAGGAGGGAGATGTAGGAAGGTATGATGACAACAATCCACGTCCTGCAGGACACACAAATCTGGCTGAATGGAAAAAAATGAATCATCAGGAGCTCAGTAACATGGTGCTGGCCAGCTGCAGTGTCATCCAGATATATGTGATCAGGCAGTGTGCAGGTTACCGATCAGCCTCCCCTCCCCCTCTTGTCTCCCTGGTTACTTTTTTTGTTATTTGCCTAACCTGACCTGCACATTGTCTGATCACATAAGATCCCTGGAAGACACTGCAGCAGCATTCTATGAGACCGGGGACACATGGCTGTTAACCATTTCAGCTTATAATCAGCTATTTAGGCAGAGCTCTGTGTGTGCTGCACTGATTGTTTGATGGGGTTTTTTTTTTTTGGAGGATTTACTGCTGGATCAGGCTAAAAGCTTAACAGACCCATTATCTGGTTACTGTCCTCCACTAATCCTGAGCAGTTCAGTGTTTGCAAGAAAATTTGTATTTTGGAAATTGGATGTGATTATTTCTTCTGTCACTTGGTTGTACTTTCAAAGGAATAAGACTAACTTGATCTTGCAAAGATGGTTAAAAGCGGTTGTATAGTCCAAAAAAAAATTAAAAAATTTTGTCACCTGTAAGGCAAAAGGCATAATGAGCTAGTATGCACCGCATACTAGCTCATTATGAAATACTTACCTTAGAACGAGGCATCGGTAACTCACCTGGTCCACGCCGAGGCAGCTGACATGTTACCTCGGCGTGTCTTCATGGGTATCACGGCTCCAGCGCTGTGAGTGGCTGAAGCCACGATGTCGTCACTCCCACGCATGTGCGCGGGAGACTTCTTTCCGGCAAGGTCCGGTGTCTGTCGGGCCTTCAGCCGAGAATCCCCTGTGCGCATGCGCCGCTGCAGTCAGTGGCTCATTGCAAGGGGAATATCTCCTAAACCGTACAGGTTTAGGAGATTTTTTTTTACCTACAGGTAAGCCTTATTATAGGCTTACCTGTAGAAAAAAGACTATACAACCGCTTTAAATAAAGTGGAGCAACCCTGCAATACTATATACCTGTACACTGAGTTCAACTTTTAAATGCAGTCTCTGACCATCTCCTAAATCAATCATGTCTGCAATCCCTAACCTTCCCCTTTACAATGTCTGCAGTCTCTGACCATCTCCTGTATTATGTCTGCAGTCTCTGGTCACCTCTTGTGCTATATCTGCAGTCTCTGATCATCTCCTGTAATATATCTGCAGTCTCTGATCATCTCCTGTAATATATCTGCAGTCTCTGATCATCTCCTGTAATATATCTGCAGTCTCTGACCATCTCTTGTAATATATCTGCAGTCTCTGACCATCTCTTGTAATATGGCTGCAGTCTCTGACCATCTCTTGTAATATGGCTGCAGTCTCTGACCATCTCTTGTAATATGGCTGCAGTCTCTGACCATCTCTTGTAATCTGGCTGCAGTCTCTGACCATCTCTTGTAATCTGGCTGCAGTCTCTGACCATCTCTTGTAATCTGGCTGCAGTCTCTGACCATCTCTTGTAATCTGGCTGCAGTCTCTGACCATCTCTTGTAATCTGGCTGCAGTCTCTGACCATCTCTTGTAATCTGGCTGCAGTCTCTGACCATCTCTTGTAATCTGGCTGCAGTCTCTGACCATTTCTTGTAATCTGACTGCAGTCTCTGACCATTTCTTGTAATCTGGCTGCAGTCTCTGACCATCTCTTGTAATCTGGCTGCAGTCTCTGACCATCTCTTGTAATATGACTGCAGTCTCTGACCATCTCTTGTAATATGGCTGCAGTCTCTGACCATCTCATGTAATATGGCTACAGTCTTTGACCATCTCCTGTCCTATATCTGCAGTCTCTGGCCATCTCCTGTAATATGGCTGCAGTCTCTGACCATCTCTTGTGCTATATCTGCAGTCTCTGATCATCTCCTGTAATATATATGCAGTCTCTGATCATCTCCTTTAATATATGGCTGCAGTCTCTGGTCATATCCTGTACTATAGCTGCAGTCTCTGGTCATATCCTGTACTATAGCTGCAGTCTCTGGTCATATCCTGTACTATAGCTGCAGTCTCTGACCATCTCTTGTAATATGGCTGCAGTCTCTGATCATCTCCTGTAATATATCTGCAGTCTCTGATCATCTCCTGTAATATATCTGCAGTCTCTGATCATCTCCTGTAATATATGGCTGCAGTTTCTGGTCATATCCTGTACTATAGCTGCAGTTTCTGACCATCTCTTGTAATCTGGCTGCAGTCTCTGACCATCTCTTGTAATCTGGCTGCAGTCTGACCATCTCTTGTAATCTGGCTGCAGTCTCTGACCATCTCTTGTAATCTGGCTGCAGGCTCTGACCATCTCTTGTAATCTGGCTGCAGTCTCTGACCATCTCTTGTAATCTGGCTGCAGTCTCTGACCATCTCTTGTAATCTGGCTGCAGTCTCTGACAATTTCTTGTAATCTGGCTGCAGTCTCTGACCATCTCTTGTAATATGGCTGCAGTCTCTGACCATCTCTTGTAATATGACTGCAGTCTCTGACCATCTCTTGTAATATGGCTGCAGTCTCTGACCATCTCATGTAATATGGCTACAGTCTTTGACCATCTCCTGTCCTATATCTGCAGTCTCTGGCCATCTCTTGTGCTATATCTGCAGTCTCTGATCATCTCCTGTAATATATATGCAGTCTCTGATCATCTCCTTTAATATATGGCTGCAGTCTCTGGTCATATCCTGTACTATAGCTGCAGTCTCTGGTCATATCCTGTACTATAGCTGCAGTCTCTGGTCATATCCTGTACTATAGCTGCAGTCTCTGGTCATATCCTGTACTATAGCTGCAGTCTCTGGTCATATCCTGTACTATAGCTGCAGTCTCTGATCATCTCCTGTAATATATGGCTGCAGTGTCTGGTCATATCCTGTACTATAGCTGCAGTTTCTGACCATCTCCTGTAATATGGCTGCAATCTCTGACCATCTCTTGTAATATGGCTGCAGTCTCTGACCATCTCCTGTAATATGGCTGCAGTCTCTGACCATCTCCTGTAATATGGCTGCAGTCTCTGACCATCTCCTGTAATATGGCTGCAGTATTTGACCATCTCCTGTAATATGGCTGCAGTCTCTGACCATCTCCTGTAATATATATCTGCAGTCTCTGACCAGCTCCTGTAATGTGTCTGCAATCCCTGCAGGATAGGGCACACACATGATACACACACATATAGGTGTAAATACATACAGTGTATGTGTGTGTGTAGATAAAGAGGTGAGAGAGGAAAAAAAACAAGTAGTAAGAGAAGGAATAAAAAGAGGTGGAGAAAGAACATGAAAGATGGATAAAGAGCGATAGATGGGGGGGACAAGACATTAGGATAGAGAGAGATAAAGGGTAAAGAAAGGAGAACAAAGAGAAAGAGTGGTACATCCTAAAAAGTACCATAAAGGGTTTAATACTGTACGAGTGGAAGGGACTCAGGGAGAACTAAATGTCCACGGGTTAGGGGCGCAAATTTCCTGCCTTGGGTGCTGACAACCCACACTACGCCACTGGGGCTGCTATGAAATTATTTCCAGGGCTGGTTTTTATGCCCAGTCCGGCCCTGGCGTGAGCTGGGGGACTCTGGGGGCCGCGACCTGGATCCAGTTGCAGCCCAGTCCATCCTCACTACTAGAGGCTCTGGTGAACACCTGCTGGATCTTAACCACTTCCCACCCGGCCACTGTACATATACGGCCGGGTGGGTGCTCTCTCCTTTTGAGTGGACGTTCCCGAACGTCCCTCAGAAGGAGCGGGATCGCGGAGGGGATTTGCCCTCCTGATTGGCACGATGGCTGTGTCTAATCACAGCCATCGTGATGTAAACAAAGAGGTGGGGGCTGGCATTTGTGAGGGGATCGCTCCGCCACGTGCCCGCGCAGTGGCGCGATCCCGATCTGCCTGTGCACCCCAGAGACCGAAAAGGTGTGCACGTCAGAAGGGCCATGTGATTGGCCCTCCTGATGACATGACGGCTGTCCAATCACAGCCGTCATGTAATGTAAACACAGAACAGTTGTAACTGCTCTCATCTCTTCCTCTCCTCACACAGAGCCTGTCAGTGAGGAGAGGAAGAGACAATCTGTGCTGAAGCCGGGAGATCAGTGAGTTTTTAGCTGTTTGTCTGCTGTTTACCCACTGATCACCCAGCTAGTGTCCCCAAAACACAGTGTCCCCAAAACAGTGAAAACACCAGTCATACCAGTAAACATCTGCCCGCCAACATCTGGCACATCTGCCCGCCAACATCTGGCACATCTGCCCGCCAACATCTGGCACATCTGCCCGCCCACATCTGGCACATCTGCCCGCCAACAGCTGCCCTCCAACATCTGGCACATCTGCCCGCCAACATCTGACTGCCAGCAGCTGCCCGCCAACAGCTGGCACATCTGCCCACCAACAGCTGGCACATCTGCCCGCCAACATCTGCCCTGCCAACATCTGGCACATCTGACCCCCAACATCTGGCAGTAAACATCTGCCCGCCAACAGCTGCCACATCTGCCCGCCAACAGCTGCCACATCTGCCCGCCAACAGCTGCCACAACTGCCCGCCAACAGCTGCCCTGCCAACATCTGGCACATCTGAACCCCAACATCTGGCAGTAAACATCTGCCCGCCAACAGCTGCCACATCTGCCACATCTGCCCGCCAACAGCTGCCACATCTGCCCGCCAACAGCTGCCACAACTTCCCACCAACATCTGACCGCCAACATCTGGCACATCTGCCCGCCAACATCTGACCGCCAGCATCTGATTGCCAACAGCTGGCACATCTGCCTGCCAACATCTGCCCTGCCAACATCTGGCACATCTGACCCCCAACATCTGGCAGTAAACATCTGCCCGCCAACAGCTGCCACATCTTCCCGCCAACAGCTGCCACATCTGCCCGCCAACATCTGCCACATCTGCCCGCCAACATCTGCCCGCCAACAGCTGGCACATCTGCCCGCCAACATCTGACCGCCAACATCTGTCACATCTGCCCACATGGCTAAACGATTCTATAGCAGCGAGGAGGCTCTCCAGATACTCCAGGATATGTCGGATGAGAGTAGCGGGGAACTCTCTCTGTCAGAATCGGATAGTGAATATTATCCAGAGGAAAGTAGTGGCTCTGAAATAGAAACTGAGGATAGAATCCTAACAAGTGAGATCAGGAGTTATGAGCAGGCGCAGACATCCACCAGCAGCGCAGCACTCCAGGACATCCACCAGCAGGCATCCACCAGCAGCGCAGGACTCCATGATGATATGCAGGCATCCACCAGCAGCGCAGCACGCCAGGATAGGCAGGCATCCACCAGCAGCGCAGAACGCCAGGATAGGCAGGCATCCACCAGCAGTTCTGCAACTTCCCTAGAGGATAGGCCAAATGCTAGCAACGGGGCGTCCCATCAACAACGAGGCCAAGCCCATACTAGCCTCCCCGATCTTCTACTGTATCCAACATGGCTGCCCGTTACGTCAGTAGAACCTGTCATTCCCCCTTTTACAGCCCAGCCAGGCCCTCAGATACAGTCAGAAAATACTACCCCGATTTATTATTTTCACTTATTTTTTACTGATGATATTTTAACCTACATTGTGGAGCAGTGTAATCTATACGCCAGTCAACATATTGCCAACAATCCAAATTCTTCCTATGCCCGTCCTTTTGTTTGGAAACCCCTCATCGTGGAAGAATTTAACATTTTCCTTGGCCTAACCCTAAACATGGGGCTGACAAAAAAAAATGAACTCCATTCCTACAGGTCTACCCGACCTATCTACCACATGACAGTCTATTCATCTTTTATGAAAAGAACCCGTTACGAGATGATAATGAGGTTTCTACACTTCAACGACAATGCCCAATGCCTCCCTCGAAATCATCCCAATTATGATAAACTATTCAAAATTCGGCCCCTAATCAATTTTTTTTGCGCCAGCTTCAAGCAGATGTTTACCCCTGATGTAAATATATGTGTAGATGAATCATTAGTACACTTCACAGGAAGACTTGGAATAAAGCAATACCTCCCCAGTAAAAGAGCCAGACGTAGGTAAAATTTTATAAGGCATGTGACAGGGCCACAGGTTACACATATGATTTTATAATTTATGAGGGAAAAGACAGACAGATAAACCCCCCTGGATGCCCTACCTACATGGGAACAAGTGGCAAAATTGTCTGGCAGCTGATTGAACCATTACTTGGGAAAGGTTACCATCTATACGTAGACAATTTTTATACAAGTCTGCCACTTTTTTGCCATCTGTACCAAAAGAAAACTGTGGCCTGTGGGACAGCACGGACCAACCATAAAGGCTTCCCACAGAGATTGGTTGCCAAGAAATTGAAACAGGGGGAAATGGCCAGTATGCGGACTGAAGAGGTCCTAGCATTGAAGTGGAGAGATAAAAAAAGAGATGTCTACATCCTTTCCACAATGCATGATGACTCCTTGGTGGAACTGCAGAGAAGTAGAGGCCCCGTCCAGAAGCCAAAATGTGTGCATGACTATAATCTTTACATGGGGGGGGGGATATGAACGACCAGATGATGCAGCCCTACTTGGCCACCAGGAAATCACTGTTTTGGTACAAAAAAATTATTTGATGCAACTAGCCCTGTTCAATTCTTATATAATTTTTTCTAAGTGCACCCAAAGTTCCCTAACCTATCTAAAATTTCAAGAAGACGTGATCGAAGCCCTTCTCTATCCCCATGGCCAAGCCCCTCAACTAATTTGCTCCGATGCAGTAGCCAGACTCCACGAAAGGCACTTTTCCGAAATCCTCCCTCTTACCCAAACAGGTCGCAAACCGCAAAAAAAGTGTTGTGTGTGTTCAAGTAGAGGAATTTGTCGTGACACCCGATACTACTGTCCCCAATGTCCCTCCCAGCCAGGCATTTGTATTGGAAAGTGCTTTCAGAGCTATCATACTTTACTAAACTATTAGTAAAGTAAAGATGATTTTTTTTCCAGTTTCCACCATCTGCCATTTCTGTGAATGACCCGGACTGTTTTCGACTATGCCTCTGCCAACCATGTTTCTGCCTTCAACGTGAATTGACCTCGGCCTGTTAAATGACCATGCTTTTTACCTGCCTCCTAAACTGATCATTTGAGTACAGCACAGGGGTCTCACATGTTTGAGGGGCTCCAAGAAAGAGTTTCCGAGTGGAGAAAATGTTTTTCTCCGGGTTTTGGTTTTCTTGGATTAGTGTCTGGAGACTCGGAGGCTTCGTAGAGATTTGGGTGGGAAGAAGCCTCTACCCCTGTCCTTAGGTCTTACCTGACCAAGGCCTAAATGTTATAGTGCTGCCACATGAACTGGCCATGCCTCTACCTGCCACCTGAACTGGCCATGCCTTTGCCTGCCACCTGAACTGGCCATGCCTTTGCCTGCCACCTGAACTGGCCATGCCTCTGCCTGTTACCTGAACTGCCTGCTAAACCATGGACCATGTTCATAAGTTTCTATATCTCTGTCTGCTGCCTGAACAATTCCTGGACATTTCCTTTGGCTGTCTGGACCAATGCTTTGACTGCTCTGGAATGGTATTCCTGCCTACTAAAACCATAGGTGAGCCTTTTTTTTTATTACCTTTTGCTCAGCAGAATGTATTTTGGGGTGTAATTCTTGGTGTGTACATGCTATGTGTTAGAAGCCTGAAGGTGCTACTTGCATTTTGGGCCTCTGTATGTGGCCAGGCTGTGGAAAAGTCTCACACATGGGGTATCACCATACTCAGGACGAGTAGCAGAATGTATTTTGGGGTGTTATTTTTGCTATGTACATATTATGTGTTAGAAAGATCTTCTAAATTGACAACTTTGTGAAAAAAAAAAAAAGTTTTAATTTTTTTTCCACACTTTCCAAAAACGTTTGGAAAGAAATTACATGTTCAAAGGACTTATTATGCCTCATAGAATATACATTGGGTTGTTTTCTTTCCAAAATGGGGTCATTTTGTGGGTAATTCCATTGTCCTGGTTCTCCAGGGCCTTCAAAAATGTGATAGGTACTCAGGAAATGAAATGTGTAATTTATGCCTTTAGAGCGCCTGATGGTGCTACTTGGATGTTTGGCATCCGTATGTGGCCAGGATGTGGAAAAGTCTCACACGGGGTTTCGCCATACTCAGGACGAGTAGCAGAATGTATTTTGGGGTGTTATTTTTGCTATGTACATACTATGTGTTAGAAAGATCTTCTAAATTGACAACTTTGTGAAAAAAAAATATGTTTTAATTTTTTTTCCACGTTTTCCCAAAACTTTTGGAAAGAAATTACATGTTCAAAAGACTTATTATGCCTCATAGAATATACATTGGATTGTTTTCTTTCCAAAATGGGGTCATTTTGTGGGTAATTCCATGGTCCTGGTTCTCCAGGGCCTTCAAAAATGTGATAGGTACTCAGGAAATGAAATGTGTAATTTATGCCTTTAGAGCGCCTGATGGTGCTACTTGGATGTTTGGCCTCCGTATGTGGCCAGGATGTGGAAAAGTCTCACACATGGGGTATCGCCATACTCAGGACGAGTAGCAGAATGTATTTTGGGGTGTTATTTTTGCTATGTACATACTATGTGTTAGAAAGATCTTCTAAATTGACAACTTTGTGAAGAAAAAAAATATAAATATATATATATATATATTTCTTAATTTTCCAAGGCATTGCGGGAAAAAAATTGCAACTTCAAAAAATTCACGATGCCTCTTACTAAATACCTCTGACTGTCTTTTCCCAAAAAGGGGTCATTTTGGGGGTATTTGTACTGTCCTGACATTTTAGGGCCTCAAGAAATGAGATAGGCCATCAGTGCATTAGGATTGATCATTTTGCAATAATGCGTAGCTTAGTTTGTAGACTCTATAACTTTCACACAAACCAATTATCATACACTTATCAGGATTTTTTTTACCAAAGACATGTAGCAGAATACATTTTGGCCTAAATTTTCGCCAAAATTCAATTTTTTGGGATTTCTTTTAAAACCGAAAGTAGAAAATTTAGTTTTATTTTCAAAATATTCGCTCTTTTTTCGCTTATATCGCTAAAAATTGAAAATGAAATTGTGAATAAATACCACCAAAAGAAATCTCTATTTGTGTGAACAAAATGATAAAAATTTCATTTGGGTACAGTGTAGCATGACTGAATAATTGTCATTCAAAGTGCGAGAGCACTGAAAGCTAAAAATTGGTCTGGGAAGGAAGGGGGTTTAAGTGCCCAGTATTGAGGTGGTTAAACTCCGCGCCCTGGGGAATCTTAGGCTCTAGCTCCCTGTGGGATCCCTGTTAGTGCTCCAGTGGACCTGCCTTCCTTAATCACCCAGTGTTCCATCCGCAGCAGTCAGCCATAGGGTTCACTACCTTAGCGGTGCACTCCTGACCCCAACGGTGTGCATCTGTCACCTGGCTTCAGGTGACCTGACACAGTCTTGATGGGGGAATCCCTCCCGTGGAGTACCGGAAGGGATTTATAACATTTAATGCTGTATACCCTTTTTCTTTGTTTTGTTTTTTGTTTTGGTTGCTGCATGTTTTTTTTGTCCCCTGTCTGCCCCCTTTTTTTTTTTTCAGCTGCAGTTCCCCCTTTTGTTATTTATTTTTTATAGTTTGTACATTTCTGCCAGCGGCAGCTCTCAATTTAAAGTGCACCAATCACCACTTTTCATTCAATAAAGTGCATCCAATCACACATTTCCCAGTTTCTATTAAATTTGGTTAAAAACACCCCTTTCATATCTGGGAGGTAAACAAGGAGAGGCAGACGTTCCTATGCCACTATGAGTGGGACAGCAGCATCTGTGTCCACAGGTAAAGGTGGATGTGCTTTGTCCTCAGGCAGGGCACAATTGTCTCTGTGTAGTGATGTTGCCCGTGCTATCCAGCCACAGCATGCAGAGGTGATGGGGAACCATCCTCATCTCCTCATCCTCTATGACCAAAGCTGACTATTCTGACTCCGATTGTTGTGAATCGATTTATCCCTTGACACCTCTATGCCTGGCCTGTATAAGCAGATATAATCACTGAAGACAATCCTCATCAGATAGCTTGAACTCACCAATACCGTTTTCCATCCACAGAGGTGTTTTATTCTGAAACATCAGGTTACAGCAGATGACAGGATAAACCAGATGAATAGATTGTGGTATTTATGTGGTCAAAAGATGATATTGTCTGTAGCTTACTATGCAGAATACATGTGCCCTGCTACATGTGGCCTGTAGCTGCATCCATGACACAGGAAATACAATCAAAGGAAGCAAGGGTGGAGCATTACATACAAAGGAAGTGTGTCATGCATCCAGGAAAAGACATGGAAAAAACAAGTGCATTACCACAAAAGGTCACAAAATGGCAGCATGTGAACTAAATATAAACGTCCATAGAAAAAGGGTTCTAGGAAACAATCTATATAAATTCTATGCCCCATTGGGGGCGGCACACTGACACTATTGTGCAGTCCACCGCAGCTGCCAGAGTGGCTTATTCTGCCTCTTTGTCCACAGCTACTTCTGCCATAGCCCAGCATCATACATAGAAAAGTCAGCTGAGTTATTTGAACACACATCAGCCACTTGCTCCTTGACGATGCACAGGCACTACTTGATTCTGATGTTGGTTCTGATTTAGAGGAAGGGAGTGTAGTGGCCTCACTCCCTTCCTCTTCTTTATCGGTTACTCTGGCTCTGATCTAGGGGTACCTTGGAGGGGAAAGTGAGATGCGCTACGGCCCATGTCCTCTAGATTGCAGGGTGTAGAGGTGAAGGCCAGTACCATTTTACCCTTGGGCTGTGTTTGAACACTCATAGCCAAGTCTGTTCTGCTGATAACCCCCTTTACTCCCAGTAACTGGAGTACCACACACTGAAAAGGTCCAACACTTATTTATTCCATAACGGCAAACAAATAGTCCTTTGCGAGCAGACAGTTTGAGACCCATAGAACAGTTCAGTATTGGTGGGGAGTAGGTCAAGGCACAATCCTCAAAGAAATCTAAACCGTTGAGGTATCACTAACGGTTGCTAAGCACAGTGGCTGTAAAAATTTACTTTTAGCTTCAGAGTCTCTTCCAGCGACTCTAACGGACAGGAACTGGAGTTACTTTCGCTACGTTGCAGCCCCTGTCAGGGGGAAGACATCCCTCCAAGAGAGTTACCAGAGGCCCCACCGTCACCGGCTTAATGCTGCGCCAGACTCTTCGGCAGGGTTACGCTCCCTGGCCTCCTCGCCTCAGATACCGGTCCCAACACCTTAGGGCCCCTCGGACTCCTCCACCCTTGCGGAACCCAGTCGAAGTTACTGGGCTCCAGGCCTTGGCAGTAGCACCTCACCCAGGCTAAAGGTGCCTGAGATGGACTCCATCTCTCGCTCCGGCCAGGTCAAGGCCACCTGGGCCCGGAACTCCGGAACGCCAGCACCCAGGCGGAAGGTGCCTGGGTGCGGCCGCGTCCTCCGAATCTGCACTCTGAACCCCGTGGTAAGGGCGTCTGCCCATTTTATCTCCTCTCCCTTTGCGTCACAGCAGGTTCCCCGCCCCGCTGTACCAGCGCCAGGGGAGGACAAAAAGGCACAGTCTCGGGGTGTGAGTTCAACCCAGGCCCCGGCAACAATGCCACTGTCAGGGACATACTAGGCTTGAACCTGGGACCTCGTCTGTGTCTGGCATTGACTCTTCCCACTGAGCTATCTGGGATGCTGGACAGTTCCCTGCCTGATCTGCTGGATAACCTATCTAATGGATTAGACTACTCTGCTTGGTGTCTTAATTGATGTTGAACCCTGAACCCCTTGCTCCTCCCATGAACTTCCTATAAAAGACGTTCCAGAGATGTTGCCCCTTGCGGTTTGATCTGCTTCTGTTCCTGACTCTGTGCCTGTATCGTGTTCCTGTGTTTTGACCCGGCTTCCTGACCTCCCTCCTATCTCCAGTCCTGACTCTGGCTTGTTTGACCCTGCTAAGTTACCTGTCTGATCATCTGTTGCCAAGACCCAGCCTGGACTCTGACTACTCTCTGCCTGCCGTTTATGCTGTTTACCCTGATGTGAATGACCTGGCTTGTCTGACTGCGCTGCCCTGCATACCTACACCTGCTGACCTGCATCCGCGGTCCCGCACACCTGCACCTGCTGACCTGCATCCACTGCTCAGCATACCTGCACCTACTGACCTGCATCCGCTGCTCTGCATACCTGCACCTGCTGACCTGCATCCGCTGCTCCCAGTTCCAGCTGTTCCAGCTTTCGCTTGGCTTTACTACACCCAGCCAAGAGGACCAAGCAGGCACCCTTACCTCACCGCGCTCTTACCACCACTGTCCCCACTCCAGTGGTCTCCGAGCCGGGGTTGTACGGGAGGTCTCCCTCTGCACGTCAGGCTCACACCAAAGGTACGTGACAGTATCAAACCGCCATGTCTGAGCCTGCAAGAGGGACCTCGCCTATGGATGACGTCAGTCAGCACCTCGCAGCCCTCACCCGGGTCGTGAAGTCTCTACAAGGCAGTTATGTTCAAGTGGATAGGCAGACGCAAACCCAGACCATCACTGCAGACGCACCTTCAGTCCCAACTTCCTCCTCTGGAACGCCACCACCTCCTGAGCCTAGGGTCCCCGTTCCCGATAAGTTTTCTGGGGATCGAAGCAAATTCCGGGCGTTTCGCAACGCATGTGAACTATACTTTTCCTTACTACCTCTGACTTTTTCATTAGAGGTCACCAAAGTAGGGTTTGTTATCGCTCTACTACAGGGGGAACCTCAGGCTTGGGCCCACAATCTGCTGGAAGTCCGCCATGAAGCTCTGGACTCTCTCTCATCTTTTCTTGATGCCATGGCTCGACTCTATGATGACCCTCAACGGACTTCCACCGCCGAGGCTGCCCTCCACGCGCTCCAGCAAGGCTGCAGAGCGGTCGAGGACTATGTGACTGATTTCAGACGCTGGAGCGCGGATGCCCAGTGGAATGATGCAGCCCTACGGCACCAGTTCCATCTCGGTCTCTCTGAGGGACTGAAAGACGAGTTAGCCCGGGTCGGTGTTCCTGATGCCCTAGAGACTTTAATCACCCTGTCTATTCAGATTGACCGACGACTTCGGGAGCGCAGAACAGAGAGGGCTACTCAGCAGCTCCGTCCGGCCTGGATGCTACCCCGTGTATCTCCTGCTGTTGCCAGTTCAGTTCCAGTTAACTCCTTACCTGCCAATCAGACTTCTGTTACCATAAAGCCGAGACAGCTTGGACTGATGAGACCTTCCCTGTCGGCCGAAGAACGACTTCGCCGGCGACAGAATGATCTTTGTTTATATTGTGGAGGAGCCGGCCATTACGTTTCCTCATGTCCAGCTAAGCTGCGCAAGGTCCCAGCTACCCCTTCTCCAAGTGGTCCACCTCCCTCTGCCAACACCACCCACCTGGCCCTACCTATCTCGTTCCAATTGCCAGGAAGGACAATACCAGTCACCGCGATAATTGACTCAGGAGCATGTAATTGTTTCATCGATCTTAACTTTGCAGCACAACAGCACATCCCACTCCAGCCAAAGACCCAGGGACTTTCCATCTTTTTAGCAGACGGGTCCCGTATTAAGTCAGGAGTAGTGACTCAAGAAACCCCTCCTTTGCTTGTAACCACCTCTACAGATCATAAGGAACTATTAAGCCTGAATGCCATTGCATCCCCTCTGTTTCCAGTCATCTTGGGTCTACCCTGGCTTCAGGCCCATAACCCACAGATCGATTGGGGGTCCGGGAGTATTAGGTTCCCGTCACCTTATTGCCAACACCACTGCATGCCTCCATGTCTCAGCACTGCTGGTCCTCTGTTATGCCTGGAGCCGGATTCAGATGTACGCGCAGCTGTGCCCAAACAATACCATGGATTCCTGGACGTTTTCAGCAAACGGGGAGCTGAGACCCTTCCGCCTCATCGTCCATACGATTGTCCAATCGAGCTTCTCCCTGGGGCTGAAATTCCCTTTGGACGGATCTTCCCCTTATCTGAACGGGAGCTAGAGGTTCTGAAAGAGTATGTTGATGAAAACCTAAAGAGGGGGTTCATCCGTCCTTCCACTTCTCCAGCAGGGGCGGGAATCTTTTTTGTGGAGAAAAAGGACCATTCTCTCCGGCCCTGTGTGGACTACCGGGAATTAAATAAAATTACGGTCAAGAATCAGTACCCTCTGCCCCTGGTACCCGAACTCTTTCAGAGGCTTAGGACCTCTTCTGTGTTTACCAAGCTAGACCTGCGGGGGGCGTACAACCTGGTCCGCATCCGCGCAGGGGATGAATGGAAGACTGCTTTTCGGACCAGGTTCGGCCATTACGAATACCTAGTAATGCCCTTTGGCCTATGTAATGCCCCTGCTACTTTTCAGCATCTAGTCAACGACATTTTTAGGGACTGCCTGGACATTTACGTAATTGTCTATCTAGACGATATTTTGATTTTTTCCACTTCAATTGAGCAGCACCGGGAACATGTCAAGGCTGTACTCTGTCGACTCCGTCAACATGGACTGTACGCAAAACCAGAAAAATGCAAATTCGAGCGACAGAGTATTCAGTTCCTCGGCTTGGTAATTTCAACAGAGGGATTCAAGATGGATCCGCAAAAGGTTTCAGCTATTCTGGATTGGCCTGCACCTTCAGACAAGAAGGGGGTGCCCCGCTTCGTTGGCTTCGCCAACTTCTACCGGAGGTTCATCAAGGGATTCTCCGCTATTATTTCCCCGATTACGCAGCTGACCAAGCAGAATGTCCGGTTTTGTTGGAATCCTGAGGCACAGGCTGCCTTCACAAATTTAAAAGGACTGTTCACGTCGGCTCCTATTCTGAGTCACCCTGACCCTGCTCTACCTTATCTACTCGAGGTAGATGCCTCAGAGACAGCGTTAGGAGCCGTTATCTCTCAACGCCAGGGTCTCAAGGACTTGATGCACCCAATAGCCTTCTTCTCTCGTAAGCTTACTCCGGCCGAAAAGAACTATGACGTGGGGGACCGGGAGCTCCTGGCCATCAAGTCCGCCCTTGAAGAATGGAGGTATCTGTTGGAAGGAGCAGCGCATCCTATACTCATTTATACAGACCACAAGAACCTGGAGTATTTGAGAGCTGCCAAGCGTCTGAGACCACGCCAGGCACGATGGGCCTTATTCTTCTCTAGGTTTTCATTTCACATAACTTACCGGCCCGGCTCAAAGAACACCAAACCAGACGCCCTTTCTCGCATGTTCGATGATCCGAAAGAAGTGTCAGCCCCTGATACCATTCTATCGGAAGGTAACTTTCTACTCTTGCAAACAAATCTAATGTCCGGCTTGAAACAAGCTTCAGCAAATATGTCAGGGCCTCCTGGGATTACCCTGTTACCCAAGGATGGGTTACTATGGAAAGACAACAAGATCTTTGTACCAGAAGATGTCAGAGTAACAGTATTAAATCTGTGCCATGATCATCCCCTGGCCGGCCACTTCGGAATGCATAAAACCCAGGAACTAATTCAACGCTCATTTTGGTGGCCGGATCTTGAAAGGAACTGCAGGGAGTATGTAAATTCATGTGCCACCTGTACCCGTAGTAAGACCGCTAGAAGCAAGGCCTGGGGTCTGCTCAGACCCTTACCAGTTCCTGATCGACCCTGGCAAAGGATTGCTATGGACTTCATAGTGGAACTTCCCCCGTCAGAAGGTTGCTCAGCCATTTTTGTAGTGGTCGACCGTCTATCTAAAATGGCCCACTTCGTGCCACTGAAGAGCACGCCATCTGCCATGTTAACTGCCCAGGTCTTCATAAAAGAGATAGTAAGGTTACATGGGGTTCCAACAGACATTGTTTCAGACAGAGGGGTGCAGTTCACCTCTCGCTTCTGGAAGGCTTTGTGCAAGGTCCTGAAGATCGAGCTGTCCATGTCCTCTGCCTATCACCCTCAGACCAATGGGCAAACCGAGAGGACGAACCAAACGCTCGAGCAATATCTCCGATGCTTTACCACCTTTGTTCAAGATGACTGGGTAACACTACTACCCCTGGCGGAGTTTGCCTTTAATAATGCCAGTCACTCGGCTACAGGTCAGTCTCCGTTTTTCTCCAACTACGGGTTCCACCCGACCTTCCTACCTGATCTAATTTCTGATTCAACAGTCCCAGCAGTCCAGAGTACCGTTGATTTCCTGACCCGTAACAACAAAATATTACAGGAAGCCTTGACCAAGGCGCAGGCAACCAATAAAAGGATGTTTGACAGAAAGAGGAGAGGGGAATTATGCCTTCAACAAGGCGATCAAGTATGGCTGTCTACCGCCAACCTTAGGATGACCTGCCCCGCAAGGAAACTGGCACCCAAGTTCATCGGCCCCTTCCCAGTAAAACGGAGATTAAATGAAGTCTCCTATGAACTTTCTTTACCAGATTCATTGAAGGTTCACCCAGTGTTTCACGTGTCACTACTGAAACCTACAGTGCCGGATCCCTTCCCAAACAGGGGATCAGGACCGCCTGAACCTGTAATGGTTGACGGGGATGAAGAGTTCGAGGTGGAGGCCGTCTTGGACTGTAGAAGAAGGGGGAACCAACTTCAATTCCTGATTAAGTGGAAGGGGTATGGTCTGGAGGAGAACTCCTGGGAACCCCAACGGAACATTCATGCCCGAGAGTTAATCCAGGCATTTTTTCGCAGTCACCCCCAGAAAAGAGCTCTCTTGGGCACCCGGAGGTTGCCCTTAAGGGGGGGGGCACTGTCAGGGACATACTAGGCTTGAACCTGGGACCTCGTCTGTGTCTGGCATTGACTCTTCCCACTGAGCTATCTGGGATGCTGGACAGTTCCCTGCCTGATCTGCTGGATAACCTATCTAATGGATTAGACTACTCTGCTTGGTGTCTTAATTGATGTTGAACCCTGAACCCCTTGCTCCTCCCATGAACTTCCTATAAAAGACGTTCCAGAGATGTTGCCCCTTGCGGTTTGATCTGCTTCTGTTCCTGACTCTGTGCCTGTATCGTGTTCCTGTGTTTTGACCCGGCTTCCTGACCTCCCTCCTATCTCCAGTCCTGACTCTGGCTTGTTTGACCCTGCTAAGTTACCTGTCTGATCATCTGTTGCCAAGACCCAGCCTGGACTCTGACTACTCTCTGCCTGCCGTTTATGCTGTTTACCCTGATGTGAATGACCTGGCTTGTCTGACTGCGCTGCCCTGCATACCTACACCTGCTGACCTGCATCCGCGGTCCCGCACACCTGCACCTGCTGACCTGCATCCACTGCTCAGCATACCTGCACCTACTGACCTGCATCCGCTGCTCTGCATACCTGCACCTGCTGACCTGCATCCGCTGCTCCCAGTTCCAGCTGTTCCAGCTTTCGCTTGGCTTTACTACACCCAGCCAAGAGGACCAAGCAGGCACCCTTACCTCACCGCGCTCTTACCACCACTGTCCCCACTCCAGTGGTCTCCGAGCCGGGGTTGTACGGGAGGTCTCCCTCTGCACGTCAGGCTCACACCAAAGGTACGTGACAGCCACCTATAGGCCGCAGGGAACTTCACACCACCAGAGTCCTCCAAGAACCATAAAAGGGTCTCAGATTCTCTAGCAATCAGTGCATCTGGGTTACACTACCACCCAGATGCCTCCCCTAAATTCAAATACCCGCTACAGGAGTAACATGAGCCTACCAAGAAGGGAGAACACTGATGAACAACAAATTGGCAGTCATGTTCCCCCAGACGCAGCGTATTGCCAAGTTGGCTCCAGTGATAATGAGGATGGAGTGGATGATGCGACTTGAGTGCCGGATAGAGCAGAGGAGGAAAGTGAGGGGGAGACACAAACCCAATGAGGCAAGATGTCCTCCAGAGGCAGATATCAAGGAAGAGTAGAGAGCAGCCACCCTATTCCATCAGATTGTGGAGCTGTTATTTCCCGGCCCACCTCCCACAGCTCAGCTATCTGGGCCTTTTTTATCACATGTGCAGCTGATTGCACTGTTGCAATTTGCAATCTCTATCGCAAGCAGATTAAGCGTGGCAAAAACACCAGCCATTTTGGTACCACATGCTTGCAAAGGCATCTACCCTCTCACCACTCAGCCCCTTGGCAACAGCACCTGAAAGCAACATAAAAGTGACACAATTCTTCTCCTCCTCACTCATCACCTTTCATATCTACCATGCTATATCTCTTGACTTCTCAGCAGCCTCCACTGACAGGGATGATGGTATAGGAAAGGGTGTCACAGGTCCTTGCAACACGTCTGCCAGCAGCACTCCAGCAGCTGTAGAGTATAGCAGGGAAATTTCTCTGCTCCAGCTGCTGCATAAAAAAAAATTACCTGCCACCCACATGCCCAGCGTCTAAATTCCAGCTTGTCCAAATTTCTGGCTTTACAACTCCTGCCTTTCCGTCTGGTGGATTCTGCCCCCTTCTGTGAATTTGCAGAATGTGCTGTACCACAACGGCAGGTTCCCTGTCGCTATTTCTTTGCAGAAAAGGCCATTCCAGCTCTGTACCATCACGCGAAAGGCAATGTTTTGGCATCGTTAGGCAAGGCAGTCAGCAGCAAGGTCCACATTACTGCTGACACATGGCCCAGCAAGTTTGGTCAGGGACAATATATTTTGTTCACAGCACACTGGGTAACTCTGCTTGCAACTAGGAAGGATGCAGGACAGGGCTCAGTGTTGGAGATTGTTTTGCCGCCACATCTCCATACAGCGGGTGGTGATGATGCAGGATCTGTCAGCTCCAACCCCTCCTCCTCCTCCATGTCCTCCTCTGCTGAATTGTCCTATGAACCACCAGTACACCTAAGCGTTCAAGGGGCTATTCCATGAGTCAGGCTAAAAGTTGCAATGCAGTGCTTCAGTTGGTCTGTCTATGGGACAGGAGACACACCGGAGCAGAGATTATTTCAGCTCTGCAGGGGCAGGCCCAGAGGTGGTTCATGCCACGGCAGCTTGAGCCAGGAATGGTGGTGTGCGATAATGGCACTAAGTTTCTGTCCGCCCCTTTCGACAGGGAAAGTTGACACATGTACCCTGCCTGGCACATGTCCTCAATTTGGTGGTGCAGCGTTTCTTTAAAAGGTACCCAGGGTTGCAAGATTTTCTAAGGCAGGCCAGAATAGTCTATAGCCATTTCAGATGGTCATACACAACCAGTGTTTGGTTGGCTGAAATTCAGTGGGAATTCCACTTTCCCATAAACCGCCTGATTTGTGACATGCCCACCAGGTGAAACTCAACTTTGGCAATGCTGCAGCGGCTGTACATGCAGCAGAGTGCCATCAATGAGTACCTGTGTGGGTATGGCAAAAAGGACAGGCTCGGAGAAGCGTGACCTTTTTTCCCCACGCCAATGGCTGCTGATAAAGGATGCATGCACTATGCTGTCACCATTTGAGAAGGCCACAAGAATGGTGAGCTGTGACAATGCATGCATCAGTGACACAATCTCTCTTATGTTCCTGCTGGAGCTTACTCTGTGTGGAATTATGGACAGGGCACTTGAGGCAGAGCAGCAGGAAGAAGAGGAGGACTTCCTTTGCTCTCAAGGCCTGCTTTATGCAGACACCATCCTTGCGACACCACAGAACATACAAGAGGAGAGGGAGGAGGAGGAGGATTCTGGTAGTTTTGGAGGCACTGAAGCAGAGGAAGACATATGTCAAACCTTAACAGATGGTTTTCAGTCCCCAGAAACCTTTGGAGTAGTACATGGCTGGGAGGAGGCAGTTCTAGATACTGTAATCCTCAGTGACCCCGAGGACTCATGCCTCCGCAAACTTGCGGTGCATGGGCTCCTTTATTTTTCAAAGCCTGCGAAAAGGACTCGAGAACTTGTGGCATCAAGGAGAAGGATCATTATTGTTTTGCAAACTCATCCTGCCCTCGCAGAGGGAGTACAGGATGAAATATCTTCAGGACACCTTAAAGAAGAGTTTATGTAACACCTTTCCAGACTCTGGTAGGTTACAGTCTCATGGAAAACGTAGTTTTGAGGTTTCTGTTGGTCAAAAGAAGGAGTGGTGGAGAAGGGGGCCACCTAAGTGTTGTAAATTTAGTCCTCGGCGCCCAGGACTGTCAGCTTCAACATCCCATCAGCAGCATCTGCATCGTATACTAGAAGATTATCTAGGGGAAAAAACAGACTTGGAAAGCTTTGCATTAAACGATCCACTGGGTTACTGGATCATGAGTATAGACTACTGGCCAAAACTTGCCCAGTATGCAATTGAGCTGCTGGGTGGCCCTGCATCCAGTGTGCTTTCCAAAAGGTCATTCAGTGCTGATGGAGGTTTTGTGACAGATAAAAGAGCGTGTCTGTCCACAGACTCCATTGACTGGCCGACATTTGTCAAAATTAATCAATCCTGGATTAGCAGCAGCTATCAAGCCACTGATGCCGATGTCTCTGATTAAGTGTTTTTGGGATCTGTACGCTCTGTAGACTGTCTAGGCTGCCTAGCTTTGTAGGTGTTGATTTTGAAGTAACTTTTTGGTATAGGTTTAATTTGCATAATTAAAAAAGAGATATGGGTTTCTATTTTTTTATTTTATTTATACTTACCTAGGTGGATGCAGCATTAGTCTGATGCTGCATCTGTCCCCCGGAGCCTCTACACTGAGAACCGAGCAATCGAACACAGCCGATTGCTTGGTTCTCAGAGCTCCATAAGCAGAGAGCTGGTGACTGTCAGTCACAGCTCTCTGCTCTACCCACTCTTCGCTCACCGGAGTGCTGGGCTGTGGGGGGGAGGGCCAGCTCAGGCTCACAGTGGCTTGCTGAGAGGCTGAGCCGGGTGTCGGTCCAGGGATCCGGTGGATCCCGACTCCATGGTCGTGATGATGCGGAGTCTGGACCGACTTCTGTGACGTCAGCCGAGAGCGGACTTTAGCCCTTTCTCTGCTGAAAACCGGTCACAGGAGTGCAAAACGAACTACGCTTCTGTGATCCATAGGAGGAGTACGAGCATTGACTGTATTTCTTCTTTAACACCCAAGGACCAATTTTTCCATAGTTGTTTGACAGATGCATATAACTTACATTTTTTTACAGCCAGGCCAATTCTTGCTTTCATCAAGAGTACCTCTATAGGGTTACTGTGTGAAGGCACCACCAACACCCAAAGACCAATTTTTCCTCAACAGTTTGACCTGGACATGTAATTTAAATTTTTTACAGCAAGGCCAATTCTTGCTTTCATCAAGAGTATCTCTATAGAGTATCTCTATAGGGATATGGTGTGAAGGCACCACCAACACCCAAAGACCAATTTTTCCGCAACTGTTTGACCGGGGCATATCATTTCAACTTTTTATAGCAAGGCCAATTCTTGTTTTCACCAAAGCCCATTTTTTGCGCACCTGTTACTTCTATCCAAAGTCTGAAAAATGAGACACAAGACTTTATAAAAAAATTGTTAATCTTGGCCTACGTGTACTATAATTTGGTTTCACATAAGGCTTGTTCTGAGTGCGCTAAATTGTGGCCTCATCATACGGACTGGCTCCCCAAGCCATTGTTTACAAAATAAAGAAAGCTTGCAGTAAAAATCGATTTAAATGTCATTTTTTTTCCTTATAAATGTCAGTTTTGCTGCAGCAGGTTCTATACACAGTACAGATGCACCACTTTACAGGCAGACTAAGAGGACCCCCAGGCACTATATTTAAAATAATTTTTCATTTTTATTGTTGCACTTTAAGAATCATTAAAATCCCTGCTTTATTAAAAAAGGTATTTTTAAAAGTTTTTTTTGCACTGGTACATGTCCCCCAGGGCAGTACCCAGGCCCCCATACCACAGGGCAGTATCTGGGTCCCATAAACTTTAATAGGGTTCGCGGTTCAGGTCCGAACTTTTGCAATGTTTGAGAGTTCTGTCGCGAACCGAACTGGGGGTGTTCAGCCCAACTCTACTCCTAAGTTATAATTGTTTGATGCAGGTTATCAGTATGAACGAGCAAGATTACTTCTTTGATTCCCTGAGGCAGCTGAATGACTATATCCGGAAAAGCCGTCCCACTGCAGGTGAGCTAAACACTTGTTTTCTTAGTCTAAAGAATTTCTCTAGTTGATTTACAATTGTATAGAGATAAAACAAATATATGATTAGAAATTATTGTAACCCTGCTGCATGTTTTCCTCTTTGAATAATATATGGTCTAAGTCTTAGGGGTTGGTTTACCAAGGGCAAATAGGCTTTTCAATTTGTAAGAGAATTCACTTTTCAAAAATTACCCGATCCAGTGTGCAAAGTAATTTTTTTAAAAATCTGTGTTTTTGCTTGCATAGCATGTCAGCAGAGCATCATGTCATTCACTAAGCTAAGAGAAAATTCCCTTGTCAAGTGAACAACCTATTTGCCTATAATTCAATCCCTAAGCATCAAAATTTTCCATAGTGGTCATACACAGTGGATAAAGCAACTAATATATCTCCTAACCATTAATACATGTTATGAAACATGCCCATAGAAAACTTTATCAAACATAAGTGTAAATTTTCTACTGCAGAACTTTCTTACACTGAATTGCACATGTTCAGCAACTAGCTATCACATTTATTTGCTTTTCACTATGTTAAGAAAATAATTTATTCAGTTTAAGTATCTTAAAAAATTCTACTTTGGTAGATAATGGTTTACACGAATGTACGTACCAAAGGAAACTCAGAAGCCTCGTACACACGGTAGGACTTTGCTCCATCTGACTTTTGTTGGGCAAAAGTTTGTCCGTTTGCAGACCCAATTTTTGTCCGATGAAAACAAAACCAAACAAAAAAAAGTTTGTCCGATGGAGCGTACACACGGTCGGATTGTTGGTCCAACTTGCTTAAAACGAAGTTTGTTGGGCAAGTCCGACCGTGTGTACGGCTAAAGCCCCAATTTACACCTGAGCATTTTTCAGCATTTTTTTCCTCTACTCTGCCTAAAAAGTCCCATTCCCAAGGGGAAATCTGTGTTTACATTAAATTAAAGTGGAGGTCCACCCTGAAAAAATGTTTACATTAAAAATCCCCAAAAAAATAAAAAAAATTATAGAAAAAAAATAATAATTTATACTCACCCTAAATGCCTGTTGCTATGCGGAAGTCCCCTAATCTGCCTCTAATGTTCCTCTTCTCATCCGCGGTGGGTCTCCTTCCGCTTCCTCTTCTTGTGAATGGGGCGCGCTGCCTTCTGGGAACTGTGTGTATCCCAGGAGGCAAGCCGGCCATTCACAAAGCACCGTGCGAGTGGCGCATGCGCAGTAGGAAACGGGCAGTGAAGCCTTACGGCTTCACTGCCTGTTTCCCTTACTCAGGATGGAGGAGCCGGAACCTGCCAACAGCGATCGATCGCCGTGGCGGGACCGACATCGCGGGCGAGTAGGACAGGTAAGTGTCTTTATTAAAAGTCAGCAGCTACACTGTTAGTAGCTGCTGACTTTTTTTTTTGTGGCTGCACCGCTTTAAGGGATGTCGGTCTTTCAATAGCAGATACAATATACCTCCAATTTTTTGATATCTACTCACTACACAGAATCATATTCTTGTTAAATTGTGCCTGTTCACATTTGTACACTCAGTCACCCTATGTACAAAAAAGTACGTGTGCTTTATTTATTTTTTGCGTAGTCAGGCATTTTTGGCTCCGTAGAATTCAATAGGAATGCCTGTAAATGCTAGTTTTCATGCATTTTTACGCCTGAAGAATTCCTCTCCTGCAATCAAACTGCTCTCCTCCCATTGTCCATCAAGCAAAGTGACTAGAGTTCAAAAATGTTTATCGCACTAAAGTCGGTTCAACAAAATCAATAGGTCCAACTGATGCATTTTGGGGGCCAAAATATTCCCCATCTCTTTCCCCCCATTAGGGCCTCTATTGTATGCAGGATCGTTACTTGGTGGAATCATTTGTATAATGTAATTGTAGACATGTGCGGTTCATTACGAATCGAAATTCGTATGAATTTCCAAAAATTCTTACATTCGGAAGCATTCGAAATCCGTATTGCTATGCTTCCGAATTGTATACGAAATACGAAATTTCGTTGACGAATTTCGGATCCAAATTTCGTTACAACGGAAACGTTACTGGTGTTTTGTTGACCAGAGGTTTTCTTCTGCTGCTGAGTGAGGGTTGGGAAAATGACCTTTTTTAATATGGGAGTGGGAGACTGGTACTGGTAGTCGATGGGAGATTCAGAATCGGACAAAATAAGAGTGTTCGTTAATATCGTTTTATTATTATCATAATAATTACGATTATTCGTTATGATGAATTTAAATTACCTTTTTTGAATATTTGAAATAGAAGTCACCAGTAGGGCCCGCAATTTCAATTTGAACATGAGTACGAATCGAAAATTGTTCGTTCAATCGTTGTGGGAGCCCCTTATAATGAGCACAGCAGGGGTATAGCCCCAGGAGGAAGTCAGCACAGCACATGGATGGTGGGAGCCCCTCATAATGAGCACAGCAGGGGTACAAACCCAGGAAGTCAGCACAGCACAGGGATGGTGGGAACCCCTCATAATGAGCACAGCAGGGGTACAAACCCAGGAAGTCAGCACAGCACAGGGATGGTGGGAGCCACTCATAATGAGCACAGCAGGGGTACAAACCCAGGAAGTCAGCACATCACAGGGATGTTGGGAGCCCCTCATAATGAGCACAGCAGAAGAAAACCCCAAGGAGGAAGTCAGCACAGCACAGGGATGGTGGGAGCCTCTCATAATGAGCACATGGCTGCCATACACAGCTGTTCCAGTTTTTGCCTGCTCCAGTTTTGATAGATCCCCCGCACTGTGCGGGGTCACCGGGGATGTGCGGGGTCACTGGGAATTGTTTGGTGTTACCGCACATGTGCTCTCCGCACATCCCTGGTGACCCCGAACACTGGGGGGATCTATTGAAACTGGAGAAAGCAAAAGCTGGAGCAGCTGTGCAAAGCAGCCAATCAGCTTCTCTCTTTCATTTTCAAATCTTAACGGAACGAACTGAAGAGAAGCGGATTGGTTGCCATGGGCAACTGCTCCAGATTCTGTTCGCTCCAATTTTGATCAATTTCCCTAAATGTCTTTTTATCTGTTCTAGCAGTCATATGTGTAAATGAGAAGAATGGTGGGGGCGCTGGGGGAAGGGCAGGGGGGTAATATTGGGGAACCTGGACTTGGGGGAGCAGAGAGTAGATGTGACCCAGCCAGGAGACCTGAGAGAGAATCTCCTTTCACTTGTTCTGTTCTATAGACTTCTCTCTGTGTCCAGGCTCCTAACACTCACACTGACACACAGAACTATGACTCATCCTGCTGTATCATTCTCCACAGAGCAGAGAGGGGAGGGGGGAGGAGGGGGAAAACAGCTAATTGCAGTTCAGATAAGAAACCCGACACTGTGAGAGATGGATTGAAGATATTGTGGATGGAAGTTTGAACTCTGGCCTATAAAAGAATCTATAAAATAAAGTATGAAATACAGCCCTGTGACTCCTAAGATTGCACACACATGTTCATCCCCCCTGCACCTCCCCATTATCACCAAAAACTCAAAATCACTTACAAAGGTGGGAAATGTCCTTTAAGTTTTGTGTTGGGGTGCTGAAGGAGGAGTGCCATATTGAGAAAGGTATTTTTGCTTTTTAAATTCATCATAACAAATGGTCGTAATTGTTACGAAAAGTGAACGAATCTAACGAAAATTAGTTTTTCGTACGAATCCAAATTGAATTTCGGACACGAACTAACGGCTAATACGAAACGGAACAAAACAAATTTATTGATGGAGCACATGTCTAATTGTTGTACTTAAAGCGGAGGTTCACCCTCATTTGCAAGTTAGCTCACAACAGTCCCTCTTACCATGAACATAAATAAAAGACTTACCTTTTTTTTTTTTTTTTTTGCAGTTTTCATTTATTAGTATTTCTTCGTTCCTACTTCCGGGATTTCCTCCCGCGGGAGTAGGCGTGTCATTTGCTGAGCATTTGTCCTGCAATGTCTCCTGGGAGCAAACTCGCCTGCTTCCCAGGAGCAATATAGTACCGCTCGCTACCCGGAAGAATATGCTTGTGGGCTTCAAGATGCCCACAAGCAAAATGGGAATACCAGGAAGTGTTTTAAAAAGTCATTTTTAATCGCCAAACCGGACAGGGGATGTTTAAAAGCGCCGGAGACGTGAGAAATTAAATTGCCAAATTTTTTGCATAGAATGACTATATAAAAAAAAAAAAATTATGGACCGCAGAACCTCCGCTTTAAAATCACTGGAAAACTCTTCGGCAGCTAGCACTTCCCGCGCCAGCTGTCCTGTGAATTCAAGTACCAAAATGTTATTATCCATTCAGTAGCCATTCTGCATACAACACAAGCTTTATTGAAAAAGGCAGCTTTGGGCCCCTGAAACACTTTGGCTGTATCTTGCTAAAACGACTTTATTGGAATAAACATTTTTTACATTAACCTCTTGGCGTGGTGTTCCTGTTATTTGCCCTTCCTTCAACTCCATCCTGAAGTTGCATTGAAAGCCCTTCTTAAAGTGTTACTAAACCCAAGACCCTGCATTCACTATATTTGTGTCATGTACACAGAAAAAGGAAATGCAATTCTTTTAGTAAATATAAACTGATAAATACCTTTTCTCATCAGCAGTAAATAGCAGTCTTATGACTTAAAACAGTGTCTGGTTAAAGCTTGTAGGAGGAGTTTTCATTCTACTCTGCTGTCTCAGGAGGCTACAGGACCCTTGATAATCTGCCTGGACAATGCTGATTGGCCCTGTGCTGATCACATGCACCCTCCCAAGAAAAAAAGAAACTCTCTAGAAATACACACCAAACTGAGCATGTGCAGCTTGTCCTCAAGGCTCTATTCCAGGGATATGTAATTAGCGGACCTCCAGCTGTTGAAAAACTACAAGTTCCATCATGCCTTTGCCTCTGGGTGTCATGCTTGTGGCTGTCAGAGTCCTGCTATGCCTCATGGGAATTGTAGTTCTGCAACAGCTGGAGGTCCGCTAATTGCATATCCCTGCTCTATTCTATCGGGAGATGGATTGGGGACTCTGGAAGAAGGGAGGATCAGCGGAGACAGGATCAAACAGCCTTTTTACACAATGCAGCGGATTAACCCGTTAGGTTCCACAGTGTGTATAACAAGCATGCTTTGCTGAATATACAGACTGTTTTTACTGTTGTGGGTTTAGTAACACTTTAACAGTTGCCTGTCCAAGGTTAAAACGCTGTAGTTCCCCAGCTCTACATTACCTGTGAAGATAGAACCACCCTGAGGGTGTCAACTCTCCATCTCCTGAAATGATTTCACGTACTCCCAGCACCTAGTAGTGCATAGCAGTATCAAATAACTGAAGCTGTTTATTTTCTGCTTACCTACAGGACTGTTATTGTGGAAGCTGGGAGACAGTGTGTAAGGCAAGCAGTGGACAGGGCAATAGCTGTCAAATTTCAGGTGACCACTGACCCCTGCCACTCAAGCTAAAGTGCCAAGCTTAGACAAATTAATGGTAGCTAAGGGAGTAATAATAAGCATTTGTAAATAAGTTATATAATATTTTCAGACTGAATATTGGTATTCGTGCATATACCCAGTTTAGTGGATCTCTTTTAAGCTAAAACAAACTGATATGTTTTTTATTGTTTTGTAAAGGTATGTAAAATGTCAGGTGTGAACCTATGTCATCTTTTTTATCTGTGCAATATAAGCTCATGGCTTACCAGCACTTCTGAAAGTCAAGTATTGACTTATCGATACAAAGTTAAAATAAGAGGGTTTACTGGGTAGGAAATCATTTTTATTGGATGTGTTATCAGCTGTCACTGGAGCACATGCAGTGCTCAAGAGTAAGCATCTAAAGCCTGGTACACCCTTTATTTTTTCTGTAGAACCGGCCGATACTGGCCAATGTTTGGCCCGTGTGTACCAGGCTTAAGATGTGCTGGTAAGTGTATTATGTAACCTGTGCCTGTTTTAACATGTTATAAAAAAAAGGAATGCTTTATGAGCGTTTCAGGTGATAATGTCCCTCAGTCTAAATGGTCTCTGTAATTTCAGAGAATAGGGAAATTAATTAACAGCATCATGTCTTACCTAGGGTCACCTACATTTTCCAGCTTTCAGCTGTATTTTATGCGGAAGTTGTGGGTCAATGCCAACCCGGGAAAGGATAATAAAGCTGATTGCATATTTCACTATCATCAGGTTAGTAATACCAACAGAAAAGTCTGAGCTGGGCTGTTGTAATTAAGAGAAAATGAAAATAATAATAATTTTTCTAACAAAATGTTATATTCAGGAGCTTCCAAAATATTTGCGTGGATACCACCGCTGCTCTGTAGAGGATGCTGCAAATCTAGCTGGCCTGATATACAAAGTACAACACAACAACGACCGTACCCAGCTTGCAAATCTAAATAAGATCCAGCGAGATTTAGTTCCAGAGTGGCTGCTGCGCCTTGGTACACCAGAAGAGTGGAAGAAGGTCTGTAAAGTATTTTTTCTGCAACTTTTCACACTGCCATTAAATGATTTCTGTTGTATCAAAGATTTTGCTATTAAAAATTGTTTTGGAATGGAACTTTTATTTTTTAATAAGGCTGTCATCAATGTGGTGGGCCAGAAGTGAAGCACAGAAGGTGGGAGGGGGTGTACCAGACATTATTAAAACTGCATCTAGCTTCTGTTTTAATATCAGATTTCACCAACTATCAAGCCTTCTGCTAAACTTTCTAGGGTATTGGAGCCAGTAGTCAGACACTTGGTAGTGTCTTTTATTTAAAAAGAATGTATTTTGGATAACAGGACTATGTTAGGACTTTTAATTGTATTGAGGCCAGTGACCTCATTTTGGAGATTTTCCATACTTCCACTTGAATGGCTCACAGAAATGGGGGAGTGGTTGTCACCAAAATAGATAGGCACAGACAGTAATACAAATATAGTCAGTCTTGACATGAATTGAGGGCATATATTTACTAGAAGCATGCCCAGATGGAATTTGTATTGTGCTTATCGATGTAGCTTTACTCATCACAATCTTGACATAATGAGAGTGTTTAGTGCTTGTCTCATTTCTGTGCATCACAATTAATAACCTAGCCTAGTAACCTAATTGAATTCCAAAGAATAGTAGGGGGGCTTTGAAGTCTATATTTCAGTTGCCCAACTCGCATTTCTTCTGCTATCTGCAGTTTAGACATGTATTCTGTGCTCAGTTTGGTACCTCCAAGCTTACCCTTCGGGTGGGTAAACCTGGAGGCTTTTCTCCATGATGACCCCTTATCTAAGGCACTGTCGACCATATATAAGCAACTGTTTATAGACTCAGGTGCAGTTCTGTTACCATGTCGGAATGCCTGTTTGGCCAATGTCCCCCAAATGGATGGTGATGATTGGGATAATATGTGGGAGGCCCCCTTCATTAGACTGCTATCTGCTAGAGACCACCTTATTCATTACAAGTTCCTGCACAGAATATTTTTGACCCTGACCAGGATATGTAGAATCTATCCTTCTCAGTCCTCAGGTTGCTGGCATTGTTCTTCTCCCAATGCCAACTTCATTCATATATTTTTGGAGTGTGCAGCCACCCAGCAATACTGGCTTGAGATTGTGCAGTGTATTCAGACTTCTATTGAAACCTGTTTACTGACTTTTATGGATTCCCTATCCCCCACAAATGTTATACGCACCTCACTTACTTATTATTTTTCGATGCTAGAAAACGCATCATCCTCGTGTGGAAAAAAAACACAGCTCCATCCTTGTCCACCTGGAAAGCGCTGATAAATAAGGCCCTGCCTCTTTACAAAGCTACATATGCCAACAGGGGGGTACTTGCCAAATTTGATAAGGTTTGGGGAGGGTATGGAAACTCTGTGTCTAAGGTCTCTGATTAATATGTTGTACCTTATGGTTCCACTTGTGTGGGTAATGCCTCTGTTAACTAGCAGTGGTGGATTTGTAACCCTTGGAATAACCACTGTATGCATCTTGTTTGTTTTTGTTATCTGTAATACCTGAAATTTAAGATCCTTATGTTATGCTGGCTGCTGGTGCTGTAGTACTGAAATGTTTGTCTGTTGTTGGCAGTCTGTAACTATTGTTTGAATGTTTTTATTTTTTGTTTAAAAGCAATAAAAATCATTTTCAAAAAAAGAAGAGTAGGGAGGGGGCTAAACCCCACTTCCCTTTCTGAGGTTGGAATTTGTGTATTAATGCTCAAGGATTGGAGGCATCTGAATATATTTTGAAATATATTTCACAGAATACTATTTTTTTTTTTTTTTTTTTGTGGACAGAACATCATAGCTGCTTATAATAAACATGAGAAGAAAACAGTGGATGAAGCGAAAGTGTCATTTCTAAAGCATATTTGCAGATGGCCAACATACGGTTCGGCCTTCTTTGAGGTCAAGGTGAGCATATCGAATATAGGTAACATTTGAAAGTTCTGGGGCTGCAGACTGTTCTGGCTATTCAACTGTCTGAATGAACATGTTCCAGGAAGTTTATGTACTAGAGTGTTGAGACTTTATAACATACAGATTATAGTAAAAAGGGACTAAAGAAACCAGAAAGCCTACAACTGTAATCAGTGCACATCACAGTAAAGATTTTCTAAAACATGTCCTATTCCATCACATATTCCAAAAATAAGAGAATTATTGCGCATTTCATGACAGTGGGTAGAGACATAAAAAATCATTCTTTTACGCCCAAGAAAGCCAAGTGCACATCCAGAACCAGGGGAGTATAGTGCAAAACATAGCCTGATATTATAGAAACATGCATTATACAGTCATAGCTGAAATTGTTGGCACCCCAGAAATTTTTCCAGAAAATAAAGTATTTCTCACAGAAAAGTATTTCTCACAGAAAAGTATTACAGTAACACATGTTTCTCTTTCATCTATGGACGGACACAGTTCCTTTAGTCTTGACAAGTGGGTTATGTGGGTTATGTTCCGGCAGTTAGGAGAGGACTAGGCAGACATGTTAGACATACAAAAACATGTAATTATACCAAAGCTGAACAGCCCCGCCCAGGGGGCGGTCCCTCTGGTCATAACCCCTCACCCTGCACTCAGCAGCTCAGTTTTTTCTGCCTAGTGTAGGAGAAGGACCAGGCTCCCTAGGGGCCCATTGTCCTGGAGAACTTTTTTAGTTTTTATTTTCAATTTTGGATCCTGAGATCCACTATCAACTGCCGGCTGGGTGACAGGCTGGATAATATAGATCCTTGTAGTCTCCCCAGTCCGGCCATCGAGCGTGAGCAGGCTTTTAGCTATGCGCTGGGTCAGCCACGACATACCCCGTTTGCTCCAGGGGTGGCGGGTGAGCTATATGCTCCAGGGCCCACATATGACCAGGCTACTGCTGTCCAGTCACAGTGGGCCGTGGCCGACAGCCACTTCGTACTGCTTGGTGATGGGTCTGTCAGGAATGCGTCCAGCAGTCGTCGCGGGAACGGGTAAGTAAGGTTCCTCCTGTCTTGGCAGGATGGAGCAGCTGGGCATTCCTGGGGTGGTCGATTAGGGGGTCTCTAGTCCTCCCTTTCCTCTCTCCCCGTCCATCCCTCCTCCCCATGCTTTGCTGGGCCTGCTGTGTACCTCACCGGGGGGTCCCTGATGGGGGCTCCAGGTCCTGGCTGGGGGCTGTGCGGTGTGTCCGGGTCCGCTCTAGTGTGGGTGGTCTGCCTTGTGAGGGGCCTCCGCTCGGAGGCCCAGTGTTTTCGCTGCCTTTTATTTATATTTTTACCTTAGAAAGCCGCTCTGTTCCTAATCCTAATACAGCTGGCGGCCATTTTCTTGTAGCCGCGTTGTTTCTATAGCTAAAACAGCGGTCGGCCATTTTCTTGTAGCTCGCGCTCTTTTTTCCTGAGGTAACCGGCGGCCATCTTTGTGGGAATTTTTACATTGGCTGGACCTTTAGCGCTGGTTTGTCATTCTGAACGGCACGAATGGCAGATCACCTCAGAGACACCTCAGGCCCACACTGTGCAGGAGTTTAGAGTGGACGGCAGAACTGAAGCAGAGTCTGGGTCAGGGCGGTGAGTCCTCTGGGAATACCCCTCGGTCTGGGCAGCTAGGAGGGTTGGCCTTTTCTTGTACCTTGACTTGTTCCCTGAGTGTCTGTCAAGTGTGTGGGTCAGCATGGCGTCAGAAGCTGGCGTTTCTTCCCAAAACATTCTGGTGGTAACAACCGGTACCCCTGCACCTGCGGTACCTTTGGACGCTTTGTCGGCGGTCCTGGAATCATTTGTTGCCAGGGTGGAAGCGCTGTGCGGGCGCAAGGGGGGTAAAAATTGCCCCCTCCCCCCACCAACTTCTGGGGAAAGCTCTGACTCAGACTCGGGCCTGGCTGTGAAACAGAACCCCTGTTCTGAAGGGTCAGAGTATGCAGACCAGGACTATTCGGACAGTGAGGAAGACTCCTGTTGTTCCGTGTCCGGGTCAGCGCAGGACAAGGCGCTTGTTGGAGCACTTATCACCGCAGTGCAGGAAACCCTCAAACTGGAGGATGCGGCTGGGACATCTGCTGAGGTGTCGGTCCCTTTTGGGTCCCACAAGCCCACCCGCACTACTAAGGTGTTTCCTTATGTAACTTATTTTGATAAGTTTATAGACAAGGAATGGGAACGACCGCAGAGTACCTTTTCGGTCCCAAAGCGCATGGCGGTCCATTACCCTTTAGAGGAGAGCCTTCTGAAAAAATGGGCATCTCCCCCGGTTGTGGACCCCCCGGTATCCCGGTTAAACAAAGTAACCACTATTCCGGTTACAGAATGGGCGAAAATCTTGCACCAGGAATTGGAAAGACAACATGTTTCCCCGGTCTGCGTAGAAATGGCTGACCAGTTGGTGCATGGCCTCAAATATGTCTGTGATGCAGCCCTGGACGACACAAGGTCGCTGGACACAGGAAGAATCCCGCCTGCCGATCAATGTACTGGAACTTCGGGCGATCAGGCAGTGCCTCTCCACATGGTCACAGAGGCTACAGGGGCATCCAGTCAGGATCCAGTCGGACAACGCAACGGCGGTGGCGTATGTCAACCATCAAGGAGGAACAAGGAGCTCGGCTGCAGCATCGGAGGTCACTATATAGAAAGAGAACTCCCGCACTGTCTAAAAGTTAGAAACTAAGGGGCACTGCTGCAGATACCTGATGATCTGATCCAACCAGAAAAATGTGAAATAGGTAAATAGTGATATCTGCGCTGTGTAACACAAAGGGGGGGGGAGGGGGAGGGGTAGCTATTGAATACACAAAAGTGAAATGAAAGCAAAGAAAAATATACTGAATAGTAACCATAAACTAAATGGATCAGTATATAGCAATGATCATGTGATCAAAAACATGATAATACATCACAACATCAATGAAAATATAAATGTAAATATAAATGTCTTCTGTGAGTTCAATATAGAATAAACCAGTTGCTGAAAAAAAGTCTGTATGTGGTAAATCCCACCACCAAACAAGGTACAAGTGCTGGAAAGAAATAACTTCAGTGATACACCACCTCTGTGTCTGCAAGCAGCTCACCACACTGCTGTTAGACAAACAGCATGGACACAGATGTGAATGGAGGTGATGGTTGCAGCGATGTGATGGTCTCCTTTAATATGCTAAATGATCTCAGTGGCAGATGTATGGTATATGGAGAAACTTATTAAAAGGGAGCGTGGGCGTCAATCCACAAACGCCGAGTTCGTAAGCCCTCAGTATGTAACCCTGGGTCCGCTCTGCCTCCCGGCCGTATACAGATAAAGACTCAGTAGATGGCGGTATGGATGAGAGAAGAGAGACTCATAGCATAATCCCACAACAGTAACACATTTATTGATGGAAAAAACACAAATAAACTCACATTTGCATATATTCTGCGGTATGAAGCATCCACGAGCGCCAAGCTCGTCTCCTGCCATCAAACTGTGATTATGCCCAGTGCTCTAATCCCGACGCGTATCGTCACATCACGTGACTTCATCAGGGGATAACACTAGGTACAATACATGGATTTAAATAGTCTGCTTAATTGGACGTCCGTCGGCCATTTTCTTGAAGCCCGCTATTGGAATAAATGGTATCAGGATCACAATGATCCGTCCGCCATTTTGCCTAGGTCTCAGGCATACATATATGCATATCTGGATCATAGAAGGCGGGCATATTATTACACGCTGGGCGGTGACCGAGGAACAGGCAAAATACAAGGCTGGCAATGTAAATATATGGGAACTCAGACGGTGACATGGTCCAAAGTAACACCGTGACAGAAATGCCATTAAAAGCAATAAATTATGACACTTAGAAAAAATTTATTAGTATATAAAAAAATTATGAGGGATGATGGGATTGCCAATAGGCTAAAATACGGGATGTTGAATGAAATAAAAGTCCAAGAACATGAATAAAATTGCAAAAATGTAAAAAATACAAAAAAATATATATAATAAAAAGAGAGGGGGGGGAGCCCCAGGGACATCACAGATGACTGGAGGATGCAGAGAGTAATTAATCCAATCTCTAAACATATAGAGTATATAAAATGTATAAATGTTGGCATAGAGATAAAGATAAAAATAAGATACAATAAAAAAACATGGTGGTATAATAGGGTGCCTCTAATGTGGAAGAGGGGTGGGGGGGAATAAGGTGATCAACTCGGAGGTCGCTCACATCCTGCGGTGGGCAGAAAGGAGCGTGACGGCTCTATCGGCCGTATACATTCCGGGTGTAGAAAACTGGCAGGCGGACTACCTAAGTCGCCAGATGCTGGACCAAGGAGAATGGTCGCTACACCCGGATGTGTTTCAACTCCTTTGCCTAAAATGGGGCGCGCCAGACGTGGATCTCCTGGCTTCTCGACTCAATCGGAAGGTATTGATGTTTGTGGCCAGGTCAAAAGATCCCTGGGTGGACGCAACGGACGCATTGGTGGCCCCGTGGGGACAGTATCGGCTGATCTATGCTTTTCCCCCACTGAAACTTCTTCCTTCCTAATTGCCCCAGATTGGCCTTGACGTCCCTGGTACGCCGACCTGGTGCGCCTGGTGGCGGATGCCCCTTGGCGACTGCCGATGCGGGAGGACCTTCTGTTGCAAAGGTCCCATACTTCATCCTGCTTTACAGTTGCTGGTTTTAACGGCATGGCTATTGAAAGCCAGGTACTAAGGGACCGAGGCCTGTCGGATTCAGTAATTTCCACTATGCTGAGGGCACGGAAGTTATCTTCTCGGAAGATCTACCATCGCACATGGAAGGCATACATCTCTATGTGTGAGGAGATGGAGTGGCGTCCACAGGCATATTCGGTTTCCAGGATCCTGCTTTTTCTACAGCGTGGAGTGGATCAGAAACTTGCCTTAAGCACCATTAAGGGGCAGATTTCAGCCTTGGCTGTTTTCTTTCAACAACCCCTGGCGGCTCATTCACTGGTGAGTACGTTTGTGCAAGGGGTCCGACATGTGGCTCCTCCAGTTCGACTACCACTACCTCCATGGGATTTGAATCTGGTGCTCTCAGTACTTCAGAAACCTCCCTTTGAGAACATCAGAGAGATTCCTCTTTTGACATTCTCTCAGAAAGTTGCCTTTCTGGTGGCCATTACATCTGTCAGGAGGGTTTCTGAGTTGGCGGCCTTGTCTTGCAAGTCCCCCTACTTGATCCTCCATAAGGATAAAGCGGTGCTACGCCTGCAGCCTTCGTTTCTTCCGAAGGTGGTTTCGGCTTTTCATCTGAATGAGGACATTGTACTTCCATCCTTGTGTTCTCAGCCGTCGCATCCCAAAGAGGTTGCGTTACATTCCTTAGACGTGGTACGTGCTCTGCGGGTGTATCTGTCTGCTACGGTTTAGTTTCGGAGGTCAGACTCACTGTTTGTGTCAGTGACTGGTCCAAAGAAAGGCCTGCCGGTCTCGTCGGCAACCATTTCTCGGTGGATCAGACAGATTGTGATTCAGGCTTATGCCCTTAAAGGGCGGGCGCCTCCCTTTCCTGTCATGGCGCATTCGACCAGGGCGATAGTTGCCTCCCTGGGCTTTTTGACATCAGGCGTCTGTCTCACAGGTGTGTAAGGCGGCGACCTGGTCGTCCGTTCACACCTTCACTAAATTTTACAAGGTTGATGTGCATGCATCTGCGGATGCTTGCTTCGGCCACAAGGTTTTGCAGGCGGCTGTTTAAGGTTGCAACTCCTCCGTTGAGGAGCTCTGTTTGTTTGGGGTGAAGTTTGATTGCTTGCTGTTCCCTCCCCTCGTTTTTTTGACACTGCTTGGGGACATCCCACTTGTCAAGACTAAAGGAGCTGTGTCCGTCTATGGACGACAGAGAAATTAGTATTTTTGTACTCACCGTAAAATCCTTTTCTCTGAAGTCCATAGTCGGACACAGCACCCACCCGTCCTGTTTGAGTTTGTACTGCTTTTTGATGAACTGAGCTGCTGAGTGCAGGGTGAGGGTTTATGACCAGAGGGACCGCCCCCTGGGTGGGGCTGTTCAGCTTTGGTATAATTACATGTTTTTGTATATCTAACATGTCTGCCTAGTCCTCTGCTAATAGACGGAACATAACCCACTTGTCAAGACTAAAGGAACTGTGTCCGTCCATGGACTTCAGAGAAAAGGATTTTACGGTGAGTACAAAAATCCTATTTTTGCTATACACATGTTTATTCCCTTTGTGTGTATTGGAACAAAACAAAAAAAAGGGAGGAAAAAAAGCAAATTGGACATAATGTCACACAAATCTCCAAAAATGGGCTGGTCAAAATTCTTGGCACCCTTTCAAAATTGTGGATAAATAAGATTGTTTCAAGCATGTGATGCTCCTTTAAACTCACCTGGGGCAAGTAACAGGTGTGGGCAATATAAAAATCACACCTGAAAGCAGATAAAAAGGAGAGAAGTTCACTAATGCCGCGTACACACGATCGGTTTTTCTGATGAAAAAAGACCGATGGACTTTTTTCATCAGACAAATTGATCGTGTGTGGGCCCCATCGGTCTTTTTTCCATCGGTATAAAAAAATAGAACATGTTTTAAATTATACCGATGGAAAAAAAAACGATAGCAAATTCCGATCGTCTGTGGGGAACTCCATCGGAGAAAAAACCCACGCATGCTCAGAATCAAGTCAACGCATGCTCAGAAGCATTGAACTTCATTTTTCTCGGCTCTTCAGGTTGTTTTACGTCACAGCGTTTGGGACGGTCAGATTTTTGACTGATGGTGTGTAGGCAAGACTGATGGAAGTCAGCTTCATCGGATTTCCGATGGAAAAATCCATCGGATTTTATTCCATCGGAAATCTGATCGTGTGTACAGGGCATTAGTCTTTGCATTGTGTGTCTGTGTGTGCCAAACTAAGCATGGACAAGAGAAATAGGAGAAGAGAACTGTCTGAGGACTTGAAAACCAAAATTGTGGAAAAATATCAACAATTTCAAGGTCCATCTCCAGAGATCTAGATTTGCATTTGTCCACAGTGTGCAACATTATCAAGAAGTTTGCAACCCATGGCACTGTAGCTAATCTCTCTGGGCGTGGACGGAAGAGAAAAATTTATGAAAGGTTGCAACGCAGGATAGTCCGGATGGTGGATAAGCAGTCCAAACAAGTTCCAAAGAAATTCAAGCTGTCCTGCAGGCTCAGGGAGCATCAGTGTCAGCGCGAACCATCCGTCGACATTTAAATGAAATGAAACACTATTGCAGGAGACTCAGGAGGACCCCACTGCTGACAAAGAGACATAAAAAAGCAAGAATACAGTTTGCCAAAATGTACTTGAGTAAGCCAAAATCCTTCTGGGAAAATGTCTTGTGGACAGATGAGACCAAGATAGAGCTTTTTGGTAAAGCACATCATTCTACTGTTTACCAAAAACGGAATGAGGCCTACAAAGAAAAGAACACAGTACCTACAGTGAAATATGGTGGAGGTTCAGTGATGTTTTGGGGTTGTTTTGCTGCCTCTGGCACTGGGTGCCTCGAATGTGTGCAAGGCATCATGAAATCTGAGGATTACCAAAGGATTTTGGGTCGCACTGTAGAGCCCAGTGTCAGAAAGCTGGGTTTGCGTCCGAGGTCTTGGGTCTTCCAGCAGATCAATGACCCCAAACATACGTCAAAAAACACCCAGAATTGGATGGAAACAAAGCGCTGGAGAGTTCTAAAGTGGCCAGCAATGAGTCCAGATCTAAATCCCATTGAACACCTGTGATCTTAAAATTGTTGTTGGGAAAAGGCGCCCTTCCAATAAGAGAGACCTGGAGCAGTTTGCAAAGGAAGAGTGGTCCAAAATTCCGGGTGAGAGGTGTAAGAAGCTTATTGATGGTTATAGGAAGCAACTGATTTCAGTTATTTTTTCCAAAGGGTGTGCAACCAAATATTAAGTTAAGGGTGCCAAGAATTTTGACCAGCCCATTTTTTGTAGTTTTGTATGACATTATGTCCAATTTGCTTTTTTTCCTCCCTTTTTTTGTTTTGTTCCAATACACACAAAGGGAATAAACATGTGTATAGCAAAACATGTGTTACTGCAATACTTTTCTGTGAGAAATACTTGATTTTCTGGCTATGACTGTATAACTGCATAGAGGCTTTTTGATCATCATCAGTGCAGTGTTTGGAAACCATGGCTTCTAAGGTGTATCACTACATACTAGTTGTTTATAAAGGGATCAAAACAAGTAGCATCCTAACAAACATTTTGAAAATAAAAAAAATTTGTATGTGGTCCAGCTACATTTCTAGTCTAGTTTGGGAAAACATTGGTAATCTTTGGAAAATGTTCTTTATTTCTTGTGTTATTATTTCTTATAGAAAACTGAAAGTATGCAGTTGCCAACCATTCTAATTTCCAGGGGCAATCATCATTTTGAAGATTTTTGCCCGAGATGTTTTTGTTTTGGTGATGATCCTAATTTTGAGCTTCAAGCCGGCCATACATGGATTGAAATTTGGCCAGTTCATCAGGGATCGGACAAATTTCAGTCCATGTATGGGTAGGGTGATTGTACAGAACTCGATCTACTGATCAAATTTTTTACAACCACACTATCGGATTTGTGCCACTCGATCAGTGTATTCTGACGGCGGGGCTGTCAGAATAGAATAGCTCAGCGAGGAGGATACCTCCATCCACATCGAGTGTAAGTTTTTTTTCTTTCAGAAATGACTAATTTATGGGCTGCCTCAGTGTCACATCCAATTTTTGTCTATGTATTGAAGTTGTGCTGGGGTTTTACAGAGTCACTGTCTTCTGAGATAGTACTGTTTATTTGTTTCATTTTATGCCCCTGGAAAACTACTTTTAAATGCTGGCACTAGGATAGTAAGTTTTCTCCAGGATACAGCAGATTGACAATTACAGTATCTGACAAAAGTGAGTACATCCCTCACATTTTTATAAATATTTTATTATACCTTTTATGTGACAACACTAAAGAAATTACACCTTGCTACAATGTAAAGTAGTGAGTGTACAGTTTGTATAGCAGTGTAAATTTGCTGTCCCCCTCAAAATAACTCAACACACAGCCATTAATGTCTAAACTGCTGGCAACAAAAGTGAGTACATCACTAAGTGAAAATGTCTCAATTGGGCCCAATTAGCCGTTCACCAGAGCTTCACAGGTTGCCACTGGAGTCCATCACCTTTACCCTCAGCTTCTTTAGCAAGGCAGTGGTTGTCTTGGAGGTGTGTTTGTGGTCGGTATCATGTTGGAATACTGCCCTGCAGCCCAGTCTCCAAAGGGAGGGGATCATGCTCTGCTTCAGTATGTCGCTGTACATGTTGGCATTCATGGTTCCCTTAATGAACTGTAGCTCCCCAGTGCCAGCAGCACTCATGAAGCCCCAGACCATGACACTCCCACCACCATGCTTGACTGTAGGCAAGATACACTTGTCTTTGTACTCCTCACCTGGTTGCCGCCACACATGCTCAACACCATCTGAACCAGATAAGTTTATCTTGGTCTCATCAGACCATAGGTCATGGTTCAGTAATCCATGTCCTTAGTCAGCTTGTCTTCAGCAAACAGTTTGCAGGCTTTCTTGTGCATCATCTTTAGAAGAGGCTTCCTTCTGGGACGACAGCCATGCAGACCAATTTCATATAGTGTGCGGCGTATGGTCTGAGCACTGATGGGCTGACCCCCCCTAACCCCTTAAACCTCTGCAGCAATGCTGGCAGCACTCATACGTCTATTTCCCAAAGACAACCTCTGGATATGATGCTGAGCACATGCACTCAACTTCTTTGGTCGACCATGGCGAGGCCTGTTCTGAGTGGATCCTGTCCTGCTAAACCACTGTAGAGTCTTGGCCACAGTGCTGCAGCTCAGTTTCAGAGTCTTGGCAATCTTCTTATAGCCTAGGCCATCTTTTTGTAGGCAACAATTCTTTTTTTCAGATCCTCAGAGAGTTCTTTGCCATGAGGTGCCATGTTGAACTTGCAGTGACCAGTATGAGAGAGTAAGAGCGATAACACCAAAATTAACACACCTGTTCCCCATTCACACCTGAGACCTTGTAACACTAACGAGTCACATGACACCAGGGAGGGAAAATGGGAAATTGGGCCCAATTTCGACATTTTCACTTAGGGGTGTACTCACTTTTGCTGCCAACGGTTTAGACATTAATGACTGTGTGTTGAGTTATTTTGAGGGGACAGCAAATTTACACTGTTATACAAGCTGTACACTCACAACTTTACATTGTAGCAAAGTGTCATTTCTTCAGTGTTGTCACATGAAAAGATATAATAAAATATTTACAAAAATGTGAGGGGTTTACTCACTTTTGTGAGATACTGTATATTACAAAGCAATTAATATCCTTGTGAAAACTGTAGAGTATCTATAGATGAAAAAACCTACTCAACTACTGATCATACCACTGTGCCACAGTATGTGAAAAAAATAATAAGTACAGAAACATGTAAAACTATAGCTGCCAGTTTAAAAGATGATAAATAATCGCAGATCCACCAACACAATACAGTATATAAGGTAAACAGTGGCGTTATAAAGAGAAATTAATTAAAGTAACATTATTACCGAGTGAAAAAATAAGTGCATGTATTCACATAAAGTCCAAAATGAACATATCCACATATGTACATAACATAGTCCACAATAAATCACTGATGTTGATAAGTAGTCTCTACACCACACCACATGCAAAATGTGTCACCAATTCCCCAAAGGGTATGCAGTCACCGACACTTATTGCCTCACACTCTCATGCTCGGCTCAAAGGCAATGTACCCCTCAGGGTTGTGGATTCTCCAGCACTGATCTTCAATAGGTGATTTACAGATCTCCTATATGTATAACACAAAAAAGAACACTCCAATAGTGAAATCCCATTTGATAAAATTATAAAACCTTCAAATATTGCACACACATGTAACACATAATTGATTTCTCTTTATAGCGCCACTGTTTACCTTACATACTATATAGTGTTGGTGGATTTGTGATTAATTAATATCCTTGATCAATGTAAATGTATTTTTTTGCACTGAGACTATAAAATACATATGCTTTAATATTTCATTTTATATCATGCAGCCCAAAAAAAAAAAAACATTTTTAACACTTCTCATATTTTAATATGTAATTAATGCATTTACAAAACTATACCAGGACCCAATGGACTCTTTAGTCCTCAATAATAATTACCTTTTAAGAGATGGAGCTCTTACTGAAGACCTATTTTTGTACTTTTTAGATATTTTCCCTTAGTTCAAGCCTTCTATGAGAAACCACAGAAACTGTACTATTTTGCTATCAGTATGAAGATTATATCCATAAAACTAGAGATTGTTGCTCTAAATGATGTGTGATATATTAGTGGGGAAATAATTTTTAATAAAGGTTTCTTAATTATATAATATTTTTCTGTCTTGTAGCAATGCTCCGACCCATCATACCCTGACATTGTGCTCATTGCGATAAACAGGCTTGGAGTATCACTTTATCACCCAAAGACGAAGGTAAAATAATTAGGTCTATTGTACAGAGGCTTCTAATCTCAGGTAATGCAGCAGGAGTCTCATCCTTGTGTTTTTATTCATCTTAAAAAAACAAATGTATTTAAAACATGTTCTAAACCCCGATATATTAGGATATTTAATACCTACAACTAGAGATGCACTGAAATTTTGGCTGCAGAAACATATCAGCCGAAAATTGTGTTTTCAGCATTTTGCCAAAAGAGGAAAAGGTGTAGATGATGGCTCTGAAAACGCACGCGATTTTCACATGATTTCGCTGCAATTTTGCCACGATTTTACCATGATTTTACTGTGCTTGTGGTGTGTTTTTTATAGGTCATGTGACTCAAGAATCACATCAAAAACGTAACACAGGTGCAATATTCATGCATTTAATGCATATTAACGGGGAAGTGCATTTTTGGCGCATTTTTTTGTACACTAGAATGTGTTAGTAGCCTATTTGAGATGTTTTTTTGTTATATGTATTTTATATTTTAAAAGTTGTATTAATGTATGGGTATTATTGGGTAGAGACCCTTTATAAAGTAGGTGCGGTGCATGCGATCGACCTTCCACATGTTACATTGACAAAACACGTAGGGTGGGGTAAGGACACTGACGTCACCGCGCATGCCAAAAATTGTACTTGCAGCTGGGACTCGCTAGCCGGAGACAATAGGCAAACGATTGAACTGTTTTACCCTAGTGTCGGGATGAAAATGTTTGTGGAAATCATTTATTTTAAATAAAAGCCTGTTTTATCAAAAGATTTTATGTTGTGGAAGCTCTCTTTCTGATATCCTCTGTTTATATATGGGGACAGGTTTGCGAGAGTGGGTACTGTGTGTATCTGCTTTTTGGAGTGGAGCCAATTATCACTGTGAGGATCGGTATATGCGCAGTTGCTGGTTTATAACTTGATCAGCCTATGTTTCTGGTGAGTGCATTTATTGAATGGTAAAGGATCACATCGGGTGTGATATGCACAGTGGCATGAAGAGCATTTTTGGAGAAGTTTAATTACAGTCATTGGCTTTAATGGCATGGCTGTTTAAAGCCGGGTGCTGAAGGACCGAGTTCTCTCGTATTCGGCCATCTCTTCTATGTTGTTGACACGGGAATCTTCCTCCAGAAAGATATCTCACCGTACCTGGAAGGCTTACATCGCTATGTGCGAGGAACTTGAGTGGCGTCCTCGGATGTATTCCGTTCCCAGGATTTTGCTGTTCTTACAGCGTGGTGTGACCCCAAAGCTGGCCTTGCATACCTTTTTGAGGGTCGGATTTCGGCCCAGGCTGTCTTTTTCAACGACCGCTACCGGGCCATTCCTTGATTAGCACCTTTTGTGCAGGGGGTTCGCCATGTGATCCCCCCCTGTCAAGCCTCCTATCCCTACTTGGGATCTGAATTTGATGCATCTCGGTTCTCCAAGAACATCCCTTTGATAATAGGTGGCCTTCTTAGTGGCCATTGCTTCGGTTAGACGGGTGTCTGAGTTGGCGGCCTTGTCCTGCAAGTCGCCTTACTTGGTCCTCCATAAGGATATGGCGGTGTTGCGCCCACGACCGTCCTTCTTTTCAAAAGATGGTCTCTGCCTTTCACCTTGAGAAGGACATTGTTCTTCCATCCTTGTGTCCTCACGCATCGCATCCCTGAGAGTTTGCGCTTCATATATTAAGATGGGTACAAGCCTTACGGGTGTACCTGTCTGCTACTGTTTCCATTCGGAAGTCTGTCTCTGGTCCAAAACAGAGCCGAGCGGTGTCGTCTGCCACCGTCTCTAGGTGGATCAGGCAGACCGTCATGCAGGCCTATGCCCTTAAGGGGCGCAGCGCCTTCCTTTCTGGTTGCGGCGCATTCCACCAAGGCAATTGGTGCTTCCTGGGCCTTCCGACATCAAGCGTCGGTTGCACAAGTGTGCAAGGCGGCGACCTTTTCAAAATTTTATAAGCTTGATGTGGCTGCATCTTCGGATGCTTCCTTCGGCCGCAAAGCATTGCAGGCCGCTGTTTAATGTTGCAACTCCTCCGTTGAGGAGCTCTGCTTGTTTGGAGTGAAGTTTTGGTTGTTCCTTTACTACTGCTCCCACCCTTCTGATACAGCTGTGGGACGTCCCACACGTTTACAGTATCCAGCTGTGTCAGTCCATGGATGATAAAAGAAAATAGGATTTTTGTACTCACCGTAAAATCCATTTCTCTGACGTCCATGGACTGACACAGCACCCACCCTTCCTTTTAATGTTTGTACTGCTTGTTACGAACTGAGGCTGCTAGCTGCAGGTGGGAGGGTAATGTCCGGAGGGACCGCCCCCTGGGCGGGGCTGTTCATCTCTGGTTTGTTCTAGAATGTATGTTTCTAACAATCTAACATTCTGCCTAGATCTTCTCCTGCGAGCAGGGACATATACCCACACGTTTACAGTATCCAGCTGTGTCAGTCCATGGACGTCAGAGAATTGGATTTTACGGTGAGTACAAAAATCCTATTTTTTTAAACTGTAATTATCAGTTTTGGTCTCGGTTGGGGCCAAGTGCATCCTGGATTTTCGGTTTCGGCACTAGAATTTGCATTCAGTGCACCACTACAACACTTTTATACTGGTAAAGTATAGTCATGTGATAAGAAACTTACTGATTTTATTTATAATATGATACATTTCTTTCCTTTAATATGAGAGTAAAACTGTTTAAAACATTCTTTCTCTTATCGTCCATGGACTGACACAGTGTGGGTATATGTCCCTGCTTGCAGGAGAAGACCTAGGCAGAATGTTAGATGTTAAAACATTCTAGAACAAACCAGAGCTGAACAGCCCTGCCCAGGGGGCGGTTCATCTGGACATTACCCTCCCACCTGCAGCTAGCAGACCTCAGGTTTTTTTTCTGCCTAGCAGAAGGAGAAGACGTGGCTCTCTCAGGAGCCAGTCTCCTGGAAGATTTTACTTTTCATTTTTATTACTTTGGGAATTGTAGTATTTTATTTTTGAGACCTTCAATCAACTGTAGGCTGGGCAACAGGTTGGGTACACTAGTATCCTCGTAGTCTTCCCTGTCCGACCATCGAGCGTGCTGATCCTCGCCTTGTGTGCGTGAGACTCAGTTCACGACATACCCCATGACTCCAAGGGTGGCCGGGTTGCTTTCATGCTCCCACGGTCCTCTCAAGATTGAACAGTACCTACTGTATCTTTCGCGGTGGACCGGGTCGACAGCTACGCAGTACTACTCTGTGATAGGTCTGTCTGAAACATTCAGTGGGTCCCTCTAGGGACGGGTAAGTAGTCTCTTCTCATGCAGGTGAGTACATGCTGGCTGTGTTTCTTTATGTGGGGGGTTCTCCCTGACTCCCCCCTGTTATGCTGCTCTCTGCACCCTGTACTGGTGCTGTGCTGTGTGGGGGTGCTTGGGGGGTCGCTCTGGCCTGGGGGGGGCGCTCATGGCTGTTGGTGAACTCTGGGAGGTGTTTTGGTGTGGACTGTGTGCAACTGTATTGCGTGCGCCATTAGCGCCGTTTTTTTTTATTTAAATGCGTTCGGCGGCCATCTTACCGCGGCTCAATGCCCAGTTATACAGGCGCCTGGCGGCCATTTTCTTGTAGCCGCGTCGCTTTCACTTCAATTTCGGCCTCTAGCGGCGCTGCTGACGGCGCGAAATTCCTGCAGTCTCCTCACAGATTCTCCTCAGCGCGGCTTATACAGCGGTAGCGAGCGGTCCCTAAGGGTGGTGAGTCCTTCGGATATCCCCTCCTCAGCCTCAGCACAGCTAGTGGGTGGACTGTATTATTCACTGTAATGGTGAATAAGGTCTCAGGGGGTGGCAATATGGAGTCTGGTTCACCTGCTTCTCCACATTTCAGAGGCAACTGGCAGTGCTCTTGCACCTGCGGTCCCTATGGACCAGTTGTCGGCAGTCCTGGAATCATTCCTGGGATCAAATTCCCATGGGGCTGCTACAAAAAGACAATCTAATTGTCAGGATGGAAACGGTGTGCGAACGCACGGGAGCTGTAAAGCACCCTCTCCCCGCAGTAAAAGGGGTGTGCTCTGTCTCAGATATGGGCCTAGCTATGGCTGCTCAGGACCCTAGCTCTGAGGATTTTCATGTTTTTTAAACAGGATATTTCCTGTGAGGAAGACCCCAGTTCTGAAAAACTGACAGGGTGCTTGTAAGTGAACTCATTGATGCAGTGAGGGATACTCTCAAGCTGGATGTTGAGGCTGAGGAACCTCAGGTGGAAGCTGTCTCCTTTGATTCCTTTAAAGCCATTTATTCAAAAAGGTTTTTCCATATGTGCCTTTTTTTGATACATTCATTGACTAAGTCTGGGGTAAGCCGCAGAGGACTTTGGCGGTCCCGCGGCGCCTAGCCATGAGGTACCCATTCAAGGAGGACCTGGTTGAGAATTGGGCTCTCCCCCCAGTGGTCGACCCCCCGGTCGCCCGTTTGAATAGGGCTACCACGCTCCCAATGGAAGGGACTCCTGCATTTAAGGATCCCACTGACAAGAGGTCAGAAGTGGTGAGTAGAACTATGTTTACCTTATTGGGGTCTGCCTTGCGCCCTATAGGGGCGGCGACACTTGTGTCTCAAGACACTCACAGGATGGGCAAAGAATTTGCACCAGACGGTTCAGGAGCATTAATCTCCCTCCTGAGACCTTTACCCTGGCTCACCAACTGGCACAGGGTTTAGTCTCTGTGTGCGATGCCACTTTGGATGCGGCCCCTTTAATTTCGGGGGCCTCTATCTGCTGTGGTGCTGCGTCGCCTTATCTGACGGAAATGCTGGTCGGCCAACCTAGCTTCCACATAGCTCCTGCCCGACTTGCCCTTTGAGGGCGGTAGACTGTTTGGGGCCGCCCTGGATGCCATTATTATGGATGTCACAAGGGGTTAGAGCACCTTCCTTCCCCAGTCTGGTACGGGAACAGGAGCCCCACCGTAGGCCGGGCCCTCCCTTTCCGGCAAAGAAGAATGAGTTTCTTCTCGTCAGTCAGAATCCACGGGTAAGCCCTCCCAGACTGGGAAAAGTGCGGCTGGGGGACATAAGTGTCCCTGGGTGCGTAAGCCTACCAAGCAAGCTCCCAAGCCTACCGCCGCATGGAGTCTCACCCCTGCCCGACTCTGGGGTAGAGGAGACGTCCTTGCAGGTTCACGTTTCAGTGGACCTCCCGGATCTCCGACCGGTGGGTGTGCAGGGTGGTCACCTCAGGATGCAGGATAGCATTCCGTTCCTGGCCCCCAGACAGATTCTTTCCCTCAATTCTCCCTCTCCTTCCTGCCCGTCGGGCGGCCCTCTTAAGGGCCATCCAGGATTGATCAGATCCGGAGTGATTGTGCCGGTTCCGTCACGGGAGAGGTTGTTCAGGGTTTCTACTCGAATCTGTTTGTAGTCCCAAAAGGTGGATGGGGGTTCGGCCAATCCTGGGCCTCAAGGCCTGACTGCCTTTGTGAAGGTGCAAAGGTTCCGCATGGAATCCATTTGTGCGGTGTTCGCTACACTCCAAGGGGATTTTCTGGCATCCTTGGACATCAAGGCCGCCTACTTGCATGTTCCGATCTGCGCACGTCAACAGTAGTTTCTGCGCTTGCGATTGGCGAAGGCCACTATCTATTGTGGCTCTTCCATTCGGCCTAGCCTCGGCACCAAAGGTTTTTTACCAAGGTGCTTGCTCCGGTTCTAGCCTTGCTGAGACGGCGAGGCATTGCTATTATGGGCTATCTGGACGATCTTCTTCTAAGGGCAGACAATGGCTCAGAATTAGAAGTGTGACTATTGTCAGTCAGAACCTTAGGGACTTCGGGTGGCTCCCGAACATTCAGAAGTCGGTCCTGGTCCCGGCTCAGCATTTGGAGTATCTCGGTCTGATCCTGGACTCCATGGAGGCATAGGTATTCCTAACCCTGGAGAAGTTTCTGACTTTTCAGTCTGTAGTGCGGGTCCTGACGTCTCGGAAATGGTCGTCAACCCATTTTTTGCATGAGAGTCCTGGGACTCATGAGGGCCTCGTTCGAGGCTGTTCCGTATGCCCAATCACACACACGGGCTTTACAGTAAGAGATCCTGTCCACTTAGGACAAATCTCCGTTATCCTTGGATCTTCAGATCCAGATGAGTGTGGTGGTTGGGGTCCCCGGCTCTTCGGTCCGGGAAGCCGTCCCTCCCCATCCAGTGGACGGTGTTCATGACAGACGCCAGCCTGACGGGCTGGGGTGGAGTCTGGGGGTTCCTGTCAGCCCCAGGGCTTGGACTCTGGACGAAGCCGTTTACCGATCAATGTTCTGGAAATACGGGCAATCAGAATATGCCTCCCCACGTGCTCTATCGGCCGTCTACGTTCAAGCGTAGACAATTGACAGGCGGACTATCGGAATCGCCAGATACTGGACCAGGAGAGTGGTCCTTACACCTGGACATGCCGGTTGTGGACCTGAGGTTCTCTCGACTCAATTGTAAGGTGTCAAGTTTTGTGGCCAGGTCCAGGGATCCTTGGGCGGATGCCTCGGATCCGTTGGTGGGCCCCATGGGGTCATTATCACCTGATATCTGTTATCCTCCGCTGCAGCTGCTTCCTCGCCTGCGGCGCAGGGTTGTGGCCGAAGGGATTCCGGTGATCCTCTTGCGCAGGTTGGGTCTCGGCGTCTTTGGTACGCTGATCTGGTACGTCTCATCGCGGACGTTCCTTGGCGGTTGCCAATAAGGGAGGACCTTCTTTTTCAAGGTCCTATTTTTCATCCTGTTTTACCGTCTCTGGCTTAACGACATAGATATTGGAAGCCAGGTGCTGAGAGTCTGAGGTCTCTCAGATTCGGTCATTTCGACCATGTTCAGGGCACGGAAGTCTTCCGCTTGAAAGATTTATCACCATACCTGGGAAGCTTACATCGCTATGTGCAATGAGCTGGACTACCGTCTACGGACGTATTCCGTCCTCAGTATCCGGCGGTCCTTACGGCATGGGGTGACCCAAATGCTTGCTATGAGTACCATTAGGGGTCAGTTTTCGGCCTTGGCCGTCTTCCTTCAGCAACCGCTAGCGGGTCATTCCTTGGTAGCACCTTTGTGCAGAGGGTTCGCCATGTGCTCCCTCCTGTTGAAACCTCCTCTCCCTCCTCGGGATTTGAATTTGGTGCTCTCGGTTCTCCAGGAACCTCACTTTGGAAATATCAGAGATATTCCCCTCTTGACCTTGTCTCAGGAGGTGGCCTTCTTAGTGGCCATTACTTCTGTCAGACGGGTGTCTGAGTTGGCGGCCTTGTCCTGCAAGTCGCCCTATTTGGTCATCCATGAGGATAAGGCGGTGTTGCGTCCGCGACCTTCCTTTTGCAAAGGTGGTCTCGGCTTTTCACCTACATGTGGACATTTTCCTCTCGTCCTTGTGTCCTCACACATCGCATTCCAGAGGGTTTGCGCTTCACACATTATATGTGGTACGTGATATGACTCACTAGTTGTGTCTGTCTCTGGTCCGAACAGGGCCGAGCGGTGTCGTCTGCCACCTTTTCTAGATGGATCAGACAGACTGTTATACAGGCCTATGCCATTAAGGGGGTGGCCTCTCCCTTTCCGGTTACGGCGCATGCCACCAGGGCAATTGGTGCTTCCTGGGCTTTCCAACATCAAGCGTCGGTTGCACAAGGGTGCAAGGCAGCGACCTGGTCGTCCAGTCATGCCTTTTCAAAATTCTATAAGGTTGTTGTGGCTGCATCTTCGGATGCTTCCTTCGGCCGTAAAGTGTTACAGACCGCTGTTTAATGTTGCAACTCCTCCGTTGAGGAGCTCTGCTGGTTTGGAGTGAAGTTTTGGTTGTTCCTTTACTATTTTGCTCCCACCCTTTCTTATACTGCTTTGGGACGTCCCACACGTTATCAGTATGAGAGCTGTGTCAGTCCATGGACGATAAGAGAAAATAGGATTTTTGTACTCACCGTAAAATCCGTTTCTCTGACTTCCATGGACTGACACAGCACCCACCCTTCCTTTTAAGGTTTGTACTGCTTTGTTACGAACTGAGGTCTGCTAGCTGCAGGTGGGAGGGTAATGTCCAGAGGGACCGCCCCCCTGGGCAGGGCTGTTCAGCTCTGGTTTGTTCTAGAATGTTTTAACATCTAACATTCTGCCTAGGTTTTCTCCTGCAAGCAGGGACATATACCCACACGTAATCAGTATGAGAGCTGTGTCAGTCCATGGACGTCAGAGAAACGGATTTTACGGTGAGTACAAAAATCCTATTTTTTTTTTTTAAAAAGCCCTATTAATATTCATGATGATGCACTCTGCCCACATGAATATGTATTAATAGATGCTCAAAGCAGCTTGCAGTCCGCTAGGGTGATCATTTTCTGGGTCCAACATTAGTCAAGGCACTTAGCTTTGACATGTAATATGCACTCCTGGCAGCCATGCTTTGATAAATTAAAAATATGAAAAAATATTCGCTTGCACACTTTAAAAATCTTTTGTTCGACCTGTCTCTTCTTCACCTTTTTCCCCCTCTTCCCTATTTGCGCTGACTTCTCTAACTAGTGGATTTAGAATATGCAGGCCATATAGTTGGATATATCTCCTTTGGGATAAGCAGATCTCTCAGTATAAATTACTATTAAAGCTTTTAGTTCATTTTAATGTAGGGGTAGTCATTGAGACCGTATATGTGTGTTATGTGTATGTGTTTATAAATATTTTTGTATTGTTATGTGTGTAATGTAATGTGGGAAAAGATTAAAAAAAAAAAAAAAATCTTTGTTCGCTAAAAACAACAGAACTAAAATGTAAAACAATTAATATACAGCAGTTAAATAAGTAATGAACAAGTCACCCTTTTTCTGGGCAAATATATTTCTGAAGGTGCTATTGACATGAAATTTTCACCACATGCAATCAGTGGCGTATCATCCATGTGTGCAGGGTGTTCGCTGCACATGGGCCCCCCGAGAGGGGGGGGTTACTGTGACCCACCCTGCACACGTGGATGATTGTTCCTTGATCGGGACGATAATCGGTGCGGCGGGGGGACAGTTGCGAACACCGATCTCCCTGCATGGCTTTTCAGACAGCTGCTTCTCCTCCTCTCCCTCCCGTGGCTGTCAGCCAAAATGCCATACAGGGAGATTGGTGCTCGCAACTGTCCCTCTGCCACACGATCATCCCCCCAATGTCTGCCGTGTCCTTCTCCTCCAGCCCCGTGTTCCTCAGACCCCTGTCCACCTCCTCCGATGCTGTGTCCTCCTCCCCCTCCAGCCCCATGTTCTCTGGCCCCCTGTCCTCCTGCCCACACTTTTTACAGTGCACTGCGCGCCCCGCATTTTATTTTATTGATTCCTGGGGCCCACTTTTTATCTTGCACACAGGCCCACTCATTTCATGATACGCCCCTGCATGCAATCCATACATACAAAGAAACCAAAACAAATAGGTTCAGAAATTAGGTTATGTGTAATAAAATGGAATGACGCAGGGGAAAAGTATTGAAGAAAGGGAGGCGCAAAAAGGCATGGAAAGCCAAGACACCAGCTAAAACCTATCAGTAATTAGAAAGCAATCCTGCCCCTTGTCAGTGCAAATTAATATCAGCTGGTTCAGTCTCAACTGATGGCCTATAAAAAGGTGTCTTATTACTAAGGTGTCACACAAGAAACATTTCCTGATGGGTAAAAGCAAAGAGCTCTCTCAAGGCCTTCGCAACCTTATTGTTGCAAAACATACTGATGGAATTGGTTACAGAAGGATTTCTAAACTTCGGAATGTTCCAGTGAGCACTCGCAAGATTTCTGACAGAGGAGTGAAAAAATTATTAGATGAGTTGTCCAAGAGCCAAGCACTTGTGGAGAGCTTCAGAAAGACCTGGAATTAGCAGGCACAATTATTTCAAAGAAAACAATAAGTAATGCACTAAACTGAGACCAAAATTAAACTCTTTGGATGCCATAAGACACACCATGTTTGGAGGTCAAATGGCACTGCACATCACCCTAAAAACACCATACCAACAGTGAAGTTTGGAGGTGGGAACATCATGGTGTGGGGCTGTTTTTCAGAATGCGCTACTGGCAAACTTCATATCATTGAAGGAAGGATGAATGGAAAAATGTACCAAGACATTCTTTTTTTTCTCAAAACAAATGTTTATTAATGAAAAAAGGTACAATACATCCATTATCGGCATCAGAGCAACACATTACATTAGACTTGTACAATGCTGAATTTCACTGAGAATACTGCACTTTTCACACAAACATGTACAGTATAGGCATCTTCACACTAAAGACAATTAACAATAACCTGAGACAGTAATGCAACTAGCTAATCATAGTCCCTGCTACGATTTTAGGGATATAATGAGATTTACAATTGTGACAGAACCCACTGTCACTGTGTGTTTTGGAAGGGACTGTGGGCTGGCCTCTTACTCATAGATTATGGCCCAGAAGAGACTGAGAGACTTGGGGACAAGCTGGCATTGAGATAATGTAATGTAATGCTACATCCCTTTTCCCCCTTTTCCCTTTTCTTGTTGCTGTGTTTTAAGTGTGTTGGTTCAGGGCATGTAGACAATGGTCTGGATTGGAGACATCTCTCCGCAGGGGATGTATATTGAGGGGCTGCCTGCTTACCATAATCCCTTTATGTTTAACTGTAGTCTCTGTTTCAATGTACAAGTGTTCAGATCCCATTGGTTCTTCCTTGTCTTCTACCCCCCTCTATGACAAGGCTAAGGGGAGTGTCCCTAACTGTGTGTAAAAGTGTATGTTTTGTATTTAATAAAGAGTTGATGCTCTGCATGTTTAACCCTCAACACCTGTGTGGCTTGTCTCGTGATTGAGGGGTTAAGGGCTAGTTATAGCGAATCTGCAGGCTGCGAGTGCGTTTGGAGGACAGGGGACACAGGTCTGGCGGATGTCTCCTGCAGTCCCAGACATCCAAACCACCACCAGGATTCAAGATCTGGGCAGCCGCCGAGGAGCGATACGGGGACCGGCCGGCATGAGAGCGGAGTTTGGGAGGAGGCTGCAAGGCATGCATAAGCAACATCAGGGAACAGCGACGGAGCACACCATGCTCGGCTGGGGGGGGATGTGATCCGCCGGCACCTCTGGCATGAAACGCTAAGCCACGAGCAGCACCATCAGGGGAAGATCCTTCCCTCCTCCACAAAGATGTACTTGAAGCAGTATCATGCGCGAGAGGTGTTCCTGAGGGACCGACCGCGAGATGAGTGGAAGACGGAGCTCTGAAGATTGGTCCAGGAGGAGATGAGGCTGGACGCCAGCTACAGAGCCCTCCGGTGGTTCGCGGCTCAACTGTGGCCAGGTACAGCAGATGGCAGCCTGACAGAAGGCGTTGGCTACGGTGGCGTGGGGCTGCTCCGTCAAAAAATGTACGGAGACCCAGACTTTGGGAGCGACGAGGAGTGGCGACTGGAAAACATCCTGGACTAGCGAGATGAGGTGCTGGACCTCCCCGAAGAGGCGTGTGACCTGGAGGAATTGGAGTTCCTGGTTGAGCAGGAATGGGAGCTCGAGATTGCCTACAAGCGGCTGTTTGACGGTGATCAGCAGCCTGGCATGGCTCCCGTTGCCTGGGACTGTCTGGGAGAAATAGCGGACAGTCACGAAGATGCGGAGCAAATGGGGCCAGGGGTGCCCCTACATTTTCCCGTGTTAACCGCAATGGAAGAAGCAGCGATAATACAGAGGGCACTGCGAGTGCTAGAATGCCGGAATGCAACGGAGGTTCCCCAGGCAGCGAGACAAGCTAATAGCATAAAGGTCTCAGAAGGGGGAGTTGAGATGGGCGCTGGAAGGCTGGTAAATGGTGATCAGCAGCAAGGCCAGAGTATCGCATTCGGTGCCCCAGCAGAAGCCATGGCTACAGGGCAGAGTGCCACTGGCCTCTGCCCAGCATCAGAAAAAGAGTTGGATCCGGAGAGTCCGAGAGATGATCTTCATGAGCTGTTTCCCCAACAGTAGATATCCCCACCGGGAGTGGAGGAAGCGATTCTCCCTCCCCAGCAATTGGACACTATGCCAATGTTCATCCCTCCAGCAGAAGCGCTGGCTACGGGGCAGAGTGCCGCTGGCCTCTGCCCACCCTCAGAGTAAGATCCAGGGAGTCCGAGGGATGAACTCAGTGAGCTGGTTGCCCAGCACTTGGACACTACCCCAGTGTTTATCCCCCCAGCAGAAGCGCTGGCTGCATGGCAGAGTGCCGCTGGCCCCTGCCCAGCCCTCAGTATGTTTTTGGAGGGTTTGGGGGACAGCCCCTGTCAGAAGTCGCCTCAGCAGCTGGTCACAGAACCAGGAGGGGAGAAAACCTTTCCCCCTCTCTAGCGGCTGAACTCTACCGTTGTATGTGTCCCCCTAGTAGAAGCGCTGGCTATGGGGCAGAGCGCTGTTGGCCTCTGCCCAGCATCAGAAAAAGAGACGGAGAGTCCGGGAGATAGTCCCTGCAAGATACCTCCTCAGCGGCTGGTAACTACACCAGGAGAAAAGCAAGTACCCTTTCTTCCCCAAATGCATAGCACTACCAGCCTACGCTCTCTACCAGCTGAAGCGCTGGCATCGGGGCAGAGGATTATTCAGCTCCCCCCAATATCTGCAACCCAGTCCCGGATCACGGGAGTGTGGACAGCTGTTCCCACTCTGCAGCGGCTGTTTTTATTCACGGGAGACCGTATGTGTGGTTTTGCTCCCCAGCGCCAGAGTCGTACTTTTCCTTTTCCTGTTTGCCTGGGGTGGAAGTTTGTGACTAACGCAGGTCCAGACCAGTTGAGGGTCAGGAACCTGGTTAGTCTGTTTTTAAAAGGGGAGAAATGTGACAGAACTCACTGTCACTGTGTGTTTTGGAAGGGACTGTGGGCTGGCCTCTTACCCACAGATTATGGCCCAGAAGAGACTGAGAGACTTGGGGACAAGCTGGCATTGAGATAATGTAATGTAATGCTACATCCTTTCTCCCCCACCCCCCCCTCTTGTTGCTGTGTTTAATTGTCTTGGTTCAGGGCATGTAGACAATGGTCTGGACTGGAGACATCTCTCCGCAGGAGATGTGTATTGAGGGGCTGCCTGCTTACCATAATCCCTTTATGTTTAACTGTAGTCTCTGTTTCAATGTACAAGTGTTCAGATCCCATTGGTTCTTCCTTGTCCCCTACCCCCCTCTATGACAAGGCTAAGGGGAGTGTCCCTAACTGTGTGTAAAAGTGTATGTTTTGTATTTAATAAACTGTTGATGCTCTGCATGTTTAACCCTCAACACCTGTGTGGATTGTCTCGTGATTGATGGGTTAAGGGCTGGTTATGGCGAATCTGCAGGCTGTGGGTGCGTTTGGAGGACAGGAGACACAGGTCTGGCGGATGTGCCCACCTGGGGTATCCGAGATCCGTCACAACAATAATCTATCCAATACCAGCTCCACCGGAGCCAACCCAGGCACACTCAACCATGGTTCCCAGAGTTTGGTAAATTTTTGCGTACTGCCCCTATGTTGGTAAATACGTTTTTCCAGTTTCAAAGTGTTACCCATTTGCTTATTCCACTCCTTAACAGTAGGGGGTTCTGTCGACTTCCAGTGCCGTAAGATCAGCATCCGGGCCTGAAAGAGGGCCCTGGCTATCACCTGCCTGGGCACCTCCTCCAGTGAGTCGCCCCCAATAATACCTAACAAGAAAGGTTTGGGATCTTTTTTAATTTGAACCTGGAAGATTCGGTTAATAACCCCTATCACCTCTGTCCAGCAAACATGTAGTTTGGGGCAATGCCACAGCAGTATGAAGTAACCATGATCCTGCATGCAACGTGTGCACGAGGGATCATTGCACTCCCCTATTCTAACCAGTCTTGCGGGCGTATAATGAACTTGTAGAAGTATATACAACTGCGACAAGTGCTGGGCAACATTCAGCAAACATTGAGAGACTGCCAAAAGTGCCTCCTCCCATTGTTCCTCCTCAAAAGGCCCAACATCTCCCTCCCATTGGGCTATCACCTTTCGAGTCAGATCAGGCAAGAACAAATTAAGGAGCATAGCCTAGCTACAAGATATGAAGCCTTTATGTGATGAAACCTCCGCCATATAGTTAGAAATTGGAGCTTTAGTCTGACCCCAGGCATCTACATAATTTTCTGCCCTTATCGCGTGTTGGAGTTGGAGGTAGTAGAAGTACATGGAGCTGGGGAGCTGAAATTCCTCCTGAAGAGTGGCAAAAGTATGCAGCTCTCCATTGCGGAATATTTGATACAGTTAGTTAATACCATACTGCTGCCACCTTTTGCTGTATTGTAGTTTCCCCACCTCCGTGTATCGTGCATTGAGCCATATAGGGCTGAACTTAGTGAAGCCTGTGACCTGCTGTAGTGTTCTGACCTTATTCCAATTTGTTTGCATCAAGTTATATGTGGGGTACAGAAAATGATTCTCATAATACATACAATTCGTGCATTTTGTTCAGTAAAACATTACACATAGAAAAAAAACATGTCTAATCTTACATCCATATAATATTTTGTGTCAATCTTGTGTATTTACATCTGTATCATATCACTCTATCCTCTTTTCCCCTTTTCTCCCCTTCCACCTCCCCCCTCATCCCAAGACTACGTCCATCACCTATGCCTCCTAATATCTAATCACCACAAGTTGTTTTTTCCACCACCAATGTTCTCTCCTATCCAGATATTCACCCTTTGCTCCTTTAGGCCATTCATTCCTTCTCCTCTCTGCCCCTCCCTTCCCTACGCCTCCCCAGGGTCTCTACATCTGGAGTCTTTCCACTACCAGTTGAGATGGCACTAGATCAGCATCCCCCAGCCATGGTTGCCAAATAGTATCAAATTTACCCACTTCTCTCCTACGACTATATGTGAATCGCTCTCTAAGAAGCAAGGAGTTTACATAGGAGATCCACTGCTTCCCCGTGGGTACCGCTGGTGCCATCCAGTATTTTGCGATGAGTTTTCTAGCTAGATACATCAGTCTAGTTAACATGTAGTACATTCCTCTTGGGAACACTTCTACATCTATGGCTTCAAGCAGGTACACTACAGGGTTTAGAGGGACAGGAACCTGTGCTAGTCTAGTAATGCACTGAGAGATTTCCTCCCAGTACCTGTGTAGTTTTGGACACCTCCAAATTAGGTGTATAAAGTCCCCCTTATGTACTTTACATTTTGGGCACAGGGGGGAGTCTCTTCCTCCCCATTTGTATAACTGCACTGATGTTCTATATGCCCTGTGCAAAATAAATAATTGTGACAATCTATGGGATGCAGATACCGATACTAGACATGGGAGCTGTCAAAAAATTTGTTTTGTTTCGTTCTGTTCCGTTTCGTATTTAAAAAAATTTGTAATTCGTGTACGGAATTTAATTCGGATTTATACGAAATACGAATTTCATGCGAATCGTTAATTTTGATAACGAATAGCGACACTCTACGAATAATAACGAATAATAACAAATGATTCGGAATTTCTGAAAGCCTTATTTTTAGTTGATTTATAATTCGTAATTTCGGTAGAGTACATTGTTTTAGTTGATTCTGGACACAACTCCTACTTTCGTAACTTTTTTTTTTGTTTGTTGATTCATAATTTTCTGTGTCTCTTACAATGGCGCTGCCTAACGTGCTTCGAATGGATTCGTAAATTCGTTACTTTTTTTTGTTTGTTGATTTGTAATTTTACGTGTCTCTTACAATGGCGCTGTCTAACGTGCTTCGAATGGATTCGTACATTCGTAACTTTTTTTTGGTTCGTTGATTCGTAAATGTACATGTCTGACAGTGGCGGTGCGTGCTTCGAATGGATTCATACTTTTCTAATACATTGCGGTTATTCATAACTATTCGAAATCTCGATTTTTTTACTTTCGTTTTTGACATGTGGCACTGGCTATAGTCTCCGCCCCTGTATGTCATGGCACAGAGACAGAACGTCCCACCTGCTGCTCATGTACACGGCTCATAGCTCTCCCTCTCCCAGCAGCACTCTTGCTGCTTTTTTGGCCTTGTTTGCTGCTCATTTTTCCTTTAAAAGTTAGAAAAATATAGACAAAAAAAATATGATTTTGATCGCAGCAAACCAACACCAAAATCATCAAATGTACAAAAAAAATAAGGAGACCAACAGAAAATATCAAAATATTAACTAAATGAAACAAGAAATAAGAAAAGAAAATTATCTCTCAAAACCAACCAAAAAACTAATAAAACCAGAAACTAAACACTAACAGATGATACACTCGCACACTACAAGAGATATAAACTAAAATGAACAACGAAAATCAAAGGATTGCAAAGATATTCGCTCAGATGCACAGACAAATAATTGTGTGATCTGCTCCACTACACTAACTAACCCACAAAGGGAAGTCACATGATCGGGCCTGCCCTGTAGGCCTCAGCATCAGAAAAAAACCTCTGATTGGTCAACCAACAGTCACAAACAGAAATTTGGACCGAAAACTAATTCGTTATTATTCGTAGAGTGTCGATATTCGTTATACTGAATCTCGAATTCATTTGAATCATTCGTTATATCCGCTATAATTTCTTTCATATTAGTTGAAATTCCTTATTTGGTAGTTTGGATTCGGATAATTTGGAGCCGAAATTCGTAAACAAAATTTCGTATATCGTACAGAATTCGTATTCGTAAATATTCGTAATTCGGATTCGTAAAAATGTACGAATTTCGAAAAATTCGTACGAATTTCCGATTCGTACGAAATTAATCGCACATGTCTAACCGATACAGCTGGAATAGATTCAAGGGCCATTTCCCACTGGTTTCCATCTATCTCTCCTATATCTTCCACCCATTTGCTTCAGCATTTTAGAGAGACATAGTCCTGTACTGAGGACAGCAATTCCCTGTAAATTTTTGATGTTAGTCCTTTCCTAGTGTCCGCCGCAAGAACTTCTCTCAACAAAGGTGATATTGACACTGTCAAAGAGTGTGATATTTGTTGTGACTGCAGCGCATGACAAAGTTGGAGATATTGATAGAAGCTCCTGGGGTTTAACTGGAATTCCCTACATAGCTGTTCATACGTCTTCAACACCTCCCACTCATATAGCTGTGCAAAAAAACAGATCCCTCTCTCTTTCCAGGGAGTAAAGCCCTGCAATTCCTGTACCTCTGGATATCTCTGATTGTGCCAAATTGGGGTAAAAGGCAACAAACCCGATATCTTTAGAGCTTTCCGGACCTCCCCCCATACCCTTTTGAGGAGGACACATGTAGGTGCCTAGCCTGGCATGCTTGGCAGGTCCATCTCCATATGGGAGGCCGCCTCTAATGCGGGGGCCGATGCGGTCACCAATTTACATATAGGGTCCTCATTTCCTTCCCGCCCCCACCCTGCCATCTGCTGGAGCTGTGAGGCCAAAAAGTAAATTTTGGGATGGGGTACTGCCAGTCCTCCTCTGTCCTTTCCATATTGCAATGTAGCTAGACTGATCCTGACTGCCTTTTTTTTCCATATTAATTCCCTCATCAATGTATAAATCTGTTTGAACCATTTGTTCAGGATCCACATAGGGGAATTATGGAAAACATACAATTGCTGCGGGGCCCATACCATTTTTATTAAATTTGCCCGTCCTATTACTGACAGTGGGAATTTACACCAACTGTTACATTTCTCTTTCTGTCTAACCAACAGTGGTCCCAGATTCAGCTGAAGGTACTCAGCCGAATCCGGGGATACCACCACTCCCAGATATTTAAAGCTATTGGCTATAACTATTTGTTCTGCCCCCTCTGGTAACTGTTCCTTCAACTGATCTATGGGCATTAAGGTTGATTTTGACCAGTTGATGGTAAAACCTGAAAAACTTCCAAACTCCCCTATTATCTCCATCACTGCTCGCAGCGAGGCGTCTGTGTCGCCTAAATATATAAGCGCATCGTCCGCATACAAGGATATCTTTTCTTCCCTCTGACCCCTGCGGAACCCTACCACTTCCGGGGCATTGCGGATCAAGGTGGCCAAAGGCTCTACCGCCAGGGCGAACAACAATGGGGACAATGGGCATCCCTGTTGGGTACCTCTATATAGCTCAAATGGAGAGGAAAGGTTATTATTAATGCGCAGTCTGGCTCTTGGCTTAAAATAAAGCACCTTTACCCACGCTATAAATTTATTCCCCACTCCAAATCTTGCCAGGATTTCCAAGAGGTAGGGCCACTCCACACTATCAAACGCCTTTGCAGCGTCCAGTGACAGAATTGCCCTACCCCCCGGATTATCCACCGGCACCTGCAGATTCATATATAGTCGCCTAATGTTATCGGCCGTAGATCGGGTGGGTATAAAGCCAGACTGGTCATGATGGACCAGCCTGCCAATTACTTGGGATAGCCTCCTAGCCAAGACTCTAGCAAAGAGCTTGACATCCACATTTAGTAAGGATATTGGGCGATAGGAGTCCAGTAGGAGCTTATCCTTTCCTGGCTTTGGGAGCAATGTTATTATTGCCTCTTGCATACTATCTGGTAGGCTGCCTACCTCCTCTGCCTCCATTATAGCCTGCAACAGGGGTGATAAAAGGTCCTCCCCATAATGGGAATACACCTCCACCGGTATCCCATCCGGGCCTGGGGATTTATGATGTGGTGCCCCCTCCAATGCCTCTGCCAGTTCCACCAATGTAATTGGAGAATTCAACATTTGCCTGTCCGCCTCGGATAGCTGTGGAAAAGGGCAAGCTTGTAGAAACAGAGCCAAATCAGATGTATTATAGCTAGTTTTAGAGGAGTATAAGTCCTTATTAGAACCGCTGAAAGTTATCTAAAATATCCGAGCTAAGGGTATACTTCTCCCCGGATTCTGCCCTTACCGCCGAGATATTAGTGGATTCCCGCTGCTCTCTAGCTATGAGGGCAAGAAGGCGGCCAGTGTTTTCCCCCTCTTCAAAATAGCTCTGCTGCTGAAAATATCTCCTCTTCTCCGCTGCGGACAGCAAAACCGAATTATACATTGCTTGTGCCTCCGTCCATGAATCATGATTAGATTGGGAGGGGTCGGCTATTAAGGCCTGTTCTCTCATTTTAATTTCATCCCGTACCCTATTCTCCCATTCCCTGGACTGAGTTTTAATTCCTGTGATCTCTCTAATAAGGCATCCCCTTAAGAATGCCTTAAGTGTATCCCATATTACCGCTGCAGTAGCAGATCCCCTATTAACCACTTAAGCCCCGGACCATTTGGTAGCTAAAGGACCAGAGGTGAATTCAGAATTTTGCACTGCGCTGCTTTAACTGTAAATTGTGCGGACATGCAATGTTGTACCCAAACGAAATTTGCGTCCTTTTCTTCCCACAAATAGAGATTTCTTTTAATGGTATTTGATTGCCTCTGCGATTTTTATTTTTTGCGATATAAACGGAAAAAGACCGAAAATTTTGAAAAAAAATGATATTTTCTACTTTTTGTTATAAGAAAAATCGAATAAACTCAATTGTAGTCATACATTTAGGCCAAAATGTATTCAGCCACATGTTTTTAGTAAAAAAAATGTCAATAAGCGTATATTTATTGGTTTGCGCAAAAGTTATAGAGTTTACAAACTAGGGTACATTTTCTGAAATTTACACAGCTTTAAATTTATGACTGCCTATCTCATTTCTTGAGGTGCTAAAATGACAGGGCAGTACAAACCCCCCCCCAAATGACCCCATTTTGGAAAGTAGACACCCCAAGGAAATTGCTGAGAGGCCTGTTGAGCCCATTGAATATATTTTTTTTGTCCCAAGTGATGAATAATGACAAAAAAAAAAAAAAATTACAAAAAGTTGTCACTAAATGATATATTGCTCACACATGCCATGGTTATATGTGGAATTACACCCCAAAATACATTTTTCTGCTTCTCCTGAGTACGGGGATACCACATGTGTGGGACTTTTTAGGAGCCTAGCCGCGTACGGGACCCCGAAAACCAAGCACCGCCTTCAGGATTTCTAGGCACAAATTTTTGATTTCACTCCTCACTACCTATCACAGTTTCGAAGGCCATAAAATGCCAAAATCGCACAAAACCCCCCCCCCCCCAAATGACCCCATTTTGGAATATAGACACCCCAAGCTATTTGCTGAGAGGCATGGCGAGTATTTTACAGCTCTAATTTGTTTTTGAAAATGAAGAAAGAAAATATATATATATATATTTTTTTTTTTCAATTTTCAAAACTTTGTGACAAAAAGCGAGATCTGCAAAATACTCACAATACCTCTCAGCAAATAGCTTGGGGTGTCTACTTTACAAAATGGGGTCATTTGGGGGGGTTTTGTGCTATCTGGGCATTCCATGGCCTCCGAAACTGTGATAGGCAGTGAGAAGTGAAATCAAAAATTTACACCCTTAGAAAGCCTGAAGGCGGTGCTTGGTTTTTGGGGTCCCGTACGTGGCTAGGCTCCCAAAAAGTCTCACACATGTGGTATCCCCGTACTCAGGAGAAGCAACAGAATGTATTTTGGGGTGTAATTCCACATATGCCCATGACATGTTTGAGCAATATATCAGTTAGTGACAACTTTGTGCAAAAAAAAAAAAAAAATTGACGTTTTTCCGCAACTTGTGTCAACATATAAAATATTCCATGGACTCGACATGCCTCTCAGTATATAGCTTGGGGTGTCTACTTTCCAAAATGGGGTCATTTGGGGGGGTTTTGAACTGTTCTGGCATTTTATACACAACATTAGGAAGCTTACATCCACTCTTCTAACCACTTGAAGACAAAACCCTTTTTGACACTTTTTGTTTACATGAAAACATTTTTTTTTTTGCAAGAAAATTATGTTGAACCCCCAAACATTATATATATTTTTAAAGCAAAGGCCCTACAGATTAAAATGGTGGGTGTTGCATTTTTTTTTTCTACACAGTATTTGCGCAGCGATTTTTCAAACGCATTTTTTGGGTTAAAAAATACACTTTTTTTAATTTTAATGCACTAAAACACAATATATTGCCCAAATGTTTGATGAAATAAAAAAGATGATCTTAGGCCGAGTACATAGATACCAAACACGACATGCTTTAAAATTTCACACAAACGCGCATTGGCGACAAACTACATACATTTTTAAAAGCCTTTAAAAGCCTTTACAGGTTACCCCAGTAGATTTACAGAGGAGGTCTACTGCTAAAATGATTGCCCTCGATCTGACCTTCGCGGTGATACCTCACATGCATGGTGCAATTGCTGTTTACATATGACGCCAGACCGACGCTTGCGTTCGCCATTGGGCAAGAGCAGGGCAGGACAGGGGTGCTTTTTTTTTTTCTTTTTTTTTATTATTAATTTTGCTTTTTTATTTTATTTTTAAATTGTTCCTTCCAAGTATTTTTTTTTTTATCATTTTTATTGTTATCTCAGGGAATGTAAATATCCCCTATGATAGCAATAGGTAGTGACAGGTACTCTTTTTTTGAAAAAACTGGGGTCTTCCAGACCCTAGATTTTTCCTCTGCCCTCAAAGCATCTGACCACACCAAGATCGGTGTGATAAAATGCTTTCCCAATTTCCCAATGGCGCTTTTTATATCCGGGGGGGGGGGCATTCCCTCCCACTGCTTGTAAAAGCAGTCCAGAGGCTAATTAGCCGCTAGGATTGCTTTTACATGAAAGCCGGCCGCAGGCTGAAAAGAATGATACCAAGATGATACCTAAACCCGCAGGCATCATTCTGGTATAAACATTCAAATTCCAGCAACATACCAGTACGTTGCTGGTCCTTGTTGGACATGTATTGTAATCTTTTTTTTTCATGCAGTCAGTTGACTGAACGAAAAAAGAGATTGATCGGTGGGTATGCCCACCATTAGAATACCGCCCTTCATCCACCCACTTCCAATGATGGGCATACACGCACCATTTATATATGCCGAAGCATGGGGGCATCCTCCCGCAAAAAAGTTATGCCGCACACACATGGTCGGACTTTTCCACGGGCAAGCCTCCGTCGGAATTTTGACCGTATGTACGTGGCATTAGGAGCAAAATCGCTCCTCCGCCCCTGCTGCCCCAATGCTTCGGCTTATTTGCTTTTTTTTTTTAAACTGTGGTGGTGAAATCACCTCCTACAGCACTGGAGTCGCAGGGATCAGGCCTGTCTCTGCGAACGCTGCAGTTATGTGTGTTTTTGTTTTGTAAGTGACAGTGATCGATCGATACTGCACTTGGGTGGCCTGGGCTGGACGGAGGGGCAAAACGCAGGTGCCAGCAGGTATCTGGGCTGATCCCGCTAACACTGCGTTTTTGGGAACCCTAAACTGCTGGGGACGCTAGTATAGATCTGATCTGATCAGATATTGATCTGTTCAGATACTATACCACTAAGGGGGGTGTATGCTTCACGCGTGGGTGTTAGCGTTACTGGCACTAACCTGATGCTGCCTGGGGTGTGACGCAGACCCTCTCTGATGCTAAAACCTAATTGATATCACCCGCCGGGCGATCAGGGGGTTAAACCTTTATTGGGTTATATACACGGCGGGTGCCCTGACACTATAAAAAGCAAACTAACTAACCAGCGTCACCCGTAACACTTATATGGTGATCACTGGTGAAAGGGTTAACTAGGGGCAATCAGGGGGTTAAAACCTTTATTAGATAATATATGGGGGTACCTGACGCTATAAAAACCTGCGGCGAACCTAAAAAAAATTACCAGCTACCGATCTGCATCACCGACACTAAGACAGCGTTTAGAAAAACGATCGCTTAGTGACAGTGGTGATGGGGGTGAAAGGGTTACCTGGGGGGCAATCAAGGGGGTTAAACCTTTATTAGAAAATATATTGGGGTACCTGACGCTATAAAAACATGCGGCGAACCTAAAAAAAATTACTGGCTACCGATCTGCATCACCGACACTAAGACAGCGTTTAGAAAAACGATTGCTTAGCGACAGTGGTGATAGGGGGTGAAAGGGTTACCTGGGGGGCGATCAAGGGGGTTAAACCTTTATTAGATAATATATTGGGGTACCTGACGCTATAAAAACCTGCGGCGAACCTAAAAAAAATTACCAGCTACCGATCTGCATCACCGACACTAAGACAGCGTTTAGAAAAACGATCGCTTAGTGACAGTGGTGATGGGGGTGAAAGGGTTACCTGGGGGCGATCAAGGGGGTTAAACCTTTATTAGATAATATATTGGGGTACCTGACGCTATAAAAACATGCGGCGAACCTAAAAAAAATTACTGGCTACCGATCTGCATCACCGACACTAAGACAGCGTTTAGAAAAACAATTGCTTAGCGACAGTGGTGATAGGGGGTGAAAGGGTTACCTGGGGGGCAATCAAGGGTGTTAAACCTTTATTAGATAATATATTGGGGTACCTGACGCGATAAAAACATGCGGCGAACCTAAAAAAAATTACTGGCTGCCGATCGGCATCACTGACGCTAAGACGGCGATCAGAAAAATGATCGCTAAGCGACAGTGGTGATAGGGGGTGAAAGGGTTATCTGGGGGGTGATCAGGGGGTTAAACCTTTATTAGGGGGGGTTAGGGGGCTACACTGGACCTAAGACTAAACTTTGGTGACACTTTTACAGTCACAAATGTCACTGATTGCAGTGATCACTAAATAAATGGTCACTGCAATCAGTGACACTGTGACTGGGGGCTGGGGGGGTGATCTGGGGGGTGATCTGGGGTGTCTGGGGGGGCCTGGGGGGGCGAGTTATGTCCCTATGTGTCCTGGTGTCAGTGTAGTGTTGTGTGCACTGACCTGATGTCTTCTCTTGTACGGCGCTCGGTATATGTGAGCGCCGCACCAGAGATGACATCACTTCCTCCTGCTCCCTCTGTCTGACACAGACAGAGGGGGCATTTCAATTCGCCGGGAGCGATCGCGAGGGGGTGGCCAGAAACGAATGGCTGCCCCCTCATCCCGGAACGCTCCCAGACACTTAGCCACCGCTCACTGTATAGGAGGGGGGTCCGATTGGACCCCCCAACTGTACAAAGGCAATCACGTACACTCTACGTGATTGTGCCTGTCGGTGCCATTCTGCCGACGTATATATACAGTGAGCGGTCGTTAAGTGGTTAAAGTGCAAGAATTCCCGCAATGCCCCCCTCATTCTGTCCGGGGACGGGAACAGAGTTAACCAAAAAGGGTTCACTTTCCACAGTGGGCGGCCCAAGGCAACGGTGACATCCAGCCGTACCCAGAATGGAGAGTGATCGGATAGTAGACGTGGCTCATAGGCCGAGTCCATCACCCGCTGCATAAGTGCCTCATTCCCTAAACCCAGATCGATACGGGAAAGTCCGTCATGTGTAGCAGAGTAGCATGAATAACATCTGTCCTCTTCATGCCTTTCTCGCCAAACATCACAGAGTCCCAGTTCCAGGAGTAGGGAGGCAAAAGCCGTCTTGCCAGTTATCTGTCTCACCACTCTGGGTGTCAAGGACATTCTATCCTGGCCTATATCCAAAGTATTATTATAATCTCCCAGCGCTAATACCGGAACATCCGGAAATTGGGCCATAAATTGCGCTAAGCTCCTAAGAGAAGTCATTAAAGACGGTGGAGGGATATATAAATTGAGGCGATAATACATACTAGCCCATTAAGCTTACAAAGCAAAAAGACAAATTTACCCTCTCTGTCCACCTTCTGTTGTATGCACTCAAAGGAAACTTCGTGAAGACCATTACACTTACTCCCCTTGAATATGAGGTGTGCATAGAATGAAACTGTATCGGGTATTTACGTGTATACAAAAGGTGGACAGAGTCGGGCCGCATATGCGTTTCCTGTAGGCAAATTATCTGGGGTTTCATTTTATCAAAATATTTAAACATTGTGTTTCTTTTATCCTTATCCCCCAAACCCCTCATATTCCATGTCATTAGTACTATGCCCCTATTCTTCACCTTAACCCTTGCAAGGAACAATAGAGGAACTGTGCATATATCGCCAAAGAGAAAATAAGAAAAAAATGGGCCAAAGCATATTTACCCTTCTGAATGGCATCTGTCCCCCAAAACATACATAGCAGACCGACATGCGATATATATCCATATAGATTCCCTAGTTTCACCCGCCAATCAATGGCAGAGCATAAAAAACATATATAACATAACTTGTGTTTGTGAGTTCTTCTAATAATTAATTGTGATGTACCTCCCTCCCTTACCCTACCTCCTCCCTCTCTCTCCCCCCACTCCCCCCCTCTAAACCCCCCCTCACCTCTATCCCCCATCCCCTACCCCCCCTGCCCCACCGTACCCACCCCGTTCCCTCTTAGCCCAGCTGGGCCTACCCTAGGGGCTTTGCCTATGGCCTCCACACTGCACGCATCCCCCCCGAACCTCCCCTCTACCATACATCTCTTTACGCCCCTACTCCAGGGGTCCTACACCCCCCCCCTCCAACAACCTTTTAGTGCTATTTCATGTGCTTTAGTCCTTGTGTCTACTATTTAGATACATTTATCAGGCCAGCCCCATTTAATCTAGTTAATGTGTACTTTTCTCTCCTTTTTCCTTCTCCTTTCCCTAAGTGCTTCAACTAGTGTTTTAATTATTTTCCCTTCTCCCTTTCCCTCCCTCCCCCTCTCCTCTAACCTGGTGCTTAAAAAAATTGTCCTTATATAAAGAATCATCAAGAAAAGAAAAAAAAAAGGGAGGAGGGGGTAACCCCCCCCCCTGAAGGCTGGTTAGTCACTAGTCTCTAGTCTCTTGTCCAGCTGTATTCCGTGGGGTTTTCCTATTATCTTCCAACCACCTCTTGACATTCATTGGGGAATCAAAAAAATGTATACCATTCATTGTAGATACCTGCAAGCGGGCAGGGTATAGCAATGCATACTCCATTTTGATCTGCTGTAAAATGCGTTTGATCGGCATAAAGGCCACTCGCCGCCTTTGAAGATCTGGGGAGAAGTCCTGATAAAATTTGATTTTTATCCCTCTATAGAGTATTTCCCCCATTTCTCTTGCCTTCCGGAGCTGGGTTACTTTATCTCCATAGTTGAACATTTTTATGAGTAGGGATCTTGGATGCTCGCTTCCCTGATGGGGCTTAAAGGGGACTCGATGGGCACATTCGATGCTAAAAAAAGGGGAAAAAGTTTCAACCCCAAAAGTCTCCTTAAACCACCACTCTAGGAATGCTATAGGATCAGATCCCTCACTCCGTTCAGGCATGCCTATTATTCTGACATTGTTTTCTAGTTCGTCGATTTTAGCGGCTTGAATATCCATTTGTTTCTTCATCCCAGCAATGTCTTGTCTAAGCGGGAGTAGCTCTTCAACTGCACTTAGCCTTTCCTCCAAAACTGTAGTTCTTTCAACTGTCTCTTTCAGCTTGCCCCCCATTACCACTAATTCCTCCTTAATACCCTTCAACTGGGTATCCAAGCTAGTTATCGATTCCTTACATGCATTTATAGCATGCAGAAGATCCCTCATTGTGGGCTCTCCCTCCCTTCCTTTAGGGTCCCCCTCCATGTTCACCTCGGCTGTATTGGCGTGGTTTGTTGCAGCAATTACTGCAGTTGTGGTATTGGGTTTTCCCACCCCTTGCCCTTTTGTACTCACTGTTTTTGTGCTCAGTGTTACTGCCGGGCTCGCCGATGCCGATGCTGGTGCCTGGCCACTGCCTTGGCTTTTCCTGGCCACCGAAGTTCCTACTTGAGCTTGCTGTTGTGACTTTGCAGGTGAAAGGGTGGTTCGAGCAAATTGATCAAGCTTTGTTGCTGTTGCTGCTGCTACTGCTGCCACCGCTGCCGCCTTTGCTTGATTTGCCTGGCTCTTTGCAGAGCGTGTAACCTGGGCTCCTTCTTGTTGTAGCTGGTGCTGGTTTGACTGCTCCTCCGTTCCCCGTTTCCTGGGCATGATAAGATGTCACAGAGAAAAGAGAAAAGATTTTTACTCATATGGATATTTATAGTTAAAACAAACACAAAAAAAAAAGGGGGGGTGGAAAGGAAGAAAAAAGGTTTTCCACTGCAGTCTCCGTTGCCTGGCTTTCTTCCTATAGTGGCCTGTAGTTGCTGATATTGGCTTAATAAAGGAATCTATGCAATTTATTACTCCCTTTCCGATGTACCGGTAGTATGCAAATTGCCATGCAGTCAATAAAAAAAAAGCCCTTTGGTATTGTTAATGGTGGGGGGGGGGGGCAGATATCTCCGGGGAACTGTGTGCTTAAGTGTGTATTTTTAGTCATTGCATCTTTGACACACTCACCTCCTGTGTCCAGTACCCCTTTACACACTCACCCTCTTTCAGTTCTTTCAGTTCAATTCTCCCGGCTATATCGCAGGGTCACGTGGGGCCGCAGGATCCCGCGAGACTACGGGACTCCTGCGGACTTTCGGTTCCCTGTTTCAGCCCCCCCACCACCTCCACCGCCTCCGCCAAGAGCCAGACCCAGCCTCCCCCCTCAGTCCGGCATACCCAGGCAGAGCCGCCTAAGTCCCATTCCACGGCCGTCTCTGTCTCTGCAGCAGCCAGCGCCTCATCCACTAGCAGCGGTCTCCAGGCTCCAAGCTCTTCAGCCCAGGTCGGGTCCCCGGGGTGTCACAGCTTGCCCGGCTCCGCAGCAGAAGGTAGGACAGGGGTAGGGGAACGGCAACTGTAGCACTATAGTGCAGTAATAGTACCGGTTAGCAACAGGGCTTAATAGCCGGACTTTGTACGAAGCATATTTCAGTCAGAGAGGGGGGTATGGAGCAGAGGATCTCCCACGCTCACACCGACACTCTCACTCCCTCCCGCATCCGGCCACGCCCCCTCAGTCCCACATTTAATTGTTATTGTCTTGACCACTCTTGGTTATTTTCTCGCGCGTAGAGAATTTGAGGCATAAGAATCATTTTTATAAGGTTGATCCTACCCGCTTGGTGACATTTTCAACCTGGACCAAACCTTGATTCTATCCCGACTACGATTTAACAAAGGGGTGAGGTTTAGCCTAAGATAATCCAAAGGGTCAGGGGTGACTTGTATACCTAGGTATTTAATCATCTTGGACACTGGAATATCAAGAAGCATTGGCAGTTGCTGGTCCGGGTTCACATCAAGAAACATGAGTGAGGAATTAGTCCAGTTCACTACCAACCACGAATAAAAACTGAATAAAAACCGAAGGTCTGTACCACCCTCATAGCTTCATTCAGTGACCCCTTGGTGTCCCCTAGAAGTAGCATAGTGTCGTCCGCATACAACATTAACTTCTCCTGTAAGTCCCTGTATTGAAAGCCTTGGATATCATTGTTAGAACAGATAAGAGCCACTAGAGGTTCAATGGCCAGGGCGAATAGGAGTGGAGACAGGGGGCATCCCTGTCTGGTACCCCTATACAAACTAAAGTCCTGGGATACTCTGCCTGCCTCTCTGATGGCTGCCTTTGGGGCGTGGTATAACAGTTGAACCCAGGAGATAAATTCCTCCCCAAACCCAAATTTTCTCAAAGTGGCCCACAAGAACGTCCATTCAATACTGTCGAATGCCTTGTGAGCGTCGAAAGACAATAGCGCCCTGTCCCCCTTATTATCGGTCTCTGACTGCATATTAAGGAAAAGCCTACGTAAATTTATTGCCGTAGATTTTTGGGGCATGAACCCTGCCTGATCAGAGTGTATAATAGTGGATATCACCCCATTCAAGCGCACCTACCAAGACATTCTTGATAAAAATCTGCTGACACCTACCAGGATGATGAAGATGAAACAAGGGTGGACATTTTAGCAAGACAATGATCCCAAACACAAAGACAAGGAAATGCTCAATTGGTTTCAAAGAAAGAAAATAAAGCTGCTAGAATGGCCCAGCCAATCATCTGACTTGAATCCAATTGGAAATCTATGGAAAGAACTAAAGATCAAAATTAATAGAAGAGGCCCACGGAACCTTCAAGATTGGAAAACTTGTTTCTCTATACAAGAGGCGTATATACAAGAGGCGTCTTGAAGCTGTCATCACCAACAAAGGTTTTTGTACCAAGTATTAAATACATTTCAGTTAGCGTGTGCAATACTTTTTCCCTGTGTAATTCCATTTTATTACATATAACTTAATTTCTGAACTTATTTGTTTTGGTTTGTTTGTATATATGGATTGCAGGGGTTGTTACCGGCATGTGGTGAAAATTTCATGTCAATAACACCTTTAGAAATATATTTACCTAGAAAAATGGTGAAGTGTTCAGTACTTATTTTACTCGCTGTATCCTAAAAATATTGTTTGAATGTAAGAAGTAACATACCCTAAAAATTTCCAATCACTTTTGTGACAATAGTGAGTTCGATTTTTGTCAACGATAATTAGTCCACATTAGTCCCAAAAAAAAAAGAGGGTAAAATGGCTGCTCACCATAAAAGTCAAGGTTAGGTTTATTGAAACAAACTGATGTACAGGCAAGGAGCTCCTGTTGCAGCCACCTGGGACCTTCGAATGAGGTTGTCTGCATATCCACAGGCAATACATATAAAAATAAACAGTTAGGCCTCATGCACACTGGTTTATTGTACATGCCGTTTATCCTGACAGGATAAAATTTGCGTTATAAACTCACCTAAGCTGCATTTTTTTAAAACAGTCTAGGTGAGTTTATCAGAGCTTAACAGAGTTTGGAGTTTGGGAGTTTATTTATTTCATTGGCCAGAATTTTAATTTATTCATTGAAATAAACAAACGCTGGAGTGCTAAATGTGCTTAGAGTTTATGCGCGTTTATGAAAGTTTATGACCGCTTAACAGCGTTCAGCGGTTTTTGTGGCCAGAATTCCCACTCCTGAACACGATTTTAAGGTGTTCAGAAAACAGCCTATAAACTCCTCTTCTGATAAACTGCTAAAAAGGTCCATGTGTGCATGGACAAATAGGATAGCATAAAGGCAGGGCCGTCGGAACAGGACAGGCAAACCAAGCAACTGCTTGGGGCCCCCGAGCTGGCCTGGGGCCCCAGCAGTCCTGCGATAGTGTGAATTTTCACGCCCAGCAGGAAGAGGAGCAAGAAGAGGCAGCACGGGAGGAGGAGGAGGTTAAGACAAACCCCCCCTTACCCCCCCCCCCCCCCGCTCAACAACTTTCTTGTTTCAAAATTCTGCCTGGGGCCCCCAAACCCCAAATTCCTTCAAACGGCCCTGCATAAAGGGGAGTTTAAGGCCAGAAAAAAAATGCCCTAACTCACAAAAACATGAGTTTAACAGCAGCAGTGTGCATGAGGCCTTAGTTAACTGTAATACATGATATTTGGTATATGTTATTATCTGTGAAGAATGTAACAACATATACCACATATACAGTGCCTTGAAAAAGTATTCATACCTTAAAATTTTCCACATTTTGTCATGTTGCAACCAAAAACATAAATGCATTTATTGGGATTTTATGTGATAGACCAACGCAAAGTGGCACATAATTATGAAGTGGAAGGAAAATGATAAATGTTTTAAAACATTTTTAACAAAAAAATATGTGAAAAGTGTGGCGTGCATTTGTATTCAGCCCCCCCTGAGTCAATACTTTGTAAAACCACCTTTCGCTGCAATTACAGCTGTAAGTCTTTTTGGGTATGCCTCTGCCAGCTTTGTACTAGAGAGTGAAATTTTTGCCCATTCTTACATAGTTACATAGTTTGTGAGGTTGAAAAAAGACACAAGTCCATCCAGTTCAACCTGTGTGTGTGTGTGTGTGTGTGTGTGTGTTAATAGTACAATGTATACCCCTGTATGTTGTGATCATTAAGATATTCATCTAATAGTTTTTTTAAATTATCGATGCTCCCACTGCTTGTGGAAGAGAATTCCACATCCTTACCTCTCTGACAGTAAATAACCCTCTACGTAGTTTAAGGTTAAACTAATTTTAGTGAATGTCCACGAGTCTTTTTAAATTCCCTTTCACTAAAAAGTTTGTTCCCTATGCTAGGGTCACCAGTCTCCAGTATGGTATTTGTACATTGATATCATATCCCCTCTCAAGCATCTCCTCTCCAGAGAGAATAAGTTTAATGCTTGTAGCCTTTCCCCATAGCTAAGATCCTCCAGTCCCTTAATTAGGTTTGTTGCCCTTCTCTGGACACTCTACAGTTCCAGAACATCCTTACTAAGGACTGGTGCCCAGAACTGGACGGCATACTCCAGGTCCGGCCTGACCAGAGTCTTGTAGAGTGGGAGAATTATCGTTTTATCTCTGGAGTGAATTCCTTTTTTAACATTCTGCTGTTTTTTCTTGCAGCAGCTTGGCATTGCAAGTCATTGCTGAACCTGTCGTCTACTAGGACCCCCAGGTTCTTTTCCATACTAGATACCCCCAGAGGTTCTCCCCCTAGCGAGTAAATTGCATTTACATTTTTGCCACCCAAATGCATAACGTTACATTTTTCAACATTAAACCTAATTTTCCATGTAGTTGCCCACACCATTAATTTGTTTAGGTTTTCTTGTAGGCTTTCCACAGAAGTTATTGCCCTGCTTAACTTTGTATTGTCTGCAAATACTGAGATTGAGCTGTTTATCCCATCCTCCAGATCATTTATGAATAAATTAAATAGGATTGGTCCCAGGACAGAACCCTGGGGGACCCCACTTTCCACACCTGACCATTCCGAGTACTCCCCATTTATCACCACCCTTTGGACTCGCCCCTGTAGCCAATTTTCAATCCAGGTACTAACCCTATGGTCCATACCGACAGACCTCAGTATGTACAATAAACTTTTGTGGGGAACTGTATAAAATGCCTATGCAAAATCCACATACACCACATCCACAGGCCTTCCTTTATCTAGTTGGCAGCTCACTTCTTTATAGAAGGTTAATAGATTGGTCTTGCAAGAACGATTCTTCATGAACCCATGCTGATTACTGCTAATGATACCGTTTTCATTACTAAAATCTTGTATATAGTGCCTTATCATCCCCTCCAATAGCTTTCAGACTATTGATGTTAGGCTAACTGGTCTGTAGTTCCCCGGAATATATCTTGGCCTTTCTAAAATATTTTTGCCACATTAGCTTTTCTCCAATCAGCTGGTACCATTCCAGTCAGTAAACTGTCCACAAAATTTAGGAACAATGGTCTGGCTATCAACTGACTGAGTTCCTTAAGGACCCTCGGGTGCAAGCTATCTGGTCCCGGTGACTTATCTATGTTAAGTTTTTCAAGTCTATTTCTAATTCTGTCCTGTTAGCCATGGGGGTGCTTCCTGTGACATACTATGAAAATGTACATTATGGTCTTGGTTACTGTATTCCCCCATTTCCCTTGTGAAGACTGAGGAGAAGAATATATTCAAAACCTTCGCCATCTCTCTGTCTTTTGTAACCAAATTCCCTTCATCATTCTTTATGGGGCCAATATGATCTGACCTCCCTTTATTACTATTTACTGTATATACTTAAATAATTTTTTGGGACTTTTTTTGCTCTCCTCCGCTATGTGCCTTTCTTGTTCTATCTTAGCCACCCTTCCATTTCTTATTGCATTCTTTGTAAAGTTGGAATGATTACATGACCCCTCAGCTTTGTATTTTTTGAAGGCCTTATCTTTTGCCTTTATATTCATTTTTACGTTTGAGTTGAGCCACCCATGACTTTTATTAGCTCTTTTAAATTTATTTCCCCTTGGAATGCACTTGGCGATACCTTTATTTAGTGTGCTCTTAAAGCACTCCCATTTTTCCTCCGTGTTCTTTGTTCCTAGGATTTCATCCCATTTACTATCTTCTAGCAAAGAGCGTAATTTACGGAAGTTGGCTCTTTTGAAATTCAGTGTCTTTGTATTACCCTTGTGCTTATTATTTCTGTGATTTATACTGAAGCTAATTGACCTGTGGTCGCTGTTTCCTAAGTTTCCCCCTATTTCCACATCCGCGATCAGGCCTGTATTGTTAGTAATTATTAGGTCTAGTAACGCATTGTTTCTTGTTGGTGCATTTACCATCTGACCCATGAAATTGTCCTGCAAGACATTTATGAAATGACAAGCTTCAGACGAATCCATGGTACCTTCCACCCAGTCTATATCTGGATAGTTAATGACACTTCCCATCCTTGTCGCCATTCCAAACTGTGATAGGTGGTCCACCTCCCCCTCCTCCCTCTGATTAGGGGGCCTATAGCATAAGCCGAGGATTACTTTCCCCTTTGTTTGCTCCCTTTGGAGCTCCACCCATAAGGACTCCACCTCCTCCCTTGCTCCATTGGTGATGTCATCCCCAGGGGAGGGCTGGCGGCCTTAGGCCTGGGGGGCAAGTCCAGTCAAGTGGCCCATTGAACTGCCGAATCAGCTCACCATCCATGGCCCACCTGGTTTTTCAAGGCAGCCTCACCAGTGCCCATCAGTACAGCCAACTCCAGTGCCCATCAATGCAGCCTGATCACTGGGGCAGGTTACATGGGGTGTATGGGGGGAGATGGGGGGTCAGGGTCTCTCACGTCAGCGATCTCAGCTCAGCAGGTCCTTGCACGCCACGGTCTCCTGGGGGGGTAACGCTCCTGATCCTGGGGTCAATTTGAAGCCAGTGCCCAGCCCTTCAGCCCTGCGTCCCGACTCCCTGCCTCTGCCTGCTTCCAAGAATCCGGTCCCAGGGAGTTGTAGTTTCCTCTGCGCTGCTGTGTTTTCCACCCACCAGAAGCTTGAGTGCGGACTACAACTCCCGGAATGCAACAGCTAGTGGACGGCCGCCATGGCCATGCCCCCGGTCCGACTTCCTAGACCAGAATAAAAAAGAAAATGGTAGCGGGCAGCGGCTGCCGGCCATTTTGAACATAAGTTAGGGCGGCCTGGGAGGCAATTGCCACCCTGCCCCCTGGCCCAGCCTTCTTGATGTACAGGCATACCCCTCCCCCTTTTTTACCCTCCCTATCTCTGTGATATAGGGAATACCACTGGATGATTGCCAGCCAATCATGAGAGCTGTTAAACCAAGTCTCTGAGATTCCCACAAATTCTAAATCCTCCTCGTACATCAGCAGCTCCAGTTCCCCCATCTTGTCCGCCAGACTTCTAGCATTAGTGAACAAGCCTCATAGTTTTGTCCGGTCACATACTATGTTGGTAATGATGCTGCAATTTGGATTTGTCAAGTTACTTACCTTGGGTTTACAGTGGGTACGGAAAGTATTCAGACCCCCTTAAATTTTTCACTCTTTGTTATATTGCAGCCATTTGCTAAAATCATTTAAGTTCATTTTTTTCCTCATTAACCACTTAAGACCCGGACCAATATACAGCATAAGGACCAGGCCCCTTTTTGCAATTCGGCACTGCGTCGATTTAACTGACAATTGCGCGGTCGTGCGACATGGCTCCCAAACAAAATTGGCGTCCTTTTTTTCCCACAAATAGAGCTTTCTTTTGGTGGTATTTGATCACCTCTGCGGTTTTTATTTTTTGCGCTATAAACAAAAATAGAGCGACAATTTTTAAAAAAATTCAATATTTTTTACTTTTTGCTATAATAAATATCCCCAAAAAATATATAAAAAACATTTTATTTCCTCAGTTTAGGCAAATATGTAGGCCGATATGTATTCTTCTACATATTTTTGGTAAAAAAAATCACAATAAGCGTTTATTAATTGGTTTGCGCAAAAGTTATAGCGTTTACAAAATAGGGGGTAGTTTTATGGCATTTTTATTATTAATTTTTTTACGAGTAATGGCGGTGATTAGTGATTTTTTTTCGTGACTGCGACATTATGGCGGACGCATCGGACACTTTTGATACTATTTTGGGACCGTTGTCATTTTTACAGCGACCAGTGCTATAAAAATGCACTGGTTACTGTAAAAATTACACTGGCAGTGAAGAGGTTAATCAGGAGGGGGTGCTGTAGGGGTTAAGTGTGCCCTGATTTGTGTTTCTTACTGTGGGGGGCTTGGCTTAGCGCGTGACGTCACTGATCGTCGTTCCCTATTACAGGGAACAGACGATCAGTGACGGCTCACTAGGAAGCACGGGGAGAGGTTTGTTTACACTTACCTCTCCCCGTTCTTCCTCTCTGTGACCCGATCGCGGGGCACCAGCGGCGATCGGGTCCGCGGAGACGGTCACGGAGAAGATGACCGGGTCGCAAGCGCCCCACGGCTGGGCTCTTAAAGGGGACGTACCTGTATGCCCATGTGCCCAGCCGTGCCATTCTGCCGACGTACATCGGCGTGCAGCGGTCCTCAAGCGGTTAATGTACACACAGCACCCCATATTGACAGAAAAACACAGAATTGTTGACATTTTTGCAGATTTATTAAAAAAGAAAAAGTGAAATATCACATGGTCCTAAGTATTCAGACCCTTTGCTGTGACACTCATATATTTAACACAGGTGCTGTCCATTTCTTCTGATCATCCTTGAGATGGTTCTACACGTTCATTTGAGTCCAGCCGTGTTTGATTATACTGATTGGACTTGATTAGGAAGCCACACACCTGTCTATATAAGACCTTACAGATCACAGTGCATGTCAGAGCAAATGAGAATCATGAGGTCAAAGGAACTGCCTGAAGAGCTCAGAGACAGAATTGTGGCAAGGCACAGATCTGGCCAAGGTTACAAAAAATTTCTGCTGCATTTACGGTTCCTAAGAGCACAGAGGCCTCCATAATCCTTAAATGGAAGACGTTTGAGATGACCAGAACCCTTCCTAGAGCTGGCCGTCCGGCCAAACTGAGCTATCGGGGGAGAAGACCCTTAGTGAGAGAGGTAGAGAAGAACCCAAAGATCACCCAAAGATTACTGTGGCTGAGCTCCAGAGATGCAGTCAGGAGATGGGAGAAAGTTGTAGAAAGTCAACCATCACTTCAGCCCTCCACCAGTCGGGGCTTTATGGCAGAGTGGCCCGAAGGAAGCCTCTCCTCAGTGCAAGACGCATGAAAGCCCGCATGGAGTTTGCTAAAAAAAACTCCTGAAGGACTCCAAGATGGTGAGAAATAAGATTCTCTGGTCTGATGAGACCAAGATAGAACTTTTTGGCCTGAATTCTAAGCGGTATGTGTGGAGAAAACCAGGCACTGCTCATCACCTGTCCAATACAGTCCCAACAGTGAAGCATGGTGGTGGCAGCATCATACAGTGGGGATGGTTTTCAACTGCAGGGACAGGATGACTGGTTGCAATCGAGGGAAAGATGAATACGGCCAAGTACAGGGATATCCTGGACGAAAACCTTCTCCAGAGTGCTCAGGACCTCAGACTGGGCCGAAGGTTTACCTTCCAACAAGACAATGACCCTAAGCACACAGCTAAAATAACAAAGGAGTGGCTACACAACAACTCCATGACTGTTCTTGAATGGCCCAGCCAGAGCCCTGACTTAAACCCAATTGAGCATCTCTGGAGAGACCTAAAAATGGCTGTCCACCAACGTTTACCATCCAACCTGACAGAACTGGAGAGGATCTGCAAGGAGAAATGGCAGAGGATCCCCAAATACAGGTATGAAAAACTTGTTGCATCTTTCCCAAAAAGACTCATGGCTGTATTAGGCGCAGGGGTTACTTGGTGCAACAAATAATATGACCAATAGCCAAGCAATGAAGTTAATTGGCTATTTTATTAGTATCAATGTTAAATGAAAATAAATACAAACACCAGAGTGCTATCAAACGATAAAAGGTGCCATCGGTACCAATCACATATATCACTGACAGGACATACACAGACAAACATGTAACAAATAAACACTAGTCCGGACGCTGTGGTTCAGCCAAGGGAAATATGAAGCCTGCTGGGAATAACCCAAATAGTTCCCCTAATAAGGGGTAAATTTAATCAGTTGGTGCTATATGCACTATGACTGTCAAATGGGTGCAGTGATCCAGAGGCTGAACCTCAAAGGGGGGCGGGTATGGGAGGGAGGAGGGGAAGATTGGGGATCCCGGGATATGTTAGGTTGTTGATTGGATGAATTGTACTTGATTCTGTTATATAAATTTCTATCAGTATTGCCAAATTGAACAACCAAAAAAAAAAAATTATAAAAAAATTCAAAAATTGCCAAGGAATAATGTCCCATTCAAATTAGTTGATCAACAAGTCTTGCCAATTGTTGAAGTCTCTTTACTGATAGATTGATAGATTCAAAAACAATTGGTCACAATCCATCCATAGGTCAACGCTGTAAAGCTTTTAGAGAAATCAAACTCCCATTGAACATGGATATTATGGCTCTTTTTATATATCAATTGATCATTTTGAGCATTTGCATATTCGTTGCTTGAAATATCAACCAGGGTATTAGCAGTCCCTTAATGTGTCCTATCCACTGGAATGGAACAACGGACATACAACAATGAAAGTTTCTACATTACCAAACTGTTGGCGTTGTGAATTCCACTTCTGGGTGTGGACTCTAATTGCCGCTGTTGTAGCTATACCTCATTGGTAGTGCGGGTTGAAGGGAGATTGATTCGTCCCGTCCTCATCATTTGTACATCACTCGGTTATGGTTGTTGTTAATGTGGAACGATGTAGTATCATCACGCTGGGAGAGGTAGTTAATTCCTGCCGTACGTTCCTCAGCAGAGCTCATTCGTCATTCGTTGTTGGTTGGGTGTGCGTTCGTCCCGTCCTCACCGTTCAGACACCGCTCGGCGTCACGTGACTAGTGACGTCGACGCGTTTCGCCGCACACAGTGACGTGGCTCACGTCCAAGACGAAGCCACGCCACTGTGTACGGCGAAACGCGTCGACGTCACTAGCCGACACTAGTCACGTGACGCCGAGCGGTGTCTGAACGGTGAGGACAGGACGAACGCACACCCAACCAACAACGAACGACGAACGAGCTCCGCTGATGAACGTACGGCAAGAATCAACTACCTCTCCCAGCGTGATGATGCTACATCGTTCCACATTAACAACAACCATAACCGAGTGATGTACGAATGATGAGGACGGAACGAATCAATCTCCCTTCAACCCGCACTACCAATGAGGTATAGCTACAACAGCGGCAATTAGAGTCCGCACCCGGAAGTGGAATTCACAACGCCAGCGGTTTGGTAATGTAGAAACTTTCATTGTTGTATGTCCGTTGTTCCATTTCAGTGGATAGGACACATTAAGGGACTGCTAATACCCTGGTTGATATTTCAAGCAACGAATATGCAAATGCTCAAAATGATCAATTGATGTATAAAAAGAGCAGAGCCATAATATCCATGTGCAATGGGAGTTTGATTTCTCTAAAAGCCTTACAGCGTTGACCTATGGACGGATTGTGACCAATTGTTTTTGAATCTATCAATCTATCAGTAAAGAGACTTCAACAATTGGCAAGACTTGTTGATTAACTAATTTGAATGGCACATTATTCCTTGGCAATTTTTTAATTTTTTTATTATTATTTTTTTTGGTTGTTCAATTTGGCAATACTGATATAAATTTATATACCAGAATCAAGTACAATTCATCCAATCAACAACCTAACATATCCCGGGATCCCCAATCTTCCCCTCCTCCCTCCCATACCCGCCCCCCTTTGAGGTTCAGCCTCTGGATCACTGCACCCATTTGACAGTCATAGTGCATATAGCACCAACTGATTAAATTTACCCCTTATTAGGGGAACTATTTGGGTTATTCCCAGCAGGCTGCATATTTCCCTTGGCTGAACCACAGCGTCCGGACTAGTGTTTATTTGTTACATGTTTGTCTGTGTATGGCACCCTTTAACGTTTGATAGCACTCTGGTGTTTGTATTTATTTTCATTTAACATTGATACTAATAAAATAGCCAATTAACTTCATTGCTTGGCTAATGGTCATATTATTTGTTGCACCAAGTAACCCCTGCGCCTGTTCTCAACCAGGCAAAACCCTCCTTTTTGAACGTATATTACGGTTACAGCAACAACACCCCACCAAGGTGTATTGACCAGAACCAGGTTTCCATACAGAATTCCTGGGAATTAGTGGAATTGCTTGCTTTCCCCCTTTTCCAATTCCCTTTACCTTCCCCCTTCCCCATTAATTTATTCATGGCTGTATTAGATCAAAAGGGTGCTTCTACTAAATACTGAGCAAAGGGTCTGAATACTTAGGACCATGTGATATTTCACTTTTTCTTTTTTAATAAATCTGCAAAAATGTAAACAATTCTGTGTTTTTCTGTCAATATGGGGTGCTGTGTGTACATTAATGAGGAAGAAAATGAACTTAAATGATTTTAGCAAATGGCTGCAATGTAACAAAGAGTGAAAAATTGAAGGGGGTCTGAATACTTTCCGTACCCACTGTAGGTATTTTAGTCTCCCTATCGCTAATTCCCCCAATATTACCTTGTTCAACGCTGGCTATCTCTACAGCTGGTCCCTCCCCCTGTCACCTGGTTTAAGAGCCCCTCTAACTTTTTGGTCATCTTCGAACATCTTCTCTCCCAGCCGAGCTGCATCCTCCCCATTTCCTCTTTGCAAAATAGCTCAAGCTCTGTCAGATTGGATGGAGAGCGTCTGTAAACAGCAATTTTCAAATCTTGCCACAGATTCTCAATTGGATTTAGGTCTGGACTTTGAATGGGCCATTCTAACACATGAATATGCTTTGATCTAAACCATTCCATTGTAGCTCTGGCTTTATGACTAGGGTCGCTGTCCTGCTGGAAGGTGAACCTCTGCCCCAGTCTCAAGTCTTTTGCAGACTCTAAAAGGTTTTTTTCTAAGATTTCCCTGTATTTGGCTCAATCCATCTACAAATCAACTCTGACCAGCTTCCCTCTCTCTGCTGAAGAAAAGCATCTCACAACATGATGCTGCCACCATCATGTTTCATGGTGGGGATGGTGTGTTCAGGGTGATGTGCAATGTTAGTTTTCTGCCAAACATAGCATTTTGCTTTTGGGCCAAACGGTTAAATTTTGGCCTTATCTGACTAGAGCACCTTCTTCCACATGTTTGCTTTGTCCCCCACATGGCTTCTCACAAACTGCAAACAGGACTTCTTGTGGCTTTCTTTCAACACTGGCTTTCTTCTTGCTACTCTTCCATAAAGGCCAGATTTGTGGAGTGCACTAATAGTTGTCCTGTGGACAGATTCTCCCATCTGAGCTTTGGATCTCTTCAGCTCCCCCAGAGTTACCATGGGCCACTTGGCTTCTTCTCTGATTAATGCTCTCCTTGCCCGGCCTGTCAGTTTAGGTGGAAGGCCATGTCTTGGTAGGTTTGCAGTTGTGCCATACACTTTCCTTTTTCGGATGATGGATTGAACAGTGCTCTGTGAGATCTTCAAAGCTTGGGATATTTTTTTAATAACCTAACCCTGCTTTACAATTCTCCACAACTATGTCCCTGACCTGTATGGTGTGTTCCTTGGCCTTCATGATGCTGTTTTTTTTTTTACTAAGGTTCTCTAACAAACCTCTGAGGGCTTCACAGAACAGCTGTATTTATACTGAGATTAAATTGCACACAGGTGGACTCTGTTTACTAATTAGGTGACTTCCGAAGGCAATTGGTTCCACTCGATTTTTAGTTAGGGGTATCAAAGTAAAGAGGACTGAATACAAATGCGTGCCACACTTTTCAGATATTTAGTTGTAGCGGGGTGTTCCCCTTTAATCAGAGACAGGAAATTCCAGAGAGAGGGGAGTCGGGGGGAAGGAATATAAGGAGGGGGCGAGGCCTAGCTCTTTCTCTTTTGGACACGGGGCGACAGAGAGAGATACACCTGTGCGGATCTGTGCTGTCCAGGCCTGAAGCCTGGGGCCTGTGGAGCGAACCAAAGAGCCTTCCACCCCCCCTTTGCGAGCCTGGGTGGCATCCAGACTCATCTCTTCTAAAGTTATCTGGATCGGGGATCCGATCGTAGAAGCTGCTGTGGACGAGGACCGACACAGCCGGTGGAAGTTCCGGACTGAGGGAAGTGTTCCGGAGTGGTGAGCGAGCGAAAGCTCATCTTTAAACTGTTACTTTTATACTTTGTGCCTACTAGACTTCCGAGGCCTAACACCTCCGGTGTGGGAGAATTACCCCCCCCCCTATTGGATTACAAATACATGGTTTTGAATACTTCAAGTGCACCACCTTTACAGATCCTGTGCCGGTGAAGATTCGTGTTTCTTCTAAGACTGAGTTTCATGGTTAGGGATCAGGCCTGATCCGTTAGATAGTTATAAGTTAGTTATCACACCACAGGGTGTTTAGGTAACGGTTGCCCCACGTGGCGTTCCGTCCCCTTTCCAAGGCGGGTACACACACACACAGTATTGTGATTTACAACTGCAGGGACCTGCTTATGTGTTGTGAACCAAATGTTACATGCATGCTATTCCCTTTTATCTTACCACTAGCAGTAAAGTCAGTTATTATTTACAACATTGTCTATGAGTCTGAGTTATCAATCCACACACCCACATTTAAAGCATAAGTGATTGTTTATGTGAAATTGCTGTGGGTTAACTGTGCCAGAGTGAGAGAGCAGATAGCCGGGGGGTTGGGGAAGCCGCACTCAGGGCCCAAATCAAAACTTGCGGCTCTCTTAAGCTGAGGGTATCGCTACACGTGGGGGCTCGTCCGGGATTACTGAGACAGCGGTGAGAGCCCGCCAAGACTTACCGGCATGGACCCGAAAGACATCAGAACGTGGTGTGAAGTAGCCAAGACAGATCCAAGCCAGTCAGTGGTCATTAACATTCCGGGTCAGGAATGGTCGACCGAAACGGTGGAAGGGTTAATGAAGTCAGACCCAGACACCTCACACCAGTATACGCTAGTGGAATATTCAGATGGGAAGCCAGAGGCTTGTAAATGCAAATATGCGCGGATGCCGGATAACAGATCTTATAGTTTGGCGTACGCTACTAAGAAAGAGCTATCACCAACGGGATCACCGCCAGTTGCGGCCCGTACCCCGCCAGAGAGGAAAGACGGAGCGACACCTCCGGTGACGCCTGCACCTGCCACGGCCATATCACCCGAACTGATAAAGGCGTTAGGGGATCTACTAACAAACTGTCAGAAGACAAGCACAGTGCACGTAGAGACTAGCTACCGGAGACTAAAAACATTCTCGGGGGAGCTCCCCGTCCCTGCGGGGGAGGAAGATTTTGACACTTGGGTGGAACAGGCATTACAAGCAGTAGAGGCATGGGAGGTGCCTGAAGCACAGAGAAGACAACGAGTTTTAGAAAGTTTGAAAGGTGCCGCTGCAGAAGCGGTGAAGAGCTTCCGTTTTGGAAATGCAAACTGTACAGCTCAAGATTGTCTGGCCATGCTGCAGGAAGAGTTTGGACAGCTGGAGAAGGTGACAGAGATGGTCTACCAATTTGAACATACTTTCCAGCAGCCGGAGGAGAAACTGTCAGAGTATGTTAGAAGGTTGAACAGGCTGTTATGCAAGATCGTCCTGAAGAAGGGAATGCTGCCCAAAGATGCAGATGAAGCACGAATGAAGCAGATCATGAGGGGAGCGCGGCGCTCAGACCCAGTCTGGCTGCACCTGAAAACCTCAGGAGGAGGAATGTCACTAACCTACTCTGATCTAATAAAAATTATTAGGGATGAAGAGGCGCTGCAGAGAGATCAGCAGGTGGCCAGAGTGAGTGTCACCCCTGTACCAGTGTTGGTCAGTTCAGTCAAGAGCCCGGAAAGAGATGCAGAAGTCGACACTTTGAAATCACAAATGTCCCAAGTGTTGGAGATGCTGACCTCTTTGATGGAGAAAGATCAAAGAAGAGCAGAGAAACCAAGTCCAAGAAAGGAGTTGTTCCCGAATACCTCAGAACCAGCTTCCATACAGGACCGAGAAGAGATGCTATGTTACAACTGCGGGGGCAGTGGTCACTTTGCCAGTAGGTGTTCCAGTCCCAAGAAGAAGAAAATGGATAATCGCCAGCCGGCGGGAAACTCCAGAGGGCCCCGGTGAGGGAGTCAACCGGGTGCCCATCTCTTTCAGTGAGCTCCAAACTGAATGGAAGGAAGCAAAAGAGAGGGGACAAGACCCCTCAGAAGAAATTTAGCACTCCCAAGAAGGAATGTCTACAACCAAGAGACAATAACATCCCTCAGCGGGTTTGTACTCCCATTAGGGTGGGGAAGGTCAATGCATACCGGGCTCAAGAGAGAATAAAGTCAAAAACAAACTGGATGAAGACAAGTCCTCAGAAGAAAGTGACCTCAACCCGGCCGTACCCAGAAGAATTGGTCGGCCCGTCCCCCACTGTATCTATCCAGGTGGAAGAAGTATATACGAAGGCCCTCCTGGACACTGGAGCTCAAGTGACTTTGTTGTACAGAGACTTCTACGCTAGGCACTTAAGCCATTTGCCTATACAGAAGATAGAAGAACTGGAGATATGGGGCCTGGGAACGCAGAGGTTCCCCTATGATGGTTATCTGCCCATAAAGCTGACATTCGACCCCTCTGTGGCTGGGAAGACAGAAGTGTTCGACACCCTGGCAGTTGTGTGTCCTAGACCACCCGGGGCCAGCAAGATGTCCCTCATCATAGGCACCAATACGGATCTAGTGAGAAGACTTCTGACCCCCCTGGTGAAGATGAGGAGCCATCAGGATCCAAACATCCATCCCATGCTGAAGACAGCCTACCAACGGTTAGTGTTGGAGCAGAAGACCCCAGGAGAGGGGATAGGGAAGGTGTGGAGACTGGGGAGAGAAGGAGTGGTGCTGCAGCCCGGACAGGTGGCTTGTCTCAGGGCCACTGTGAAGCTCACCTGGAAGCAGCCTGGTCCCTTTGTCATGCTGGAATCCGACCCAAGGGAAGATCACTCAGGCCTGGAAGTGATACCGGAAGTGATTCCAATCAAGGCCCTGAAGAAAGCCAGGGGAAGAGTCCCGGTGAGTGTGAGGAACTCTACAGAAAGGGCCATAGAGATCCCTGCTCGGATGCTGTTGGGACAGGTGAGTCCTGCTGTCCCAGTCAGCTGGTCAGAAGTAAAGGGGACGGGTGAAGAAGGAGATGTTTGGGAAAAACTTTCCATGGAGAACCCGAATTTACCTGGAGCCTGGAAAGAGAGAGCCAAGGCCCAGCTGACTAGATGGGAGAAGATTTTCTCCAAAAATGAGTTCGATGTGGGGTGTGCGAGGAGTGCTACCCACCGCATCCGCCTGCAAGAAGACAAACCGTTCAGGGAGAGAGTCAGGCGGGTTCCGCTGGCAGATCTGGAGGATCTGAGGGAACAGCTTGCAGAACTGAAAAAAACTGGGGTGATTCGAGAGTCCAGAAGCCCTTATGCCTCTCCAATAGTGGTGGTCAGGAAGAAGAATGGGTCGCTGAGGCTCTGCATTGACTACAGAACTCTCAACAGGAGGACCACCCCTGATCAGTACACCACGCCAAGGATAGAGGACGCCTTACAGAGTTTGTCTGGAGCTAAGTGGTTCAGCGTGATGGACCTCAAGAGCGGGTACTATCAAATTCCCATGCACCCAGAGGATAAAGAAAAGACCGCTTTCATAACTCCTGTGGGGTTCTTTGAGTTTAATAGAATGCCTCAGGGCCTATCTGGGGCCCCAGCTACTTTTCAACGTCTCATGGAGAAGACTGTCGGAGATATGAACCTCATAGAAGTCCTCGTGTACCTGGACGATGTCATTGTCTTCGGGAGAACTTTGGAGGAACATGAGGCCCGATTGGAGAAAGTGTTGAGAAGGCTTAGTGAAGAGGGACTAAAGCTTTCCCCCGAGAAGTGTCGGTTCTACCAGTCTTCGGTGAACTACCTGGGACACATAGTGTCTGAAAAGGGGGTGGCTACTGATCCTGAGAAGTTGGAGGCAGTTACCTCCTGGCCAAGACCCACAACAGTCACCGAACTTAGATCTTTCCTGGGCTTCTGCTCCTACTATAGGAGGTTTGTGGATGGGTTTGCCCGTATTGCCAAGCCCCTAAATGAACTGCTCAAGACTGAAGGGGAAGAGGATGGCTTGGGACCCAGAAGACCCGGGGAGTCGGTTCAAGATCAGTGGACCCCCAGGTGTGAAGAGGCCTTCAGAACCCTGAAGAGGAGCCTCACCACAGCCCCAGTATTGGCCTATGCTGATCCCACCAGACCATACGAGTTACATGTTGATGCTAGTCATGAAGGCCTAGGTGGAGTGCTCTACCAAGAGTATGAAGAGCAACTGCGACCAGTGGCCTATGTGAGTCGGAGTCTGACCCCCTCGGAGAAGAACTACCCCACTCATAAGTTGGAGTTCTTGGCCCTCAAATGGGCAGTGGTGGACAAACTAAGAGACTACCTCTATGGGGCAGAGTTTACAGTAAAAACAGATAACAACCCTCTGACTTACCTATTCACCACTGCCAAGTTGGATGCCACAGGACACAGGTGGCTGGCTGCATTATCTGGGTTCAACTTCAGTCTTAAATACAGACCAGGGACTGGAAATAGGGATGCAGATGCCCTGTCCCGAAGATCTCATACCATGGCTGATGACTGGGAGGACTGGACTCAGGTAGCGCCGGACGGAGTGTGAGCCCTTTGTCAAGGGGCTGAATTTCAAGCCAGAGGGGGCTCCAGAGCCGAGGAGATAGGAGTTACCACAGTGGGAGTCCCAAAACACTACTGCAGGGTGACTCAACTTGAAGAGGAATGCTTACCGAAGCTGTCTAAGAAGGAACTGAGGTGCGACCAATTGGAAGACCCCATGGGGAGATTGGTCTTTGAAGCATTGGAAAACGAGAGTCCAGAGAAACTTCGACATCACCCCTCCAAGGAGGCTCGTCTGCTAAGGAGAGAGTTAGACAAGCTACAGGTCCATCAGGGAGTGGTCTACCGAAGGGGCCCCTCTGATGACTCCGAGGATAAATGGCAGTTGTTTCTCCCAGAGAAGCACCGAGAGACTGTGCTGGTTGCCTTACATGACCAGCATGGTCACCTGGGAGCTGAAAGAACCTTCCAACTTGTCAGAAGCCGGTTCTATTGGCCCTGTATGAGGGCTGAAGTGGAGGAATATTGCCACTCCTGTGCACGATGCATCCAGAGGAAGACTCTACCCCATCAAGCTGCCCCAATGGGCCACCTACAGAGTCAAGGCCCAATGGATCTGGTATGCATTGACTTTCTCTGCCTCGAACCCGATTTGAGTGGATTGGGAAATGTTCTGGTGGTAACCGATCATTTCACCCGTTATGCACAGGCGTTCCCCACCAGAGACCAGAAGGCTTCCACTGTAGCTAAGGTGCTTGTAGAAAAATACTTCGTCCACTATGGATTACCACAGAGAATCCACTCCGACCAAGGAAGGGACTTTGAGAGTCGCCTGATCCGGAACTTACTGGACTCCCTGGGAGTGGAAAAGACCAGGACTACCCCCTATCATCCACAAGGAGATGCCCAGCCTGAGAGATTTAACCGGACTTTGCTAAACATGCTTGGGACTCTGGAGACAGAGAAGAAGCAGCATTGGAGTCAACACATATCCACTTTGGTGCATGCCTACAATTGCACCACCAGTGATGTGACGGGTTACTCTCCCTACCGCCTCATGTTTGGGAGAGAAGCAAGATTGCCAGTGGATCTGGCCTTTGGCATTTCTCTAGACTATACCTCTGCTACCTCCCACAAAGGATATGTAGACAGACTTAGGTATAATTTGAAAGCGGCCTATGAACAAGCCCAAGCGGCCTCAGACCAAAGAGGGGCCCGAAATAAAAGGAACTATGATTTGAAGGTTCGAGTGCAAGACCTGCAGCCTGGAGACCGTGTTCTGCTACGCAACCTAGGGATCCCAGGGAAGCACAAACTTGCTGATAGGTGGAGGTCTGAGCCTTACGTTATTTGTAGGAAACTCCCTGGACTACCGGTGTACAAGTTAAAGCCAGAGGGGAGAGTGGGACCCTTGAAGACCTGGCACAGAAACCACTTACTCCCGCTTAAAGAAGCAGTCAGGATACCTCCAGTGAGGAACCTACCGGAATCTGTTTCCATCTTGGATACTCCCAGACCCAACACTCGGTCTCAGACCTCTCGATCTAGAGGTGGACAGGCTTCTCAATCAAGTGAAGATGGGAGAGGAGAACTGGAGTGGCTATGGCCTTCCCCAACCCCGGAAAATCCCACCATAGACCTTCCACCCACTGAGGATATGCAGGATGGGACCCTGAACCCAGAAGCTACAGAGTTCATTCCATCCAGTGGCGTGCCTGAATGCTGGGAAGATATTCTGGGCCTGTACTCAGATGAAGAAGAGACAGAGGCCCCAGAACCAGTGACGATGTCAAAAAGTGTTCCTGAAACAGAGCCTGTGGCACCAGAGCCTGAAGTCCCAAGGGAGCAGAGAGCTCGCAGAGTCGTGAGGCCTCCCATGAAGTTAACCTACCCTCAATTGGGAAAGAGCTCAGAGGACTCTGTTACCACCGCTAGAAGAAGTACCGAGTGCTCCAATCCTTCCACTGTTCATTTGGTGGAGGGCAACCCCAGCTCACTCTCTGGCACAGTTAGGCAGGCCACTCATGCCAGTGTGACCTGTGGGACAGGGAATCCCACCTCTGAGTTTTGGTGGCAATTCCCTGTACCAACATCATACTCCGCACTCTCTAAAATGGTTCAGAAATGTTGTTAAAATGTTTATCTTTGGGGACCAAAGAGTTTTAGTGGGGGGAGTGTGTAGCGGGGTGTTCCCCTTTAATCAGAGACAGGAAATTCCAGAGAGAGGGGAGTCGGGGGGAAGGAATATAAGGAGGGGGCGAGGCCTAGCTCTTTCTCTTTTGGACACGGGGCGACAGAGAGAGATACACCTGTGCGGATCTGTGCTGTCCAGGCCTGAAGCCTGGGGCCTGTGGAGCGAACCAAAGAGCCTTCCACCCCCCCTTTGCGAGCCTGGGTGGCATCCAGACTCATCTCTTCTAAAGTTATCTGGATCGGGGATCCGATCGTAGAAGCTGCTGTGGACGAGGACCGACACAGCCGGTGGAAGTTCCGGACTGAGGGAAGTGTTCCGGAGTGGTGAGCGAGCGAAAGCTCATCTTTAAACTGTTACTTTTATACTTTGTGCCTACTAGACTTCCGAGGCCTAACACCTCCGGTGTGGGAGAATTACCCCCCCCCTATTGGATTACAAATACATGGTTTTGAATACTTCAAGTGCACCACCTTTACAGATCCTGTGCCGGTGAAGATTCGTGTTTCTTCTAAGACTGAGTTTCATGGTTAGGGATCAGGCCTGATCCGTTAGATAGTTATAAGTTAGTTATCACACCACAGGGTGTTTAGGTAACGGTTGCCCCACGTGGCGTTCCGTCCCCTTTCCAAGGCGGGTACACACACACACAGTATTGTGATTTACAACTGCAGGGACCTGCTTATGTGTTGTGAACCAAATGTTACATGCATGCTATTCCCTTTTATCTTACCACTAGCAGTAAAGTCAGTTATTATTTACAACATTGTCTATGAGTCTGAGTTATCAATCCACACACCCACATTTAAAGCATAAGTGATTGTTTATGTGAAATTGCTGTGGGTTAACTGTGCCAGAGTGAGAGAGCAGATAGCCGGGGGGTTGGGGAAGCCGCACTCAGGGCCCAAATCAAAACTTGCGGCTCTCTTAAGCTGAGGGTATCGCTACATAGTTGTCAAAAAAATAAACATTTATCATTTTACTTTCACTTCACAATTATGTGGCACTTTGTATTGGTCTATCACATAAAATCCCAATAAAATACATTTACATTTTTGGTTGTAACATGACAAAATTTGGAAAATGTCAAGGGGTATGAATACTCTTTCAAGGCACTATATATTATTACATTCTTTACAGGTAATAACACTGTGCTATTAAGTTTGAATGGGATGTTTCCCATTATTATGACTAGGTGAAGATATAAAAATCTATTTTTTTCTGCTCCTCTAATTGGCGTCAGGTATATATATATATATATATATATATATGTGTAGCAGGTACTCCAAATTTAGGGGTCTTTATGTCCAAATTTAGGGGGATGACCCGAGCACTAGTATGACTCGGGCCTTCTAATTGTGCTGGACTCTGCTTTGTTGCTGTGTGCCTATGTAGAGTTCCCTGTGGTCTGCAGGTGGCGCTGCCATGTTGGGTCAGGGTTGAACCATAGGTTGCATTGGCGTGATTCTATGTCCTCTCTCGGCTACCATGCAGTGGGCTGGTTCTGCCTGCTGTGCATGCCGGGAGAGGATATAAAAGAGGCAGGCGCCATTTATTCAGAGAGAGACCCGGGGACAAGTACCCGGAGGAGGGGGGCGCATACACCGACTGAAGAGTCTCGGGCACCTTCGGCCCGAGACCGCAACGTTCCGGGTAGGCCCAGTACCTTCAACTGGGTCTACAGGCAGAACTTTCGAGTCCTAGGATGCCCGGGTGAGGGTATCCGCTCTGACCAAGAGGAAGCCAGGGGAGGATCGGTCCCATAACAGGAGATGAGTGATAGTTAGATTGCTGTCTCGGGAAAGGCCTGTTGACCTGTCGGAGGGAAGGATCCTATGCTCCGCAGAACTGACCCTGCGGAGTGCTTCTGCTCTTCGAGGACATACTGAACTTGTCCTTGGAGGATTTAAATTGCTTGTTCGAGCTCCACATCGGCTGCTAGGACCATTGAGGGACTATCCGGGTGAGCTGTACCCACACTCGGGACCGAGTGGTGATAAATCTGGGAGTTCTGTGCCTGAATCTGCTTTAGTTCAACTATTATCTCTCATCTACTCTCTCTTGCCTATCAAGCAAAGATACAAAATAAACTCAAAGTTGGAGTTTAAGTTATTTGGACATTGACTTTATTAACCACTTGCCGCCCGCCCTATGGCGGATTGACGTCGGCAAAGTGGTTGTATAATCCTGACTGGACGTCATATGACGTCCGTCAGGATTCGGTGTTATTGCGCGCCCCCGGGGGCGCGCACAGCACCGATCGGTAATGCCGCTTGTCCCCCGGACACAGCGCATACCCGATCAGGGTAAACAGCCAATTTCATTGGCTGTTTACCATGTGATCGGCTGTGTCAAATCACAGCCGGTCACATGTCCAAACAAATAGGAGGCGCGCCTTATTCGCGCCACCGGGAGCGCGCTGCGCGCCGATCGGGGATGGCGCGTGTCCCTCGGACATAGCCCATCCTCGATCAGGGTAAACTGCCAATAAAATTGGTTGTTTACCCACGTGATCGGCTGTGACCAATCACAGCCGGTCACAAGTATAAACAATGTGGCGGTTTCCAGGGATCTCTCCTTCTCTCTCTCACACACCGATTGTGTGAGGAGAGAGAAGGAGAGATCTGTGAGTCTTTTTGCGATTTTGATTTAGAAAAAATACTGTCTGCACTACACGTCCCCCCCCCAATAAAGAGAACCTGTCACAGCCCATCTGGACCTGTCATAGCCCATCTGGACCTGTCACAGCCCACCATCAGTACCGCCATCAGTACCATCTGGATCTGACAGCCCATCTGTCACACAGGCCACCAACGGTACCGCCATCAGTACCGCCATCGGTACCTCCATCGGTACCGCCATCAGTACCATCTGGATCTGACAGCCCATCTGTCACAGCCCATCTGTCACACAGGCCACCAACGGTACCGCCAACAGTACCGCCATCAGTACCGCCATCAGTACCGCCATCTGGATCTGTCACAGCCCATCTGTCACAGCCCATCTGTCACAGCCCGTCTGTCACACAGGCCACCAACGGTACCGCCATCGTACTGCCATCGGTACCATCTGGATCTGACAGCCCATCTGTCACAGCCCATCTGTCACAGCCCATCTGTCACACAGGCCACCAACGGTACCGCCATCAGTACCGCCATCAGTACCGCCATCTGGATCTGTCACAGCCCATCTGTCACAGCCCATCTGTCACACAGGCCACCAACGGTACTGCCATCGGTACCATCTGGATCTGACAGCCCATCTGTCACAGCCCATCTGTCACAGCCCATCTGTCACACAGGCCACCAACGGTACCGCCATCAGTACCGCCAGGATCTGACAGCCCATCTGTCACACAGGTAGCCATCGGTACCGCTATCACTACCGCCGCACAGTCCCGCCATAAGTACCATCACACAGGTCATCAGTAACCGGTCATTACCCTCACACAGGCTTGCCATCAGTGAGCTGTCAGTAGCACCACCAGTACCGCCATGTCGCAAAGAATGTACACACCTGAGGAGGCATATAACATCCTCGCCATGTCGGATAATGAGAGCAACGGGGAGCTCCCATTATCCGATTCTGGTTCGGAATACGAGCCAGTGGAGGGTAGTGGATCGGAGTCCGAGTCAGAGGAGGAAACCGCCCCTCCTAAAAGAGTAAGGAGATTAGGACCTAGATCAGAAGACCTGCCTACCACCAGCAGTGCCAGACCCCAGGAAGAAGAGCCGAATACCAGTACTGGAATTTCTCATCCAGCCCAAAGAATCCGGGCCCAGTCCTACCTTCCTGATGCCCTGGCAAACCCCTTATGGTTGCCTGCCAACTCAGGATTCGCTACAATCCCCCCTTTCACCGCACAGCCAGGTGTGCAGCCCAACACGTCAAATTTTTCCCAATTGGACTATTTTTATTTGTTTTTCCCCGAAGATTTGTTGCAGTACATGGTGGACCAAACAAATCTTTACGCAGAGCAATTTATTGCTGCCAACCCCAATTCGTCCTACGCCCGTATGTTTAATTGGCGACGTCTCACACTAGAGGAATTTAAATTGTTTTTGGGCCTTAGTTTTAATATGGGGCTTACAAAGAAAAGCGAAATGCATGCCTACTGGTCCACCCGCCCCATCCACCACATGCCCATATTTTCTGCTGTCATGTCCAGGACACGGTACGATATGATAATGCGCTTTCTTCATTTTAATGACAATTCGCAGTGCCCTCCCCGAAATCACCCCAACCATGACAAATTATATAAGCTTCGCCCCCTAATAAATTCTTTTTCCCAACGGTTTTCTGAAGTGTTTATCCCCGACAAAAATATTTGTGTAGACGAATCCCTTATCCACTTTACTGGCCGGCTGCAGTTCAAGCAGTACATCCCAAGTAAAAGAGCCAGGTACGGGGTAAAATTTAACAAATTGTGCGATCGAGCCACTGGATACGTGCACAAATTTCGTATTTACGAAGGCAAAGATTCCCAGCTCCACCCCCGTGATTGCCCCACATATATAGGAACCAGTGGTAAAATTGTCTGGGACCTTGCATACCCCTTGTTCAAAAAAGGATACCACATTTATGTAGATAATTACTACAGCAGCTTGCCCCTTTTCCGTCACCTGTATCGTGAACAAACCCTGGCCTGCGGTACCTTCCGAAAAAATAGGAAGGGGTTCCCACAGAATTTGCTTTCAAAACAGCTACAAAAGGGGGAAGCCGCATTCATGAGGAATGAGGAGGTGTTGGCCATGAAGTGGCGGGACAAGAAGGATGTTCATATGATGTCTACAATCCACGATGACAACTTGGTGGAGATTCAGAGAAGACGTGGCCCCATAGTAAAGCCTGAATGTGTTCATGACTACAATATGTACATGGGGGGGGTGGATTTAAACGATCAGATGCTACAACCCTATTTATCAACCCGAAAGTCAAAATATTGGTATAAAAAAGTAGCATTTCATCTCTTTAACATGGCCCTGTTCAATTCATTTGTCTGCTATCAAAAATCACCCGAAAACCAACCCACCTCCTACCTCAAATATTTTGAAGACATTGTCACTGCCCTGATTTACCAGCAAGGACCCGCCCCAGGAAGCATTCGCTCCGATAGTGTGAGTCGACTGCATGAGCCACATTTGCCCTATAGTATTCCCCCCGCAGAATCCGGAAGAAGACGCCAAAAGAGATGTCGTGTATGCTCAAGACGAGGAGTTAGAAGAGATACAAGTTATCATTGTCCCGAATGTCCCTCCCAACCTGGCCTGTGTATCGGCGATTGCTTCAAAAATTATCACCGATCTATCAGATACTAGTTCCCCTTATTAGTAACAGACTGCCATTTCCCCCTTTCTAATACCTGTGCCTGCCTGCTACTGACCCTGGCCTGTTTACCGACAATGTCTTTGCCTGCCGTTTTAACACCTTTCTGACTTCCACGTGCACCAACCTCAGCCTGTTTACCGACGATGCCTCTGCCTGCCGTTTTAACACCTTTCTGACTTCCACGTGCACCAACCTCAGCCTGTTTACCGACGATGCCTCTGCCTGCCGTTTTAACCATGTTTCTGACTTCCACGTGTACCGACCTCGGCCTGTTAATCGACCATGTTTTTGCCTGCCACTTGGACTGATCTTTGCCCTTCTACTTTAGCACAGGGGTCTCACATATGTGAGGGGCTCCAGAATAGCGTTCTGAGTACAGAAAATCAGTTTTTGGTTTTCTGTGTTCCCAGAACAGGGTCTGGTTGCCCGGAGGCTTCAAAGAGATTTGGGTGGGAGAAGCCTCTACCCCTGTCCCCCTGGCTCTTAGCTTGATGGTCCTTCCTGCTGCCTGGACCAATACTTTGGCTGTGCTGACCATATTGATGCCTGTAATGACCCAGGACTTTATGGACTATGTTTATTTCTGCTGCCTGGACCAATACTTTGGCTGTGTTGACCATTTCTCTGCCTGCTGCCTCTACTGACTATGGACAGTATTTCTGCCTGGACATCTCTGCCTGCTGCCTGGACCTGTGCTTTGGCTGTGCGGTGTCTCTGCCTGTCTATTCCTGCCTGCTGCCTGGACCGATGCTCTCCTCTGTGGACCACTGCACTACTAAAACCACAGGTAATCTTTTGTTATTTTGTATGTACCTGCTATGTGTTAGAAATATGAAGGGCCTTCAAAAATGTGATTGGTAGTCAAAAAATTATATGTGTAATTTTATGCTGCTAGAATGCCTGGAGGTGCTATTTGGATGTTGGGCCTCTGTATATGGACAGGCTGTGTAAAAGTCTCACACATGTGGTATTGTTCTACTCAGGAGGAGTAGCAGAATGTATTTTGGGGTGTAATTTTTGCTATGTGCATGCTATGTGTTGGAAATATTTTATAAATGGACAACTTTGTGTAAAAAAAATGCGTGTTCATTTTTTTTCCCACGTTTTCCGAAAACTTCTGGAAAAAAATGAAACGTTCAAAAGGCTCATTATGCCTCATAGATTATACGTTGGGGTGTTAGCTTTCCAAAATGGGGTCATTTTGTGGATGTTTCCATTGTCCTGGTGCTCCAGGGCCTTGAAAATTGAGATAGGTCATCATGAAATTATATGTGTAATTTTGCTCCTAAAATGCCTGGAGGTGCTATTTGGATGTTGGGCCTCTGTATATGGCCAGACTGTGTAAAAGTCTCACACATATGGTATTGTTCTACTCAGGAGGAGTAGCAGAATGTATTTTGGGGTGTAATTTTTGCTATGTACATGCTATGTGTTGGAAATATTTTATAAATGGACAACTTTGTGTAAAAAAAATGCGTGTTCATATTTTTCCCACGTTTTCCGAAAACTTCTGGAAAAAAAATGAACCGTTCAAAAGGCTCATTATGCCTCATAGATTATACGTTGGGGTGTTAGCTTTCCAAAATGGGGTCATTTTGTGGATGTTTCCATTGTCCTGGTGCTCCAGGGCCTTCAAAATTGAGATAGGTCATCATGAAATTATATGTGTAATTTTGCTCCTAAAATGCCTGGAGGTGCTATATGGATGTTGGGCCTCTGTATGTGGCCAGACTGTGTAAAAGTCTCACACATGTGGTATTGTTCTACTCAGGAGGAGTAGCAGAATGTATTTTGGGGTGTAATTTTTGCTATGTACATGCTATGTGTTGGAAATATTTTATAAATTGACAACTTTGTGTAAAAAAAATGCGTGTTCATTTTTTTCCCACGTTTTCCGAAAACTTCTGGAAAAAAATGAACCGTTCAAAAGGCTCATTATGCCTCATAGATTATACGTTGGGGTGTTAGCTTTCCAAAATGGGGTCATTTTGTGGATGTTTCCATTGTCCTGGTGCTCCAGGGCCTTCAAAATTGAGATAGGTCATCATGAAATTATATGTGTAATTTTGCTCCTAAAATGCCTGGAGGGGCTACTTGGATGTTGGGCCTCTGTATGTGGCCAGGCTGTGTAAAAGTCTCACACATGTGGTATCGCCATACTCAGGAGGAGTAGCAGAATGTATTTTTGGGTGTAGTTGCAAGTATGCATATGCTGTTTTCAAGAAATAACCTATCAATACAATAAGTTTGTGTAAAAAAAAAAAAAAAAAAAAAAAAAAATTCTTAATATTCCCAAGAATTGTGGGAAAAAATTACAACTTCAAAAAACTCACCATGCATCTTAATAAATACCTTGAACTGTCTACTTTCCAAAAAGGGGACATTTTGGGGGTATTTGTACGTTCCTGGATTGTTATTGTATCAAGAAATGAGATAGGCCTTCAGTACAACAGGTGTGATCAGATGTGATCAATTTTCAATGATTTGCACCCTAACTTGTAGACTCTTTAACTTTCACACAGACTAAATAATATCCACTAATTTGGGTTATTTTTACCAAAGATATGTAGCAGTATAAATATTGGCCCAAATTTATGAAGAAAAATTACTTCTTTGCAAAATTTTACAATAGAAACTAAAAAAAAGTGTTTTTTTTTCAAAATTTTCGCTCTTTTTCCGCTTATATCGCAAAAAATAAAAAACCCAGCAGTGATTAAACACCACCAAAAGAAAGCTCTATTTGTGGGAAAAAAATGATAAAAAATTTGTTTGGATACAGTGTAGCATGACTGAGTAATTGTCAATCAAAGCGTGAGAGCACTGAAAGGTGAAAATTGGTCTGGGCGGGAAGGTGTTTAAGTGCCCTGTATGGAAGTGGTTAAAGAGGGGAAAGTACAGACTCGTCTCTAAATTCTGGAGATGGGAACCAGTGGAAGGAGGTAACTCGCTGCGGGACCCAGATACATATATACCGCCTGACCTCTAAACTAGAGGACACGGGCTTGTGGCATGGGTGCCTCTTCTTTCCCCTAAGAGGAGAGGGTAGTGCTACATATATATACCGTATTTATCGGCGTATAACACGCACCCCAAGTTTAGGAGGGAATTTTAAGGAAAAAAACTTTTTAGGAGGGAAGTTTAAGGATAAAAACTTACATTTAAATGCCCATCAATGCAGCCTTATCAGTGTCCATCTGCAGCCTTGTCCATCATTGCAGAATGATCAGTGTCCATTTGCAGCCTTGTCCATCATTGCAGAATGATCAGTGTCCATCTGCAGCCTTGCCCAGTGTCATTGCAGCCTTGCCTAGTGTCATCTGCAGCCTTGCCTAGTGTCATCTGCAGCCTTGCCCAGTGTCATCTGCAGCCTTGCCCAGTGTCATCTGCAGCCTTGCCCAGTGTCATTGCAGCCTTGCCCTGTATCATTGCAGCATGATCGTTTAACCACTTAACGACCGCCCACTGTAAATATACGTCGGCAGAATGGCACCGACAGGCAGAATCACGTATATCTACGTGACTGCCTTTGTATAGTTGGGGGGTCCGATCGGACCCCCCTTCTTTACAGTGAGCGGTGGTTAACTGATCGGGAGCGATCAGGCATGAGGGGATGGCCGTTCGATTCCGGCCACCCCCTCTCGATCGCTCCCGGCGAATGAGAGAGCTTCCCCTGCCTGTGTAATGTTTACACAGGCAGAGGAAGTGATGTCATCTCTCCTGCGGTGCTCACATATACCGAGCGCCGTACAGGAGAAGATGCCAGGTTAGTGCACAAAACACTACACTGACACCAGGACACATAGGCACATAAATCGCCCCCCAGACACCCCCAGATCACCCCCCAGATCACCCCCCAGCCCCCAGCCACAGTGTCACTGATTGCAGTGACCATTTATTTACTGATCACTGCAATCAGTGACATTTGTGACTGTAAAAGTGTCACCAAAGTTTAGTTTTAGGTCCAGTGTAGCCCCCTAACCCCCCCTAATAAAGGTTTAACCCCTTGATCGCCCCCCAGATAACCCTTTCACCGCCTATCACCACTGTCGCTAAGCGATCATTTTTCTGATCGCCGCCTTGGCGTCGGTGATGCCGATCGGTAGCCAGTAATTTTTTTTAGGTTCGCCGCAGGTTTTTATAGCGTCGAGTACCCCCATATATTACCTAATAAAGGTTTAACCCCCTTGATCGCCCCCCAGGTAACCCTTTCACCCCCTATCACCACTGTCGCTAAGCGATCGTTTTTCTGATCGCTGTCTTATTGTCGGTGATGCAGATCGGTAGCCAGTTATTTTTTTTTAGGTTCGCCGCAGGTTTTTATAGCGTCAGGTACCCCAATATATTACCTAATAAAGGTTTAACCCCTTGATCGCCCCCAGGTAACCCTTTCACCCCCTATCACCACTGTCGCTAAGCGATCGTTTTTCTGATCGCTGTCTTATTGTCGGTGATGCAGATCGGTAGCCAGTTATTTTTTTTAGGTTCGCCGCAGGTTTTTATAGCGTCAGGTACCCCAATATATTACCTAATAAAGGTTTAACCCCTTGATCGCCCCCCAGGTAACCCTTTCACCCCCTATCACCAGTATTCTAATGGTGGGCATACCCACCGATCAATCTCTTTTTTCGTTCAGCCAACTGGCTGCATGAAAAAAAAATGATTACAATACATGTCCAACAAGGACCAGCAACGTACTGGTATGTTGCTGGACTTTGAATGTTTATACCAGAATGATGCCTGCGGGTTTAGGTATCATCTTGGTATCATTCTTTTCAGCCAGCGGCCGGCTTTCATGTAAAAGCAATCCTAGTGGCTAATTAGCCTCTGGATTGCTTTTACAAGCAGTGCGAGGGAATGTCCCCCCCCGGATATAAAAAGCGCCATTGGGAAATTGGGAAAGCATTTTATCACACCGATCTTGGTGTGGTCAGATGCTTTGAGGGCAGAGGAAAGATCTAGGGTCTAGAAGACCCCAGTTTTTTCAAAAAAGAGTACCTGTCACTACCTATTGCTATCATAGGGGATATTTACATTCCCTGAGATAACAATAAAAATGATAAAAAAAAATAAGGAAGGAACAATTTAAAAAAAAAAAAAAAAGCAAAATTAATAATAAAAAAAAAAAAAAGCACCCCTGTCCTGCCCTGCTCTTGCCCAATGGCGAACGCAAGCGTCGGTCTGGCGTCATATGTAAACAGCAATTGCACCATGCATGTGAGGTATCACCGCGAAGGTCAGATCGAGGGCAGTAATTTTAGCAGTAGACCTCCTCTGTAAATCTAACGGGGTAACCTGTAAAGGCTTTTAAAGGCTTTTAAAAATGTATGTAGTTTGTCGCCAATGCGCGTTTGTGCGAAATTTTAAAGCATGTCGTGTTTGGTATCTATGTACTCGGCCTAAGATCATCTTTTTTATTTCATCAAACATTTGGGCAATATAGTGTGTTTTAGTGCATTAAAATTTAAAAAAGTGTATTTTTTCCCCAAAAAATGCGTTTGAAAAATCGCTGCGCAAATACTGTGTAGAAAAAAAAAATGCAACACCCACCATTTTAATCTGTAGGGCCTTTGCTTTAAAAATATATATAATGTTTGGGGGTTCAACATAATTTTCTTGCAAAATAAAAATATGTTTTCATGTAAACAAAAAGTGTCAAAAAGGGTTTTGTCTTCAAGTGGTTAGAAGAGTGGATGTAAGCTTCCTAATGTTGTGTATAAAATGCCAGAACAGTTCAAAACCCCCCCAAATGACCCCATTTTGGAAAGTAGACACCCCAAGCTATATACTGAGAGGCATGTCGAGTCCATGGAATATTTTATATGTTGACACAAGTTGCGGAAAAAATACATTTTTATTTTTATTTTTATTTTTTTGCACAAAGTTGTCACTAAATGATATATTGCTCAAACATGCCATGGGTATATGTGGAATTACACCCCAAAATACATTCTGCTGCTTCTCCTGAGTACGGGGATACTACATGTGTGAGACTTTTTGGGAGCCTAGCCGCGTACGGGACCCCAAAAACCAAGCACCGCCTTCAGGCTTTCTAAGGGTGTAAATTTTTGATTTCACTTCTCACTGCCTATCACAGTTTCGGAGGCCATGGAATGCCCAGATGGCACAAACCCCCCCAAATGACCCCATTTTGGAAAGTAGACACCCCAAGCTATTTGCTGAGAGGTATTGTGAGTATTTTGCAGATCTCACTTTTTGTCACAAAGTTTTGAAAATTGGAAAAAAATATATATATATATTTTCTTTCTTCATTTTCAAAAACAAATGAGAGCTGTAAAATACTCACCATGCCTCTCAGCAAATAGCTTGGGGTGTCTACTTTCCAAAATGGGGTCATTTGGGGGGGGGTTTTGTGCTATTTTGGCATTTTATGGCCTTCGAAACTGTGATAGGTAGTGAGGAGTGAAATCAAAAATTTGTGCCTAGAAATCCTGAAGGCGGTGCTTGGTTTTCGGGGTCCCGTACGCGGCTAGGCTCCTAAAAAGTCCCACACATGTGGTATCCCCGTACTCAGGAGAAGCAGCAAAATGTATTTTGGGGTGTAATTCCACATATAACCATGGCATGTGTGAGCAATATATCATTTAGTGACAACTTCTTGTAATTTTTTTTTTTTTTGGTCATTATTCAATCACTTGGGACAAAAAAATAATAATATTCAATGGGCTCAACAGGCCTCTCAGCAATTTCCTTGGGGTGTCTACTTTCTAAAATGGGGTCATTTGGGGGGGTTTTGTGCTATTTTGGCATTTTATGGCCTTCAAAACTGTGATAGGTAGTGAGGAGTGAAATCAAAAATTTGCGCCCTTAGAAATCCTGAAGGCGATGCTTGGTTTCCGGGGGCCCGTACCCGGCTAGACTCCCAAAAAGTCCAACACATGTGGTATCCCCGTACTCAGGAGAAGCAGCAAAATGTATTTTGGGGTGCAATTCCACATATAACCATGGCATGTGTGAGCAATATATCATTTAGTGACAACTTTTTGTAATTTTTTTTTTTTTTTGTCATTATTCAATCACTTGAGACAAAAAAAAATAATATTCAATGGGCTCAACATGCCTCTCAGCAATTTCCTTGGGATGTCTACTTTCCAAAATGGGGTCATTTGGGGGGGTTTTGTACTGCCCTGCCATTTTAGCACCTCAAGAAATGAGATAGGCAGTCATAAACTAAAAGCTGTGTAAATTCCAGAAAATGTACCCTAGTTTGTAGACGCTATAACTTTTGCGCAAACCAATAAATATAAGCTTATTTACATTTTTTTACTAAAGACATGTGGCAGAATACATTTTGGCCTAAATGTATGAATAAAATTGAGTTTATTTGATTTTTCTTATAACAAAAAGTAGAAAATATCATTTTTTTTCAAAATTTTCGGTCTATTTCCGTTTATATCGCAAAAAATAAAAATCGCAGAGGCAATCAAATACCATTAAAAGAAAGCTCTATTTGTGGGAAGAAAGGGACGCAAATTTCGTTTGGGTACAACACTGCATGTCTGCACAATTTACAGTTAAAGCAGCGCAGTGCAAAATTCTGAAATCACCTCTGGTCCTCTAGCTACCAAATGGTCCGGGGCTTAAGTGGTTAAAATGTACAGCTGCGGCACCGAGATAGCCAGAGCCGGATGTCCTGTGTACTCGGCTGTACTCGGCTCCTCTCGCAGTCCAATGGCGGGACTGGGCGTGACTGCGAGCCGAGCCTAGCCTAGCCTCGGCTATGTGTATATCGGCAGCGCGCTCTCCTCTCCCCCTCACAGACCGCGGGGATCGGCGAATAACACGCACCCACGATTTCCCCCTGATTTTCAGGGGAAAAAAGTGCATGTTATACGCCGATAAATATGGTGTATATATATATATATATATATATATATATATATATATATATATAAAGCCTTGTCAATAAAAGTATTGAATTGAATGTCTCATTTCATTCTAGTGTTAAATACATTTTTATATTATTAGTGCTATGTCTATAATGTGTTTTGAATGATTTTCATTATTTTCTAATTAATTGTTAAGCTGGTTGTCTGGTTCTGTGATCTAGTAGGCTGGAACTATAAATTAAATTGGGTCAATTGTTTAAGCTTAGAATTTTGATAATTGTGAATATACTGAAGTGTAGATATACTGTAAAATCATAGATTTAGTATTAATGTATGCTTTTCCTTTACCTGGAATTATGGTTTTAAAATTATGAATAATATGTTGTAGTTTTTATTAATAAACAGTAGGGTAGTGGTTTCATTTGTTTCTATTTTATTGTGATTGACTATACTGTATGATACACTTGGAGATCAAAGATTATTGTTACAGTGTTGCTTGTTGGTAAATTCACTGCGGCTAAGAGAGATTAAACACAGAATACTAACTTTATGCTGTTGTGTGAAGTTAGTGCTTGAGATTGGCCACTGACTGTGAACTGGTGGGAATTTACCATGAGAATCATCCACCCAGCTCATTGAGGTATGCTGGGAGAAGGCAGTGTGTTTCAGATCTGGATATGAGGACTGTCTCACTGCGCTTTTCACTCTATGATTAAGCTCCTTTTGGGAGTGAAATAGGTTGCTTGCACCAGGTGGACTTGTCTGGGCATTGGTTTATTTCAATAAACCTAACCTTAGTTTTTATGGTGAGCGGCTATTTTCCCCTCTTTTTTTCCGGAGGAGTAGTGTACTGAATGCGAAGCCTCACAAGATTGTGGGTTGCCTGCGTTGTGACTCTGGGGAACAGGAGAGGGGGTGAAGCCTGTAGTGGAGCACAATCTTTTTTTAAGTAAATTAGTCCAAACCACTTATCCTTGCTGGCAGCATTAGTTTGAATTTTACTGACTTGGCCCTATATTATCAAATGTTTTTACTGTATGCATTCGTGTTCTGTGTACACCCTGCCCTCTTATAAACAAAGAAATTATTTTTGCTTGATATGCATAATGTAAATCATGCATATTCAGTATGAGGCACAATAAAGTAGGCTCAAACTATATCTTAGACAATACAACCTATTCACAAACAACAGAACACTAAAAGCTTAGGTCTAATTTTCTGCCAGAATATGACAGCATGGGGGAGATATACTAAAACTGCTACACACAGAATCTGGTGCAGCTGTGCATAAAAACCAATCAGCTTCTAACTACAGCTTGTGCAATAAGGCTTTGACACTAAAACCTAGAGGCTGATTGGTTACTATGCACAGCTTCACCAGATTCTGTGTGCACCTGTTTTAGTAAATTCCCCCCCCCCCCCATATGACATAGTGCTACAATAGCTTGCTTTCAAACTACAAGTGTTATGTTACTATCCCTAATGCCCAGTGAGATACATGCTCTGTTTATGGCCATGTTGGTATCTAACATCTTTGTTTTGTCCACCAGGAGTTGCTGGTCAATCACCCTTTGAACAAGATTTCTCGCTGGAACAGTGGCAATACATACTTCCAGATGACAACTGGAAGCCTTGTGAGAGACAACAAGATCCTGTGTGAGACTTCATTGGTATGTATACATCGTGTCTCTGTAACATTATAACCAAAAACAAAGGTTTTAGCCCTTTCCAGTGAGAAAAAGTGTGATAGGACAGAATGAAACTGTCCTGGCAGGTGTAGATCGGCATCATATACCAAATATGCTAGGCTCACATGTCTCACCACTTTGAATTCGCTTGTGTAAGCAACCAGAGATGTGGCATTGTGAACAGGCAATCTATTGGCAGTTCTACTTGTCTCTCCATTCTACACTAAGTTCAGCACAGGGATGTGGTGGTGTATAGATATTGGAATTCGGCTTGTATAGAGTTCAGTGTCCAGTAATTAATTCAAGTGACTTATGTGGCAATAGTATGTGATTTCCATTTATTCAGTCCAGACATACTTGCTGTCCAAGGTACATAAGGGACACAGGGTGATCGAGAAATCCAGTCTGATCTGTACTAATCAGACTCACTGTACAACCACACTGGAATGTTGTGTGTGTGTGTATATATATATATATATATATATATATTTTTTTTTTGGTCTCATTTTGTTGTGTACTCTTTGCTGGGTCGTTTGGGCTGTGGCTGTATTCCATTGTCCTATTGTCTGTCTGCCTTGGATATTATAGGATGTGTAAGAGTGTTTGCTGTGAGGAGGGAGGGAGGGGTATTCCTCCAACAGCTCTCCCTGCTGATTGGACAGTCTACCCCACCCAGAATGCAAAGGGGGGGTTCCCGAGTATTACCTGTGTTCCTGTGGTTTTCAATAAAACAGTTCGTGTTGAGCAACCAAATGAGTATTGCCTTGTTTATGGTTGTCAGCGGTTGGAATATCTGATATCTATATTCAGACTGGGAGGAAGCGGTATATGACGAAAGCACTCAAGCGGAGTGTGGGACATTTCGTTTTTTTTGCACTTATAGAATAGTTATAGAAAAACACTTTCAATGGTATATTTAACAGACAAAAAGGATGCAAATATAAGAAGTTAATTTTTACAGTTCATATACACTTTATGCTCTTATCAGCATTTGTTTATTTTGTTTTGGGTATATTGTTTTTAAGGTCCCACTAACTCCAGTTTATAACATTTTGATTTGATAATGTTGTAGTATTTTGTTGCTGTTGGTGCATCTTTAGAGGACTTCTGTTTTCCTATTTGCAATGATAATATCTTTATCTTTGTTTAACGCCAACCCTTTCTACGCTCTTTTCCTATCTTGCATCATTTCTGATTAGTCATTTAAACGGTGTAGTGTATGTTTGTTCTGAAGAGTGTTGACAAGAAATTATCACTGCTTCTGAAAAAGATTCTTTCTATTTTTACTTGGTATTAATATGCTAATTATTATCCTGCAGGGCTATAAAATGGATGACCTGTTGACATCGTACATCAACTACTTTCTGTTAAAGCAGCAAAATTCAAAGGATCCATAGTGCAGCTGTTCTGAGACCTCTAAATATACTCAAACTGAGAAATGAATTGTAGCCAATCCGTGCCTGATGCTGAGTTCAAAATAAAACATGGCAGTCGGAATGGTGACTACAGAAACCAGTCTATCCTTAAATCACCAGCTGGCACCAGCATCTGTCTTATCTGTACTGATAAACATTAGTGCCTAGTGTTGTATTCAGTTAAATGAAGAGAGAAATCTATTTTGTGACAGGCCATCTGGGAGACTTTTGTAATGTCTTTTATTTTACACTGATTAGCACAAGAAATATCTGTTCATTGACAAATAATTGCCAGTCTCCAGCAAAGCAGATGTGCAATGTCTGCCCTTTCTACAGAACATCCCTGTGCCACATCAGTGCCAGAACCAGTAAATGTCACAAACAATTTAAATTCTTAAAGGAGTTCTATGGTCACAGCATACAGCATTAATATTTATAACACCAGCATTGTAAATTGCAATACAGTCAGTAGGTATTTTTGACAATCTAATATATGCTTACTTGAAAAAGCTCCTTTCATGCTGCGAGCACTGCCTGTCTGCAGGTTATCTCTTTCCACAACTTCCTGAATTCCATGCATACTATACTTATCTGCTTTTTAATTTTGATTGCTAAGGACTACATGTCTCATGGTATCTTGCTCTCTGCAAGCTGTGATTCCCGTACTTATACTGCCTTCTGGAGCTCCTCCTCTCAGCACATCTGTTCTTCAGAAGGCAGGTTCTGTGAAATCTGTGACACAGCAGTGCCAACTTACAGGGCATACTGAATACATGTCAGAAATCAAAGAAGTAATTGTGTGGGGATCTTCACAAAGTTTACAAACTTCAAAATCATTCCGATTGTAAGGAGAAGGCTAGAAATAATTCAAATGCAATGTTTAAATGAATATATGATTTTAAATTTTGATCATAGATACACTTTAAGCACGTATAGCATTATAAGTAAGCAAGTCATCCACCAATTCCCTGCATCAAACTGCCAGATGATTCAGAAAACCTCTCCCCCTTGTAGCAAAAGAAGACTTAAGTTCTGGCTATAGAATGCAACACATGTCGCAAATACTTCAACAGCTGTCACCTGGTAGTCTACAGGACCTTTCATTTATTCAAGCTTACATATTGCTTTCAAGTAAATCTCCAGCTGGTAAGTAATTGCCAGGAAAGCAGGCAGTATCTGCCCTTCCAAATAGTAATAATACTGATTTGCATATATCACTGCAATTACCAGCCCCCACACAGTACAGCTATTAAGCAACCTACCTTCAGGACACCTCCCGTGACTTGGCACCTTTTGCCAGCAACCATTTTGCTGTGAGTTTGGAAGCCTTATATGCTGGTGCCTTTATTAGAAACAACCTATGCAACAAGCATACAATCTAACAGTACATGACAGGTAATAGGATTTGTTTATGTGGCTAATTCAACAATAAAACAGTTTTGAAATATACATGTGTAATCATTAGTCTGTTCTCTGTTATTTGATTTATATACTGAAGGTCACTGCACACTACAGTAGTTCAAAAGGCTATTAAACATCAACAAGGAGTTCCATTACTATATAAGGGCATAAGACCTCAGATTGGGTACTTTCACACTGGTCAGAGAACTCAGAGAACTCTGAGTTGCGTTATCTTGTGTAATGTGTAAAAAGTTGTATTGTTCACCTTTTATGGAAAGTGTAGACTTTAGATTTAAATTAGGAAATCAGGGTGCCAGTGTTCTTCCTAATTTATTAAACTAATACCTTAAAAAATCTAAAAGGATTGGACTGCTAGCTGCTTACCTAAGTTTTTTTCTAATGCCTTAGGAGGTTGGCCATCTTTTCTTCACCTCTGATGGTAAAAGTCTAACCATTTATTTGCTACCTTTTTGTTTATTTTATTTTTTAACTTTCTGTAATCAAGATTCCTTGCTAAATTGTTTTATGAGCTGGTCTCTGCACAGTAGCTATTAGGATCACCATTTCCTCTGTGGGGCTAGCCTGGAAGTTACCTATGGGCACTGGGTGGGTGCTTTCCAGCCCTTGTTCTTGTAACTAATTACTTTCTAATCCCTCTCCCCTTTATCCAAAACTAAAAAAATGTTTGCCTGTAGGTATACTTTAACCTAAGGTGACCTGATTTTTAAAATGAAATCCGGGGACATTTTTTTTTTTTTTACTAGTAATTCCGGCAATCAGCAACTCTCTGCCCGTTGCCGCCGCCCCGCCTCACAGCCTGTCAAGTCTTACTCTCCAGGCCCCGGCTACTACTTGCTGGGGAGCGGAGGAAGATCACTCCGCTAGGGAAGGCAAGGAGATAAGCAGGCAGGTGGCTGGCCGGGACTTGAGCCAAGGCAGAAGAACATGCAAGTGAAGCTGAATGGGTATGTGCTCGAAACTGAAGAAATATTCACTCCGCTCCGACCAGCACATGATCATCAGAAAGGGGCACAGATAATGGAAAAAAATACACCCCCCTAAGCTAGTAGGAGCGGCAGAGCGGGGGTGTAATTATTTTTTTTTTTTTATTCTGCACTGACTGTCTTTGAAATTGCCCCAGCCCCTGTTCAAATCCAATCTGGGGACAAAACCGGGGACAGACTTGGTCCGGGGACAGTGTCCTCAATCCGGGGACTGTCCCCCTGAAACTGGGGATGTCTGGTCACCCTACTTTAACCACTTCCCGCCCGCCATATAGCAGAATGAGAGCCGGAACGTGGTTTCATTTCATCAGTGCTGCCTATCAAAGCCATCTATCAGTGCCCATCAGTGCTGTCTATAAGTGCCCATCAGTGTTGCCTATCAGTGTCCATCAGTGCCACCTATCAATGCCCATCAGTGTAGCATATCAGTGCCCATCAGTGCTGCATATTAGTGCTTTATCATCAGTGCCAACTCATTAGTGCTTGTCAGCGCAGCCTCATCAGCGCCCATTAGTGAAGGAGAAAACTTACTTATTTACACAATTTTATAACAGAAACAAAGAAAAAATATTTTTTTTTTCAAAATGTTCTGTATTGTAGGCTCTATTTGTGGGAACAAAATTATAAAAATGTTGTTTGAGGACCGTGTTGCATGACTGCGCAATTGTCATTTAAAATGCAACAGCGCTGAAAGCTAAAAATTGGCCTGGCCAGGAAAGGGGGAAAGTGCCCTGTATTGAAGTGGTTAATGCATAGATTGCATAAGACCCCTTTCACACTGTAGCCGTTTTTCAGGCGCTTTAGCGCTAAAAATAGCGCCTGAAAAAAGCCTCATCTGCAATCCCAGTGCGAAAGCCCGAGTGCTTTCACACTAGGGTGCTGCGCTGGTAGGATGTCAAAAAAAGTCCTGTAGGCAGCTTCTTTGAGGCGCTTTAGGAGCGGTGTATACACCGAGCGCCCCTTCCCATTGAAATCAATGGACAGCGCCGCCAAAGCGCCTGCAAAGCTAGCGGGGTTAAAAGCGCCCCGCTAGCGCCCAAAAAACGCTAGTAAAGCGCCGCTAGTTTTAGCGGCACTTTACCTGCGTTTTTCAGGCGCTGGCAGTGTGAAAGGGCTCTTAAAGTGGAGGTCCACAGTGAAAAAATCTTTACATTAAAAATTCTAAAAAAAAAAAAAATTATAGAAAAAAAATAATAATTATACTCACCCTAAATGCCTGTTGCTTTGCGGAAGTCCCCTAATCTGCCTCTAATGTTCCTCTTCTCCATCCGCGGTGGGTCTCCTTCCGCTTCCTCTTCTTGTGAATGGGCCGCGCTGCCTTCTGGGAACTGTGTGTATACCAGGAGGCAAGCCGCCCATTCACAAAGCGCCGTGCGAGTGGCGCATGCGCAGTAGGAAACGGGCAGTGAAGCCTTACGGCTTCACTGCCTGTTTCCCCTACTCAGAATGGAGGAGCCGGGACCTGCCAGCAGCGATCGATCGCCATGGCAGGACCGACATCGCGGACGAGTAGGACAGGTAAGTGTCCTTATTAAAAGTCAGCAGCTACACTGTTAGTAGCTGCTGACTTTTTTTTTTTTTTCCTGCACCTCCGCTTTAAGGTAAAAAAAAAAAAAAAAAACGTCTGCATTTAGAACCTCTTTAATTTGGCATGCTAGGTTTGACGGGGGCTGTCTGTCAAATTTGGCAATTAAAGTCAATTGGGCACCACACAATTGCAAGCTAAACGGCATGATGTTTTTATGTCAAAAATCCCTAATCCGCTGTAAAAACAGCAAAAAAAAAGTCAGGTGGTGGCAGGATCACCTCCTGAACCCTGGAAGTGGCTCCTCTGCTGCTTGGCTCTGCCCACTGCGAATTTCTTTTTCTGAGGGCAATAGAAACTATTGCCCATGTGAAAGAGGTCCAACTCAATGGGGCGGTTTTCTAAAGCGGGAGCAAAGAAAGTTGAAGCAGTGTTGCTATCTAAGAACCAAACAGGTCTCTGTAAATACAGAAAAGTGGCTATGGGTAACTGACCCATTTATGTTCATGATTTTGTAATTTTTCTCCTAACACATTGAGGGGAATTTAATAGGAGTGAAACCAGAAGCCAGAATCTGGAGCAGTAATCTGTTTCTAGCTTTAATTTTCAAAGCGTATCTGAACAAACTGAAGCTAGAAGCTAATTGGCTACTATGCACAACAGCTTCAGATTCTGGCCTTCCCCCTCAGTGTGTCCTACCCTGTAAGTGTAAGGCAGTGACGTCTCTTGGTCTTTGCAAAGTTATTTTAATGGCTACAGGTAACCTCTAAAAGAGACATCTCTTACTGATGCTACTTGTATTTCCTACCTAAAGCTCCGTGTTCTGCCTTGCATGACCAGAATGCTGTTTGGCAAAGTGTATGCAGCTGTGCTGGACAGCAGAACAAGATGAGTATGTGTGAAGCCAGCACATGACAGGGGCTCTCTGATAAGGGGGTTATTATTGGTAATGGCACACAAGGAATGATAGTTTCATCTGACAAAAGTCATAGCCCCCTCTAGCATGTCCCCCCAAGTAACTATGGCAACAGTGCACTCATCCATTCCCCAGACACACTCCTCTCTTTGTCCTATTGTGAAAAATGCTGCTGTTCCAATGTGATTGAGGGGCGAGGGAGCGGACAGAAATGTGGGGGCACCCTCCTCTCTATTCAAAGAACTGGATAGCCTACCCTAACAGAGACGCACAGTCCTACTTAAACTAGGACACGCGGATCAGAGATCATCATCTATTAAGTGAGGAACTGGGCTTGAAGATTTGAGTGAGCTTGTAAGTATGCTATTACTTCCAGTGAGTACACATCGCTATGTTAGGTGTATAATAGTACAATACATGTAATATGCGACAAGTATGAACGTATTTTTTACCTGGGGTTATATTTTCATTACATTTGTGCTGTATGTTGAGATTACTATATTATTATTTTGCAGACCATTCATTTTCATAGTTCTGATTATGTGTGCACAAGTTTATGAATAGCGAGATAGGCACAAATAATCTATATTAGACAAAATTTCAATAGGAACCTTTACAACTTTTTTTTAGTTTTAGTTTATTAACGGCAGTTAACATTTTTATTTAGAAGCAGCCTGGATTTTTAATAATCTGTGTATTTTCCTTTTCATTTTGACACTGGGCAGCACAGTGCCTTTGTGGATGGCACTCCTGCCTTGCAACACTGGGGTTGGTTCAAATCCCCTCTTAGATGTTATTTGCATGGAGTTTTCATGTGCCCTCTGTGCTTCTGTGGGTTTCCCACCACACTCCAAATACATGTTGGCAGGTAATATAGCCCTAGTATGTGTGTGTGTGAATGTATACATGGGAGATAGGGACCTTAGATTGTAATCTCCTTAAGGGCATGAAATAATGTGTATATCTAATATGTAAAGCGTTGTGTAAATTATTGGTTATATAAATGCCTGTAATAAATAAATATTTGGAAATCAATAGCAGAATACAAAGGAATGGGGCATGATTATTTAATGATAATTTTTAATGATGGAGAAAAAAAAATCCACATTAGTTGATGTGCATTTAATGTACAATATCATACTATTTATAAATGTAACAAGAATTTATGTCCATTCCATATATTTACAGTATAATGCTCTCTCTTTTTATACATATACAGTGTGTGTATATAGATATATATCTATATACACACACATTTATATTTATATACGGTATATCTACAATGTATATATTACGACCAGATATAATTGGTTCAAATCATATATAGCACACTAAAAAAGGTTTAATCTAGCTAATATTTCAGCTTTTTGTGGAAGCTGGATTGTTGAGTCACCCATAGGTTTAGCGGTCTTTGGAACTGTACTGTAGTAGTGCGAACACTTCCAGCCTTTCACAACATCAAAGGCAATAAACAGCACTCTCCTCATTGAATTTATCATTTTGTATAATGTAAGACTTAAAGGTAAAAGAGAAGAGCACTATGAACTGTTGCAGGGAGATGTCATCATTGGGATCTATGATATTGCCAGCTAGCAATTTACTCACAGCACTGTATAACTAAAATGTGTGCTTTTTGATGGACCAACCCTTTAACTGAACATCCTAATGGTAACTTTTTTTTACACCTTAAAGCAGAGCTCCACCCTAAAGTGGAACTTCCGCTCATCGGAACCCTCCCCCCCTCTGGTGTCACATTTGGCACCTTTCAGGGGGGAGGGGGGTGCAGATACCTGTCTAAGACAGGTATTTGCACCCACTTCTGGGAGTCCTCTCTGTGGGTATTCTGCGGGTAGTACGTCACTTCCCGCAGAATACCCGTTGTGTTCTGGGAAACACTCGGCTCCCAGAACACAACGGGGACCAGTGAGAACGGCGCAGCGCGACTCGCGCATGTGCCGTTGGGAACCGGGCAGTGAAACCGCAAGGCTTCACTGCCTGGTTCCCTCACCGAGGATGGCGGTGGGGGCAGCAGAGTGACGAGCGATTGCTCGTCTTCTGCTGCCGACGTCGCTGGACTCCAGGACAGGTAAGTGTCCTAATATTAAAAGTCAGCAGCTGCAGTATTTGTAGCTGCTAGCTTTTAATATTTTTTTTTCAGGGGAGCTCCGCTTTAAAAATACATTTATTTTGATCATTCAGAAAAAATATATGTTTATGATTGATATGATTGATTGTCATAGGTTACTGCACTTGATATACAACTATTTTACATGCTAACTGGGTGATGAACTATTCATTGCTGATAAAAAGTGTATGTATACACAAAACTTCTCCCAGACAGGAAGTTAGGTAAATTATCTCTAATTAAGTCAGGGATAGCAATAAAACCTGACAGGGGTTGTAACTCTTCCCTGCTTTATAAAAAAAAAGCCTATCATTAAACATGTGTCCGTTGTCATATATCAATTCTGTACATATAACAATGGGTTAAGTCTTTTGCATCTTCAGCCCCTTGAGCACCTTTCACATGTTAGGAAATTGAATGCAATAACTCCATATCATTGGTATTTCATATATATTAAACACCAATAGTGTATACCCATCCAGTGGTCAAGCCATTTATATCTTTAAAATAATGCGTGACATATATTCACACATGACAATAATGCTATATAACTATATTTATAAATTCTACTAGGATAAAACTGATTCTATAATACAACTTTAGCCCCAAGACCCAAAGTAACCAGGCCAAAATAAATTGTAGTCAATGTTAGTACTTCCTTAGCCTTCGTGCAAAACTAAAAGGTTCCTAGGATTATACAATATCCACAAAGTGGAACATTTATAGTGAGCAACACAACCCAAAGGCTTTTAAAATAATGCAGAATCCCCAACATGACTCACTCCAGTATATGCCAAACATGCTGTTTTTCCTTATACCTCTCAAAGAACTCTTGTGAAGGGTTTGCTTTAATGTCAATTGTATGTAATCAGAAAGGCAGAGAGCATTTTGTATCAGGAGCAGAGCATTTTGTACCTACCTGTCATGTTGAACATTACTGAAAATGCCTTTATGTGTGTTGTTTGTCCAAAACAAAACCTATTGGGTAATACAAACAGTCAATATTAGCATGTTCTCATTTACATACTTAAAATGATTGCAAAGGCTAAAGGTTCTTTATCTAACTCTACAGGAAGTAACCCCCCCCCCCTTATTACTTACCTGAGCCTGATCTTGATCCAGCGCTGCTCCCTCTCTCTCCTCACAAAACTCAAGGGCAGCAGCAGGAACCACTGGCTTCTGCTGCTGTCAAACAAATCCTGTGAGGTGAGGCAGAGCAGAGAGCCAGCAACTGACAGTCACCACTCTCTGCACAGAACTGAGTGATCAGTGGTGTTTGATCGCTCAGTTCTTGGGGTTTTTCTGGCAGGGAACAGCTGCAGCTGGGATCGGATTGCTTTTACCGAACTTTTCCTTTAAAATCAGGAGATTGTAATCCTCAAGGTAGAGAGAGTATAAGGGAGCTTTTTGTACCTGCTGGCATAGTTCTGATATCCCCCAAGCTGAATATAACATATACCAACTATGATTCCCAAATAAGTATAGTATACCATGTTTGGCACACAATTAGAAAGCATGTTTGGCACACAATTAGTTACAATTGACTGCTCACTGGTACTGTTCCTAAATCCTTCCTTCCAGTCATAAAATCTGTATAATGAGCTCATTGTTAAAATTCTCAGTGTTGCAGGGAGTTGTAATGAAATGCATGTTAATTTGAATTATGCCTGGGGACACAGTACTTGATAATAAGGCTTTATGAGCATTTTTTTTTTTTTTTTTTACCACTAAAGAGACAGAATTGTCTCAAAAGTCTGCACCCTATTTCACCCAGCTAGCCAATAAAAGCCAAACACTACACAACTCAGGTTTATAGTAAGATAGGGAGTAGTAGGGAGTAAGCACTATTTAACAACCTGTGAATATACACACAGATTTTAGCAATTTGTTTTCTACTGCTTTCTCTAAGATTGATTGGTACTTGAGATGTCCAAATGTGCATGTTTATGACAAGATCCTTTAGAAGACAGATCTTTTAGAATGTACATATTTCTATGTCCTTGGTTAGCTTTAATAGGATCCTAATGCAGTTATGAGTAAATGTGTAAAATGCAAATAATTTAATTGAATGCCAATTATTACACTGCTACTCAATGTCTCTATTTTTTTTCTAGTGGGTCGCCTAAAATAGTTGAAGATGAGTGGTTCACAGAACAAAATGTTTACAAATTCCTCTGTATTTGCTTTGGTGGATCCATGTGTACAGGAAACCTGGTTGGAGAATGCTCTTCTGTCTGTTTGCTACCTGATGGGCCTTTTTGTAGGAGGCCTGGGAAACATCCTAGCTCTCTCACTGTTTGCACGAGATCGCCAACCCAAATCACCATCTGACATCTTTCTCCTCCATCTTGCCCTTTCAGACCTCTTCCTACTTCTCAGCCTTCCCAACAGACTCTTCTATCATCTCTCTGGAAATAACTGGCCTTTTGGCTCACTGGCTTGTAGACTGTCTGGCTTTGTTTTCTACTTAAACATGTATGCCAGTCTGTACTTTTTAGCAGGGATAAGTATTGATAGGTACTTGGCCATCGTGCACCCTCTCAACTCTGTCAAGATTAGAAAGCCCTTACATGCTCATGTTGCATGTGGCTTTTTGTGGGCTGTTGTTGCATTCGCTACAGCCCCATTACTGTTAGGCAGAGGAGCATCAATGGAAGAAAATATTTGCCGTTTATTGTATCGAGAAACACCATCTTTAAGGGCGCTATCCTCTCTCAGTGCAGCTTTTGCCATCCCCTTCTTGGCCACAGTCATTTGCTATGGACTTATTTTAAGGCGTCTTAGAAAAGGAGGTGACAGGAAACCAAAGGAGCGTGCAGTAAAGATGGTTCTGCTGGTCTTAACGATATTCCTGATCTGCTTTGTTCCTTACCATCTCAGTCGTACCTTATACCATGTTTTGATGCCTGGTGGTGAAAGCACAGATGTGTCATCTTCTTGTGATTTAAGGCAAGGATTGGCAATGGCTAACAGATTTACCTCCTGCCTTAGCACCCTTAATGCTGCCCTAGATCCTCTGGTCTATTTCTTTGCTGTCAAGAAGTTCCGTCAGAGTCTTGTTCAGTTTCCATGCAGACGGGATAGGAGAGACAATGAAAAAAATCGTGAGGAAGGCCGCACAGAGGACAGTTCACTCAGTGCCAAGACAGAAGTATAACAAAAAGGTTGCAGATGACAACGACAAAAGAGAATTAAATCACAAACCGTAAGATTTTGCCCTTATGCATTAGAGGAAGAAAAATAAAAAAAAAAGCCTGATTTTTGGGTAGTGAAGGCTGAAAATCACATCATGTGGCAAATTTTGGAGGTTTAAAAAGCTACAAAGACAAACCACTTAATGCCTTAAACCACTAGTTTTCAGAGAGAGGACAAGTACCACTGACTATACAAACATTCAGTGTAACGTCATCCCCAGAGGAGCTACTGAATCTAATGTCTCTATGTAATTGGAGATGGCACACCTGGGACACCCAGCACTTACACCTTGGGCGCTTTAACAATTTGAATAGTAACAATCTGCAAAAAGACAACTAGAATGTCAAGGAGCACACAAGCAACACAGCAATATATTGTGTATGGAGGGAATAATAGCTAAGCACTAGAAATAATATTTTCTAGAAATATGCAACTGTATGTGTAGCCTATGCTTAATATCAAGAGGGAAAACAAGGCTAATTATAGCGGCCAAACAGTCCTTTCCTCACTGGCAAGTGGTAGATGAGATAAGCAAGTTGGCAAGCAGCGGTGGGGCCCTTTCAGAAATAACACAGTCTAGGGAAGAAAGTCAGCTTGCTGAAGTTTGAGCTCTTACCAGTCCCACGCATATTTCCAGAATCTCTATGCATTCACACAGATTCAGTATTGGTATAACTTTAGCCATCAGCAGGGGGATGGGAGGCTCTACCAGGCAGTCCAGCCATACAAGGTGTTCACCGAATACCTTACACTCTCCCAGCGAGTAGGCTCACAATTTCCAAGCCAAAGAAATCAAACAGCAGCTTGTGCCTTGGCTTCCTGGAAGTGTCTTCGGGTGGCAGCCACTCACAACAGGGTCCCAGGATCTCCAGCGGTGGGGTACCTTACAGATAGGCAGCTAAGCCCCCGCACACTCCTGAACCCTCTTGGCACGTGTGTCCTCAATCCTCTGCCTCATCCAGCTCCTCCTTCTCTCTCTTAGATAGAATCAGAAAGTGGCTGCCCCCAGTGGTCTCCTTAAAGATGGCTGCCGCATTTCTTTATTATTGAATGTTCAATTAATGGTCTTCTTAAAGATGGCTGCTGCATTTGTTCACAAACAACGGTTTAATATAACTCTGTCAATTCCATAGAAGAATAATGCAGCGACAACAGGAGGAAAAGCAAATGTCTGCAGCTATAAATCTTGGCTACATCAGCCGAATCCTAAATGTATTTTTTTTTTGCAATATAAAAGGGTTTGAAGAGGAAACTTAATTTTACAAAGTCATGTGATATATCAGTAATGTTATAGGTAATAGATGCCAATAGCAAATATATCATCATAACAGCCCATGGGGCAAGAGGGACCTAATGCTTGATCCCCTTGTGCTCCTTCTTTCCCCTAACAAACCCTAAGGCTTTACTCGGACAGGCATTGCTGTGAAAACCCCTTGCTTATCTCACATCTTACACATAGCTGCATTAGAAGATGTGATTACATGCAGACCCATACATATGGACCAGGCCTTTTTCTGACACTCTTTGTTTACAAGTAATCAGTATTTTTTTGCTAGAAAACGACTTAGAACCCCCAAACATTATATATATATATATATATATATATATTTGCAGAGGCCCTAGAGAATAAAATGGCGGTCGTTGCAACTATTTATGTCACACGGTTTTTGCGCAGCGGTATTTCAAACGCAATTTTCTTCGGAAAAAATACACTTTAATTAAAAAAAAACAACTAAAATGTTATGCTTTAAAATTGCGCAGAATGGCGCCAAACTGCGGTACTTAAACATTTCCATAGGCGATGTTTTAAAAAGTTCTACAGGTTACCAGTTTAGAGTTACAGAGTAGGTTTGGTGCTAAAATTATTCCCTCGCTCTCACGTTCGCAGTGATATCTCACGTGTGATGCGAACACCGTTTACATATGTGGGTGTGACCTACGTATGCATTCACCACTGCGCACGGGGAGACGGAGGCGCTTTAATTTTTTTTTTGTTTTCACGTTTTTTTCATTTTTACACTATCCCTTTAAAAATATTTTTTTATCACTTTAGTTGCTATTGCAAGGAATGTAAACATTGGGATAACAATATAGCATGACAGGTCCTCTTTATGGAGAGAATCTCTCCTCTACCCTTTAAAGCAAAAGTAAATGGGGCCAGAACCAGAAGTGAAATCATGACGTCGCTCCGGTCCTACTAGGGCATAGAGATGAGCGGAGGCCATCTATTCTTTGCTTATCTCTGTGCTCAGCCACCGCCAGCACTGGATCGGTTTTTGGGCTTCCCAATCAGCCAGGTAAACCTGAAAACCACAGAAAAGCAGCGGGGGGCGACCCCCTTCTTAAAGTGATCCAGCAGAGAATCAACCATTTGGACCACTTTTATGAAAAAGACTGAAGCCTGAGGAAAAAAAATAATATAGGGTTATGGCATCTAGCTGCAGCCATAACCCCAGTTTTAAACGTCAAAATCATGACGTATTTTCCCAGTTAGGCGATCAGCAAGAGGTTCTAGTGATAGTAAACTCCTGCATCTGATTTTTACCTACAGGAAAGCTTATAATAAACTTACCTGTAGGTACAATGAATATCTCCTAAACATGCACCATTTTGGAGATATTCCAGTGAGCAGCAGCAGGTGACGTCACCTGCATTCCTTCAGAGCTTTGTGCAATGGATTCCACGTGGGAGTGACGTCATTGTGGCTCAGCCATTCAAGAATGGAAACCTCTGCAGTGGTGACAAAGTGCTACTGGATGGCTTTGTTTCAAGGTCAGTCTTTTATAATGTACTAGTATGGGATGCATACTAGCACATTATGCCCCCTTACCTTGCAAGGGGAAATTTGTTTTTACTACCACTTTACATAGATTTTTTTATAATACTATTTTATTAAAGGTTTAATAGGTAGAATTGGATGTCAAAAAGAAAAGCCTATGTAGTAATATATGTATATATTCAAGTGCAGAAAAGATAACAATATCAAAGCCTCTTTTGTAAGAAGGGCAAATACCCATGCATTTTACTGGCTGGGGTCCCAGCCTTTCACTCAAATCTCAATTATAGTATTCTGAAGCATATACCAAAGGGACATATGTAATGTAATCCCATTCACCTAAGATATGAGGATTATGAGGAAATGGGGGTGAGCAGGAAGAAGAAAAGCAAAAGGGGCTAGAGAGCAGTGAGTAGGAAAATAAACTAAAGAGGGAGAAGAAACAGAAAAGGGTAAAAGATGAGAGGAGAAAATAGGATGAAGCCTGTAATGGGCAGAATCACTATTGAATATGATGCGTTGCAGGCACTGGTTGAAGTTACTTGGAAAGTAATGTAGGATTTAGGAAGGTCAGATCTTCTAATATTTAAAAAGTGAGTTGTTATGATTATTAGCTGACACTTTTTAATTTACCGGGCAGCAGGCCATTTTGAAACAATGCTTAAAGTGGGAATGAAAGATTTCTGGGCTTTTTCCAATGTTTGTTTAGTAGGGGGGAAGATGTATGTGAAGTTTGAACTGATTGATGCTACAGGTTGTAAATTTACCAGAGTTTCAAATGGGTTCTTGCGGGTAACCTTTACCCAAATACCAGCTGGCAAAATTGGTCCAGTGCCCCTTTATCTGAGGGCAATACTACCAAATATGTTTCAAAAGAACACCAAGTTGCATTCATGGAAACGATTACTGGAGTTGTCTGAGTGATTTAGAGGGTTCTATACTGACCATAAACTGACTATAAAGGGGTCCTCTTGCATGATGTGCTTTGAAATCTAGGCTCTAGATTTTACCCAAATAAGCAGAACACATTTCTGTAGGAGTCTTAAAATATATGCTAGGACCTGGAGACTCTAGTACTAAAAAGATACAGGAATTTTGTGGGAAGAGTAATTTGACTACTGCTATTCTTCAGTACCCTTTTCAGGTTTCCATAAGGCTACCCAGGGCAATAAATATGTAAAAATAATTTTATATGGCTACTAGTAAGTCAAATCATTCGCAATGGAGAGAAAATTTGACTTCAAGGATTCACATGTTGTATGAGATAAAGGACTTTATGACTTGTACACATTAAATGTTTGTTAACTTGTCCTTAAATAAGTGGTTTAATGAGTTAGTTGCACATTTAAAATGTTTAGTTTTTCTCTTCCCAGAGGGACTTTTCTTTACTCTGAAGGCTCAATTCTACAGAATTCTACACTATTACTTGTTTCCTCTTCATCCCACACCAAATGCCCAGTCTTCCATTCCTGTCAACCATTGCTCATCTCAATTCACAGATTCTTTTAAGTGCCACTGGAAGCAATTTAGGCTCAGACATCTGACTGTTTAGTTGCTAAAGACTCCTTGTATGCAGAACATACCAACTTGATCAGCAGATCCAGGCACACACGTTTAAAAACAATAAAGTTACTTTTCAACAGTTGATGCATTCTTTTGCAGTTTAACAGTCTTGGTTGGCCTTGTTGCACTCTCTACTCTAAAGGAGATCCTTTCGCCTCTCCTGCCACCACCAAATGATCTTCACACCTCTGCAGAGTCCGCAACAGGCACTATTTTAATGGTTGGGAATAGCCATCAACCATGCACAGAACAGAACTAATGTTACCATATCAAGGAAAGTAGGGTCATATCTCCTAATTCTGCAGTTATCATCAATGCTGGCTGTTGTAGGTGCTTGTTAGGGGGCAAGGATCTAAGAAACACTATGGTTACATTTAAATACAAAGAGATGCCTAACATGATTTGAGTTTTCATTTTATGGCAGATTTGCTTTTCAGGTTTTCTCCTGTACAGTGAACCTGTTTATTTTCTTGTATAGCCAAAGTGCATGTTCAGTTTATCAGAGAGTTTAATGCAGAATTATAGGCAAAACTTTTTTTTTCAATTTTGGATTGATAGAGTAGGGGAGGGTTTTTACCCCTGTCAGATTTTTTTTTATTCCATTGGGGAGATTTACCTTCACTTTCTGTCCCATAGCCAAAACAGGAAGTGAGACAAAATCCCTGCAAATTAAGGGAATCCCTTGGAGCCCTAGGTCACCGGAGCTAGTGTCTCTATTGGAAGATTTACCCTCTATCACTTTTCTGGGGACAACCCAAAATTTGGGATTTTCTTTTACTTTCACTTTTAATTATAATAGTAAACAGAACAAATAAAGAGGGTGAATTTCCCTAACGGGGACACAGACAGCAATGAAAACAGGTAAGATATATAAGAAACAAAAAGGGTAGGTATAAAAATAAGCTCATCAAAAACGATTGAGTGCTTTTGGAAAAAACTTCCATTCCTTAACAGGACTGTGTGTCTAAACTGAAGGAAGATCTGTTCAGGTGTCTAAAAACCCCGGATTGATTTAAGTGAACTTTCTGTATGGGCTGACGACTAGTTGACTGTGGTGTGTATGGCTGGTCGGGTGGCCCCCCATGTTTTTAGACTAGTCTGATTTTAATTAAGAGGTGAAGGGTGTTATATCTTGTTTGTTTCCAGAATAATTATGTGTACTTATATATTGTGGTTTACATATTAAAGTCTATTTTTTCATTAGTTCCTCTTTGAAGAATTATTTTCTTTGGAAGGATCCTTTATTCCTCCCTCCCCTTTTCTATAAGCAATGAAAACAGGTGTTCTGACCCCCCTCTACTCTGTCCATCATAAAAAAAAAGTTTTGCCTTTAGTTCTACTTTAATACAGAGCTCTATAGTTCTGGCTAAAAGTGGAAATTTGGATCCCAATACTATAAATTTACACAGGCCTTCAGAGACTCACTATGAAAATCCATGAGGTTACCCTTTCTTGTTGCTTTATAAAGCCTTTGTCAAAAGTATGCATCACATACAATTACTTGTTGATGTTTCAGGAATAACTAAAACGTAACTGCACTTTTGTTAGGAAAAAAATGTGTCTTATTGTATCTGGATCAGCTGTAAGGAAAGGAGGGGATCTATCTTCTATAATCACAAGACTACTTGAGAAAAGCAGAAAAAAGCAGAGAGCCAGTCAAATGAACAGGAACAAATCTTGGGGGAGTTGTGTACATAAACAGTATACTGAATGTCCCCCACTGTTACAAAGAGTAAAAGAAAGAAAGGAAAGAAAGAAAAGTAGAATTAAATACTAAATTTGTTTTAATCATTTTGGATAGATTAAGAGAAGGTTATAACCCCTGTCAATTTTTCCCCACCATCTGTGTCTCAATGGGGAGATTTACCATAGCCAAAACAGGAAGTGAGAGGAAATCCCCCCAAAGTGAGTGAATCCCTGGTTGTCACCAAGGCCAATGCAACTAATGTTCCTATTCCTGTTCTGGTGACAGGGGAAATAGACAGCAATTCAATCCTGACAGATGTTCTATTCCCTCTCCATTCTATTCCATTCTATATCCTGTGAGGGGGTTAGCTCGGCAGCGGGTGTGTGTGACCCCCGGGATGGGCTCCCCACACAAAAACAGGCCCAGCAAACGGAGGTTGTGGTTTTCAAAATCAAAAAAAAAGGTGCGGTTTATTTTCTATTTACAGTGACAAAACACAGCAAAGCCAAAAGAAACATATAAACAAAATAAATCCTGGTCAACTTGACCTCTGACTAAACATACAGGTTTCCTAACTAACAACTGGGATCAGCCTAGTGCTGTCCTAGTCCCTAAGTCCCTGGTTTTAAATGTCCAAGCAAATAGCCACACAGGCTTTTGTCTCACCGCACAGGGGTTCACTCTCCCTAGACAGTCCACACAGGTCTGGGTCCAGGCATGAGCTAACACCTAATGAATCTGGGAGTTTTTATAGAGGCCTTAAACGAACTGACAGGCTTCAGCTGGCCTCATCAACTCCCTGCCTGCACGACGCCCAGCCCTCTCCCTAGAGGTATGAGTCATCCATGAGCCCACTAGCCTTAGCTGGGCTTATACAACTCTCCACCTAGTTGTATAAGTCGGCGTAAAGCCTGAATCTGGGCGAAATATATCTACCCCCCTGGATGCAACCAGGTGACTTTACCTTCCTGCTGTCACAATCCTTATTAAAAAAAAAAAACATTCACAATTGCTAAAGCCATTATGTAGAGAATGTGATTTTTCTAATTTGCAACTATAGCTCCAGTGATAATCTGTCTTCTACAAATGGCTGCCTGCCTACCTTTTATTTTAATCTTGGAAATGTTGGGTGGCCCCACCAGTTGTCAAAGCTTTTGATGTACTTTACCTTTTCCATCCAGGCAAACCAGTGCAATGAGGCATCAATTAGGATTTGAATATGGTTAAAGGTACATGTAACATCACACATCAGGTCATAAAAACAAACCCTTTTTAAAGGATATCCAAACCCAAAAACACATATATAATTTATTGCAGCAGACCCATCTTTATATATAAAAAGAAAAATATTTTCCTGCGCTTAGGACCTCTAATCAATAATGAGCTGCAGCCCCCCTAATAGGATCCTAAAAAGGATCTTAGTGAGAAACAAATATGGTGGTGGGGTATGGCGCTGCTCGTTCCTTACGTACACTCTAAGGTGGGTAGGAGGAAATGGCTATATGCTGCTGAGCAAACAAAGTATATGTGTATGAGATGTACACAAAATAAGTGAATAACCTTTGATCCCAAGGGACACCTGTATATAAACCTCTAAAAAAACACTAAAGTGCAGTGAGATCACTAGTGATTGTTAAACGTGCATGGTTGTGAGCCATAAACATGTGAAAATACCAATCCATATACCATAGTTAATATGTATGTGATACTAGCAAAAAAGTACCGAACAAATGTATATATAATAAAGATAAAAAATATATAGTGAAAAAATGCTGAAAAAATGTGTGTAAAAAATAATAATAAATAATTAATTATTAAATTGAAAATTAACCACTTAACGACCGCTCACTGTATATATACGTCGGCAGAATGGCACCGACAGGCACAATCACGTAGAGTGTACGTGATTGCCTTTGTACAGTTGGGGGGTCCAATCGGACCCCCCTCCTATACAGTGAGCGGTGGCTAAGTGTCCGGGAGCGTTCCGGGATGAGGGGGCAGCCATTCGTTTCTGGCCACCCCCTCGCGATCGCTCCCGGCGAATGGAAATGCCCCCTCTGTCTGTGTCAGACAGAGGGAGCAGGAGGAAGTGATGTCATCTCTGGTGCGGCGCTCACATATACCGAGCGCCGTACAAGAGAAGATATCAGGTCAGTGCACACAACACTACACTGACACCAGGACACATAGGGACATAAATCGCCCCCCCAGGCCCCCCCAGACCACCCCCCAGATCACCCCCCCAGCCCCCAGTCACAGTGTCACTGATTGCAGTGACCATTTATTTAGTGATCACTGCAATCAGTGACATTTGTGACTGTAAAAGTGTCACCAAAGTTTAGTCTTAGGTCCAGTGTAGCCCCCTAACCCCCCCTAATAAAGGTTTAACCCCCTGATCACCCCCCAGATAACCCTTTCACCGCCTATCACCACTGTCGCTTAGCGATCATTTTTCTGATCGCTGTCTTAGCGTCAGTGATGCCGATCGGCAGCCAGTAATTTTTTTTAGGTTCGCCGCAGGTTTTTATAGCGTCAGGTACCCCAATATATTATCTAATAAAGGTTTAACCCCCTTGATCGCCCCCCAGGTAACCCTTTCACCCCCAATCACCACTATCACTAAGCGAACGTTTTTCTAAACGCTGTCTTAGTGTCTGTGATGCAGATCGGTAGCCGGTAATTTTTTTTAGGTTCGCCGCAGGTTTTTATAGCGTCAGGTACCCCAATATATTATCTAATAAAGGTTTAACCCCCTTGATCGCCCCCCAGGTAACCCTTTCACCCCCTATCACCACTGTCGCTAAGCAATTGTTTTTCTAAACGCTGTCTTAGTGTCGGTGATGCAGATCGTAGCCAGTAATTTTTTTTATGTTCGCCGCATGTTTTTATAGCGTCAGGTACCCCAATATATTATCTAATAAAGGTTTAACCCCCTTGATCGCCCCCCAGGTAACCCTTTCACCCCCTATCACCACTGTCACTAAGCGATCGTTTTTCTAAACGCTGTCTTAGTGTCTGTGATGCAGATCGGTAGCCGGTAATTTTTTTTAGGTTCGCCGCATGTTTTTATAGCGTCAGGTACCCCAATATATTATCTAATAAAGGTTTAACCCCCTTGATCGCCCCCCAGGTAACCCTTTCACCCCCTATCACCACTGTCGCTAAGCAATTGTTTTTCTAAACGCTGTCTTAGTGTCGGTGATGCAGATCGTAGCCAGTATTTTTTTTTAGGTTCGCCGCATGTTTTTATAGCGTCAGGTACCCCAATATATTATCTAATAAAGGTTTAACCCCCTTGATCGCCCCCCCCCAGGTAACCCTTTCACCCCCATCACCACTGTCACTAAGCAATCGTTTTTCTAAACGCTGTCTTAGTGTCGGTGATGCAGATCGGTAGCTGGTAATTTTTTTTAGGTTCGCCGCAGGTTTTTATAGCGTCAGGTACCCCCATATATTATCTAATAAAGGTTTTAACCCCCTGATTGCCCCTAGTTAACCCTTTCACCAGTGATCACCATATAAGTGTTACGGGTGACGCTGGTTAGTTAGTTTGCTTTTTATAGTGTCAGGGCACCCGCCGTGTATATAACCCAATAAAGGTTTAACCCCCTGATCGCCCGGCGGGTGATATCAATTAGGTTTTAGCGTCAGAGAGGGTCTGAGTCACACCCCAGGCAGCGTCAGGTTAGTGCCAGTAACGCTAACACCCACGCGTGAAGCATACACCCCCCTTAGTGGTATAGTATCTGAACAGATCAATATCTGATCTGATCAGATCTATACTAGCGTCCCCAGCAGTTTAGGGTTCCCAAAAACGCAGCGTTAGCGGGATCAGCCCAGATACCTGATGGCACCTGCGTTTTGCCCCTCCGTCCAGCCCAGGCCACCCAAGTGCAGTATCGATCGATCACTGTCACTTACAAAACAAAAACACACATAACTGCAGCGTTCGCAGAGACAGGCCTGATCCCTGCGACTCCAGTGCTGTAGGAGGTGATTTCACCACCACAGTTAAAAAAAAAAAGCAAATATGCCAAAGCATTGGGGCAGCAGGGGCGGAGGAGCGATTTTGCTCCTAATGCCGCGTACATACGGTCGAAATTCCGACGGAGGCTTGCCCATGGAAAAGTCCGACCATGTGTGTGCGGCATAACTTTTTTGCAGGAGGATGCCCCCATGCTTCGGCATATATAAATGGTGCGTGTATGCCCATCATTGGAAGTGGGTGGATGAAGGGCGGTATTCTAATGGTGGGCATACCCACCGATCAATCTCTTTTTTCGTTCAGCCAACTGGCTGCATGAAATAAAAAGATTACAATACATGTCCAACAAGGACCAGCAACGTACTGGTATGTTGCTGGACTTTGAATGTTTATACCAGAATGATGCCTGCGGGTTTAGGTATCATCTTGGTATCATTCTTTTCAGCCTGCGGTCGGCTTTCATGTAAAAGCAATCCTAGCGGCTACTTAGCCTCTGGACTGCTTTTACAAGCAGTGGGAGGGAATGCCCCCCCGGATATAAAAAGCGCCATTGGGAAATTGGGAAAGCATTTTATCACACCGATCTTGGTGTGGTCAGATGCTTTGAGGGCAGAGGAAAAATCTAGGGTCTAGAAGACCCCAGTTTTTTCAAAAAAAGAGTACCTGTCACTACCTATTGCTATCATAGGGGATATATACATTCCCTGAGATAACAATAAAAATGATAAAAAAAAAAAATACTTGGAAGGAACAATTTAAAAATAAAATAAAAAAGCAAAATTAATAATAAAGAAAAAAAAAAGCACCCCTGTCCTGCCCTGCTCTTGCCCAATGGCGAACGCAAGCGTCGGTCTGGCGTCATATGTAAACAGCAATTGCACCATGCATGTGAGGTATCACCGCGAAGGTCAGATCGAGGGCAATCATTTTAGCAGTAGACCTTCTCTGTAAATCTACTGGGATAACCTGTAAAGGCTTTTAAAGGCTTTTAAAAATGTATGTAGTTTGTCGCCAATGCGCGTTTGTGCGAAATTTTAAAGCATGTCGTGTTTGGTATCTATGTACTCGGCCTAAGATCATCTTTTTTATTTCATCAAACATTTGGGCAATATAGTGTGTTTTAGTGCATTAAAATTTAAAAAAGTGTATTTTTTAACCCAAAAAATGCGTTTGAAAAATCGCTGCGCAAATACTGTGTAGAAAAAAAAAATGCAACACCCACCATTTTAATCTGTAGGGCCTTTGCTTTAAAAATATATATAATGTTTGGGGGTTCAACATAATTTTCTTGCAAAAAAAAAAATGTTTTCATGTAAACAAAAAGTGTCAAAAAGGGCTTTGTCTTCAAGTGGTTAGAAGAGTGGATGTAAGCTTCCTAATGTTGTGTATAAAATGCCAGAACAGTTCAAAACCCCCCCAAATGACCCCATTTTGGAAAGTAGACACCCCAAGCTATATACTGAGAGGCATGTCGAGTCCATGGAATATTTTATATGTTGACACAAGTTGCGGAAAAACGACAATTTTTTTTTTTTTTTTTTGCACAAAGTTGTCACTAAATGATATATTGCTCAAACATGCCATGGGCATATGTGGAATTACACCCCAAAATACATTCTGTTGCTTCTCCTGAGTACGGGGATACCACATGTGTGAGACTTTTTGGGAGCCTAGCCATGTATGGGACCCCAAAAACCAAGCACCGCCTTCAGGCTTTCTAAGGGTGTAAATTTTTGATTTCACTTCTCACTGCCTATCACAGTTTCGGAGGCCATGGAATGCCCAGATAGCACAAACCCCCCCAAATGACCCCATTTTGGAAAGTAGACACCCCAAGCTATTTGCTGAGAGGTATTGTGAGTATTTTGCAGATCTCGCTTTTTGTCACAAAGTTTTGAAAATTGAAAAAAAAAATATATATATATATATTTTCTTTCTTCATTTTCAAAAACAAATGAGAGCTGTAAAATACTCGCCATTCCTCTCAGCAAATAGCTTGGGGTGTCTGTATTCCAAAATGGGGTCATTTGGGGAGGTTTTGTGCGATTTTGGCATTTTATGGCCTTCGAAACTGTGATAGGTAGTGAGGAGTGAAATCAAAAATTTGTGCCTAGAAATCCTGAAGGCGGTGCTTGGTTTTCGGGGTCCCGTACGCGGCTAGGCTCCTAAAAAGTCCCACACATGTGGTATCCCCGTACTCAGGAGAAGCAGAAAATTTTATTTTGGGGTGTAATTCCACATATAACCATGGCATGTGTGAGCAATATATCATTTAGTGACAACTTTTTGTAATTTTTTTTTTTTTTTTTGTCATTATTCAATCACTTGGGACAAAAAAAATTATATTCAATGGGCTCAACAGGCCTCTCAGCAATTTCCTTGGGGTGTCTACTTTCTAAAATGGGGTCATTTGGGGGGGTTTTGTGCTATTTTGGCATTTTATGGCCTTCGAAACTGTGATAGGTAGTGAGGAGTGAAATCAAAAATTTGCGCCCTTAGAAATCCTGAAGGCGGTGCTTGGTTTCCGGGGTCCCGTACGTGGCTAGGCTCCCAAAAAGTCCCACACATGTGGTATCCCCGTACTCAGGAGAAGCAGCAAAATGTATTTTGGGGTGAAATTCCACATATAACCATGGCATGTGTGAGCAATATATCATTTAGTGACAACTTTTTGTAATTTTTTTTTTTTTTTTTTTTTAGTCATTATTCAATCACTTGGGACAAAAAAATAAAAAATTCAATGGGCTCAACATGCCTCTCAGCAATTTCCTTGGGGTGTCTACTTTCCAAAATGGGGTCATTTGGGGGGGTTTTGTACTGCCCTGTCATTTTAGCACCTCAAGAAATGAGATAGGCAGTCATAAATTTAAAGCTGTGTAAATTTCAGAAAATGTACCCTAGTTTGTAAACTCTATAACTTTTGCGCAAACCAATAAATATACGCTTATTGACATTTTTTTTACTAAAAACATGTGGCTGAATACATTTTGGCCTAAATGTATGACTACAATTGAGTTTATTCGATTTTTCTTATAACAAAAAGTAGAAAATATCATTTTTTTTCAAAATTTTCGGTCTTTTTCCATTTATATCGCAAAAAATAAAAATCGCAGAGGCAATCAAATACCATTAAAAGAAAACTCTATTTGTGGGAAGAAAAGGACGCAAATTTCGTTTGGGTACAACATTGCATGTCCGCACAATTTACAGTTAAAGCAGCGCAGTGCAAAATTCTGAATTCACCTCTGGTCCTCTAGCTACCAAATGGTCCGGGGCTTAAGTGGTTAAAAAATTAATAATATAAGTCCACTCCTTGTTCGGTTGTTTCCAGTGCTCAATAGATGATAATTGACAGCAGATACTCTTTCAATGATTTGCCAAAATATTCACCAGCTCCTCACACCCCTACAGGGGTAAACAGCATAGTACGATTACTTCCGATCAGGTCCGTGTGTCCCCAGCGATTTCTCAAAAAAAAGGGGGCAGCTTCCAGCACACTCCAGAGATTTCCACGGTCTTGCCTTTCCAATAAGTCCCGATTTTAAGAAAACGGTGGTAGTGGGTTACCAGGATGTTACTTCACTACTCCACTATATTCAATGACACCAGAACAAAGCCAGACTCACTCAAGTATGTATGCCTGTCATATGCCTGCCTGGCGTTTGAAGTGATTTTTTACTGAAGTGCCTGACTTTGATCTGCTAGATGTGAGTGAAACCATTGAAGGTTACTTGTGCTGTGTTATTTTAATAAAAGTTTTGATGTACTTCACTATTGGAGATATTTTGTTTTTTCATGTGGGAGACTTGACTGACCTAATAACATCGTTTGGATCTGTCTTTGATACCCTGAGGGGTAATTAAGCTGTAAGGCCGAGCATGAGAGTGCGAGGCATATCCTATTGGTGAGTGCAAGTCCTTAGGGAGTGGAATCACTTATCACGTTGGTGTGGTGAAGGTTTTCTCAAGAGAACACAGGAAGATATTATATGTATTCTTTATTTGGAGTCACTATATTTGGGACACTTTTTTCACTTATGGACTTTTTTTAAACAACATTTCAGAGCAATTGTTTTAAAAACACTGTTTGAACGTTATGGACACTAATTAATTACAATTTACTTTATGTACATATATTTTTTCACAGAGTGTATGTTTGCAATTTTCTACATATATGTATATTTCTTTACAGGGCATATATATATAAAATTTTTAGATTTGTGTTGTGATACACAGAGCGCTACTATTTTTGGTTATTCAAAATTGCTTTTTCATTATATATTGTTTGTAAAGTAGCAGCTGGTAGGGTGTCTTAGTCTGAATTGAGCAAACTCACTCCCGAAGCGCAGTGGAGTGTATAAAGGAAGAAGAGGGGAGTTTATTTCTTATTGTACACGGTTATATTCATATTGTATATTTAGATTGTTGCATAATAATATGGATTTACAGTTGTGCTCATAAGTTTACATATCCTGGCAGAATTTATGATTTCTTGGCCATTTTTCAGAGAATATGAATGATAACACAAAAACATTTCTTTCACTCATGGTTAGTGTTTGGCTGAATCCATTTATTATCAATCAACTGTGTTTACTCTTTTTAATTCATAATGACAACAGAAACTATCCAAATGACCCTGATCAAAAGTTTACATTCCCCAGTTTTTAATAACGCGTGTTGCCCCCTTTAACATCAATGGCAGCTTGAAGTCTTTTGTGGTATTTGTGGATGAGGCTCTTTATCCTTTCAGATGGTAAAGCTGCCCATTCCTTTTGGCAAAAAGCCTCCAGTTCCTGTAAATTCTTGGGCTGTCTCGCATGAACTGCACGTTTGAGCTCTCCCCAGAGTGGCTCAATGATATTGAGGTCAGGAGACTGAGATGGCCACTCCAGAACCTTCACTTTATTCTGCTGTAGCCAATAAAAGGTCGACTTTGCCTTGTGTTTTGGATGATTGTCATGTTGGAATGTCCAAGTACGTCCCATGCGCAGCTTCCTGGCTGATGAATGCAAATGAGTGAAAGAAAAGTTTTCAATTATCATTCATATTCTCTGAAAATGGCCAAGAAATCATAAATTCTGCCAGGGTATGTAAACTTATGAACACAACTGTATTTAACCTTAACATTTAAATCTTGTAACATTGTATATTGTTGCTGATCATTGGTTTGGCACATGGTATTGTATGTCATTGTAAGCAGACTTTTTCTAAATTTTTAACTGACAAAGGTTGTGTTAGCAGGACCTGCTCTATGAAAGTGAAACCCCAGCTTCATTATTTATTCACCAAACTTCATGTAACCTTATGTTAAGTCAATAAAATTCAGCTGCTTCATTTACCAATATGTGCCAGCACTTTTGTGGGCCGGATGGCAGAATTAAATTTAAGGGTTCTGTGTTGCCCTTCCCATTATTTCCTTGAGGCTTAACTACATCAGAATTGGCTTTAATCCGGTCTCCGATGTAGTAACCCGGAAGCGACACCACAACGTCACTTCCGGTTTACTCGGCAGCCAACTGCGCCAATTTAAAAAATTCAAGGTATTAAAAAATGCAGATTTTGCAGTTTTGAATACTTTGAAGTGCAGAGGAGGGGTTTGGGGTCTTTTAGAACCCAGATCCCTCCATAAAGAGTACCTGTTTTATTTTTAAAGCACTCCCGTCCCTGCGTGCTCATGCACCAAAGCAAGTGCATACATAAGTCGCACCCGCAAATGTAAACATTGTTCAAATCAAATCTTTTAAAGCATCGCCTATGGAGATTTTTAAGTACCATAGTTTGTTACGATTCCACGAGTGCGTGCAATTTTAAGCGTAAAATGTTAGGTATCTATTTACTTGGCGTAACATCATCTTTCAAAATATACAAAAAAAATTGGGCCAACTTTACTGTTTAGTTTTCTTTATTTTTTCCCAAAAAATTGCATTTAAAAGACTGCTGCGCAAATACTGTGTGACATCAAATATTGCAACGATCGCCATTTTATTCTCTAGGATTTTTGCTAAAAAATGATATATAATATTTGGGGGTTCTAAGAAATTTTCTAGCAAAAAATACAGATTTTAACCTCTTTGCGCCCACGCTATAGTCAAAAGACAGCTACAGCGCGGGCCTAAATTGCCGGAAGGGTGTCCATGTACGACCTCCCATAAATGAGATGCCTGCATGCTCCCTGCAAGGTGCGCGTGGCACGCTCTGTGATCAGTGAGTCCACGAGACTCGGCTGCTCATAGATCGGAGTAAGGGGCCGTTCCCTGAGCCCTTACCGCGTGTTCAGCTGTCAGTCAATGACAGCTGATCACAGCTGACAGCGTGGGGAGAAAGAAAAAAAGTTGATCACCGGTTTCTGCCAGAGGGACATCGATCCCAAACAGGGAGAGCCACTGCCGCCTCATCTGTGCCCACCAGTGCCACCTACCAGTGCAAATTAGTGCCCACCAGTGCCACCTATCAATGCCCACCAGTGCCATTTATTAGTGCTGATCAGTGCTGCCAATCAGTGCCTATCAGTGCCTCATCATCAGTGCTGCCTATCAGTGTCACCTACCAGTGCCACCTATCAGTGCTACCTATTAGTGCCCTTCAGTGCCAGCCATCAGTGCACCCATCAGTGCCATCTATCAATGCCACCTATCAGTGCCCACCAGTGCTGCCTTATCAGTGCCACCTATATGTGCTTTTAGTGCAGCCTATCAGTGCCTATCAGTACCCATTAGTGCAGCCTGATCAGCGCCCATACCTGTTTGCAAAATTTTATAACAAACTATGAAAACTGTTTTGTTTGTTTTTTTGTTCCTTTTTTCAAAATTGTCGGTCTTTTTTATTTTATTTATTTATTAAGCAAAAAATAAAAACCCCAGTAGTGATTAAATACCACCAAAATAAAGCTCTATTTGTGTGAAAAAAAATAATAAAAAGGTTATTTGGGTACAGGGTAGCATGACTGCGCAATTGTCATTCAAAGTGCTACAGTGCTGAAATCTGAAGATTGGGCAGGAAGGGGGTTTAAGTGCCCAGTAGGCAAGTGGTTAACTTGTAAACAAAAAGTGTCAGAAATAGGCTTGTACTTGAAGTGGATAATCTGTAAAAAGTTAAAACAGTCATAAAGGATCCCAAACAATGTCGGACTGATTTATTAAAACCGGATAAAAGAAAATAAGGACAAAAGGTTAGTCAGCACCTATAACATTGAACTAGAATTCACTTTAAATTTCCAGAAAATAATTGTATTTTTTCATTTTTGTAAAATCCTCTTTTCTGAGTATATTACAGGACACAGGATAAAGTAATTCAGGTACATTAGGTTATGTTGCTGCCTTCAGGAGATTAAACACTGGCAAAACAAAGCTGTAGCTGAACAGCCCAGTACAACCCCTCTCACTCTCAGTATGCCTCAGTTTTGTTAGCAAACAATAGTAGAAGTAGATCCTAAAAACAGTGGGGAAAGACCAGTGTCCTGTTATATATTAAAAGAAAAGGACTTTGTAAGTTAAAAACTCTATTTGTTTTTTTAATTTTACACTATAGGACACAAGATAAAGTCATTTAGGTACTATGGGACATCCAAGAGAAAACCAACTGGGGGGGGCTACCTGCAGGGAGTGAGAAGATTCACAAAATTTAGTCCTCTTTGGTCGAACAGAACTTACCTTGAGCTTGCTAAGCTGCAACATGGGATATTATGGAAGAGGTGTGGTGTGGTGTATTTAAGACAAATTTTTAAAAATTAAGTTATGTTGTCATTTGAAGCACTACAGGAGGCATTTGGTTTACCATCCTTCATGCGCTTCTATTACATGGAACTAAGGCATGCCATAGCAGCTCAGAGTGGATCTTCCGAGTGGTCTCTGTCTCCAACACCCCTTTTTAACCTAGTCAAGGAGGCTACTACTTCCAAGGGTTTTATTTCACAATGTAATACCATGTTACTTCAGACATTCCTGAAAAAATACCCCCTTCGGGCGCTAGCTAAGACGGAGGGGCACGTTGGTCAGTTTATTGGGGATCAATGGGAGGAAGCCCTCCAATCAGTGACAACCTGCTCCTTAAATGTTTCACAGAGAATAACACAATTATATATCCTCTTGAAGGTGTACTACACTCCCCACAGATTATACACTATGGGTCTTCTGTCCACCCCGACATGCACCAGATGTAAACGAGATCATGGAGATCTCATCCATCTACTGTGGAGGTGCCCAAAGCTACACTCCTATTGGAAGGAAGTGGTGGACACTCTAAATGGGGTGTTTCAATCAGATCTCTATCCCTTTAGATCCTAAACCTTGCTTGTTCAACCAATTGTACACATTTGAATGGGATGAACACACTAGAGAGGCAATTTTAAGAACCCTATTTCTAGCTCAAAAGTTAATAATGATGCACTAGAAGTCAGAGAGTCCTCCCACAGTCAAAGAGTGGATTGCTGCTATAGGTAATACACACCGGATGGAAAAGATTTTTTTTCAGCATAGGGGTTGCTTGAGAAAACTTGAAAAACTCTGGGTCCCATGGCTGGATGTACACAGGCTTTGCCCCGGCGGATCTGGTCATGGACAGGCTTCTTGGTATGAATGCCAGATGATGGTTCAAAAAGTAATTGTTGTTTCAATGGTATTATGGTACTGTAATGTTACTGGATATGCTAGAACTTCTATATGAGCTAATACCCCTAGTGGTACTCATTCTATGAGTGAAGATGCTCTTAATGCTGAAAGTTTTTGTATTTCATATTATGTCTATGGCTGGTTATTTTGTTATGGGCTATATGCATTTACTTCAATAAAAGTTTTTGTTTGGATTGAAAAAAACAAAAAAGAAAACTGATGGGTGAGCAAAATAGACAATGGAAGCTAAAAGGTCACCGAAAACAATTGGTCAAAGAGCCACCTGAGGATCCTTACAAATGAATCGAGCATAAGTTGAGTCCTGAACATCCAGCGAAGAACACTTAACAAATGAGTGAACAGAAGACTGAGGGGTTTATTTACTAAAGCTGGAGAGTGCAAAATCAGTCTCACTTCTGCAGAGAAACCAATCAGCTTCTAACCTCAGCCTTTTCAATTAGGTTTTGGCAATAAAACCCGGAAGCGGATTGGTTTCTATGCAGAAGTGAGAGTGATTTTGCACTCTCCAGCTTTAGTAAATAAACCCCGAGTGTCAAATGTGAAGATCTGAAAAACAGATACATAATGCTGAAAAGCCCATGAAGCACTATCTGGTCTAATGGAGTGCACTCTGCGCAGGAAAGGGGCACTGTTCTGTTCCGTCAAGAAGGTATGGTCACCTGCTGACTTAGCAAACTTCACAGGCAGCTTTTTTTTAAAATCAAAAACGAGTTTATTGGAAAAACCAATCAGATATACATACAGTCAAAAGACATGTGCAGCAAGAAATTCAAATACAGTAGCCATGACATTCTGTTAGGTTATGCATTCACAAATATATAATAACTTAGGCTGATACAAGCATAAGAGCAATGTATTATATTGTGCTGCTTGTCGACGATTAAATTGAGAAAGCATTAAACTGGACTGTATTCCCTGAGTGTATTGAGTATCGAATAACAAACATATATTTTAGTAAATAAAAAAAAATAAAACAACTATACCCCTAGAGGGTATAAAGTTATCTTAACTACCAAACATATCAATAAGTGTAGTCCATCCACCACAACACCTCCCTCAATCCACCCCAGACGTATACCATATCGCATCTCACACCACACCCGAACCTCTCTACTCACCACATCACATTTGTAAGAGTCTGTCTTTCACTAACTGAATTGGACCCAGTCCCGGAGTATCTAACCATGGTTGCCACATTGAATAGAATTTCTTTAGGACATTACGGTGTTGATAGGTAAGCTTTTCACGTATTAGCAAGCTATTCACCAGCTCCACCCGTTGGTACCCTCAGAGTTATCCAGAGCCTCGCAATTTCCTTGCGGGCCACGTATAATAAACGTAATACAGCAGTATGACCGTTTGGTGAGAGTGAGGGTATCTCCAAGGCACCAAGTAGGCACACAACTGGATCCTGCAGGATCGTGAACTGGTATACTTGTGAGATAGGATTAAGAACATATTGCCAATACCTGAAGAGTTTTGGGCACTTCCACATCATATGTAATAGATCGCCATTGTGGCTATTGCATTTCGAGCATAACGGTGTTTCTCTAAATCCCCATTTATGTAAGCGAGCTGGAGTCCTTTATACCCTAGTAATAGATAAAGATGAGATAGTCTCTGCGATGCAGATACTGACACTAATGGTGCAGACGTCAGACATAGCTCCCAAGTGTCCCAGTCTATAGGTCCCAAGTCTCGTTACCACCCCTTTCTGCAGGGATGTGTACTAGCATCATGCGTGGAGTTAAGCAGTCTAACATACACCCTTGATATCATGCCTATCACAGGCAGCTTTACTCTTCAGTAAGACCCAGAAGTTGGATCCAATGAAAATTTTACTTCACATAACTGCAGTACAGAGAATATTTTCCAGTCTTTTGAAGTGTAAGAAGAAAATTACTGTCTAAGCCCTGTTTCTGCAATGACTCACACAGTATTGAAGGAGCAGGGTAGAAAGACAATCAGATACACTTCTTTTTGAGCTGTGAGACTTTTGGTGCCTCCCAGATGGTTAATGTAAGTTACTGCCTTGGAATAGTCTGAAGGAATAATATAATCACCAAAATATCCAGAATATTGATCGTGAGCCAAGTTCTCTCCAATTACAAAATCCCTAGTACTAAGAGGGTATCTAGTACTCCTCTCAAGCCCAATAGCCTTGCACCCATTGTGAGCACCTTCCAAACCCAGGCTAGTGACTTTAGGTGTAGCTCACGCAGGCAGCTCCACATTTAGGCATGTGCTGACTGCATCAGTAAGGACCAAGATGATATCCTTAGGGGGCGTGGCCCAGATTCCAATGTGGGGCGTGGTCCCGTAGCTCCTGTTTGCGGTGCTTATCCTCCACAGCCGGCTCTCTCTTCTACATCACACTGCAGCAGCGCGTGATCACCAGAGCCATGACAAGGCACAACAAGGAGGAGACCGAGACGCCAGCTTGGGGCAGCCAAGAGCGCTGATCCGCTCCCACCTCATGATTCCCGGGACAAAAGCAAAGCAGCTGCAGCCCGACTGGAGAGATTTGCATGGCTGCTTGAAGAGGAACAGCCAAGGCAGACCTCCTCTGATGATTTTAAGTACAGAATGTACCTGGTTGGAGAGCCTGAATTGTAGGAGGAGACCTCTCTTACAGCCCTGGCTCAGGAGTCACTGGAGTGAGGACAGTGAGCTCGAGAGCACAACTAGGTAGGATTGCCTGAGGTAGTTGTAGTAGCCTGGCACAGTGGCAGGGTGATGATCCTCCAGGGATGGCAGGAACTGTAGGCAGCAGTAAGGATGGTTGCAGGTCAGCGACCCAGGAGCTGGCAGGTACAGGAACAGCAGGAAGCTGGAGCAGGATGAGACAAGCCGGGTTAGGTGCAACACAGAGCAGCAGACAGTAGCAGGGTCAGACAGGCCGGGTTCGGAGCAGGTAATCAGACAGTTGGATACAGGAGACTAAGCGTGGTCAGAGGTACAGGCAAGGGCTGGCAGCAGGTAGGCAATAGAAGACTGAGCAAGGTCAAGGCAAGCAAAGGTCAGGATTGGAGATATTGGGTGGTCAAGCAGAGCCGGGTCGGTACAGGTAACAGATAAACAGGTATGCAGATTACTGGTACAGAGCTGCAGATCAGACAGCAATGCACGCAAGAGCCTTCTTCCCATTCCAGCAGGTCCCTGACAGATGATCCCTTGGCTCCTTTGAACAGGCTGCATTACACGGCTGTGAGTGAGTCCTCTTTTAATTGTCCTGCTAGTTCAAGAGAGAACAGGTCCCCACCTCCTGATATTCTGGAGCCTGCATGGGCTGTACAGACACCAGCTATGCTGCAAGATACCTCTCCAGAACCCACACTCAGAGACCTTTTCATGGCATTCCAAAGCTGTAACTCCTCTCTCACTACCTTTATAACACAGTTTCAACACCTTAGAGAGGATATGTCACTACTTCGCCATGACGTGTAAAAAGTGCGGGAGTGCACTTCTGTGCTGGAAGGCAGAGTGGGTTCACTAGAAGATGACTTGGCTCCAGTTAGGAGAGATGTCCTGGCTAACCATGTAGTTGTTCAACGTCGTGCTAATCGCATCAATGACAAAGAGAATAGACTAAGGAGGAATAACATCCAAATCCTGGGTCTAACTGAAAAAAAACAAGGGTAGAAATCCAACGGAATTTATTGAGAAATGGTTGCTTACTACTTTTGAGAAAAAGAACGTCACGCCTTTCTTTGCGGTGGAGAGGGCGCATCGCATACCCACTCGCGCAGTACCTCTTGGAAAATACCCTAGACCATTCATTCTGAAGATGCTACACTACAAGTATCGAGACATTATTCTCAATCTGGCTTGCACCAAAGGTCCGGTAGAAATGAATGGATCAAAGATCTAATTCTTCCCGGATTTCTCGGTGCGAGCACAATATGATGAATATAAAGCTGCGAGTACAATACGATGACATGAAGCGGAGGCTTTGGGCATTGCAAGTCTCATACAAAAATACCCAGCCAAGCTGCAAATGGTTGCAAGAGGGGAAACCCACTGGTTTGAAAAAATGACACAATACGCGTCAACGCACGCGATTGCGTCATTGCCGTGCCCTCCCCCGCATTGCCGCGTCATATCCTGTCTCTGGAATAACATCCGGAGACCAGGATGGCGACCATGATGGGGATGCTGATCATCCTAATCATCCCCATCATGGCCCCCATCCTGGTCCTTTTAAAATACAATTAATTACGAAGCCACTTCAATGGTTTTATTATTAAAATACTCTACTATTGAACTCAATTATACAATGTTATACTTTTATATGATACTTATGTACAAATGCTAGTATGATTAATGTTATTATTAAGCATTAATAAAAGCTTTATGGTTTAAAATACAATTATATAAATGTAATATATTTTCCTTGATTGCCTTCAAAATCCCATAATATTTGAGATTTACATTGGTTCACTTTTTCTGCTCCTGATTGCACTGGGAGTAGAATTCAGGCTCACAAGAGGCCTTGGCATGTTTATTCCCCCCATGGATACTCCTGCGGGAATTGATCTGTATACTGGTTTGTATGTTATGATATTTTTAGTTTTTTCTTGTTTTGTTTGTTTTTTGGTCGATTCAACCAACCCTGCTGTGTCATACTGCATTCAATATGGTCCGACAAATAGCTGCTACTGCTCAGTCCCCTTTGAAAAATGTGTTTTCTTTGCTTACTATGGGTCTAAACGCCCCACCTCCCTGAATCGCTTATTTCATGTTGGGGCCAGTGGGACATTTGTGCTGGCTCTGCAATATGTTAGCTCCCCATTGTCTGTTTGCCTCTTATTATGTCAGCGGAGATTAATTTGACCTCATGGAACATACGGGGTCTGAAAGACTCTTCAAAACGCAAGGCCATTCTGGACTCCTTATCACACTACGGCACTTCCATTGCCTGCATTCAGGAAACGCACTTAACTAAAGACACAGATCTGTTAAAGTCTCTTGTTCTTACCTAATACAATATCATTCTGTCTTCTCCTCTTATGCTAAAAGTGTCAGTATTCTAATTTCGGCTAGGGTACAAGTTCTCCTGCCGGCAAGCTGTAATTGAAACCAAGGGTAGATACATTTTTCTTATCTGCTCTATTGACAATTTCTTATGTATACTGGGAAATGTTTATGTACCTCCTCCCTATAACAGCGAGGTAACCCAAGTAATGGCAAAGACACTTGCCGATTACCCTGGAATTCCCTTTCTGGCGATAGGGGATTTTAATTCTGTTTGTAACCCACGTGTTGATAGATTTCCTGTGGGCCAAACATCTGTGACTCCCTTTTCTCGCCAAATATCAGAATTAGGCCTATGGGACATATGGCGTGCATGTAATCCCCATGCCTCTCAATATTCTTGTTATTTCAGTACATATCGAACACTTTCTAGAATTGACATAGCCCTAAGTACAGACTCCCTGCTGTCATACATAACTGATATTTCATATCAAGTTAGGGGCCTCTCTGATCATTCCCCTTTAGTTCTTAAGATGCGTTTGTCTCATTGTCATAAACGCACCTTTTGGAAGGTTAGTCCATTTTGGCTACAGACCCTTCCGAGTGGCGAATCTATTAGAGGGTATATAACTAAATTTTTTTTTCAAACCAACAAGGGGTCAACCTCACTATCCTACGTATGGGATGCAATGTAAGCATATTTGAGGGGTCTATTAATCAAGGAGATCAGCCATTTTATGAAATCTAGCAGGGAGTGGGAGAGTTTTTTGTCAACTGAGGTGCACAGAACTAAGAACATTTATATATCCAACTCGTCCCCACAATCCCCCCATTCCTGGAAGGATGCTCAATTAATGTATAGAGAAAAACTGAGGGGAAAAAGCAGAAAGTAAACAAATTTTTTTACGGGCGTGGCCTGGATCGGCATGTGAGTAGCTGCTTCCTCACAGAGCTCCCGACTGTTACCCTGCAATGATCCTGTTCCCGGTCATATCACACAGATTGAAGGCTGCTAGCTGACTCCGGAACCTAGTGGGACCAAGTTGTGGCACTTGTCTGGGCTGTAGCCATGATGGGTCTGCGAGGAAAGAGTAAAGAAGAGGGACACCGCTCAGGAATCCAAGATGGTGCCGCTGCGGGGTCGCAGCAGCGTGGACAGCGTGGCGCTGATAAAACAAAGGACACAGTGAGTAAACCTCCGAAAAAACACCTAAGATTGCCAGCGGAGACCCCCTGACCAAGGACATTTATTTTTATGCCCAGAAGCTGGCAGGCACCCTGAATATAGAGGAGCCAGCAGAGGGGGAACCTTCAGCACAGGGAACTGTGGAGGAGGGTGTTTTAGGTTGCACAGATGCCAGCCTCATAACAGCACAGGCAGAGGAGCCAGAGGACAACAGTGAGGATGAGGAGCCTGCGCAGCCTACCCTTGCTGAGATCTTAAGGGCTGTGAACAAAGTTGCTGCCTCAGTTGATACCCTGCAAAAACGCTTCGGTGGCCTAGAGGAGGAAGTGTCTTTGATCAGGCAGGACATTCAAAAGATTAGAGAACGGACCACTGCGGCTGAAAGCAGGATTAGTGATGTGGAGGACAAACTCCCTCCTTTGATAAGAGAAACACAACATAACACCAGGATGGTTGCTGCAGTGGATCAACGCGCGGATGACCTCGAGAACAGGAAGAGGAGGAATAATGTGCGAATTGTTGGTCTCCCTGAAAAAACAGAGGGTAGAGACCCCACTGAGTTTATTGAAAAATGGCTGCTGGAGGTGTTTGGGAAGGATGCGTTTACACCCCTGTATGCTGTGGAAAGGGCTCACAGGGTGCCTCTGCGGCCCCATCCCCCTTGCCCTATTCTTGCCTGTCTACTACACTATAGAGACAGGGAGATCATTCTACGGCTTGCTAGAGAGAAGCAGAACATACAGTTTAATGGAGCACGTGTTTCCTCTTACCCTGATTTTTCTTCGGATGTACAGAAACACAGGGCCCGATTCATGGAGGTCAAGAAAAGGCTACAGCAGTTACAGGCCCTGTACGCTATGTTGTATCCTGCTTGACTCAGAATTATAGCAAGAGGCCAGGCTCACTTTTTTGAACTGGCGGCAGATGCGTCGGCCTAGCTGGATATGAATGAAAATGCTTTCGCCCGGTCAGACGGAGGGAGGCTGAGAGGGACTGACATGACCTGAGTGCAGTACTTTTCAGTTTTGCCAGGAACACGAGATGATTTGTTGCTCTTCGTCCCCCCACGGAGAGAGTGAGCGAGAACACGACGGAATGTTTTCTAAGTGCTTGATTCATTACGTTTTGCCTGACGAGATTCCCCGACTGGTGGTTGTGAGGCCAGCAGAGATAAGGACCTGTTGTCCTACAATCACACCTGTTGTGCAATCCCTTATATGTAACCTTCCCCTGAGGGCCGGTGGGATCGCGGAGGCGACCGGGGCCATACGTCAGCTTGTGGTTACACTTGAGGCCTCAAGCCACGGGATTGCACAGGGCAGTGCTAGAGTGCAGTTGCGCTCGGAGGTTCAGAAAGTTTCATGCAGTATGGTACAGTACTTACAGACTTGGATGATAAACTTGATGCATTGGTTACAGGTTTTTCGGTGCCGGGATGGGGGATGTGGATCAAGTTATGGATCGTATTGGGATGTGATATGTTGCCATTACCAAGATGAGAGTATACCATGGCGGGGAGGAATGAACGTGCTTAAAGCGGTGTCATGGAATGTTAGGGGCCTAGGTAATTCTCTTAAACGCACAATGGTTTCCACCTCTCTGAGAAAATATCTACCGGCCATATGTGCTTTACAGGAAACTCATCTTACCCCTGATACTTTGGCATGCCTCAACTTTAGGTGGGTGGGTAAAACCTACCACTCCACTCACACCTCCTTTTCCAGAGGGGTGAGCGTGCTGATACATAGCTCACTGGACTATCAGGAGTTGGATAGTGTGGTGGACTGCGAGAGGAGATATATCATTTTGTACTGCCGTTTGTTTTCATTGAAATGCATACGTGTGTGTATATATATATATATATGTATATATGTTAGTCGCGAGCCAGATCGCCAACCTGTGTTTTTTGTTTTTTTCAATATCCCTCCCCCCTGTATATATAGTTGTTGTTTATTAATATCTATGTACTACTACTGACTAGAATATGATATTAAGTGTATAGCACTGTAACCTTTTTATGTATTTCATGTATATAGATCTATGTACCTCTCCATACCCCCCCTTCCTTTTTTTTTTTTTTCCTTTCTCTTTGTTCCCCTTCTGAAACCCTAATAAAATATTTGACTAGAACTGAATACTTGTTTTTGTGTATGTCCCACCTCCGTACGGCCATCGGGTTCTGAGGGCAGTCTTGGACTATCAGGTTGGCCGTCCGGAGGTACCAATGTATATAATGGGTGACTTTAACTGTTACTTAGACCCACTGGTTGACAAACATCCTCCGGTTTTGTTGGGGAGAGGCTCTTGCCGCATGCCCCTGAGGAAGCTGATTGCGGAGGTGGGATGGATAGATTTCTGGAGGGTTAGGAACCCTGGGAAATGTCAGTTTTCTTGCTTTTCAAAATCACATATGTTGCTGTCACGCATTAACCTGTGTATATGTTCGGAGTCTGCGGTCCGCTCGGTGGCAGATATCACTTATGCTCTGAAAGGAATCTCAGATCATTCACCCTTGATTATGGACTTGGAGGTATGCCCCCCTTCAACGCTGCTTAGGGCTCCCTGGAAGCGTAATGCCTTTTGGCTTAATCTATTACCGTCGTCATCCCAAATGTTACAAGATATAGTTAACTTCTGGGGGGTGCAGGCAGATTGCCCGGATGTAGGGGTGAGATGGGACACATTCAAGGCCTTTCTTAGGGGGGTTGTTCATAAGAGAAATAAACGCTTTTAAGAAGGAGTCAAATGCACTGTGAGGGGGTGGAGAGCTTGGTTCATGACTTGGAGGCCAAATTTGTAGCGAACCCTAGCGAGGAATGTAGAGATGCGTGCGTGTCGGCGCAGGAAGCACTGAATCGGCTCACCTCACCGGCTCACCTCACCTGAGCGTAAACACTTTTTCAGCAAACTCGCCTTTTATGAGGAAGAAGAACAAACTGGTCGCCTCCTGGCAAAAATCTCCCGTGCTCAGCAGGCGTCACCGTCTATTGGTGCCTTGCGGGCATCTGATGGCAAGATAACTAATTCTCCGGATGACATAATGAATATTCTTAGCTCCTTTTACTCAAATTTATATTGCTCCCGCAAAACTTACACGGATGCCTCCCTGCAGAAGTATCTTGACAAAATAGAGTTACCTACTCTGTCAGACATGGATAGACAACTATTAGACGCATCTCTGACTTTGGAGGAGCTTCAAATAGCGACCGGCATGTTCCATAACTCCAAGGCGCCGGGTGAGGATGGACTACTTATAGAGGTATATAGGAACTATGGAGAACAGCTATTACCTAGACTATTGGGGGGTGTTTAATGACGGTAAGGAAAAGGGGGGTCTTCCCCTATCCATGTCCAAGGCCATCATAGTATTGCTACTGAAACCAAGCAAGGATCCCTTAGACCCAGGGTCTTATGCCGCGTACACACGACCGTTTTTAATGTCATTGAAAAAAATGCATTTTTCTCGACGTGATTTTTCGTGTTTCCTCTCAAGCCTGCCTTGCCTACACACTATCGTGGAAAAAAATGTTCGAGTAAAGCGCGGTGACGTACAACACGTACGACGGCACTATAAAGGGGAAGTTCCATTCGGATGGTGCCACCCTTCATGTTAGTAAAGTTTGTTGAGCGACGATTCGCGCTTTTCAGCCTTGTGCTTTTCGGTCTGTTACAGCGTGAGGAATGTGCTATCTCCATTATGAACGCTAGTTTTACCAGAACGAGTGCTCCCGTCTCATACTTGATTCTGAGCATGCGCATTTTTTTTCACGTCGTTAAAGCCCACACATGCCCGTTTTTCATGACGAGAAAAACGACGATGTAAAAAACAACGATGTAAAAAACAACGTGAAAAATTAGAGCATGTTCCAATTTTTCTCGTCGTTATTCTTGGCGTTTTTCTCGGCGGGAAATTTGCTGGAATGCCCACACACGATCATTTTTAATGACCATTTTAAAAAATTTCATTTTTCTCATCATTAAAAACGGTCGCGTGTACGCGGCATTATAGGAAATTATCCCTTTTGCAGACAGACGTGAAAATACTGGCCAAGGTCCTAGCCTTGAGACTCAATAAAGCTATCTCGTCCATAATTCACTCAGACCAGGCAGGGTTCATGCCTCAGAAATCTACGGCTATTAATTTACGCCGATTGTTTGTCAATTTACAATCTATCTCTAATAATATGGGAGACAGGGCATTTCTATCACTTGACGCCCACAAGGCCTTTGATTGTATTGATTGGTCATATTTGTGGGCCATAATGTACAAGTTTGGGTTCAGGACAACTTTTATAGCATGGGTACAACTATTGCCTCCCCAAAAGCGGCTATCAAGGAGTCCGGGAGGGTGTCAATGCTTTCTGCTATATAGGGGCACCAGACAGGGATGTCCCTTATCACCCTTACTGTTCACCCTAGCCATAGAACCGTTGGCGGCTTATGTTCGTGCCAACGATAATATCAGGGGCTTCCAGTACGGAGAGTTGCAAACAATTTTTTACTCATTGTCGCTATTTGGCGGATGGCGAAACTACTGGTCACCTACTAATGGTAATAGCTAGCTCCCAATACCCTTCGAATCATATTGCATCTCTTTGTTTAGCTTCAGGCTTGGTTACCCAGAACCCAGAGGCAATCTTAGGGGCTTTTCATGACTTCTATAAGGATCTGTATTCTAGTAAAGTACATTATGCACCGCAACTATTATATGATTTTCTAGGCTCCCTTGTCTCGGCACTGATGATAGGAATTCACTCTCCTCCCCCATTTTGCTTGAGGACCTAAGTAAGGCAGTGGCTGAAGCTCCTAATAATAGGGCACCGGGCGTAGATAGACTCCCTACGGAGTTTAATAAACAGTATGGAGATGTACTTTTACCAGAACTGTGAGAACCAGAATCTATGAATAAGGCAGGCATAATAGTGCTTCTGAAACCAGGCAAAGACTGCTTATACCCTGAGTCGTATTATCCCATTTCCTTGCTGAATTCGGATGTCAAAATTCTTGGAAAAGTGTTAGCCAATAGACTCAGTAAGGTGATGATGCAATTGGTACATCCTGATCAGTCAGGTTTTATAGCTACAAGATCAACCTCTCAACATCCGCAGGATATTTCTTAACCAACAAATTCCTTCTGATAATGTAGGTTACAGGGTCATTCTATCGTTGAATGCCGCTAAAGCGTCAGACAGCGTGGCTGGCGTGGCGTGGCCGTACTTGTGGGAGGTCTTAAAGCGCTTTGGTGTAGGAACTGGATTCGTTAGATGGGTTCAGCTACTTTACTCCTGCCCTCAGGCCTCTATGCTGATCAATGGATTCCAGTCGGAATCCTTTTCTTTTCATAGGGGAACATGCCAGGGGTGCCCTCTCTCCCATTTTTATTTGCCCTAACGGTGGAACCACTGGCACAGGCGATTCGCTAATCCAGAAATATAATAGGATTCAAAAGGGGACTGTTCGAAGATAAACTAGCTCTATATGCGGATGACGCATTACTTTTTCTAGGGGATTCTAATGAATCCCTTTCCTCCCTTATTACTACATTTCTTCTCGGGTTTTATGATTAACTGGGACAAATTTGTGCTCCTCCCGTTAGACTCTGCACAGGTGGAGCTCCCTGCTGACGCACAGCAAATAAAAATTGTTTCTAGATTTAAATATTTGGGCGTCTGGGTACATCCAGACGCACAAGATTATTTGACATACAATTTACAACCCCTGTTAGACAAATTTAAATTTAAAAGTAAGGCATGGTGCAAGCTCCCTCTATCAGTTGTGGGGAGGACAAATCTAATAAAAATTATTTGGGCTCCCCAACTACTGTATATATTACACAATTCTCCTGTGTGGGTTCCGCAAAAATGATTCAAGAAGACGGATTCCCTTTTCTGTACTCTGATTTGGAAGGGGAAGCAGCCCAGAATCCGCTTGCCCATCTTACAACTGCCTAAAGAGGAGGGTAGATTGGCTGTCCCATCGGCAAGACTTTACTTTATAGCGTCCCATTTGCAGCACTTCTCTGGATGGGGAACCATGGACAGCCAAGACCCCATTCAAGCACTGTTGCTATCCAGGTCACCCAAATACCATTTATCGGTCCAATTGGAAGCGGGTGGGTATAGGACTGGTTGTCAGTATCCTACCTTTCTAATGATGGTCAAGGTTTGGGATGAAATGCGCAGGATTATGGGATATGTGGGTAACTCAAGTTTTCTCCCAATTTGGGAAAGAGGAAGATTGGAGGAGCTTGGAAAGTTACAGGGATTTTCTAGCTGGTATAACCAAGGAATACCTTTTCTTCACCAATTATACACTAATGATAATTTTAAATCATTCAAAGATCTACAGGATGAGTTTGGTGTCCCTCGCTCATGCTTTTTTTCAATACCTCCAGCTTCGCCATGCACTTCTTGCCCAAGCTAGGTCTACATCTCTAAAACAGATCAACACCCCATTAATAGATCAACAATAGCTAATGTTACTGATAAAAAAAAGGCCTCATCTCCTCGATCTATGGGTCGTTGGGGCTTGGTTGTCAAAGTAGGGTGTCAAAGTAGGGTGCAGGTTCAGGGTAGAAGGGACTGGTCATCGGATATCCCAACCGTTGACGGTGAAATATGGCAGTCCATTTTAGAACAGGTCCCATTGGTTTCCATTTCCCCTACTCAGCGTCTGTCACAACTTTTTGTTATACACCGGGCTCACAGAACCCCCTTAAAGCTGTTTAAATTGCATTGTAGAGAAGTCCCTGACTGTCCCAGGTGTGGGGATTCTACAGATGATCATCTGCATATGTTCTGGAGATGCTCCAAACTTGTAAGATACTGGAACACAACTATTTCAGTCATCAATCAAGCCTTTCAGGTCTCCCTTCAAAATGATCCTCTGACTTGTGTTCTAGGGTTTCTGGATGAAGAACTAGCAAGAAGAGTCTTCGTAACATGTTAACGCACATGTCAATATCCACCACTTATAACCGATATATATATACATGTTTTATATATCGTTTTTAAGTGGTGGATATCGACATGTGTGTTAACATGTTACAACGACTTTTCTTGCTAGTATAATACTATAAGTATGCAAATAATTCAATACATGATGTGAGATCAATTGCAACATTTTTGTAATGTGCGTCCTACCGTTGTACAGTGCTAACTGTTTTGTATGTATGTATTAAGATAAAAAAAAAATCAATAAAAAAATAATTGAAAAAAATAAAAAAAAGATGGTATCCTTAAAGTGGAGTTCCACCCAGAAAAACAACTACATCCCGGCACAAGCAGAACACTATCACCAAGTTAAATAGCCACATCAAAAAAAATAATTATAGTTTAAATACCTTAGATTTTAGTTTTTAACTGTCACTTCCGGGCTTTCCCTCCCGCGGGAGTAGGCGTTCCTACTCCTTTCCCCGGCGCCGCGATGTCTCCTGGGAGCACAGAGTCATGTTTCCCAGGAGACAATACAGAACGCTGCTGTTCTATCGTGCTGGTTCTGCTATCAGATAGGTTCCGGGATGGTCTGCGCAGGAGCAATTGAATCAGACGGAAATCCCCAAGTCTGAACAGTTCGTCAGCTGGGGATGCTGCTCGTCGCTCATTGGATAAACACACCGCTCGTTCGTTCTATACAGCCAATGCTTTTCTCATAGGGGCGGTGTTCTATCGATACAGCTACTCGCCGTAAACACTGCAGGCGCTTCCAGGAAATGATTGCTTGTGGGCTTCACAATGCCCACAAGCAAAATGGGAACTGTCAGGAAGCGATTTTAAAAGTTCTTATTTGCCATGAAAAACGGGCAGGAGATATTTGAAGACACCAAACAAGTGAGTTTAACCTTGTATTGTGAAACCCAATTGAATGCACCAAATAAAAAATAAAAAATCGCCGCAGAACCCCTGCTTTAAGTTGTGGAGTAATATTTGCAAACTACAACATCTCACGTACCACCTCCTCAGATAAAAATATGATACAAAGCCCATTACCCTTGGCTGACTGTACGGAAGCAACTGCAGCCTCATGGAATTCAGATGGGATCTGGAGGAAAGGGAGTGGAAGCAAGCTTGCAGCCTCTGCATTCTAAATCAGCAATTATGGCTTGCCCATAAATATAGACATAGTGGCTGAGATTTCTACCCTAGGCAATGCCAAGGAAGGGTTAACCCCTGAAAAAGTTAAGGAAGACTCAGAGGAAGACTGTGACTCAAATAGAGCGGTTACTGTGGGGCCCCCTGCACTGTTAGTGGATCACAAACTGGCCAACCCCCAAATCCGCTGCCCTTGTGCTTATGATCTGCAATACTAGAACAGTGAGACCCTGTCCACAGGGTTACTCACAATTCGACTGCTGGAGAAGGAAGGGTTAATGCCATGGTTATTAGTAAGGCAGCAGGAAGAGATTTGATGGGAAGGCAACAAGGTCTGCACATGCTAAGAGTAAATGGTGTGTGCATGTGCAGTACGCCCACCATAGAGGGCCTTGCAAATGAGCAGAAGTGTGCCAAGCCTGCCCAGCCACAGAAGGCAGGCCACATAACCACAAAAAAACTCCTTTTGTGTCACCTGTTGTCCAAACAAATGTGTTATGTTCTGATGCCAGTGAATAACCTCTTACAGGGGAACTGAACAGTATGCACCAATCAGGTTCCTTGTAAAAAAAAAAAAAAAAAAATGAGCAAAAGCTCAACTCACCACAGCTAAGGTCAAGCGAATGCCCTATGCCCGCCTCCCTCCAAGGTACATCAGGGGATAGAGAGACAGGATCCAGGGAGAATACTGCTGACTCCAGTCTTCACCCCTCTGGTCAGTATACCCCCTAAGGCAGTGGTTCTCAACCTGCGGGTCGGGACCCCCTCGGGGGTCGAATGACGATTTGCCAGGGGTCACTGAATCCTGGGCTGTTCCTGAAGCCTGCATCGCTCTCCCAGCCTTTTCGCAGCTGCCCAGTATGGCTGTCCCTGGAGCCCGCGGCCACCCACTCAGCCTCTTTGCAGCTGCCCATTCAGTTCACGGCATGGCTGGGGGGCAGAGACTAGAGGTCAGCCGACTGGTGAGGAATGTGAAGTGGGAGGGGCTGGAGGAGACCCTATCTCCTGATTTCGGCATGGGGGGTCACTGCTGTGAGACACCACAGAGCTGGAAACACAGTGAGTAACACTACATGTGATTAGAGTTGCCATTAAAAGTCCCCACTACAGTTCTCAGATCAGCAGATGACCTTCATCAAGAGCCCCTAAGTTGGCTGATCAGAACCCCCCAGCATTGCCACTGATCCCACCCCCACCAAGGAGTAAGAGAAGGAATAAAAATAGAGCATACGGGGAAGAGAGTAAAAGGGGGGGGACAAAGAAAAAGGGAGAGAAAACTGAAAATTTATATCAAATACTTACCTTAATTTTCCTTTCCTGATGGACTCCATGGCAGCCTACGTGTGGGTTAATCCCGCCCCTCATACCTCATAGGACCCTTCTCCCATAAATCTTTGCTCTGGGCCAGAGGCCGTGTTCCATAATTTAGCCTACTCCAGCCACTGGGAGGGAACTCCTGCTGCCATGGAGTCCATCAGGAAAGGAAAGTATTTGATATAAATTTTCCGTTTTCCTGACCGACTCCATGGCAGCCTACGTGTGGGAAATAACTAGCCATACACACCTGGGTGGGCAGAGTGCTGGACAAAAGAAAAAAGGTTTAATTGGCACCATCAACAGACAAGATACGTAAACCAAATTAAACAGACGATAATGAGGCTGGCTCTACGCAGTAGTGTGCCATGAACGTGTTAATTGAAGACCACAAGGCCACCTTGCAAATAACTTCTGGAGGCACGTGACGTGATGCCGCCCATGATGAAGACACTTCTAGTTGAGTGAGCAGTCACCGCTTCTGGAGGCGCCAAGCCCTTGGCTTTATAGGCCCACTGAATGGCCTGAACAATCCATGCTCCGATAGATCTGGAAGAGGCACGCATTCCCTTATACTTCCTGTGAAAAGAACGAGCAGGTGGTCGGTCTGACGGAAAGTGGGTATGCGGGGCCCAGGTTCCTGAAAGCAAATCGCTCTGCGAGCGATGCTTTTCTAAAGTCGCATAAGAAAGAGAGGGTGGAGACCCACAAGTGGAAGCACTGGTCAGAAAGGTGGTCTGTGAGTCCCTAAGTAAAGGGGATTCTGGTCATACCCACAACCCTGCTGGCGACACTATGTCAGTCCCTATTAGGGATGATCTCAAGGCTCCAGGCCCTTCACAGCCGAGCCATTCCTCAATTGAAGCCTCAGACAGTGAGGTGGAGGTAGATGACCCTGGTGCAGGTTTTGAATTTGCCCTAGTACCACAGCTGGTCAAAAGCTGTCAAAGAAGCTTTGAGATGGAAGAGCCAGTGGAGGCACCCTCCAAACAGAGGAAATATTTTAAACACCTCAAAAAAGAACGCCCTAATTTCTCCTTTTTGGGTGAACTCAGCGCAATAATTACCGACGAATGGGGTGGTGTTGAAAGGAAGAATTGCCTGTTAATGAAGGTATCAAAAATGTACCCATTTAAAAGCAAGGATGTAAAACACCTGGAGTCGGCTCCTCTCATTGACTCAGCCCTAATGAGGATGGTGAGGCACGTCACACTCCCATTGGAGGATACTGTTTCCTTTAGGGATTGCCTGGAGTGGAAAATTTATACCGACCTCAAGCAGATCTACATTACAGCGGGTATGACCTGCAAACCAGCTCTAGCTCTCGCAGCCCTTTCTAAAGCGATGGAAGTCTGGGCAGACGACGTAGATGCTTCTATGAGGAGCATCTCGGAAGAACTGGCCAGGAGCTCACCTATTCATGGGCTAAGGTTGACGTTGGCTTTTCTCGTGGGGTTTCCCTAGACATAATTCGCCTGGTGGCTCGGATCATGCTGACATCTGTCACGGCTAAGCGTGCCTTGTGGCTGCGCCCATGGGTAGCTGACCCTGCCTCCAAGCAGGCATGGTGCAGGATTCCATTTGGGGGTTCGTCCCTCTTTGGGAACATATCGGACAGTGCCATCACCCGTGCCACGGGGGGCAAGTCGGGGTTCCTTCCCCAGGATCGCCGTCTGCTAAACCAGAAGAGAACACAGACCAGGCAAAGTTCAGATCGAGCAAGGAATGCTCGCTACTATAGGCCTGGCCGTGAGTTCAAGAAGACCTGGAAGAAAGAAAACAGCCTTCAGGCCAGAAGTTTTCAAAAGGGGCATCTTCCGGTGGACAAGAATCCCCTAAGTGTTTATGATATTGCACCTGCCTAAAACAGAGCGAGTCGGCATCCTTGCCTCTCTCGGAAGAGAAAAAGCGAATTCTCCTGTCTCTCTTGTGGCTCAGGGCGCTGCAATTCCAGTTCCAGACGACAAAAGGTTTTAAGGGGTCTACTCGCCCCTCTTCATGGTGTTGAAGAAAAACGTCTCCTGGAGGCCAGTTATAGACCTAACCCACTTGAATTCTTTTATCTAGAAGGAGAAGTTCAAGATGGAAACACTACTCATGATCAGTCAAGCAATCCAACCAGGCGATTGGCTTGTCTCTATAGACCTGAAGGACGTATACTTCCATGTTCCGATCGCGTCAGAATTCCAGAAATATCTTCGCTTTGCTGTTGATCAAATCCGTCTGCAGTTCACCTGTCTTCCCTTCGGGCTTACAACATCGACTCGTGTGTTTTCAAAACTTGTTGGCTGTCGTGGCTCTGATCAGGACCAGAGGTATCCGTCTGTATTACTATCTAGACGACCTGCTGTTGTCTCGGGACAAGGAGCAGTTGCTAATCCACAGATCCCAGGTCATCTCCACTCTACTCGAGTTTGGTTGGCTTCTGAATCTGGAAAAGAGCCATCTGGATCCTACGCAGTCCCTGGTATTCCTCAGGGCACACTTCAACGCTATCAAGAGCACCATCTTGTTACCCCTGGAAAAATCCCAGTGATCCGGGACAGAGTTTGGCTTGCAATGTCGTCCTCATCTCTAAGCCTCTCAATGCCTAAAGATCATTGGCACCATGGTGGCAACAACACCCATGGTAAAGTGGGCTCAGTGGAAAATGCGGCCCTTCCAGAAGGGTTTCCTCCAGCAGTATAATCCAGGGCCTCGGGATCACTTTATCCAAATAACCTCATCCATGCGGGAGAGCTTTCCTTGGTGGCTACAACAGAGGAACCTCCTCAATTGTCACTCCATCGCACCTGTGTCTTGGGTCACCATCACTACAGATGCCAGCAACAGGGGCTGACAGAAGTAGCCCAAGGCATATGGACTTTTCCCTCTCACAGGATAGTCTCCAATGTTCTGGAACTCCGGGCAGCGTTCTGCGCTCTGCAGGCCTTTCACCACTTAACAGCAGGAGACTCAGTCCTCCTAAGACTGGACAACACAACGGCAGCCGCATACATCAAGAGACAGGGGGGTACTCGCAGTCTCTCCCTGTCAAAGGAAATAGAGCCCATCATGATCTGGGCCCAGAAAAACCTGGCCAACCTGACAGCTGTCTATCTCCCTGGAGTCCCGAACGTTCAGGCAGATTTTCTGTTGAGAGTTTCTCTGGACAACGATTGGACTTCCCCCCCGAAGTCTTCAGGTGGGTCCTGTCCCTGGGAGTCATTCCGGAAGTAGACTTGTTCGCCTCCCCATGCAACTTCAGACTAGAGAGATACTACACGAGGTCTTGGTATTCCCAGGCTTTTGGGTAGATGCTCTGACAGACCATTGGCGGTTCCACAGGGCCTATGCCTTTCCCCCGATTCCTGTCATTCTCCGTTTTTTGTCGAGGCTCAGGATGGAAGAAGCAGAGATAGTGGCAATAGTCCCGTACTGGCCAAACAAGCCATGGTTTCCACTGCTGATGCAACTCAGCTTCCGGGACCCAGTTCCTCTACCAGATCTCCTATCACAAGGGGCATTTCTACATCCATGCCCGGCCCATCTACATCTGATGATCTGGTTCTTGAGAGGGGAAGGTTGGAGGCCCTAGGCTGTCCAAGTAGGGCCATCTCCACAATATTAAATGCCAGAAGAACAGGCACCAACAAGGTCTACCAGAGGATTTGGAAAAAGTTTTCAGACTACACCTCTTCCACTGCAGGTTCTTGCAATAACCCAAAGATACATGATATCCTGGGCTTCTTACAATCAGGATTGGATCTCTCATTGTCAGTCAGCTCGCTGCGAGTCCAAATCGCTGTAATCTCTGCCTTTACGGGTGTTTCCTGGGCTAGACACCCTCTTACTCAGTAGTTTTTCAGAGGAGCAATAAGGCTCAGACCTCAGAGCCAAGTTTTTCTAATTGGGATCTTCCCCTTGTCCTGGATTTTTTCTTAGGTAGAGAGTTGGAACATGAAGATCAATCTTCTGTCAAATGACTCTCTGTAATAGTTGTCTTCTTGGTGGCTATAACATCGGCCAAGAGGGTCTCTGAAATCAGCTCACAGGGATGCAAGGAGCCATTTCTAAACTTTTTAACGAGCAGGTGGTCGGTCTGACGGAAAGAAGCTGTAGCTTCAAGATACTGACTCAGAGCTTTTCCAACATCTAAGGGATAAACACTGGAATCCTCGGTAGATCTGAACGTTGGAAGAGCAATCTCCTGATTGTCATGAAACACAGATGCCACTTTGGGGTTTGAACCCAACATAGGAATTAAAAAGTTTAGAAATGGCTCCTTGCATCCCTGAGAGCTGATTTCAGAGACCCTCTTGGCCGATGTTATAGCCACCAAGAAGACAACTATTAGAGAGAGTCATTTGACAGAAGATTGATCTTCATGTTCCAACTCTCTACCTAAGAAAAAATCCAGGACAAGGGGAAGATCCCAATTAGAAAAACTTGGCTCTGAGGTCTGAGCCTTATTGCTCCTCTGAAAAACTACTGAGTAAGAGGGTGTCTAGCCCAGGAAACACCCGTAAAGGCAGAGATTACAGCGATTTGGACTCGCAGCGAGCTGACTGACAATGAGAGATCCAATCCTGATTGTAAGAAGCCCAGGATATCATGTATCTTTGGGTTATTGCAAGAACCTGCAGTGGAAGAGGTGTAGTCTGAAAACTTTTTCCAAATCCTCTGGTAGACCTTGTTGGTGCCTGTTCTTCTGGCATTTAATATTGTGGAGATGGCCCTATTTGGACAGCCTAGGGCCTCCAACCTTCCCCTCTCAAGAACCAGATCATCAGATGTAGATGGGCCGGGCATGGATGTAGAAATGCCCCTTGTGATAGGAGATCTGGTAGAGGAACTGGGTCCCGGAAGCTGAGTTGCATCAGCAGTGGAAACCATGGCTTGTTTGGCCAGTACGGGACTATTGCCACTATCTCTGCTTCTTCCATCCTGAGCCTCGACAAAAAACGGAGAATGACAGGAACCGGGGGAAAGGCATAGGCCCTGTGGAACCGCCAATGGTCTGTCAGAGCATCTACCCAAAAGCCTGGGAATACCAAGACCTCGTGTAGTATCTCTCTAGTCTGAAGTTGCATGGGGAGGCGAACAAGTCTACTTCCGGAATGACTCCCAGGGACAGGACCCACCTGAAGACTTCGGGGGAAGTCCAATCGTTGTCCAGAGAAACTCTCAACAGAAAATCTGCCTGAACGTTCGGGACTCCAGGGAGATAGACAGCTGTCAGGTTGGCCAGGTTTTTCTGGGCCCAGATCATGATGGGCTCTATTTCCTTTAACAGGGAGAGACTGCGAGTACCCCCCTGTCTCTTGATGTATGCGACTGCCGTTGTGTTGTCCAGTCTTAGGAGGACTGAGTCTCCTGCTGTTAAGTGGTGAAAGGCCTGCAGAGCGCAGAACGCTGCCCGGAGTTCCAGAACATTGGAGACTATCCTGTGAGAGGGAAAATTCCATATGCCTTGGGCTACTTCTGTCAGCCCCTGTTGCTGGCATCTGTAGTGATGGTGACCCAAGACACAGGTGCGATGGAGTGACAATTGAGGAGGTTCCTCTGTTGTAGCCACCAAGGAAAGCTCTCCCGCATGGATGAGGTTATTTGGATAAAGTGATCCCGAAGCCCTGGATTATACTGCTGGAGGAAACCCTTCTGGAAGGGCCGCATTTTCCACTGAGCCCACTTTACCATGGGTGTTGTTGCCACCATGGTGCCAATGATCTTTAGGCATTGAGAGGCTTAGAGATGAGGACGACATTGCAAGCCAAACTCTGTCCCGGATCACTGGGATTTTTCCAGGGGTAACAAGATGGTGCTCTTGATAGCGTTGAAGTGTGCCCTGAGGAATACCAGGGACTGCGTAGGATCCAGATGGCTCTTTTCCAGATTCAGAAGCCAACCAAACTCAAGTAGAGTGGAGATGACCTGGGATCTGTGGATTAGCAACTGCTCCTTGTCCCGAGACAACAGCAGGTCGTCTAGATAGTGATACAGACGGACACCTCTGGTCCTGATCAGAGCCATGACAGCCAACAAGTTTTGAAAACACACGAGTCGATGTTGTAAGCCCGAAGGGGAGACAGGTGAACTGCAGACGGATTTGATTGACAGCAAAGCGAAGGTATTTCTGGAATTTTGACGCGATCGGAACATGGAAGTATACGTCCTTCAGGTCTATAGAGACAAGCCAATCGCCTGGTTGGATTGCTTGACTGATCATGAGTAGTGTTTCCATCTTGAACTTCTCCTTCTAGATAAAAGAATTCAAGTGGGTTAGGTCTATAACTGGCCTCCAGGAGACGTTTTTCTTCAACACCATGAAGAGGGGCGAGTAGACCCCTTAAAACCTTTTGTCGTCTGGAACTGGAATTGCAGCGCCCTGAGCCACAAGAGAGACAGGAGAATTCGCTTTTTCTCTTCCGAGAGAGGCAAGGATGCCGACTCGCTCTGTTTTAGGCAGGTGCAATATCATAAAGACTTAGGGGATTCTTGTCCACCGGAAGATGCCCCTTTTGAAAACTTCTGGCCTGAAGGCTGTTTTTTTTCTTCCAGGTCTTCTTGAACTCACGACCAGGCCTATAGTAGCGAGCATTCCTTGCTCGATCTGAACTTTGCCTGGGCTGTGTTCTCTTCTGGTTTAGCAGACGGCGATCCTGGGGAAGGAACCCCGACTTGCCCCCCGTGGCACGGGTGATGGCACTGTCCGATATGTTCCCAAAGAGGGACGAACCCCCAAATGGAATCCTGCACCATGCCTGCTTGGAGGCAGGGTCAGCTACCCATGGGCGCAGCCACAAGGCACGCTTAGCCGTGACAGATGTCAGCATGATCCGAGCCACCAGGCGAATTATGTCTAGGGAAACCCCACGAGAAAAGCCAACGTCAACCTTAGCCCATGAATAGGTGAGCTCCTGGCCAGTTCTTCCGAGATGCTCCTCATAGAAGCATCTACGTCGTCTGCCCAGACTTCCATCGCTTTAGAAAGGGCTGCGAGAGCTAGAGCTGGTTTGCAGGTCATACCCGCTGTAATGTAGATCTGCTTGAGGTCGGTATAAATTTTCCACTCCAGGCAATCCCTAAAGGAAACAGTATCCTCCAATGGGAGTGTGACGTGCCTCACCATCCTCATTAGGGCTGAGTCAATGAGAGGAGCCGACTCCAGGTGTTTTACATCCTTGCTTTTAAATGGGTACATTTTTGATACCTTCATTAACAGGCAATTCTTCCTTTCAACACCACCCCATTCGTCGGTAATTATTGCGCTGAGTTCACCCAAAAAGGAGAAATTAGGGCGTTCTTTTTTGAGGTGTTTAAAATATTTCCTCTGTTTGGAGGGTGCCTCCACTGGCTCTTCCATCTCAAAGCTTCTTTGACAGCTTTTGACCAGCTGTGGTACTAGGGCAAATTCAAAACCTGCACCAGGGTCATCTACCTCCACCTCACTGTCTGAGGCTTCAATTGAGGAATGGCTCGGCTGTGAAGGGCCTGGAGCCTTGAGATCATCCCTAATAGGGACTGACATAGTGTCGCCAGCAGGGTTGTGGGTATGACCAGAATCCCCTTTACTCAGGGACTCACGGACCACCTTTCTGACCAGTGCTTCCACTTGTGGGTCTCCACCCTCTCTTTCTTATGCAATTTTAGAAAAGCATCGCTCGCAGAGCGATTTGCCTTCAGGAACCTGGGCCCCGCATACCCAGCAGGCTTTCCTCACAGAGCGGCTGGAGTGGCGGTGAGAGTGACGCCCAGAGGCGGTTTTAGACTCCTATCTGTGGTACCTAGATCTAAAGGAAGATCTGACGTCTGGACCTTGAAGAGGAGTGACAACGTTGAGACCTAGGACGGTCTTTGCCGTGCTTTGGTGTTCAGACCTAGAAGAGCTGAGTGAAAAAGAAAGGGTTAAGAGCTCCTGAATGAGTGAACCCAAGCATCACAGGTAGAAAATAAATAAATCCTACCTGCAGCGCAAGGGTTAACCACAAGAGGGCGGTGACAGATCCATGGCAAGGCAGTTTGAAAGTGAAATGAATCATTAAAGCCTTATGAGAAACAGGAGTGACAACAGGCATGAGAGAGCACATAACAAAACATAGCCAGCACCCAGGGAGCCTGCAGCAAACAATTTAACTTGTAAACCAGAGACCAGTGCCTGGGGTAAACACTGCATAAGCCTGCAAGTCATCCCAAGTAATAGCTGCTTTGACAGCTATTTAAATCTGCCACCGTTAACGATGTCACCGCCCCACAGCGCGCCTGCGCCGGAAAAAGTTGCCATCCGGTGGCGGCCAATCGCATGCGCGACCACCGCCGCCATTTTGGCGAAACTGCGCCTGCACGAACCAAGCACGGAATCTTCGTTCGCGGCTTGCGGATGCGCAGCGACTTCCTGAAATGGCGAGCTGGAACGCAGCTGTGCTCCAGCTTGATAGAAAATAAGGAGGCACACAAAACACAGAGATACGACTGCCATATAAAAGGAATATCTTTGTACATTACCATCAACCACGGCACGATCCGGACCAGAACCTGGGACTGGGGAGCTGTTCGCTCGACCCACCGCACGATCGGGCGTTTACAAAGCCTCCCGCTAATAGCTGGGACGTTTGGCCATATTGCCGCTTGCCTGCCAATGGCCAGGTTAGTAAGCTCTTCATGGTATCACATCATATCGCCCATGTCCACCTGCTAATAGCTAGGATTGCTGGACTGCAGAGAGGATCACCGCTAACCACCAACGTATCGCCGTGCACACCGCCAGGCCTGGATTACAGGAAAACTTCATGAAAAGGTAAGACTATATCTTGGTCCTAGGAGGAGGACAAAAAAAGGAACACGGCCTCTGGCCCAGAGCAAAGATTTATGGGAGAAGGGTCCTATGAGGTATGAGGGGCAGTATTAACCCACACGTAGGCTGCCATGGAGTCTGTCAGGAAAGAATAAGAGAACAAGAGAACAAGAAAGACAGCTAGAGAGAGGGATGGGGAAAATAAAACAAAAAATTAGGATAGAGAGAAATAAAAGGGAAAGAAAAGAGAACAAAGAGAAAGAGTGTTGCATCCTAAAATGTATTATAAGGTGTTTTAATTCTGTACGAGTGGAAGGGACTCAGGGAGCGCTAAATGTCCGTGGGTTAGGGGCGTAAATTACTTGCCTTGCCTTGGGTGCCGACAACCCACACTACGAAAATAATTTTACTGTTAGGGGTCCCCACTACTTGGGAATTTTTATCAAGGGGTCACAGCACTAGAATGGTTGAGAACCACTGCCCTAAGGGGTCTTCACGAAGAGGGTTCCACCAGGTGGGTGAACTGCAGCCCAGGACCTGTAAAAGCACTTTTTGGCTGACTCAACACCTTGCACTATACTGTAGGTACTTAGGCAAGCGACTAATGCAGAGTCCAAAGACACATTACAGTCCAGCATTGCTTCCTGTTCCCAGCAGCATCCATGTTTGGCTTCTGTGGCAGAGCTTAGGATCAACAGATCTGGGAAGCAACAAAATTAGTTCCTTCTGGCTCTTTAGCACCTGAAGAAACTTGCTAAATGAAAAATACATCTTGATAAAAAAAATACATGTAAGTTGTAAAGGGTTTTTGTTCTCTCAGCGTAGAGAGGATGACTGTTCTCCTAGGACAGTAGCAAAAAATCTAAGGCATGCTGGGTGTGGGAGGGTTTATATTGGACTGTCCTTACAGCTTTATTTTACCAGTGTCTAGTCTTCTGCAGGCAGCATCATAACCCAATGTACCTAATTTATTTAATTATGTGTCCTGTACTATATGATAAAGAAATATAATTTTTTGACACCCCATAATATTACATCACTATATTAGCTGTGTTCATTTATATTATTAGTATTTTGAAGCGTTTATGTAGGTTTCTTTGCGTAAAATGTCCTCTTTTTATGCGATATGTATTTTTTATTGTGTGTTATTTAAGTACAGAGGTATAACTAATAAAGGTAGAAATGTTAGCGTTCCTTACTGCAAATAATTGTTATTTAAATATGATTTCCGTTATTAATTCAAACCTATTTTGCATGAAAAGTATAAGAAATGTTCCAGCTTCCTGTATGCCTTTTCCCTCTGGTTGGAGCATAATTGTAGTAAGCGATCATGATGTTTATAGTATAAAACAGCAGGTCACAGCAGCAGCAGCAGTCCGTTGTCTTTTTAGTCCTCAAAACGTAATGACCAGTGATTATCTGCCCCTTACCAAGCATTTCTTACTAAGGACGTGTACTCTTGAATGTAGTCTCAAATTTTTAAATGTAACATACTGTAAATGCTGAAAACTTTTTCTGTGCCCCTTTTTTGTATACGTTTTGGATGTCTTGATTAACAAATGCTTGTAGTTGGCAGTCTGTAATTTTGTTTTCTTTTTTTTTTCCCAGGTGTTGACCATCTGTATGCCATTCTGCAGCTTTTGGCCGCCTCACTTACTATAGCCTTCCTTTATTTTTACTATCCCTTCTGCCTGTACTAATCTAAAAGCGCTGTTATTTGTGCCCTTTTAAATCTATTGCAACTCCCAGCAAGTAGTTGCCTATTTCTATTGTGGCAATTTTTTTGCTTGCAGCAGGAGGCATTGCAATCATTTCAGCATATTAGTGGCATCCAATGTCCTGTGTAGATTTGCCTGCTGGTTAATGTACTGCTGCTCTTTCTCTGTATATCAGTACCTCTTTGTGGGTGTTATATAACTGACTTTCTGCCTTCCTCACTTAAAGTGTTTGTAAACCCTTACGTATACCAAGTGGCTGGCCTCAGGTGATACAACTGGATAAAACAAATCCTCCTACATTGCTGTTTATCTGCAAACTTCTCTTGTTTACTTCTGTTCAAAGTCAGAAAAAAAGAGGACGGAGAGCTAAAATAACATACTGCAGCGTTCAGTGAGGAAAGCTCTGAGAGCTGTTTGGAGGGAACAGTTTTACACTAGCTGACTTTCTCTTTTATCCCTTACATTCTTATACCTTATGCCTAAACCCATGGCAAGTTTACCACACAGTGAAACCAATTTTGTTAAATAAGAGAGCCTGTAAGGCAAGTGTCAAATTTTTTGCTCCTGCAGTGGATAGCTATAATTACAAAAAAACATTAAGTTGTGAAGAAAAATCTTCAACGGGTATATTGTAATAAAAAGCTGAAAGTCTTTCCCTACGAAACAAAAATAATGAGATTTTTTTATATACTTACTGTAAAATCCCTTTCTCCAAGTTTAACAGGCACAGCTTCTCTTCATTCCTGACCATAGGGACGTCCCAAAGCAGCCTCTCAAAAAGGAGTGGGAAATGAAACAGAAGCCACAATTAAAACCTGCAACAGGCAACCCACCAAAAGAAACCCCCATAGGAGAAACCGGGAACCTCAAACAGCTGCCTCCAAAACTATGAGGCCAAAGGAAGCATCCAAAGATGCAAAAACATCAACCTTGTAAAATATGGTAAAAGTATGCACGGACGACCAGGCAGCCACCTTGCAAACCTGAGACATGGAAGCCTAATGTTAGAATGTCCAAATGGCACTAATCGCCCTGGTAGTGTTCTGTAATGGGGAAGGGAGGAACCTGACACTTATTGACATAAGCCTGAACCATCTGCCTGATCCACTGAGAAATGGAGGTAGAAGCAGCCACCAAGCCTTCCTGTGGACCATCTATATTCACAAAGAATCCATCCTCCAGAAGGGAGCCATAGTGGACAGGAACACACAAACTGCCCTGACTATGTCCAAGGAGTGCAATGCAACCTCCTTAGGACGTGAAGGTTGGTGAAAGAGACAGGGCAGGACAATATCTTCATTCAGATGAAAATTGGATACCACCTTCGGAAGGAAGGATGCAGACAGAAAACCCCTTTATCCCTATGTAAGACTAAATAAGGAGACTCACAGGACAAAGCTGCCAGTTCTGACATGCCGCGCGAGGAGGTCACTGCGAACAAAAAAGCAAACTTCTGAAAAAGTGTAAGCAAGGGAATTTATCTAATGTTCTCAAAAGGAGGCTTCTGAAGGACAGAATGAACATGAGTCCCACAGTGGCAATGGAAAACACACACGCTCAGCTGTCAGTTAATTGCCAGTATTTCCTGCTCTTCTGGCTATTTAAACTGCCTGGTTCATTTCTTCTGTGCCTTCGCCTTGCTCAAACATATCTGAAGACTCTCTGCTGTGTTCCTGTTGAAGACTTGCCTGGCTGATGTCCCTTCTGGTTCCTGATCCTGTCTGCTGCCTCCAACTACACTGATCTTTGGCTTCCTGATTTACTGGCTTGTTCAGACGACCTGCTTTGGCTACTGTAACCTGGCTATGTTATGACTAAGTTTACTATTTGTACCATTTTTATCATTTTATTAAAAGGTGTGATTTTAACTGCATTTTCTGTCTCTGTCTGATTCATGGTACCTGACAGTAGGCGAAGACCATGAATTCGGAAGATGCAGACAATCCACCTAGTGCTAGTATTTTTTCCAGATTGAATGAGCAGGACCACCTCTTGAATCAGTTTGCCATAGCGTTAGACGCTCCTGATTCACACTGCTCACCTGGTTCCTCCTACGGTGGTTGTTCCAGTACAACCTGTGTTGCAGGCCGTCCCTGCTGCTGCTCAAGTCTCTGTCCAGGCACCTTCCTCGAATATTACCTCTATAAGAGGTATGTCTGGTTCCGCTCCGCTTCCCCAGCGATTTGGGGGCGATACAGTTCAATGCAGAGGGTTTCTCAACCAGGTTAGGATATACTTTGAGGGAAAGAGAGATACCGCTCCAGGTGGGTGCAATCCGGCAATCAATGTCTTCTCGGATACCAAGGGTGCAGGCAATGCATGTAGCAAGAATTAGGATGAATATGTGGACAGCCGCACTCCAAAAGAACCGTTAAGGTAGCCTTTATTTAAAAATTGCAAAGCACTACAAGTCACAGCAGACAAAAAGGGGGTACAACTGACATGTTTCGCACTGGGAACTAGTGCTTAGTCATAGCAAATGCCGCTTGATCATTCTTATAGGCGGCAGGAGGGGACATCCACCCGCCTCCCGCCGCCATACGGTGCTTCTCCGGGCTCTCCCGTGCCATCGGGGGCCCGGAGAATGAATCGTCCGGCGCCGGAGGTGAACCATAGAGAGGACTGGTGACAAGATGTGATGACGTCACGCCCGGGTTCTCAGATGTAAACAAAGCCGCCATTGCAGCTAGTAAACATGGGATCGGTGAAATTTTTTTCACGATCTCATGCTTTCCAGTCTGAAGGAGAGATGTGGGGTCTTATTGACCCCACATCTCTCCATAAAGAGGACCTGTCACACACCATTCCTATTACAAGGGATGTTTACATTCCTTGTAATAGGAATAAAAGTGATAAAAAAATTAAAAATAAATTAAAAAAAAATAAAAAAAAAAGTGTAAAAATAAAAAAAGTAAAAAAATTAATAAATAATACTAAAAAAAAAAATTAAACGCCCCTGTCCCCGGTAGCTCGCGATCAGAAGCGAACGCACACGCAAGTCCCGCCCACATATGTAAACGCCGTTCAAACCACATAAGTGAGGTATCGCCGTTCAAACCACATAAGTGAGGTATCGCCGCGTGCGTTAGAGCGCGTGCAACTATTTTAGCACTAGACCTCCTCTGTAACTCTAACCTGATAACCTGTAAAAAAAAATTAAAGCGTCGCCTATTGAGATTTTTAAGTACCGAAGTTTGGCGCCATTCCATGAGTCTGCGCAATTTTAAAGCATGACGTGTTAGGTATCTATTTACTCGGCGTAACATCATCTTTCATATTTTACAAAAAAATTGGGCTAACTTTACTGTTTTGTTATTTTTTAATTCATGAAACCATTTTTTTCCAAAAAAAAGGCGTTTGAAAAATTATTGCGCAAATACCGTGCAAGAAAAAAAGTTAAAATGACCGTCATTTTATTCCCTAGGGTATCTGCTAAAAAAACATATATAATGTTTGAAGGTTCTGAGTACTTTTCTAGCAAAAGAATTATGATTTGTACATGTAGGAGAGAAGTGCCAGAATAGGCCCAGTACTGAGGTGGTAAAAAAAAGCCCAATGTTGAAGTGGTTAAAAGAGTATTTGACGTTCCCGCACGCTCCACTTCTATTGTCAAGAGCCTCATATCCATCAGAGTACGAGAACTGTTGCTGATTACGCCATTGAATTCCGTACTCTGGCAGCAGAGGTCGCTTGGAACAACGAGGCCTTCGTGGCTGATTTTTCTCATGGTCTCTCGGATAACATCAAAGATGAGATGGCAGCCCCAGACATACCTACGGATCTGGAGAAGTTGATCACGTTTGCTATTCTCATTGACTCCAGACTCCGAGAGAGACCTTCTCTTAACCGGTTGCCAACCGCCTCACGCAGATCTACTGCGGCAGAAAGGTTCTCCTGGGCGAAATTCCGTACATATACGGCTTTGTCCAGAAGAATCACCAGAGGGTGCGGACACGATCGTCACCCACCACGCGCGATCGCAAATCCCGTGCTGTCAGAGGAGAGAAGACAGATTGTGCGTTTCTAAAAAGTAGAAACAAAGATCTGTCATCTCTACTAGTCACTCCCCTCCCCACACAGTAAGAACACAGTGAGGGAACACACATTTAACCCCTTGATCACCCCCTAGTGTTAACCCCTTCCCTGCCAGTGACATTTATACAGTAATCAGAGCATATTTATAGCACTGATCGCTCAATAAATGCCAATGGTCTCAAAAATGTGTCAAAAGTCTCCGATCTGCCCGTTGCAATGTTGAAATAACGCTAAAAATCGCAGATCACCGCCATTACTAGTAAAAAAAATAATAATAATAAAAACGCCATAAATCTTTCCCATAGTTTGTAGACGCTATAACTTTTGAGCAAACCAATCAATATACGCTTATTGCTTTTTTTTTTTTTACCAAAAATATGTAGAAGAATATATATTGGCCTAAACTGATGAATAAATTTGTTTTTTAAAAACATTTTTTGGGGATATTTATTATAGCAAAAAGTAAAAAATATTGTTTTTTTTTCAAAATTGACGCTCTTTTTTTGTTTATAGTGCACAAAAATAAAAACCGCAGAGGTGATCAAATAGCACCAAAAGAAAGCTCTATTTGTGGAAAAAAAAGGACACAAATTTTGTTTGGGTGCAGCATTGCATGACTGCACAATTGTCAGTTAAAGCGACGCAGTGCCAAATTGTAAAAAGTGCTCTGGTCAGGAAGGGGGTAAAACCTTCCAGGGCTGAGTGGTTGTCCCTCCCCTCTTTTTTGAGGATTCAGTGCTTGCTACAAAACTGATGTGCTTCCTGTATGGGAGGGGTTATATAGGGGATCACTTCTTGTCTAATGACCTTTGATCTACCAGTGCCCATCGACCTGATGATGAGGTGTCCCATGATGTACGCAAAGAAAAGGATTTTACAGGTTAAGCATGAAAAAAAAATCCTATTATCCGACTGCTGGGTGACCACCTATAGGAGAACACCTCCTAATTGTGTCACAGGACCGATTTTCGAATGAACTGATATGGAGAGTCCCAGTGATTCTGTCAGGAATACCGCAACATGTGATGTAAATATAAGCTGGTTATTGTATTATAAGAAAAGTCTATCTATGAAATGGAAAAGCACTGCTGATCATCCCACCAAAGACAGGAAAAATGGGAAACTGTCCCCACATATGGAGTACAAGCAGTCAAAGTCACCTGGGCGCAGAAGTGATTACAACCGATCCAGCCAGTGCTCAGGGTACCCCGTGTGAAATGCCAATATGGTCGGTCATGTAATAAAGAGTGTACTCACTGTCCTGCTTCCTCAAATGATGACATGGTATTTAGTGAGTGAACAATTTCCTCCGCTACTCTGAATCAACACAACAGCTGGATGAGTAAAGTTGAATTTGCTGTGCTGTGGGTCATGCAGGTGATTCGGCACAGGTGATGCTCCTTAGTGAATCCCGAAAGCATATCATTCCCGTATATACTCCATAATAGGCAGTGAACTAAATCTTGTGTGCACTGCACAGAAGCTAATGTACCTCCATTCACCCCAGCCAGGCAGCGATAGTATCGCCAGCCATAGGACATCCAATATCAACAAGTCCCATGCTGGTTACTTCCTTAGGTTCCTCTTAGATGGTTGGGCATACGGTGCATCAGGGGTTGGGTTTGTTTTAGTGGGGCATTGCACATGCAGGAGGGAGGGGTGATATATAACATATGGGGGTGGTAGGACAATGTGGGGGAGGTTAGACATACAGTTGTGCTCATAAGTTTACATACCCTGGCAGAATTTATGATTTTTTGGCCATTTTGCAGAGAATATGAATGATAACACAAACTTTTCTTTCACTCACGGTTAGTGTTTGGCTGAAGCCGTTTATTATCATTCAACTGTGTTTACTCTTTTGAAATCATAATGGCAACAGAAACTACCCAAATAACCCTGATCAAAAGTTTACATACCCCAGTTCTTAAAAACATGTATTGCCCCCTTTAACATCAATGACAGCTTGAAGTCTTTTGTGATATTTGTGGATGAGGCTCTTTATCTTCTCAGATGGTAAAGCTGCCCATTCCTCTTGGCAAAAAGCCTCCAGTTCCTGGAAATTCTTGGGCTGTCTTGCATGAACTGCACGTTTGAGATCTCCCCAGAGTGGCTCAATGATATTGAGGTCAGGAGACTGAAATGGGCACTCCAGAACCTTCACTTTATTCTGCTGTAGCCAATGACTGGTCGACTTGGCCTTGTGTTTTTGATGACTGTCATGTTGTAATGTTCAAGTACGTCCCATGCGCAGCTTCCTGGCTGATGAATGCAAATGTTCCTCCAGTAATTTTTTATAAAATAATGTAATCTTGCCATCAATTTTGACCAAATTTCCTGTGCCTTTGTAGCTCATACCTTCCCAAAACATCAGTGATCCACCTCCGTGTTTCACAGTAGGAATGGTGTACCTTTCATCATAGCCCTTGTTGACTACTCTCCAAATGAAGCATTTATGGTTGTGGCCAAAAAGCAAAATTTTGGTCTCATCACGCCAAATGACTTTGTGCCAGAAAGTTTGAGGCTTGTGTCTGTGCGGTTTGGCATATTGTAAGCAGGATACTTTGTGGCATTTGCGTAGTAATGGCTTTCTTCTGGCGACTCGACCATGCAACCCATCTTTCTTCAAGTTCCTCCTTATTGTGCATCTTGGAACAGCCACACCACATGTTTTCAGAGAGTCCTGTATTTCACCTGAAGTTATTTGTGGGTTTTTCCTTGCATCCCGAACAATTTTCTTGGCAGTTGTGGCTGAAATTTTAGTTGGTCTATCTGACCGTGGTTTGGTTTCAACAGAACCCCTCATTTTCCACTTCTAGATTAGTTGAGTTTGAACACTGCTGATTGGCATTCTCAATTCCTTGGATATCTTTTTAGATCTCTTTCCTGTTTTATACAGTTTAACTACCTTTTCCCGCAGATCCTTTGACAATTCTTTTGCTTTCCCCATGACTCAGAATCTAGAAATGTCAGAAGGATGCAAGGGTCTGGCAGGAGTCCAGAAACTCATTGACCTTTTAAACACACACACACACACACACACACACACACACACACACACACACTAATTACAAGCAAACAGATCACAGGTGAGGATGGTTACCTTTAATAGCCATTCAAACCCCTTTGTGTGAACTTGTGTGCATGTTATCAGGCCAAAATCACCAAGGTATGTAAACTTTTGATCAGGGTAATTTGGGTAGTTTCTGTTGTCATTATGATTTGAAAAGAGTAAACACAGTTGATTGATAATAAACGGCTTCAGCCAAACACTAACCATGAGTGAAAGAAAAGTTTTTGTGTTATTCATATTCTCTGAAAAATGGATAAGTAATCATAAATTCTGCCAGGGTATATACCGTAAACTTATGAGCACAACTGTATGTCTAAGAGTCATTTCTTGTGCTCCGGTTTTAAAAGTTTTACAATAAATTGGAATGAGGAGATAACCCCTAGGTGTGCACATTTTATTATTATTTTTTCCTTTTGTGTCAAGTTCCTAGTGGTAGCATTAGGATCCTACCAATCGCTCCTCGGTGGAGAAGGAATCATTTAGTTGGTAACCAGTTAGGCAGGTTTAGAGTATGGTCTATCACACCACAAGTGGAGGTACCCTTTTTCTTGATTCTGGTATTCTTGTGCACAAATCTAAATTACCATCTAGACAGGGTTTGCAAACTATAAAATGTTCAGGATATACCCCCATTTCTGCAGGTGGAGTTATTGATATACCTCCTCCTTTAAGACTTATCCTTTAATTTCTACTAGCCTTGTAATTCATTCCCTTCTAACCATTCTAATGCTGTGCTGTAGAGGGATCTCATGCAGGTCTATTTCATTGTAATATTGGTTGCCTGATGAGACAAGTTTTTTCCTCAGTGTTGACTCTTTCCCTGAAGTTAAGGGTTAAAAATGCAAGCCTTGAGACTTATTTAAGCATACACCCATGTGAGGGCTGTGTTTTGCCTTCATGGACTGTCTGCGTGCAGGCAGTCCCCATTGTCCCTATGTGGACACAGCAGCTGTTCCCAATTTGACAACCATATGGGTGTGAGTTCCCAAACAAAGTGTGTGTTCAGAGACTCGCACCCACACGGATGTCAAATTGGGAGCAGCAGCTTTGTCCGTGCAGCCACCTTCTCCACTTGACATGAATGGCATTGCCTGTATGAGGATGGAAATGATAAAGATTTTATGTAAAAAAAAAAATATTTTGCTGTACATTCCAATAATATCATCTGCTTTTTGAACCTCTAATGACTGAATAGAAGAAATTCTACCCAATTTTACCTGGCACCTTAGTTCTATACAGGGCAAAAGGACAGAAAGAGGTGTGAAGATGCCGGGGCCCTGTGGCATTTAATTACACATCTGCCTCCAAGTTTGATCTCGCAGGTATCTGTAGTGACTTTTCCCAAATCTCCCTCATCCAAGCAAGCAGTCATGAAAGGTTCCCTTTATTATAAATGCCAAAAAGTCTAATGCTCTAGACAATGTCTCTGATTAAAAATAAACCAATATACTACCCTCATCTTAAACATCCTGTTCTGGTAGAATTCTGAAACATCTACACATTCATCCAAGAACGTTACTGGAACCTCTTCTATTTAATTATCCACTATATGAAAATATGTAAAAATTGCATTATGTATGTACTGTATATACACATGTACTCGTAAGAACTGGGAGTGTTTAATGGGGTGCAACTGAAAGGGAAGAGCAGTTCCTATAACACTTTATAATAACTGTAAGAGCGTTCATCTAAAACACTTATGCTGCGTACACACGATCATTTTTCCCGTCTGGAAAAATTAAATCTTTTCCTTTGGACGAGAAAAACGATCGTCTGTGGGCTTTTTGCCATTTTTCCAGACGGGAAAAACGGCATTAATCACGACAAGAAAAATTAGAACATGCTCTAATTTTTCTCGTCGTGATTCACGGCATTTTTTTCCGCGCCAGTTTTCCCATAGGGAAACACTGCCGCGGAGCCTACACACGGTCGTTTTTCTCGCCAAGAGAAAAAATTATGGGAAAAACGGCCGTGTGTGGGTGTTTTGACCGCCGTGAATCACGATCGTGTGTACGCGGCATTAGAGAAGATCAGATAAAAAAATATATATATATTACTTAGCAATTTGTTAACACACTTCTGCAAGTTGGCAGATCCATCAGTCTCTATCAGAGTCTGTGTACCAGATTCTTCTGGGCCAGATTGATGCAATAAAAATCACCAGTTTCTTCTATTGCTATATTTTGTGGAGCAGACGAAGTAGATTTCACACTGAAGGGAAGGCATGGATTAGCCCAGTGCTAGAGGTTCCTTGGTCCTGGCCACAAACAGAGGTAACTTGTTATTGAATGTGGAGGCCAGGATATCTGTCTGGGGTCAGCCACCTCTGACATATCAGGTTGAAGATGTTGGGGTCAAGAGGCCCTGTTCCCCATGGTTCAGGCAGTGACGGGTAAATTAATTCACCATCCAATGTTCCAGTCCTGGGATGAAGACAGCAGAGCACAGTGGACAGGGTTTCTCCATCCATGATATGATCTGGCTCACTACAATTAGGGCTGCATGATTCTTGGTGCCCCTTTGGTGATTCATGTAGGCCACACTGTGGCCTTGTTTGATTGCACCCTAATTGGGTATCCTTGCAGAAAGGGGGTCCAGTGGTAAAGATTCATCTGTATTACTCTGAGCTCCACAATGTTGATGGGGAGCTTGGCTTCCACAGATGATCATGATCATGATCCATAAACTGTGAGGGACTGGAACACTCCTCCCCAGCCTGAAAGATTGCCATCTGTCAATTACTTTCCAGTGATATGGAAGGAACGACTTACCCATTATTAAGGCTGGAATGGCGATTCACCAAACTACAGCAGGGAACTCCTTGCTTGGCTGGACAGCATTATGGGTAGGTTGAGAGAAGGAGCCTCTTTGTCCCATGCCAACAAGATGTTGTGTTGGAGAAGGAAAGTAAACAAATGGAACAACCTTAAAAAAAGGAGGCAACTATGAGACCCAGAACTTTCATGCAGAATCTCACAGAGGGCGTCTCTTATCTCATGTGCCAAGCATGAGTTGTGAGAGCATAGATTCGACTCTGGAAGGAAAACTTTTGATTGGGATGTGTCTAGGATTAAACTCAAATATGCCAAGTAAAGTAAAGGTTGGAGAGCAGAGTTTTTGAAGTTGATCACCAAACCAAAAAATTTAAGAATCTTAATTGTTGTGTGGATGTTTCCAGATAGCTGGCAGGGAGAGGAGTCCTTCACAAGATGATTATCTAGATCGGGGTTTCCAACCCCCATGCCGCTGCCTGTTTGGAGCCAGGCCGCAAAGGCTGCACTGTCTGAGGTCTTCAGGGTCTGGGTTTCATAGGGATAGACTATGATTCTGGACTTGTATAGCACCCTGCAGCTAAAGCATTGCACAAAGTGAGCACCCCTGCCTGAAGCAACATTACAGGCTGTCTCCACAGCATGGGGCACAGGTGTTTTTACAGAGGTTGCACCAATCCGAATCCACTGCTTCAACTGTTGTACTAGAAGACTGAAGAGTTGATCGAAGAATCTGAAGAAAAAATAAACTAGTAAGGTTAAAGCCTCATACACACAATCGGACTTCCAATGGACTTTTCCGTGGATTTTGCTCCGAAGGGCGTTGCCTGTGAACTTGGTATGCGCACACACGGCAGGACTTTTTCAGCCAACTTTCACCAAATCACGTGGGTTTTCAGCTCTTTATCGCCACCCTGTGGGCAACTTCTGCTATTGTTGGCTGATCTTTAGCATTGGTTTTGAGCATGCGTGTTTGTACTTTGGACTTGTGTACACACAATAGGATTTTGCACCATCAGACATTTGTTGCTGGAAAGTTTGTCTGTTCTCACAGCGAACATTTGTCTGATGAAAAAGTTTGTCCGATGGAGCGTACACACGGTCGGATTGTCCGATCAAACAGGTCCGGCGGAGGTTTGTTGTCAAAAAGTCCAATCGTGTGTATGGGCCTTTAGAATGATTTCTCTGTAAGGGAGAAGTGGTCCATAAGCTTAGCAAAAAACTGAGGACTCATTGAATGGGGTAGTGCAATATCAATCACCTGACGGTACCAGCCTATAAATACTCAGTCTGTGTCCTGTAGTGTACAATTGGGAGACTAAAGCCAAGTCTACTAATGTGTCTGATCGATTGTCTCACACACAGTGACCAGAAAGGACGACTATCACCTCAAGCCTACAATTCGCTTAGGGGAGCATTGAGCATCATAATCAAAAGGTACTTTAACATACAAACTAACAACATATTGTTTAAAAAAAAAAGCAAGTAAAACAAGAAGAATGTTTCCATTATTTGTTGAGAACTTTACATTCCGCATTTCTTACAAAACAAAACGTAACATCTATTTAACTGACAAACTGTACAAACTTTTGCAGTTTTTTTTTTCTCCCAGTTTTTGAAGGAAGAAAGGGCAGGAAGTGACAGCTGTGAGGACCTTAGCACTGATGGAAAAGGATTTAAAACAAAAACAAGAAAAACAAATATGGTTGGATTGCTTCTTTCCCTGGAGTTCTATGATGTTTCCAGTGTTCCAGCAATGAATATAGTTATAGTCACAAGCACAATCCTCTTCAGCACTGATGTCACTGCCATCCTTAAAAGTCCTGTTATGTTTGGTCCAATATGGACTCTTCATCGACTCCTCCCACCTCCGCTGCTACTTCCACTCCCCCGAGAGCCTCCTCTCCACTGACTAGAGTTTATACTGCTGTTAGATCCAGATCCTCCTCGGCCCCAATTTCCCCGAGAACCCCTTGTGGAACTCTCCTCGTGTTCTTGGGAGCTGGAACGGCTAAGTCTTTGTGACCGTGGTGGAGGTCCAGACATTTCACGGGCTGTTTGGTATAAAAACAAGAGACAGGGGAGAGAGTAAATACCAAGACACTTTAGGGTTTTAGATGTGTTCGGTTACTTTGCTTTAAAAAAAAGAGAAAATCTTATTTTTAAATACCAACACCATGATCACAGAAATAGATAGGGGGGAAAAAAAATCTGATAATCTTCATTATTTACAAAGTACAATGGTGTCTGTCACATTAATCAGCCAGAAAACCTTGCTATGTTCACCTTAGTTGAACTTTGTTACTAGAAGTCTGACTTCCATGGCCATCAAGCGTGCTTTTATAAGATGGGGTCAAGCAGGAGGGGGAGGGGCTTAGCTCAGAACTCAGGACCTTGATAATAAAGTCAAAGTGCAAACAGCTTTTTGGATAATAAACCTTGTGGTACCCTTTAAAGCAGTGGTTCTCAACTCCTGTCCTCAGGACCCACTAACAGACCAGGTTTGCAACATAACTGAAATACATCACAGGTGATATCATTTGCTGCTCAGTGATTGCAGTATTCTAGCCTGCACCTGCCCAAGGTCATACTTAAAATCTGGCCTGTTAGTGGGTCCTGAGCACAGAAGTTGAGAACCACTGCTTTAAAGTTAATTTGTCACAACATCTAATAAAAGTAAAACTTCTAAAAATAGACAGTGCATGTCTAGGTTCTGTGGAAAACTGCAATCATTTGTCTCCAAATATTAAAAGAGATGTTTGGGATTCCAAAAACACCTATACTCACCTAGGTGGATGCAGCACCGATCCTAGCTGCATCTGTCCTCCACTGCTTCTAAAACCAAGAACTGAGCAATCAAAGACCGCCGATTGTACAATTCTCAATCTTCTGTGAGCAGAGAGCCAGTGACTGGCTCCCTGGCTCTGTCCCTCCAGCGCTGGGCTGTGAAGGGGGCGGGAGCAGCTGGCCCAGTCTCCCAGCAGCGCTGAGAAAGCTGCCGGTCCAGGCATCTAGGTGGATCGCAAATGTAAAGTCAAGATCTTTCCTCCCCCTCTTCTCCTCCGAGTGCCCCCCTGATGGTTGACATACGCCATGGCCGTGGCGTTGTCTGACTGAATTCTGATCGAGCAGCCCTGTAGTCTCTTCGACCACGCGGAGAGACACAGTCTGATCGCTCGCAATTCCAGAACGTTGATTGGGAGACGAGATTCGTCCGGAGTCCAGAGGCCTTGCACTGACAGGACTCCCCAAACTCCTCCCCAGCCCGTCAGGCTGGCGTCCGTCGTGACCACCGTCCACTGGATGGGGAGAAACGACTTTCCGGCCCGAAGAGCCCGGGGATCTCAGCCACCACGTCAGGGATGCCTTGACAGAGTGATTCACTCAGATCTGAAGATCCAATGACAATGGGGACTTGTCCCAAACAGACAGAATTCCCTTCTGCAATGCCCGAGTGTGTGATTGAGCATACGGAACCGCCTCGAAGGAGGCCACCATTAGTCCCAGGACCCTCATGCGGAAACGGATAGACGACCATTTTCGGGCCGTCAGGACCCGAACCGCCGATTGAAGTGTCAGTTACTTCCCTGCAGGTAGAAACACCTTCACTGCCGAAGTGTCCAGGATCAGACCCAGATACTCCAAATGTTTAGTCGGGACTAGAACAGACTTCTGCATGTTCAGAAGCCAACCGAATTCCCGGAGGGTCTGACTGACTATTGTCACATTTTCCTCCAATTCTGAGCCAGTTTCTTCTTTTAGGAGGTCGCCCAGATAGCCCACGATAACAATTCCTCGCTGTCTCGCTTGATATCCAAGGACACCAGGAAATCCCCTTGGTGGAGGGTCGCAATGACCGTGCGAATGGATTCCATCCGGAATTTTTGTACCTTCACATTCAAAGCCTTGAGGTCCAGGATTGGCCATACCCCGTCCTTCTTCGGGACAACAAACATGTTTGAGTAAAACCCCTGAAACCTCTCCTGTGACGGAACTGGTACAATCACTCCGCACCCGAGCAAATCCTGTACGGCCCCCAAGAGGGCCGCCCGGCGGGCAGGAAGGAGAGGGAGGTTTGAGAGGAAGAACCTGTTTGGGGGCCATGAGCGGAACTCTATCCTGTATCCGGAGGTGACCACCTCGCACACCCACCGGTCGGAGATCCGGGAGGTCCACCAAACCGTGAACCGGCGAAGACGTCCCCCCACCCCAGAGTTGGGCAGGGGCAAGACTTCATGAGGTAGCGGGCTCGGGAGCTTGCTTGGTAGGCTTACGCACCCAGGGACGCTTGTGTCCCCCCGCCGCACTTTTTTTAGTCTGGGCGGGCTTACCCGTGGATTCTGACTGACGAAAAAACGTCTTCTTCGCCGGAAAGGAAGGGCCCGACCTGCGGAGGGGCTCCTTTCCCTTAACAGACTGAGGGAGGAAGGTGCTCTTACCCCCTGTGACATCCTTAATAATGTCATCCAGGGCGGCCCCAAACAGTCTACCGCCCTTAAAGGGCAAGTCAGCCAGGAGCTTTTTGGAAGCTAGGTCGACCACCAGGCATTTTAGCCAGATAAGGCGACGCAGCATCACAGCAGAGATAGAGGCCCCAGATATTAAAGGGGCCGCATCCAAAGTGGCATCGCACACATAGACCAGACCTTGCACAAGTTGATGAGCCAGGGCAATGGTCTCAGGAGGGAGATTATGCTCCTGTACCGTCTGGTGCAAAATCCTTGCCCATCCTGTGAGTGTCTGAGACACAAGTGTCGCCACCACAATAGGGCGTAAGATCCTCCTCAAAGGGGCGCCTTATGGCTAGGCGCCGCGGGACCATCAAAGTCTTCTGCGGCTTATCCCAGACTTGGTCAATGAATGTATTAAAAAAAAGGCACATATGGAAAGACCTTTTTTGAAGAGACGGTTTTAAAGGAACCAAAGGAGACGGTTTCCACCTGGGGTTCCTCAGTCTCAACATTCAGCTTGAGAGTGTCCCTCACAGCATCAATGAGTTCACTTACAAGCACCCTGTCAGTTACTCAGGACTGGAGTCTTCCTCACAAGGAATGTCCTGTCCAAAGACATCAAAATCCTCAGAGCTAGGGTCCTGAGCGGCAGTAGCTAGGCCCATATCTGAGACAGAGCACTCCCCTACAGGAGAATGTGTGGGGAGGGGGCGCTTTACAGCTCCCTTGCGCTCACACACCGCTTCCATTCTGACAAGGAATGATTCCAGGACTGCCGACAACTGGTCCATAGGGACCGCAGGTGCAGGAGCACTGCCAGTTGCCTCAGGCAAGTGTGGAGAAGCAGGTGTACCAGACTCCATATTGCCACCCTCTGAGACCTTATACACTACTACAGTGAATATACAGTCCACCCACTGGCTACGCTGAGACTGAGGAGGGGATACCCGGAAGACTCACCAACCCTTAAGGACCGCTCAGTTCTGCTGAAGAAACCGTGCTGTGAAGCCTGAAGAGAGTGAAGAATCTGTGAGGAGATTGTGAGGAGTTTTGCGCCGCAGCGCCGCCGCTAGAGGCCGAAACCGAAAGTAAAAGCGCAGCGGCTACAAAAAAATGGCCGTCTGCTGCAGATATAACTGCGCCATTGAACCACGGCAAGATGGCCGCCGAGCGCAATATTCAAAAAACAAACAGCGCTAATGGCGCACGCAATAAGTCCCCACCTCACACACCAGAAAAACTGCTCCTCTTCCCAGAGTCCACTACAGACATGAGCGCCCCCAGCCCGGCTAGAGTGACCCCCAAGCACTCCCACAGCACAGCACCGGTACAGGGTGCAGAGAGCAGCACAACAGGGGGGAGACAGGGAGAAACCCCCCCATATAAAGAAACACAGCCAGCATGTACTCACCTGCAGCAGGAGAGACTACTTACCCATCCCAGAGGGACCCACTGGCTTGTTTCAGACAGACCTATCACAGAGCAGTACTGCGTAGCTGTTGGCCCGGTCCACCACGAAAGATACAGTCAGTCAGGTACTGTTCAATCTTGAGAGGACCGCGGGAGCATAAAAGCAACCCGGCCACCCCTGGAGTCATGGGGCATGTCGTGAACTGAGTCTCACGCACACAAGGCGAGGATCAGCACGCTCGATGGTCGGACAGGGAAGACTACGAGGATACCAGTGTACCCAACCTGTTGCCCAGCCGACAGTTGATTGAAGGTCTCAAAAATAAAATAATAAAATTCCCAAAGGAATAAAATTTAAAAGTAAAATCTTCCATGAGACTTGCTCCTGAGAGAGCAAAGTCTTCTCCTTCTGCTAGGCAGAAAAAAAAACTGAGGCTGCTGGCTGCAGGTGGGAGGGTAATGTACGGAGGGACCGCCCCCCTGTACGGGGCTGTTCAACTCTGGTTTGTTCTAGAATGTATGTTTCCAACATCTAACATCTAACATTCTGCCTAGATCTTCTCCTGCAAGCAGGGACATATACCCACATGTTTACAGTATCCAGTTGTGTCAGTCCATGGATGATAAGAGAAAAGCTTTGGCCCTACTTGACCTTTAACATTGCTTGGCATTTTACATCCAATATAATAAATTACAGATTTTGATGACAGATTATTATTTTGACTGAAAATAAACAGACAATCTTCTACAGGATTTAGAGATTTTTTTTCTTAGTAGTTCACAAGCTTCTCATTCTGTAGAAATCATGTCTACCTTTCCCAGGGTCGTCTCCTGGGCCTCCCATCGCATCCATATCTCTAGGATCAGGTGTTCCAGGCCCATCATGCCAAGGTCTTTTGCGTGGTGGTAGAGAAGCCATGTCCATGCCTTGTAATGAAGATGAACGCTCCCTGCTGGCTGGAGAGTGACTTTCTGGGGTTGGAATGTCCTGCTGAGGACTGCCCTGAAAGTGATCTGGACCTGATGGAAAAAACAAGAATGTACATATACAAGATAAGTGTCATGGATTTGCAGTAGTGTTTGTCTGTCAGCTTACCTTCCTTCCCATGTGTTCATCTTAGAGGCCAGAACCCTTTCACCTGGCTTCCTTTATAATCTCCTCCCAGCCAGACTCCACCCCAGGCCCCATCACAGAACACTATATTAACCTGTGCACTGCAAGCCTGCTTGGCTGATCAACGTGTTTGTTAGGCATTGTGTGTTTGGGTTCCTGCCTGCCGTGTGCTAGGTCTGTCTCTGTTACGTTATTGGCTTGTCCCTGACTATCCCTGTCTGCTCGTGACCCTTGACCTTCGGCTTGACTCTCGTTATCCTTGTCTGCTTGTGGCCCTTGACTTTCAGCTTGTTATTCGTTACTCTTATATCTTGTGCTGCTGCTTCCCCTCTTCCCCCCTTATCCTACGGGGCGTGAGCTAGGAGACTCTAGGGGCCGCGACCTGGACCCAGCCTGCAGCATAACATCCTCACCACTAGAGGCTCTGGAGAAGACCTGCTGGGTCTTAGACTCCGTGCCCTGGGGAATCTTGGCTCTAGCTTCCTATAGGATCCCGGTTGTGCTCCTCTGGTCCCGCTTTCCACAACCACCCAGTTTCCTATCCGCAGCAGTCAGCCATAGGGTTCACTACCTTGCGGTGCACTCCTGTCCCCCTACGGTGTGCATCTGTCACCTGGCCGTAGGTGACCTGACAATAAGCTTACCTAAAGAGATTTTCTCAGATATTGTAAGTTGTAAATACAAAAGAAAATAATTTATGTGCCTGTAACAAATGCATGGAGCATTCTACTTCAACAGTGCTTATATCAGTATACCATATTCGCTTTCAACAGATAGCATCCCTTCAGTAGGCAAGATCACTTCTTAGGTGTTTTTTTTAATGGATTAAAGCTAACCTCAAGGCAACTATATAGAAAGTTCAATTTAGTCTAGCGGTTATATTTTATAAAGCAAGGAATGTGACATTCAAAAGTGTTTGAATCATTCTCTCTATAATAAAAACAAATTTCTTGGGAAGATTCATACACAGTGAATGTCACAATGACTACTGTATAAATGTATTTATTAAAAAAAATAATAATAATCAGACACCAAACCAAAAAAAATATTTACACTTACTGTAAAATAAACCCTAACCCTTTCATGGTTTTGTATGCATTACAAGGAAAGGTGAGGCTATCTTGTTCATGACAGAAAAGAATAAAATAATAAAAACCAAGGTCTTTTCTAAAGATAGTGGAACAGTAAAATCCTTACCCCCATCTCTGCTTTGCTCACGAGATGGAGCATTAGGCCCCCGATCTGAAACCAGAAACCGATCTGGGGTGGGTAGAAGTCCTTTTCTTGCTTCTGGTTGAAAAATACAGGTAACAAAAGGTATCAACTGTACTAACAGTCCACCAACCAAATTACATCTATAGTAATAGTTAACAAAACAGCTTACATATGAGGTGGCAACTAACCTCTCTGAGAACCTCGACCGCGACCTCTACCAGAATCCCGACCTCTACCAGGTTCATCCTTTATATCACAGTCCTCATCAGGACCAAATTCATCTGAATTAAAGAAACCTTCCCTTCCTCTAGAGCCACGACCCTCATGTCTTGAAGGACCAGACCTGCGGAAACTAATTTTAACAAAACAAATGAAAATCAGTCTTAAAACACTAAAATGTTTGAAAGATTTTGGTTTGACTAGTTTAAGTTAGAATATGCATCATGTATTTTAAAGAGTAAGCAAAAAATGCTGAACCAAAATCATATTTCTACAAAGGTTTTGATGTGTCAGAAGACTTTTTTTGTATAGTTCTACATAGAACCCGGATGCTCCCAAAGGATTCCATGTAACTGATGCCATAGTGGAGAACATGCCAGATTTCTAAATATGCACCAGGTAAACATTTACAGAGACACCAGTGAAGATTCCTCTGTTCTGCACAGGTGGACAAGAGAGGCATATCTGTACTGAGACTACAGTGATGACTCCTCTGCCCTGTAGGGGAGGGGTGGGAATGTAGGTCTCCATTAAGATTCCAGTGATGATTATCTGCTCTACAATGAGTTACTTTTGTTCTTTGTATTCCTTCCTTTGTGTGAAACTTCCTAGTGATCCTGCCAGTCCCCCTACTTTCCTATTTCAAACTGACCACTCTAGGCATGAGATTACATTCATCTCTGTATGATCATTTTTAGGCTGCCTGTCCTCCAATAGTCAAACTTGTGCCGACACGCCCCCCTGCACAGCCATTCGCTGGGAAGACCAGTGTACTGCTGTGCTCCAACCCCCCCCCCCTTCTAAGCCCCTTATGTGTCTGAGAACAGCACAGAAAAAAAGGAAAAGAAGGGTATGTATATTATACACACACACAAACACACACACATTTTTGTAAATATTTTATTACATCTTTTCATGTGACAAATCTGAAGAAATTACCCTTTGCTACAGTGTAAAGGAGTGTACAGCTTGTATAACAGTGTAAATTTGCCGCCTCCTCAAAATAGCTCAACACAGCCATTAATGTCTAAACTGCTGGCAACAAAAATTAGTACACCCCTAAGTGAAAATTTCAAAATTGTCAAAATTTTGTGTGGCCACTATTATTTTCCAGCACTGCCTTAACCCTTTTGGGCATGGAGTGCACCAGAGCTTTACAGGATGCCACTGGAGTCCTCTTCCACTCCTCCATGATGACATCCCGGAGCTGGTGGATGTTAGAGACCTTGCGCTCCTCCACTTTCCAGTTGGTGATGCCCCACAGATGCCCAATAGGGTTTAGGTCTGGAGACATGCTTGGCCAGTCCATCACCTTTTACCCTCCAGCTTCTTTAGCAAGGCAGTGGTCATCTTGGAGGTGTGTTTGGGGTCGTTATGTTGGAATACTGCCGTGCGGCCTAGTCCTTGAGAGGAGGGGATCATGCACTGCTTCAGTATGTCACAGTACATGTTGGCATTTATGGTTCCCTCAATTAACTGTAGTTCCCCAGTGCCGGCAGCACTCATGCAGTCCCAGACCATGACACTCCCACCACCATGCTTGGCTGTAGACAAGACACACTTGTCTTTGTACTCCTCACCTGGTTGCCACCACACACGCTTGACACCATCGGAACCAAATAAGTTTATCTTGGTCTCATCAGACCACAGGACATGGTTTCAGTAATCCATGTGCTTGGTCTGCTTGTCTTCAGCAAACTGTTTGCGGAATTTCTTGTGCATCATCTTTAGAAGAGGCTTCTTTCTGTGACGACAGCCATGCAGACCAATTTAATGCAGTGTGTAGCATATGGTCTGAGCACTGACATGCTGACCCTCCCCACCCCTTCAACCTCTGCAGCAATGCTGGCAGCATTTATGTGTCCATATCCCAAAGACAACCTCTGGATAGGACGCTGAACAGGTCCACTGAACTTCTTTGGTCAACCATGGTGAGGCCTGTTCTGAGTGGAACCTGTCCTGTTTAACCACTGTGTCTTGGCCACTGTGCTGCAGCTAAGTTTCAGGGTTTTGGCAATCTTCTTATAGCCTAGGCCATCTTTATGTAGAGCAACAATTCTTTTTTTTTCAGCTCCTCAGAGAGTTCTTTGCCATGAGGTGCCATGTTGAACTTCCAGTGACTAGTATGAGAGAGTGAGAGCGATAACACCAAATTTAACACACCTGCTCTCCATTCACACCTGCAACCTTGTAACACTGAGTCACGACACCGGGGAAGGAAAATGGCTAATTTGGACCCAATTTGGACATTTTCACTTAGGGGTGTACTCACTTTTGTTGCCAGCGGTTTAGACATTAATGTTGAGTTATTTTGAGGGGACAGCAAACTTACACTGTTATACAAGCTGTACACTCACTACTTTACATTGAAGTAAAGTGTTATTTCTTCAAGTGTTGTCACATGAAAAGATATAATAAAATATTTACAAAAATGTGAGGGTTGTACTCACTTTTGTGAGATACTGTGTATATATATATATATATATATATATATATATATATATATATATATATATATATATATATACACACACACACATATACACACACACACACACACACACACACATACACACACTCTATATATATATACATATACACACACCTTTTGCCTCTCTTTTCGAAGTTAAACTGAATAAGTTGTTTTACAAAGTAAGAGTTCACATACAGTGCCTTGAAAAAATAGGATTTTTATAACAGCTTACCTGTAAAATCCTTTTCTTGGAGTACATCACGGGACACAGAGCGACATAGTCATTACTATGTGGGTTATATAGATACCTTCAGGTGCTCGCACTGGCAACTTCCAAAACCGGAAGTACCCTCCCCTATATAAGCCCCTCCCATCCGGGAGTACCTCAGTTTTGTAGCAAAGCAATAAGTGTCCCCAAAAGAGGGGTGGGAGCTCTGTGTCCCGTGATGTACTCCAAGAAAAGGATTTTACAGGTAAGCTGTTATAAAAAACCTATTTTCTTTCTCGTACATCACGGGACACAGAGCGACATAGTCATTACTATGTGGGATGTCCTAAAGCAATGCCCAATGAGGGGGGGGATACACCATACATAAGCTGAGCGCTATCAGACATGAGGATCTTTTGCGGCCTGCAACACACTGCGCCCAAAGGCGACATCCTCCTGACTTCTAACGTCCACCTGGTAGAACCTAGTAAACGTGTGTACTGAAGACCATGTTGCGGCCTTACAGATTTGAGCCAGGGAGGCCTGGTGATGCACTGCCCATGAAGTTCCAACTGCTCTCGTGGAGTGCGCTCTAACTTTGAACGGAGGCGGTCTCCTTCTCAAGCCATAGGCTTGCATTATGACCTGTCGAATCCACTTGGCTAAAGTAGATTTTGACGCTGCCTGACCCTTTCTGGGGCCTTCCGGCAGAATAAACAAAGTATCCGTTCTGCGAATCTGAGCAGTGGCTTTTAGATAAGCTTTAACTGCTCTTACTACATCCAAAGAATGTAATAACTTTTCCTCTACTGAACTAGGTTTGGGAAAAAACGAAGGAAGAACCACATCTTGGTTCAAATGAAACCTCGATACCACCTTAGGAAGAAAGGCTGGATGAGGACGTAACACTACTCTGTCCTTATGGATAACCAGATATGGCTCCTAACAGGACATAGCTGCTAATTCTGACACTCTTTTAGCCGAACAAATGGCTACTAGAAAAATCAATTTCCTGGTGAGAAGAACCAAGGAAATGTGCTGTAATGGTTCAAATGGTTGTTTCTGTAGAACCGACAGAACCAGGTTTAAGTCCCATGGACATATGGGAATATTAACCGGAGGGCTAATACGCATCACTCCTTGTATAAAGGCTTTGACTAGTGAATGCGAAGCCAAGGGCCTCCGAAAAAATATTGACAAGGCCGAAATCTGACCCTTGATAGTACTCAAGGCAAGCTTCCTATCTACAGCCCACTGTAGGAAGTCCAGAATCCTACCTATTACGTACTTACGTGGATGCCATTTCTTGGCCTCACACCAGGCGATGTACGCCTTCCAGATTCTATAGTAGATCTGCCTGGATACCGGTTTCCTGGCATTGATCATGGTAGATACCACAGGATTAGAGAGACCTCTCTTTTTTAGAATGTGGGCCTCAATAGCCAGGCCGTCAAACCTAGGGCTGGTAAGGAAGGGTGGTATATCGGTCCTTGCGAAAGCAGGTCCGGACGATGTGGGAGGGTCCAAGGACTCCCCACAGACATTTTTACAATCTCCGCGTACCACGCTCTTCGGGGCCACGCTGGAGCCACCAGAATCACTGGTTTCTTTTCTACCCTGATTCTGCGGAGTAATCGAAGTAACAATTGTGGCGGTGGGAATGCATATATCAGCTTGAACTGATCCCAAGGGAACACTAGGGCATCCGAGCCGCAAGCTAGGGGATCCCTTGTCCAAGAGACAAACCTGTCCACCTTTGCGTTGAATCTGGATGCTAGCAGATCTACATCCGGTGTTCCCCACCGCTGACATATTGTCCGAAAAACCTCGGGGTGAAGGGACCATTCCCCTGGGCATAATTGTTGGCGACTTAGAAAGTCCGCCTTCCAATTCTCCACTCCTGGAATGAATACCGCGGATATGGCTGGGACATATCTTTCTGCCCATTTCAGGATGCAATTTACTTCCCTCTGGGCTGCACGACTCCTGGTGCCACCCTGATGATTGATATATGCCACTGCCGTGGCATTGTCTGATTGAATTCTGACAGGGGACCCTTGGAGTTTGGATGTCCATGCTACTAGGGCATACCGGGCTGCTCGTATCTCTAAGAGATTGATGGGCAGGGCCTTTTCCGCATCCGACCATCTGCCCTGGAGAGACCATTGCTCCAGTACTGCTCCCCAGCCTATAAGGCTGGCATCTGTAGTGACCACCTTCCAAGAAATCGGACTGAAGGATTTCCCTTTTTCCAGATTCTGGGGAACCAACCACCAACGGAGGCTTTTGCGAACGGAAGGGGACAAGGACATTGGTAAGTATAGGGCCTGAACTTTCTTGTTCCAGGCTGACAGTATGGCCCTTTGCAAATTCCTTGAATGGAATTGACCGTAGGGTACTGCTTCGAATGATGCCACCATTTTTCCCAGCAGCCTCATGCACAGGCGTATGGACGGCTGTCTTTTTGTACCCACTAAGTGGATCAAATCTCTCAAAGACAACACCTTTTTTCGAGGCAAGAATATTTTCCTCTGGCCTGAATCTAGCCTTAGCCCCAAGTATTCCAGACTTTTGACTGGTTTTAGGGCTGACTTGTCTCGGTTGATAATCCAACCGTGAGATTCCAGATACTTGATTGTCTTGTGAACGACCACTTCTAGTTTTTTCACTGAGTGGTCTATCAGCAACAAGTCGTCTAGATATGCCATTATCGTTACACCTTGCGTTCTTAGATTGGCCAATAATGGGGCCAGAATTTTTGTGAACACTTGTGGTGCTGTGGCCAGACCGAAGGGTAAGGCTCTGAACTGAAAATGGCGCCCTTCTACTGCAAAGCGTAGAAATTTTTGGTGGACTGGAAAGATGGGAATGTGCAAATAAGCATCTTTGATGTCGATCGAGGCTAACCATTCCTCCCCTTGTAGGGCAGTGGCCACCGATCGGATCGACTCCATCCGGAAAGTCCTGATATGCAGGAATTTGTTTAGCCCTTTTAGATTTAATATGGGCCTCACGTCCCCGTTTGGCTTCGGGACTGTAAAGAGGTTTGAGTAAAACCCGAACCCCCTTTCTTCCAGGGGAACCTCCATAATTACTCCTTGGAGCAATAGTTGTTCTAGTGCCAACAAGAGGGACTCTCTCTTCCGGGGATCCCTTGGCACGTTTGACCTCATAAAATGGGAAGGAGGAGAGTCTTTTAACTCCAATCTGTATCCCAGACTTACTGCGGAGAGCACCCATCTGTCTCTGATCGTGTCCCGCCAGGTCTCTGCGAACAACTGGAGTCTTCCCCCCACCCGATTGAGTGGGGGCAACCCTTCATGCATTTGACTTTGGGGGAGGTTTTGTACCTCTCCTAACCCAGGGTTTTTTATTACCCTGCGATTGTCCCTGATTTTTACCCCCGGGATTTGACCGAGGAGGCCGTCGGAACTGTTTCACAGCCGATGCCCCAGGGACTGGAGAAGCAGGCCTCTTAAAAGAGGGACCTCTAACTCTGTTTTTAACCGGCAAGAGTGTACTTTTACCGTTGGAAATTTTCTGGATATATTTGTCCAGGTCTTCCCCAAATAAGCGTTCACCATGAAATGGGAAGCTAACCAGCAATTTTTTACAGGGAGCTTCAGCAGACCAGTTTTTGAGCCATAGAAGCCTGCGCATATGTACTACCGACAGCGTAAGGCGGGAGGCCTGATGGATTGAATCCTTTATGGCGTCAACCGCAAAGCATAAGGCTCTAGGTAGATCAGCTAGGGCAAGGGCCTGCTGATCTGGCAAGTCCCTTAAGACTTGTTTCAACTGATCCTTCACTGCTTGGCAGACCCCAATAGCTGCCACTGCTGGTTGTGTCACCAAGCCTGCTGTAGAAAAAGCAGATTTTAATAAGGACTCCAATTTTTTATCTATTGGGTCCTTGAACATTTGGACATTATCCACTGGACATGTCAGTGATTTATTCACACAAGAGATGGCTGCGTCCACTGTAGGGACCCTCCATTTTTTGATGAACTTATCCTCCATGGGATAGACCACCGGAAATCTCTTGGGGGGAGTAAATATTTTATCAGGATGTTCCCAATCCTGGTACATGAGCCCTTCCAATAAAGGGTGAAGTGGAAAAGAACAGACAGTCTGGGGAGCTTTTAGCGACCCCAGCGAGGAGACAGTAGTGGTTGATGGTTCCGCAAGGTGCATTTTAAATGCTGATCGGACCATGTTAGTCAAAGACTGAACCCATAATCTTTCAGCTTGAGATGCTGAGAAAGTAGGATTTTTATAACAGCTTACCTGTAAAATCCTTTTCTTGGAGTACACCACGGGACACAGAGCTAGTCATTACATAATGGGTTAAGGGTCACCAGCGGTGATTGGACACTGGCACAACCAATGGAAGACAGTTCCCCTCCATATAACCCCTCCCATCAGGGAAGTACCTCAGTTTTGTAGCAAAGCAGTAAGGTTCCCATAAGAAGGGGGGGACCTCTGTGTCCCGTGGTGTACTCCAAGAAAAGGATTTTACAGGTAAGCTGTTATAAAAATCCTACTTTCTTTATCGTACACCACGGGACACAGAGCTAGTCATTACATAATGGGACGTCCCAGAGCAATGCTCATATGAAGGGGGGGAGACACAGATCAAACAGGCCGCTTGCGGACCAGAAGCCCTATACTGCTGCCTGCAGCACACTTCGCCCGAAGGCGGAATCCTCATGTCCTTTCACATCTATTTGATAGAATTTGGAAAATGTATGGACTGAAGACCAAGTTGCAGCTTTACAGATCTGAGCCATCGAAGCCTGGTGGTGCACTGCCCATGAAGCACTTATCGCCCTGGTAGAGTGCGCCTTAACAGGAAAAGGAGGAGTCCTGTTCTTTAAACCATAAGCTTGAACAATTACTTGTCTAATCCACCTGGAAATGGTGGATTTTGATACCGCTTGGCCCTTCTTGGGACCATCTGGTAAAATAAACAAAACATCTGTTTTACGTATCTGAGCGGTTGCTTGCAGATACACCCTTACCGCTCTCACTAGATCTAGAGAGTGTAATAATTTTTCCCCCGCCGTCCGCGGGTTTGGAAAAAAGGAAGGCAGAACAATGTCTTGATTCAAGTGAAAAGCCGACACCACCTTAGGCAGAAAAGCTGGATGGGGTCGTAGTACGATTTTGTCCTTGTGACAAATTAGATAAGGCTCTTTACAAGAAAGAGCTGCTAGCTCTGATACTCTCCTAGCAGAAGCTATAGCAATCAGAAAGGCCAACTTCCTACTCAATATAATTAAAGGAATATGGCGAATAGGTTCAAAAGGTTGCTTTTGCAACACTGACAATACCAAATTCAAATCCCATGGACACAAGGGAGACCTAACTGGAGGATTTATCCTCAGTACCCCCTGAATGAATGTCCGAACTAGGGAGTGAGATGCCAATGGTCTCTGAAAGAAGACTGATAGAGCCGATATTTGCCCTTTGATGGTGCTAAGGGCTAATTTCATATCCACTCCTAACTGGCAAAAAGCAAGAATCCTGCTTATTTCATATTTCAGAGCATTCCAACTTCTGGATTCACACCAGGAAACGTATGCTTTCCAGACTCTATGATAGATGAGTCTGGAGGCTGGCTTTCTAGCATTAATGAGCGTAGAAAGAGCCGGACCAGAGACCCCTCTCTCTTTCAAAATGTGGGTCTCAGCAGCCAGGCCGTCAAATTTAGCCTTTGTAAGGAAGGGTGGAATACTGGACCCTGTGACAACAGGTCGTGTCGAAGTGGAAGCTTCCAGGGCCTTCCTATCGCCATATTTACGATCTCGGCGTACCAAGGCCTCCTGGGCCAGTTTGGGGCCACTAGGATTACTGGTATTCCCTCCTCCTTGATCCTGCAAAGCAGTCTTTGTAGAAGAGGGATCGGAGGGAATGCATAGATCAGTGAGAACTGATTCCATGGAGTTATTAGAGCGTCTGTCCCGTAGGCTAGAGGATCTCTCGTTCTGGACACAAAGTTGTCCAATTTCTTGTTGAACCTGGAAGCTAGCAGGTCTACATCTGGGTTTCCCCAACTCAGACATATGGCCTGAAAGATCTCTGGGTGAAGAGACCACTCTCCTGGTAGCAGCTGCTGACGACTCAGGTAGTCTGCTTGCCAGTTTTCTATCCCTGGAATGAAGATTGCAGAGATGCAAGGTACATGCTCTTCTGCCCATGCCAAGATCCGGTTCACCTCTCTTTGGGCTGCCCGACTGCGGGTGCCTCGTTGGTGATTGATGTAAGCTACTGCAGTAGCATTGTCAGATTGAACCCGAACTGGGTAGCCCTGTAACCTGTATGTCCAGGTTTTGAGGGCTAGATATACTGCCCGGATCTCTAGCACGTTGATGGGCAGGATCCCCTGAGTCTTGGCCCAGGTTCCCTGGGTAGAAGCCTCCTCGAATACTGCACCCCAGCCCGATAGGCTGGCATCCGTAGACACCACCTTCCAGGCTGCTGGGAGGAAGCACTTTCCCTTCCGTAAATTCTTGGCTTCTAGCCACCAATTGAAGCTGTGGCGTACTTGTGAGGACAGGCGCATGGGTATATCCAGAGCTTGGCTCTTTCTGTTCCAGGAGGCTAAAATATTGCCTTGAAGTAGTCTCGAATGAAACTGGGCGTAAGGGACCGCCTCGAAGGAGGCTACCATCTTTCCCAATAGTCTCATGCAAAGGCGAATAGACGGCCTCTTGTTTGCTTTGACCTTGTGGATCAGGTCTTTCAGAGACTGTATCTTTGGCTCTGGCAGGTATACCCTGTTTTGGGCTGTATCTATGATCATGCCCAGGTACACTATCCTTCTTTGGGCCTGGAGAGAGGATTTTTGTAAGTTTATAATCCATCCTAAATGCTCCAGGTATCCTACTGTAGTGTCTACAGCGTGATCCAATCCCTCCTTTGACTGATCTATTAATAGTAGATCGTCTAGATAGGCTGTTACCGCAATGCCCCGTGTTCTCAGGTTTGCTAACAGAGGAGCTAGCACCTTTGTGAATACTCTGGGCGCGGTGGCTACACCAAATGGCAGGGCCACAAATTGAAAGTGGCGATCTTCTACCGCAAACCTTAGGAATCTTTGGTGAGTGGGGAGGATCGGTATGTGTAGATATGCGTCTTTGATATCTATGGACGCCATGAATTCTCCGCCTTTTAAAGTAGCGACCACGGATCGAATCGTTTCCATTCGAAAATGGCGAACGTTCAGAAACCGGTTTAGAGATTTTAGATCCAGGATGGGTCTGACTTCTCCGTTCAGTTTTGGAATCACAAAGAGGTTTGAGTAAAAACCTGAACCTCGCTCCTTTTGGGGTACCTCTGTAACCACACCTTGAGCTATTAAGTGATTCAAACCTTTGAAGAAGGATCCTCTTTTTTGTGGATCCTTGGAGAGTCTTGAACTTCGGAATTGAGAAGATGGGATCTCTCGAAATTCCAGTTTGTACCCTGAGGATATTGTGGATACCACCCATTTGTCCTGGGTTTCTGTCCGCCAAGTCGCTGAGAACTGACGAAACCTTCCCCCCACTCGGCCGAGCGGGGGCGCCCCTTCAATGAGAGGTTTTGGGGGCTTGCTTATTAGCTCTTGAACCCCACGGCTTCTTGTTCTTCTGAGCCTGTTCTTTGGCTTTTGTGGGCGGCTGAAAAGGCCGTCGCCACTGGCTGGAGTCTGATTTCCCGGGAGCTGGGGAGAGAGTGCGTTTAAAACAAGGTCTCTTGTTTTTCTTTTTCTCAGGTAAAAGTGTAGTTTTACTACTTGATATCTTTTGGATATATCTTTCTAAATCTTCCCCAAAAAGGCGTTCGCCATGGAACGGGAAACTTGCCAACAACTTTTTGCATGGGGCTTCCGCTGACCAATGCTTAAGCCAAAGTACTCTGCGCATCTGTACCAGCTGGAGTGTAAGGCGTGATGCCTGTATGATAGAATCTCTCATGGCATCCACTGTGAAGCATAAGGCTTTAGGCAAATTCTCCCAATTTTTAGCCTGCTCTGAAGGCAGCTCCCTTCAGCCCCTGCTTTACCTGTTGGCTGACGACCTGACACATACCGACTGCTGCTACTGCAGGTTGGATAATTGAGCCGGCCAAAAGGAAGGAGGATTTCAGTAGGGATTCCAACTTCTTCTCAGAAGGATCTTTAAACACTTGTACATTATCCACTGGACATGTCAGGTTTTTATTTACACAAGAAATAGCCGCATCTACCGTAGGCAGGCTCCATTTCTTTAAAAAAAATTCCTCCATAGGATAAAGAATGTTAAACTTTTTTGGAGGTGAAAAACGCTTATCTGGATGTTGCCAGTCTGCGTACATTAGATCCTCTAGTAACGGATGAACCGGGAAGGAGCATGCACCTTGCAGGGATCTTAATGATCCTAGGGAGGAGACAGGTGATTCTGTTACCTCCAAAGAGGGTAACTTAAATGCAGATCGCACGGCTTCTGCATAGCATTGTACCTGTGACTTTAAAATCTGAGATACCGAAAAAGGCTCATCCGATATCCCTGATCCGTCTGACTCCTCATCCTCTGCTGATGTCGCCTCCTCCTCATCCTCCTCAGGTACTTCTGAAGGGAGGTCCAATACTGGAGGAGATCTGCTTCGCTTATTGTCCTTTTTAGAGGATTTAGCGATTAAGGTAGCAATTTTCTCCTCCAGATTATTTAGGGCAGCTGATAAAGTGTCCTCAGTGACATATGCAGGCCCAGGCTTCACTGGGGAAGCCGCCATACCTGACAGAGGTAATGGCTCATCCTGTACAGGTGCATTTGGCAACACAGGAGAGGAAGGTACCGAGTCAGCACAGCTAGAGCCTCCTGTCTCAGGCGGCGGTGCTCTTTTATCTCTTTTTGTCCGCATTACTTCCCCTGGAAGACTTACTGTTTAGACAAAATACAAGGTACCTAAATGCATATACTACCGTGTTCAGTTTAGCAAATACATTAAGTATGCAACTTTTAACACATAACTATGCATAACATGGATGTCTTCTAGGAAGTACCCAGTCCAACCACATGGAGTCTTACGTCCCTGTATAGCTGCTGTGTTTCTCTGCCAGGAACAAGAGAACCAACGAGCTTGCTTGCTGCTGCAGTGCTTTTCACACTGACAGTCTTTTAAATTAGGCGCCGTTTCTGTGCCTGCGCGCGCCACGTGCCCGCGCACGCCTTCGGCCCCCCCCTCCGATAAAGCGCGCGGCCTTTAGCGCTATGGTGGTGGCCATAGTGGGAGAGGACTCTCATCAGCCCCTGTTCCCACTTACCTGCATCTGCAGGTGTCTGTGTCGGCCACCGAAAGGAGGAGCGGGGTGCCCAAGCAAGCTCAGCAGCGGAGGTGACGAGCAGTGTACTTCGCCGAAGCCGACACTGAACAGAGTGAGGTGAGTATATTCAGCTCTTTACTCCCCCCAGTGGTGGAAAAAAAGAAGACATCCACTTCTTGAAAAAAAGGTCCCAACCTAGTTATGGACCTTCTAATCTTACCTTATCCACGCCGCAGGTTTTTCTGCTGAAAGTTTTCAGACAGATACCAAACTTCACCCTTCACGGTGGGCTATGTGTGCCAACCTTCAGGGATATGGGTTCCTATTTAAAGGATACCTCTCCCCTGGGCCTTGTACAAGACTCTTACCAGGACTTTATAGCGAAAGTGCTGGATCTTAGAGCCCAGTCCTCCGAAGAGAGACATTACAGGCGACGCCTCATAGATGAGGCCCGGATCCCATCCAGATTCGGCTTAACTTGTAGGCGTCTTGGATGGATCCGAAAGCATAGCTCTTTTACCCCCAGAGGGTCTCTTTGGTAGAGCTTTCCTTTAGCACCTCCTAACGCGTCCAACACCTTTCGACACTGGCGAAAAAACTGAGGTACTTCCCTGATGGGAGGGGTTATATGGAGGGGAACTGTCTTCCATTGGTTGTGCCAGTGTCCAATCACCGCTGGTGACCCTTAACCCATTATGTAATGACTAGCTCTGTGTCCCGTGGTGTACGATAAAGAAAGGTTCCTCCACAGTTGATTCCTCTATAACAGAATCAACCTCCTCCTGATCCCCTTAGGCAGGTCGATCTCTGTATGGGACTGTTGCTCCGCTAACAGGTACTCTGAAGGAGGAGACGGAGATCGGGCGTGCTTTCCCTGTGACAGGGAGGCAGCGATTAATGTTGACAATCTCTCTTCTAATCCTCCCAGAGCCGAGGAAAAAACCTCCTCTGTTACATACACAGGAGCAGGTGAACTGAGGACAGCCACAGTACCAGGTACTCCTGCAGGGTCTCTACGGTCACTAACCTCTGAATTTTCAGGGGAGACTGGTGCAGCAGAAGCATGCCCAAGATCCTCAGAGCCCGATGGAGACCCCTTTCGCTTCCTGGAAGATTTAGTTCCGGAGCTTCTGGACGGCATATTCCTAAGCCCAAAGCTGAGGTATTCCAGCCGTAATACACCCCTTTTACTGAGAATAGTCTAGCACAATTGCTGCTATATATCAGTTGGTGTCTACTAAAGTGCCTTTCTAGGGGATGCCTGCATCAACCGCCTCTGTGTGCCTTTTTACTGTTGCTAGCTCTGTTTGTGCACTTCAATAGCCAGCTTGATTGCCTTTTAAACATGCTGGACGCCCGCACATGCGCAGTAGCGCCGCGGCGCACACCGAGCGTCATCCACCCACTCCGCCCCTTTTTCCAGATCGCCTCTATATAGGGAGGCGCGTGCACGCGCACGCGCGCGGGGACGTGCGCCTTTTTTGAAAAAACAAGGAGCTAGATGGGAGCCAGGGTCCCTGCCGCAGGGCCCGGGGATGGATGAGCGCAGCAACAGGGCAGAGGAGACAGCTTCCCAGCAGAGAACTTACCAACTGCCTGGATTTGACTTCGGAAGAAAAAAATCCACATTACAAGAAAAAAGAACCATAGCGGCCTCTAGTGTTTAACACAGGTACCGCGGTCTTACATTTTTTTTTATTTTATTTTTTCCTTGCCTACTATACATTTTTTTACATTTTCTCAGTAGTAACAGGCATGCACAGAATATTTAGCGGGAATACCTTAGGTAACAGGCAGAAAGACAAAATAGGCTTGGGGGTCCCCCAATAGAACCAAGTTCCTGAGGGCCCCCACTTACCTTTTCCTCGCCGCAGGACTCTGTTTGGTCCACAGAAGCCCAAACTTCACCTATCACGGCAGGCATTGTAATCAAACCTTCAGGGACCGGGTTCCCAAGGATTCCACTCCCCTGGACCTGTATAGCACCCTGCACAGAAAACATCTTGGTCGTGGGTATGACCAGAGCTCTGGATCCCAGGGTCCAGCCCTCCTAAGAGAGGCATTACAGGCTCTTCTCTTGCAAGGCCCGGGTACCGACCGTTTAGCTATGAAGCTTTTTTGGTCGGATCCGGAATAGCTTACTGAGGCCCAAAAGAACCTGTGAAAAAGCTCAGTGAAAAAACACATGTTACTTCTTGGCCAACACCTTAGACACTGGCAAAAAACTGAGGTACTCCCGGATGGGAGGGGCTTATATAGGGGAGGGTACTTCCGGTTTTGGAAGTTGCCAGTGCCAGCACCTGAAGGTATCTATATAACCCACATAGTAATGACTATGTCGCTCTGTGTCCCGTGATGTACGAGAAAGAAAGTATTCATACCCCTTGAAATTTTCCACATTTTGTCATGTTACAACCAAAAACGTAAATGTTTTTCATTGGGATTTTACGTGATAGACCAACACAAGGTGGCACATAATTGTGAAGTGAAAGGAAAATGATACATGGTTTTCAATTTTTTTACGAATAAATATCAATATCTGAAAAGTGCAGCATTTGTATTCAGCCCCCTTTACTCCGATACCCCTAACTAAAATCTAGTGGAACCAATTGCCTTCAGAAGTCACCTAATTAGTAAATAGAGTCCACCTGTGCGTAATTTAATTTCAGTATAAATACAGCTGTTCTGTAAAGCCCTCAGAGGTTTGTTAGAGAACCTTAGTGAATAAACCGTATCATGAAGGCCAAGGAACACACCAGACAGGTCAGGGATAACATTGTGGGGAAGTTTCAAGCAGGGTTAGGTTTAAAAAAATATCCCAAGTTTTTAACATCTCACGGAGCACTGTTGAATCCATCATCCGAAAATGGAAAGAGTATGGAACAACTGCAAACCTACCAAGACATGGCCACCCACCTACACTGACAGACCGGGCAAAGAGCATAATCAGAGAAGCAGCCAAGAGGCCCATAGTAACTCTGGGGGAGCTGCGGAGATCCACAGCTCAGATAGGAGAATCTGTGCACAGGACAACTATTAGTCGTGCACTCCACAAATTTGGCCTTTATGGAAGAGTGGCAAGAAGAAAGCCATTAGTAGTCCCGTTTTCAGTTTGCGAGAAGCCATGTGGGGGACACAGCAAACATGTAGGAGAAGGTGCCCTGGTCAGATGAGACCAAAATTTTACTTTTTGGCCAAAAAACAAAACACTGTGTGGTAGTGGTGCAACGGATCGGTGGTGATCCATGATCCGAACGGGTCACCCTGTACGGATCGGATCACCACGCGATCCGCGGAGCGCTCCGGAGCCTAGGCCATAGGAAAGGCCGCGGCTTCGGCCTAGCTCCGGAAAGGCGGCCATCTTGGTACACCCGGCGGCGCTGCTGTAATGACGTTTCGTCGCCGCCATCTTGCTCCACTCACACTCCTGCACAGTAATGATAGTAAGAAGGGGCCAAGCGGACATCTTGTTACACCCAACGTAGTTTTAAATTTTACAGTTATTTTCAACACAAATTGGAGTTTATATGCTTAAATACATTATTTGGAAATCCAACAGACTGTTTACATGTTAAATTTTAAAAGCAGCAGCAAACCTGCTGACCTTATATGCTTGCTAATGTGACAAAACACCTCTGATTTTCACATTTAACATTTAGTTAAATGTGAAAATCAGAGGTGTTCTGTCACATTAACAAGCATGTAAGGTCAGCAGGTTTGCTGCTGCTCATCTGCTGGTTCCTGTCTGCTCATCTGCTGGTTCCTGTCTGCTCATCTGCTGGTTCCTGTTCACCTGCTGCTGCCCAGTGGTCCCAGTCTACCTGCTGTGCCTCCCGGTCCAGGTCATCTGCTGAGTTCCTGGTTCCTGTCTACTCACCTGCTGCAGTTCCTGGTTCCTGTCTGCTCATCTGCTGGTTCCTGTCTGCTCATCTGCTGGTTCCTGTTCATCTGCTGCTGCCCAGTGGTTCCAGTCTACCTGCTGTGCCTCCCGGTCCGGGTCATCTGCTAAGTTCCTGGTTCCTGTCTGCTCATCTGCTGGTTCCTGTCTGCTCATCTGCTGGTTCCTGTTCACCTGCTGCTGCCCAGTGGTTCCAGTCTAGTTCCTGGTTCCTGCCTCCTCACCTGCTGGTTCCTGATCACCTGCGGTAGTTCTTGATCCTGCCAGGCACTCGTACCCCTTCCACCTCCGTGCTTCCTGTTATACCACCAGGGGCCGCCGGTGGGAGCCGTAAGGGAGGCCTCCCTCTGCTAACCGGGCTCGTCACCGTCAGGTACGTGACAGTAGCAGACAGCCATGTCTGAGCCCGAGCAGGGAGCCTCACCTATGGAGGAACTATGCCGACACCTGGCGGGACTGACCGAGGCCGTTAAGAGCCTCCAGCAAGGCTACACTCACCTGGAAGGACAAGTGCGGGCCCTCACCAACCCCGATGGAGCTCAAGGGGGTCCACGTGCCTCCACTTCTTCCACCGGGGCAGGAGCTGCGCCCACGGTGGTCATGCTTCCCCCTGAACCCAGGGTCCCTACACCCGAAAGATTCTCTGGGGACCGGAGCAAGTTCAGGGCTTTCCGGAACTCTTGTGAGTTGTACTTTGCCTTACAGCCCCGCACCTTTTCCTTAGAAGATACCAAGGTGGGCTTTGTAATTTCGCTGCTTTCCGGAGACCCACAGAACTGGGCCCACCGCCTGCTAGAACGCAAAGATGCGTCCTTGGACAGCCTTACACTTTTTTTTTACGCCATTGCCCAATTGTATGAGGACCCTCAGCTCTCGGTCACTGCAGAGAACGCCCTGCGGACCCTTCAGCAGGGACGCAGAGCAGCGGAAGATTATGTAGCTGAATTCAGGCGCTGGAGCGCAGACACCAGCTGGAATGACGCTGCCCTCCGTCACCAGTTTCGCATAGGCCTTTTTGACCCATTGAAGGACGAACTGGCTAGGGTAGGAATACCAGAAAATTTGAACCTACTGATCGATCTGACAATTCAGATCGACCGACGCCTGAGGGAACGGAGGGTTGAGAGGGCCACGGGCTTCACCCGGCCGACCTGGATGCTTCCCCGGGTCCCCAGTCATCCGCACCCAGCTTCTGCAGCACCCTTGACCCCCTCGTACGATGCTCCTGAACCCATGCAGCTTGGGGTCCTCCGCCCTTCCCTTACTCCGGAGGAACGCCAACGCCGACGCGCGCACAACCTGTGCCTGTACTGCGGGGAGCCCGGTCACTTCGTTAGGAACTGTCCCCTGAAGTTCCGTAAGTGCTTGTCAGTATTCCCTGCTGTGATCAACCCTCAGACTAAATCCTCCTCTCACTTCGCTCTTTCTATCTCCCTGCAGCTCCCAGGAAGGACCCTGCAAGTCGTCGCAATTATTGACTCTGGGGCTTGTAGTTGCTTCATGGACTCAACTTTTGCCCGTACTCAACTTATTCCTCTACTTCCCAAGACCCATGGACTACGGGTTCACCTGGCTGATGGGTCCCTTATCAAGTCGGGGCCCGTGGTCGAAGAGACGGCTCCCCTACCTGTCACTGTCTTCTCCTCTACCGGGGTGCACCGAGAATATCTACGGCTGGATATTATCTCCTCTCCACTGTTCCCCATAATTCTCGGTATGCCCTGGCTACAAGCCCATAATCCTACCATTAACTGGGTCACGGGGGTGATCACGTTTCCTTCCTCCTACTGCCAACGGTCCTGTGGCTCACACAAACCCCCTGGGCCTGCCACCTTAATGTGTACCAACACTGAGGCCGGAATACGTCAGGCCATCCCTGACGCTTACCTGGACTTTCTCGATGTGTTTAGTAAACAGGGGGCAGAGACATTACCACCCCACCGAGCCTACGACTACCCCATTGATCTACTTCCCGGAGCAGCTATTCCTTTCGGTAGGATTTTCCCTTTAACGGAGGTGGAACAGGGGGCCCTGAAGGACTACATCGATGAGAACCTTTTAAAGGGGTTCATTCGCCCCTCTACGTCGCCAGCAGGCGCAGGCATTTTCTTTGTAGAAAAGAAGGACCATACCCTCAGGCCATGTGTGGACTACCGTGAACTAAATAAGGTCACCATTAAAAATCGCTATCCTCTTCCTCTGGTACCAGAGTTGTTCCAAAGATTGGGAGCTGCCGTTATTTTTACTAAGCTTGACCTCCGGGGAGCCTATAACCTGGTCCGAATCAAGGAGGGCGATGAGTGGAAAACCGCCTTCCGCTCCCGGTTCGGACATTTCGAATATTTAGTGATGCCCTTCGGGCTGTGCAATGCCTCTGCCACCTTCCAGTATTTAATTAATGATGTTCTTCGGGACTTTTTAGATCTCTTTGTGATTGCTTATTTAGATGACATACTAATCTTCTCTTCCTCCCTTGACTCTCATCGCAGGCATGTCAGAAGTGTGTTAGACCGGCTTCGGCAGCATAAACTATATGCGAAGGCTGAGAAATGCGAGTTTGAGCGGGACAGCATAGCATTTCTGGGATTAATCATCTCTGGCGAAGGCATCAGGATGGACCCACAGAAGATCACCGCAATCTTGGACTGGCCAGCGCCAGTGGATAAGAAGGGAGTCCAACGGTTCGTTGGATTCGCCAACTTTTATCGTAAATTCATCCGGGGGTTCTCCGCCATCATTGCACCCATTACTCAGCTAACCAAGCAAGGTACCCGCTTCCACTGGTCCCCTGAGGCCCAAAAGGCCTTTGAGGATCTCAAAGGGCTCTTCACCTCTGCATCCATCTTAAAACACCCAGATTCCTCCCTACCATTTGTACTTGAGGTAGATGCTTCTGAGGTTGCAGTAGGGGCAATATTGTCACAGAGGCAAGGAACCAAGGCTTTGCTTCATCCGGTGGCTTTCTTTTCTCGCAAATTATCTGTGGCAGAAAAGAACTATGACGTGGGAGACCGGGAACTCTTGGCGATTAAGTCCGCCCTGGAAGAATGGAGGTACTTACTTGAAGGTGCTGCTCACCCGATCTTAGTATTCACCGACCATAAGAACTTAGAGTACCTGAAAACTGCAAAAAGACTAAAACCACGACAAGCCAGATGGGCCCTGTTTTTTTCCCGGTTCTCCTTCCATGTGACATACCGCCCCGGTGCCAAGAACACTAAACCTGACGCCTTGTCCCGAATGTTTCATGGATCCAAAGAACTCTCCTCACCCGATACAATCCTCGCTCCTGGGAATTTTCTCCTACTTCAGGAGGACCTACTCTCCCGGATCAGACAAGCCACCACTAGACAGGAACCCTCTCCTGAACTGGATCTGCAAACCAAGGATGGATTACTCTGGCACCAAGACAGGATATTCATACCAGAAGAACTAAAGATAACCGTGCTAGAGCTCTGCCACGATCATGCCCTTGCTGGGCACTTTGGCGTGGCTAAGACCACTGAGTTGGTACAACGTACCTTCTGGTGGCCTCGACTACGCGAGGATTGCAGGAGGTTCGTGGAGTCCTGTACTACATGTACCCGGAATAAAGGGTCCAGATCCAAAGCCTGGGGACTACTGAAGCCCTTACCCGTTCCAGAGAGACCGTGGAAAATGCTTTCTATCGACTTCATAGTTGAACTCCCCCCGGCTGAGAATCACACCACCATCTTTGTGATTGTGGACCGTCTGTCCAAGATGGCACATTTTGTTCCTATGAGAGGGACCCCCTCGGCCCCGGAAACTGCACAAATGTTCATTAAAGAAGTCGTCAGGCTCCACGGGGTACCTGCTGATATAGTCTCCGATCGGGGGGGTACAATTTACCTCCCGGTTCTGGAGGTCCCTCTGCAAGACTCTGGGAATAGAGCTATCATTCTCTTCGGCTTACCACCCTCAAACCAACGGACAGACAGAGAACAAATCAGACCCTCGAGCAATATTTGCGTTGTTTCTCCTCCTTTGCTCAGAATGACTGGCTCTCCCTGCTTCCGCTAGCGGAGTTCTCCTACAATAACTCCATCCACTCCGCAACTAACCAGACCCCATTTTTTGCGAACTTCGGGTTTCACCCCACATTTCTGCCCAACTCTCTCCCTGAGTGCTCAGTGCCCGCAGTTCTGGAAAAAGTGAATTTCTTCTCCTCTAACAACCAGCTTCTACGCAAAGCCATGGCAAGAACTCAGGAGTATAACAAGACGGTCTACGACAGGAGGAGACGGGGTGAATTAGCGCTGGCACCGGGCGACCAAGTATGGCTTTCCACCATCAATCTAAGATTGGCTTGCCCGTCCAAGAAATTGGGCCCCAAGTTTCTAGGGCCTTTTCCTATCAAAAGGAAAATCAACGAGGTGGCCTACGAGCTGGAGCTCCCCGACTCCCTGAGGGTCCACCCTGTTTTTCATGTTTCTCTATTGAAACCGTCAGTCTCCAACCCATTCCCAGGTCGGACCCCGACTCGCCCTGATCCCGTCATCATAGACGGGGAACAGGAATTCGAGGTAGAAGCTATTTTAGACGCACGAAGAAGAAATAGCCAGAGTCAATTTTTAATAAAATGGAAGGGTTACGGACCAGAGGAGAACTCCTGGGAACCCGAAGAGAACATTCACGCCAAAGACCTGATACAAGCCTTCAGGAGGTCTCACCCCGAGAAGTTTGCTCCTAGGGGCATCCGGAGGCTGCCCCTTGGGGGGGGGGCAATGTCATGGAAACCCTGTCAGGAACAGACGCCCTGGACTTCCTGGTTCCCGCCCCCGCAGGTGACGCCCAAAGGGCTATTTAAACTCCTCACTTGCAGACAGTCCCTGCTGTCTGCTCTACAGCGTTTACCCCAAGTGACCTGATCTGCCTTGTTTACCTGTATCTGACCCGGCTTCCTGTGACCCTCCTGCTATCTTCCTGTACCTGACCATCGGCCTGTTTTCTGACTTCGGTATTGCCTGATCCTTTTGTGCCTCGCTGCCTGCCAGTTTACCCGACCCCGGCTTGTCTGACGATCCTGCCTGACCTTGGCTCTTGTTCACCTGCTGCTGCCTAGTGGTTCCAGTTTACCTGCTGTGCCTCCCGGTCCGGGTCATCTGCTGAGTTCCTGGTTCCTGTCTGCTCATCTGCTGGTTCCTGTCTGCTCATCTGCTGGTTCCTGTTCACCTGCTGCTGCCCAGTGGTTCCAGTCTACCTGCTGTGCCTCCCGGTCCAGGTCATCTGCTGAGTTCCTGGTTCCTGTCTACTCACCTGCTGCAGTTCCTGGTTCCTGTCTGCTCATCTGCTGGTTCCTGTCTGCTCATCTGCTGGTTCCTGTTCATCTGCTGCTGCCCAGTGGTTCCAGTCTACCTGCTGTGCCTCCCGGTCCGGGTCATCTGCTGAGTTCCTGGTTCCTGTCTGCTCATCTGCTGGTTCCTGTCTGCTCATCTGCTGGTTCCTGTTCACCTGCTGCTGCCCAGTGGTTCCAGTCTACCTGCTGTGCCTCCCGGTCCGGGTCATCTGCTGAGTTCCTGTCTACTCACCTGCTGTAGTTCCTGGTTCCTGTCCACTCACCTGATGTAGTTCCTGGTTCCTGCCTCCTCACCTGCTGGTTCCTGATCACCTGCGGTAGTTCTTGATCCTGCCAGGCACTCGTACCCCTTCCACCTCCGTGCTTCCTGTTATACCACCAGGGGCCGCCGGTGGGAGCCGTAAGGGAGGCCTCCCTCTGCTAACCGGGCTCGTCACCATCAGGTACGTGACACACCGTATACTTTAAGCCAGTATTTAGCCTAAAAGATGGGAGGTACCCAAGATTGTTTTTAACTCCAGTCATTTCAGTGTTATACTACATGTCTTATAGGCATCCATGTATAGTCCCTGCAACCAGAATACAGCTGTTTTGTCTCCAGTTGAGGTTAGGAAATAAAGGCAGACACTGGATTGGAATAAACAGACTCCCTTCACTCCTATTCTTATAAGTGTACCTGTTTACAAACATGTCTTTTTTAAAGCGGAGTTCCACCCATATAAAAGCCAGCAGCTACAAAAAGTGTAGCTGCTGACTTCTAATAATCGTACACTCACCTGTCCCATGGTCCAGCAATGCAGGCGAACGAAGCCCCGCTCCTCTCCTCGGCATTCTGACTGTGGGCGCCCGGCTGTGGCTTCACAGCTGGGCACGCGCTGCACATGCGCGAGCTGCGCTGCATGCTGTGATTGGCCAGGCAATCTTCTGGGACCTGTGACGTGTGATTGCACAGGGGGAGAGGTGAACTTCCTTCTGGAGCCGCGGAGCCCCGGGAAGAAGTGGGAGCTGGGTGCCTCTAAAAAGAGGGTATTCGCTTTAACTCTATGGTTGAAAAACATATGATACATTGGGGATTGTTGCACTCTGCAAGAAGCTATGCTTGCTAAGCTAGAGGGGAAGGGATCTTATTGATCCATCCCTTATAAGCAAATTTCATTTTAATCTTTATGCTACTATATATTACCTTTCATCTCTTTGTCCACGAAACCTCACATCCTCTTCTCTGGTATACTGGTCATCAGAGTGCCTCCGCCCCTCCCATCGGGTTGAATCTCTTTCTCGATCAGGGTAATCTCTTTGATTGGGGGGGTATTGTGGGCTAGAACCTCCTCGCCTCCATTTGTCATCTGGTAATGCAGAACCTCCACCTCTCCCATCAAACTCATGTGAACGCGGTCCAAATCGATCATCTGTGAAGAACTCATCAGATTGCTCGTGTACCTCAGGGGCTGTACCTCGTCTGTCAGGAGGCGCTCTACTGTCTCTGGAGTCCATCCACTCTTGGCCACCTCGGAAAGGACTTGGCTCACGTCGTCGTTCAGGCTGGTTGTTTGTAGGGCCACGTACATCACCTGAATTTAAATAGGGATTTTAATTCTGCTCTTCTTTCTGGAATGCCTTTGTGTTAATTTTCAAATATTCTCACCAATAATGTTAGATGAAAAAAGTGAGGGAATAAGATATTGCCCAACAATACCACAACATTAAAAAGTACTATTAAAAAAAAAAATCATACCTTTATTAGAACTTGGTCCTTGTCCATGTGGAGGTGCACGACCCTGTGGTCCTAGGCCAGGTAACAGAGGAGGTGGAGCCTGGACTTTGCCACCCTATGAAACAAATGGAATACCAAGATAAGCTTCTACAAGGCTTTGCACTTCATTATAATAGGTATGGTTGTGTGTATAAATGATACATTCAGTCATTTGAGATAGTGTTTATAAAACTATTAGGGCTCATTCACACAAATTTGTGCCCTATGCTGCTAAGAATCAGTGGTTCTCTGCAGCAGGTAAGCACAGGTGTGTATGATTATCTCCAGCCAGCAGCCTGTATAAATCAATGACAAGATGACTACGGTTGTGTAAGTGCAGATGCCAGCTGAAGCTTAGTAGAAGTTGGTGATGCAGCAAGACAATGACCCTAAGCATGGAAGTAAATCCACTAAAGACTGGCTTTTGGAGAGGCCCAGCAGCGCCCAGACCTTAACCCCCATAGAGATGCTGTGGAACGACTTCAACATGGCTGTTCACACCAGACATCCTACAAATGTGTCTGAGCTAAAGCAATTGTATAAAGAGGAAAGGTCAAAAATTCCTCCTGAATGTTGTGCAGATCTGATCCAGAGCTACTTACTGAAAGCACTTGCTTGAAGTCATTGCTGCCAAAAGAGGGTCGACCAGCTATCAACTTCAAAGGTTCACTTACATTTCCCCCCAGCACTGTGAATGTTTATTGGGTGTGTTCAATAGAGACACACAAAATTAGAATGGTTTTTGTTTTATCAGTCTAAGCACATTGTGTTCGTCTTTTGTTGTGGCTTAGATGAGGATCACATCTTATGGCAAATTACTGCAGAAAAACAGTTAATTCTAAGGGCTTCACACACTTTTTCTTGTGTATACACACACTCTTTCTCTCTATACATACATATATACAAACACTATATTACCAAATGTATTGGGATGCCTGCCTTTACACGCACATGAACTTTAATGGCATCCCAGTCTTAGTCCATAGGGTTCAATATTGCGTTTGGCACACCCTTTTGCAGCTTTAACATCTTCAACTCTTCTGGGAAGGCTGTTCACAAGGTTTAGGTGTGTCTATAGGAATGTTTGATCATTCTTCCAGAAGCATATTTGTGAGGTCAGGCACTGAGGTGGACAAGGCCTGGCTCGCAGTCTTCGCTCTAATTTATCCCAAATGTGTTCTATCTGGTTGAGGTCAGGACTCTGTGCAGGCCAGTCAAGTTCCTCCACCCCAAACTCGCTCATCCATGTCTTTGTGGACCTTGCTTTGTGCACTAGTGAGCAGTCATGTTGGAATAGGGAAGGGCCATCCCCAAACTGTTCCCACAAAGATGGGAGCATGAAATTGTCCAAAATTGTCTTGTTATGCTTAAGAGTTTCCTTCACTGGAACCAAGGGACCAAGCCCAACCCCTGAGAAACCATCCCCCACCATAATCTCCCCTCCACCAAATGATTTGGACCAGTGCACAAAGCAAGGTCCATAAAGACAAGGATGAGCGAGTTTGGGGTGGAAGAACTTGACTAGCCTGACTTCAACCCGAAAAAAAAAAAAAATGGGTTGAATTAGAGCAGAGACTGCGAGCCAGGTCTTCTCATCCAACATCAGTACCTGACCCCCCAAATGTGCTTCTGGAAGAATGGTCAAACATTCCCACTGGCACACTCCTAAACCTTGTGGGCAGCCTTCCCAGAAGAGTTGAAGCTGTTATAGCTGTGGGCCAACTCGATATTGAACCCCTACGGACTGAGACGCCATTAAAGTTCATGTGCGTGTAAAGGCAGATGTCCCAATACTTTTGGTAATAAAGTGTATGTTTATATGTAGTTGTGATTTGTGCACTATTTTTTTGCAATGAGAGAACTGAAGAGGGTTAACTACTGAACACTAATGTGAACCAGGGCTAGCTTATATTCACACCACACAGACAAAAAAAAAAAAAAAATAGCAAAGATAGCAGAAAATAACCAGGCAACTAGCATTTTCAAAGGAGGTCGGTAATGGCAGAACTTTTATTTCTCTCATTGCAGGTTTATTTTAACACTCTCCCTTCTTTAGTAATACACAGAGTGAAGCATGTACTACTTTATAATGATGAAAACGTATACTGCCCAAATTAACTTTTATTTTTAATTGGCTACATTCCAAACACATCAAAACAAAAAGGTGTGCAGTCTTAAGCTCTTTCACATGATCGGCCCGCTCGGATCGCCTGTCCGTTTTTTAGGCGGATCCGATCTGGCCTGGCCACCCATTGACTTCTATGGGCAGGCGAATATCAGCAAAGATGGGCCTGATAAACACCCGCCTGCCATCCGATCCATCAAGATTTGCTCAAAACAGACGGATGGGGATACAAATGCCATCCGTCCAGCGTATTCGGAAGAAAACGGACAGGCTGTCCGTTTTCATCTGATCTCGCCATAGAGGACAGCAGAGAGCCGATAGGTCCATCCCTGCACAGTGAGTGGAGACAGACCTGTCATTCGCCTGCTCAGTGGGGATGCAATCCCAGCTGAGCAAAGCGGAGTCCATCAGAACGGATCTGCTCCATGTGAAAGGGGCCTTACAGTTTGTTTTATTAATAAATGAGTATTTCTATAGTAGAAAGTTCTATCCTTTGCCAGCATACTGCAGAGAAAGTCCCTCCTGCTGAATCACAGCCAGAACTTTCAGATGAAAAACTGTAAGAGATTGAACATTTTGTTTTGATGGACCTGGTATTTGTTTAGCAAATTTAAACTGAAGTTTTATTTGGGCTTTATGCTGAGAGCAATACAGCGCTGTCATTGACGATCTAGCTCTAAACATGCTAGTTGCCTGTCATACCAATTTGTATGGCTTTAATACTTTTTGAATCGCTAACCTGGAATAAGCATGCAGTACAGTCAGAACCTCTAATTTGAATAATTGGTTTAGTTTCAAAATTAAAAAAAGGAAGAAGTCAGTTTGTGGGGAAAATTCAGGCGATACGCTGGTTCTTTGGATAATGGCTGGCTTTCCACAACAGGGGGCTACGATGTAAGCTGCTAACGCATACCAAACATTTCAAGCAGTATGCTAAATTTATCTAGAGCTCTTTTTCCCCCATTTACATCAAGCAATTTTGTAAATAAAGATCAAACCTGTTCCCCTCTAACTGAAAAGTGAGCCATTGCCTAAAGGGCTCCTTCACACCATACATGCATGAAAACTGATGGGAACTGATGGAGAAAACTGTGCAGATTTAGCTTGCAGAGTCATGAGTTACGTTTTTATACGCGTTTCAGTGAGTTTTTATGCACGTTGACATCAGTTTTCACAGTCCATATTCTCATCAAACACATTCCTGGAATTAGCTGTTAAGGTACCAGGTGCTGTAGCAACCACCAGCTGGATACTGGAGCATATACAATATAATGTAGATATTCACCAGCACACCGAGGATTTTCAATTACGTCCAAACATTTTTTTATTGAAGAAAGATCACAATCACAAACCGTGTAGTGCAACATTTCAGAGCCATGCAGGATCCCTTCGTCGGGCATTACGAGATTTTTCTTCCATAAAAAAAAACTTTGGACATAGTTGAAGATCCTTGGTGTGCTGGTGAATATCTACATTATATTATGACATCAGTTTTCATGCCCGTCAGTTATGTGCCCTGTTCACACCAATGTTGATGTCATGTCAGTTTTTTTTCCCCGTGTAGAAAAGTGCGTACACGTTGCAGATTCCTGCACAGAAACAATCTGCTCGTGATACCAGTGTTGTGTGAACAGGGCACAAAGAGGACAATTTTTTGTGCCCTTGAAAAACGCGAGCAGAAAGGCTGACATCTCTGCACTATGGTGTGAATGTGGACTAAGTGTTTCTAAAGCCAAAACATATTCTATTGATTTTTTTTCCTCAAAACACACCATAAAATATCCTTATACAAAACAAACCACATGTGAAAAAAATACTACACTAAATCCAGCATTTTATTTAAAAAAAGAGTAGCATAAAAAGATTTGTCAAAACAATATTATAAAAAAAAAAAACATACTCACTTCCATGCTGCAGCATCTGCAGTTGTCCCACGCTGACTCAGACTTGAGTAATGACATGACGGTTGATTAGTTCTTGGCAGTGGCAGCTGGTGAAGTTTTAGGATGGGGGGCAGACCCCGCCCCTCCTTTTTGACCCCTCCCACTTCTCATAAGCCCCCCTTGTAGAATCCACCAGCTTCCAACCATAGTGTCAGGAGTATCCAGCCCCAGCACCACAGGACAAGCGTATCCAGCCCCAGCACCACAGGACAAGCATATACAGCCCCAGCTCCACAGGACAAGCGTATACAGCCCCAGCTCCACAGGACAAGCGTATACAGCCCCAGCCACCCAGTAATATTATTGGGTTTCTAGCTTTTTTTTACAGCCCCAGCACCACAGGACAAGAGTATACAGTCCCAGCCACCCAGTGATATTATTGGGTTTCTAGCTTTTTATGTTCACCACTGTTTCCTGGCTTACAATTGTGCTCAACAGCGATTTTATATCTGACAAATGCTGAGGAATGTCTCCTAAGGGGTGATCATACTAAGATGACAATTTAAAAAGGAGCGGCCATTGTATTTTTTTTATATACTCCTGACCAGTATTAATCATCACCCACATAACTGTGTCCTTTTTAGCATTACACTAGCGATGAAAATAGTTGGTGTTCAACAATGATGCACTGACACAGATAACAATTCTGTAATTAATGCATTAATCCTGCGTAGACCAATACTGGAACAATGCATCTGACAAACCCACCAACAGCACCCTTTAAAAATATGAATAATAAAAGACAATTTTTTTTTCTCGTCTGACAGAGCCTACCAACTCAGGATCCTGAAAAAATAAAAAAGTCACCGCTCGGGCCATGCATTCCATCCACTAAGCTGTGGCGTCACTTCCGGTTTCTCTGTGCCAGTGAGAACCCGAAAGTGACGCCGCAGTTTCGACAGAAAGCACCGCCCATGTCCTAGGGTGGTGCCAATAAAAAAACAAGGCAACCAGAATTACACTAAGATGGGAGTGTTCAGGTGCACTGCATTGCGCCACAATACAGGACAAAACAAGGGAAATGAAGTGTCTTGTCTGCAATCATGTGATTGCATAGGCGTCATGCTTCCCATAGTGCACTGTGTCCGGCACCTGAACACCTTCCCCTTATATGACTTTTTTATTCAATTTTCTTTTTTTTTTTTTTAAGGGCTTTTTTTTTTTTAGGGCTTTTTTTTTTTAAAGGGCTTTTTTTGTGTGACTAGCTTTAGGTGGGGGCGCAGCGCCCATGTGCCCCCTATGGATGGGCCGCCACTGGTTCTTGGTCTGATCCAAGTGTAGAGCAGTGACCATCAGTCACCGCTCTCCTCTGCTCATTCAGTGTTCACTGAAGCATAGGGATGGGGAGGGAGCAGGTGTGGCTGGTGCCAGCTGTCAATCAGGTAGTGGGGTGGAACCCAACAATAGTGTACAAGACTACTCAACCCACAGAGACACTTGGTGTCTTGTCAAGAGACTAAACTCCCTAGCACAGAGGAGGAAGAGTCCAAAAGACACTGATAGACCATACTAGAAGGGCATCTGCCAAAAATTCCTGAAAAGCAAGGTTGGGAAATGGTCTTTTCCACATAAGGAAGAGGTCAAAGATCCACAGGAAGTCAACTTCCTTACAGAGTCGAGGGTGACCCTAGGGTATCAGTGCTAGGCACCCAACAATTCTCATTTACAGTGCCTTGCAAAAGTATTCACCCCCTTGGCTTTTTACCTATTTTGTTACATTACAGCCTTTAGTTCAATGTTTTTTTTAATATGTAATGGATCAGAACACAATAGTCTAAGTTGGTGAAGTAAAATTAGAAAAATATAAACATAAAACTATTTTTCAGAAATAAAAAAAAAATGATAATTGGCATGTGCGTATGTATTCACCCCTTTGTTATGAAGCCCATAAAAAGCTCCGGTGCAATCAATTACCTTCAGAAGTCACATAATTAGTGCAATGATGTCCACATGTGTGCAATCTAAGTGTCACATGATCTGTCATTACATATACACACCTTTTTGAAAGGCCCCAGGGCCCCAAGCAAGAGGCACCACTAACCAAACACTGCCATGAAGACCAAGGAACTCTCCAAACAAGTAAGGGACAATGTTGTTGAGAGGTACAAGTCAGTGGTAGGTTATAAAAAAATATCCAAATCTTTTATGATCCTTAGGAGCACCATGAAATCTATCATAACCAAACAGAAAGAACATGGCACAACAGCAAACCTGCCAAGAGACAGCTGCACACCAAAACTTACGGACCGGGCAAGGAGGGCATTAATCAGAGAGGCAGCACAGAGACCTAAGGTAACCCCGGAGGAGCTGCAGAGTTCCACAGCAGAGACTGGAGTATCTGTACATAGGACGACAATAAGCCGTATGCTCCATAGAGTTGGACTTTATGGCAGAGTGGCCAGAAGAAAGCCATTACGCTTTCAGCAAAAAACAAAATGGCACGTTTTGAGTTTGCGAAAAGGCATGTGGGAGACTCCCAAAATATATGCAGGAAGGTGCTCTGGTCTGTTGAGACTAAAATTGAACTTTTTGCCCAAAGAAAACCCTATGTCGGGCGCAAACCCAACATCACATCACCCAAAAAACACCATCCACACAATGAAACATGGTGGTGGCAGCATCATGCTGTGGGGATGTTTTTCAGCAGTCAGGACTGGGAAACTGGTCAGAGTTGAGGGAAAGATGGATGGTGCTAAATACAGGGATATTCTTGAGCAAAACCTGTATCACTCTGTGTACGATTTGAGGCTAGGACGGAGGTTCACCTTCCAGCAGGACAATGACCCCAAAAACACTGCTAAAGCAACACTTGAGTGGTTTAAGGTGAAACATGTAAATGTGTTGGAATGGCCTAGTCAAAAGCCCAGGCCTCAATCCAATAGAAAATCTATGATCAGACTTAAAGATTGCTGTTCACAAGCGCAAACCCTCCACCTTGAAGGAGCTGGAGCAGTCTTGCAAGGAGGAATGGGCAAAAATCCCAATGGTAAGATGTGGCAAGCTCATAGAGACTTATCCAAAGCGACTTGGAGCTGTGATAGCCGCAAAAGGTGGCTCTACAAAGTATTGACTTTAGGAGGGTGAATAGTTATGCACATTGACTTTTTCTGTTATTTTGTCCCATTTGTTGTTTGCTTCACAATAAATAAAAAAAACAACATCTTCAAAGTTGTGGGCATGTTCTGTAAACTAAATGACGCAAATCCTCAAACAAGCCATATTAATTCCAGGTTGTGAGGCAACAAAACACGAAAAATGCCAAGGGGGTGAATACTTTTGCAAGACACTGTAGACTAGGTATGCAATATATGGGATACTCAGTATTACTCGAACTGCAATCCAGGAACCTTACACTCTTTAAGGAGGGTCTCCTGAATGTTCCACAATGGAGAAGTCAGGAAAAAGCACTAAGATGCCCATAGGGACCAGTGCTGAGAGCAGAGTCCAAGGCTGCTGGAGGATGCTGAAGGGTCATCCTTACCAGGAAAAAAAAAAAAAGCAACAGGGGCTGATCACTATTGACCTCTAGAGGGATGAAAGGGTTGAGGAGTGTCATGAACCAAAAGGGGGTTAAACCACATCTAAGTGAAGGACTCCTGCACAGGAAGTAGTGCAAGTCTGAGTGAGATCGTATTCCCTAGGACAGGCTCCTACAAAAAAGGTAGGCTTCAGTGTTCCCAAAATGCGAGGAACTCAGACAAACCTGGGAAGATGCACAATGGGGTACAGTAAAACCAGAAGGATAAAGGGGGGCAGATGAAGGGGAAACCCAAATTGAGTGTCTAGACTTAAGGGGTGACTTGAGCAATGCCATGAAAGCAAGCTACCTAGGGAACAAGCAGGATGAAGAAAAAAAAAACTCCCCCCACCCATTACACTTGTGGGAGACAGCTGAGCAGAGGGATTGGAGAACGCTGGCTTCCAACCTTATGACTTGAGTGGGAAGAAGGCTCTGACTCTCTACATCAGGGGGTATTGAATTAAAATTCATGGAGGTCCGATTAATAAAATTTTCTTCTAGCCGAGGTCCGAATCGCAGTTTTTACATCACAGCCCAGGTCTGCAGGCACGACAGTCCATTCGAATTTTCTGCTGGGAAAAGGTCCTGGCACCTTTTTAAAAATGCAGCCACATGGAAACTGCATGGTGCGTTTGTACTATTCAATTTCCATGTGCGGGAAATTGCACCTTGTATTTCAGTGCATTTAAAGAGTCAATTGTACCCCTGCACGTTTTTTTTTGTGCAGCACCTAATTTTGTGTGCAGCTGCTTGTCCCCCTTCACATCTTCCCCACCACAGCACTGCCCCCTTCACATATTCTCCCAAAGCATTGCCCCCTTCACATATTCCCCCCACAGCACTAACCCCTTCACATATCCCCCACAGCACTGTCCCCTTCACATATCCCCCCCCAACATTGCCCCCTTCACATATCCTCCCCCACAGCACTGCCCCTTCACATATCCTCCCCCACAGCATTGCCCCCTTCACATATCCCCCCCACAGCATTGCCCCCTTCACATATCCCCCCCACAGCATTGCCCCCTTCACATATCCCCCCCCCACAACATTGCCCCTTCACATATCCCCCCCACAGCATTGCCCCTTTACATATCCCCCCACAGCATTGCCCCTTTACATATCCCCCCACAGCATTGCCCCCCTCACATATTCCCCCCACATCACTAACCCCTTCACATATCCCCCCCACAGCACTGTCCCCTTCACATATCCCCCCAACATTGCCCCCTTCACATATCCCCCCCAACATTGCCCCCTTCACATATCCTCCCCCACAGCATTGCCCCTTCACATATCCCCCCCACAGCATTGCCCCCTTCACATATCCTCCTCCACAGCATTGCCCCCTTCACATATCCCCCCACAACATTGCCCCTTCACATATCCCCCCACAACATTGCCCCTTCACATATCCCCCCACAGCATTGCCCCTTCACATATCCCCCCACAGCATTGCCCCTTCACATATCCCCCCACAGCATTGCCCCTTCACATATCCCCCCCACAGCATTGCCCCCTTCACATATCCCCCCACAGCATTGCCCCTTCACATATTCTCCCAAAGCATTACCCCCTCACATATTCCCCCCACAGCACTAACCCCTTCACATATCCCCCCCACAGCACTGTCCCCTTCACATATCCCCCCAACATTGCCCCCTTCACATATCCCCCCAACATTGCCCCCTTCACATATCCTCCCCCACAGCATTGCCCCCTTCACATATCCTCCCCCACAGCATTGCCCCCTTCACATATCCTCCCCCACAGCATTGCCCCCTTCACATATCCTCCCCCACAGCATTGCCCCCTTCACATATCCTCCCCCACAGCATTGCCCCCTTCACATATCCTCCTCCACAGCATTGCCCCCTTCACATATACCCCCCACAACATTACCCCTTCACATATCCCCCCCACACAGTACTGCCCCTTTTACATATCCCCCACACAGTATTGCCCCCTTTCACATATCACCCCCACACAGTACTGCTCCCCTTTACATGACACACACACACACACACACACACACACACACACACACAGCACTGCCCCTCTACCCCCGCTCTCCATCCTTCACAGTTCCATGTCTTTTCCTCCCTTCTCTCTCCTACCTTTCACAGAGCGGAGAGCAGGAGGCAGGACAATCCTGAACTGAAGGCAGAGGCACAGCAGCACTTCGTGAACTGGTGATTGGCTGCTAGGACCACATCCTGGTCAACGTGAAAAATTAATTCAGGCAGCTACCTTTCTCCATGCAGTGCTGGTCCCGCCTCCAGTCCAGAATTGTCCCGTCTTCCACCGTCCGCCCCGCTCATGACAGCGGAGGAGGCTGGGGACAAAAGTGGCAACTAAATGGCGGGATCGTGACGGTCCAAAAACAGCAGCAGCTCGGACCGGACGCGGACCGCCATTTAGTGATGCCCGCTCTACATGCTACTACCACTGCAGTAGATTAAGGAGAACAGTTTGTTATGCCCTTCCACTTCTTGTATTGAGGTAGGTGCACAATCTGACTACAAGTGGCACTGTTTAATAACAAAGTCAAGATCAGGACTAAGGAGGCAACTTCCCTTGAAGGACAACCGAGTCAAACGTTGCTTGGACATATCATTGGCATCCCAAGCACATAGCCAAAGTGCCCTGTGCATGTGAACAGACATCAGAGCCATGCGAGAAACATGCAATGACGTTTAGAATAGACTGTCACAGCTACAGCACAAAGCTCCAGACATTTGCGCCCAATGCTCAATTGGTAGGATCCTCTTTGAAGGATTTAATCTAAAGTGATAGTTTCACAAATATAGGGCACTGCCATCACAAGGCAGAATGCAATTCCAGCTTATTCAAACAGGGATCTAAGCAGATAATCTTTGAGATTCTACCACATTCTCTGGAGGGACCCAAGCTCCTACAGGGCATTTTCAGTCTCCATAAAGGAATGACCCAAACAGTGGGTGTAATTTTAAGGTCTTTGCAGCAGTGGGAGCTCTAGAAAATCTGGGCCTAAAACAGCAGCCTGGTTTCCAAAATGCAGGGTAGCAACCAGGTTAAAGCACATAAAGCACTTTGCGGCTAACACAGTACATAAAGGTCTGTAAAGCAGCACAATGGAGAGCTCAGTGCCCAAAGGTCACATTCCAGGCTAGCCATCCTCCAATAAAGGAGGGTTCGGGTAGAGCATCCAAAGCTGTTGCTGAGGATACACCTATCTGGATAGATGCTATGTAGAGACCAGCTCAGGAAGCCATGTGGAAGCCTTGAGAGAAGTCATTGAGAAAAATAAATTGGCGGTTTAACAAAGAATTTTGATTCTTTAATTCTATATAAAAAAAAAAAAAAAAAAACACATGACAATAGAAGGCTAGTAATAAAACTGAGGCATGCTGGATCGAAGAGGGGTTACATAGGGACTGGCTTACAAAAAAAATTCTATTTGCCAGTGTCCCAGTCTCCTATAGGCCACAGTATAACTGTTTTTTGGATTCTTGAATTCCTGTGCCCGCAATGAATGATAAAGCAATTATTTAAAAAATAGAAAGAAAAAAAAAGAGCCGCTAATGAATGTTTTGTTTCACTGATAACTTATCTAGTTAATTTGCCATCACAGCTGTCTAATCACTTTCTGTGAATTTTCCCCAGTATAAAAAATTGTGGCAAATGTCTTATTAACCACTTCCAGCTGGAGAGGTGAGGTGTTTATTTTCTTCTGTGCAAATGCATAATTAGTTTAAACTTTATTGTTAGAGCCGGTTCACACTGGGGCGGCACGTTTTGGGGTGGCGACTCGGCAAGCGCGCACCACAGCGCTACTTGTGGCGACTTAGAAGGTGACTTCAAGTCGCCTCCAGGACAGGCGACTTTCCAGTGGCCAATCAAAGTACAATCAGCTCTGTGGGAGGGACGGGGGAGGGAGGGGTTTGCCTGAGAAATGTATGTTCTCTTCCTGTATTGTTGCTTCTGTTAAGACAGTGATCCGACTTCTGAGGGGACTTCCATTGAAATCAATGGGTACAAGTCGCCTAGAAGTCAGATTGAAGTAGTACAGGAACCTTTTCTGAAGTCGGAGCGACTTCAGTAGTGTGCATTAAGACGGCTCCATTCACTTTCTTCGATTCTCTCAACAGCGCGACTTGGGGCGACTTCAAGTCTGATCCAAAGTCGCCCCTGTGTTAATGGGCTCTAATGCGGCGTACACACGATCGTTTTTCATGCCATTTTTTTAACCAACGTTTTTCTCGTCGTTTTTTTTCATGTTTCCTCTCAAGCCTGTCTTGCATCCACACGATCATTAAAAAAAACGCTCGAGCAAAGAGCAGTGACGTACAACACGTACGACGGCACTATAAAGGGGAAGTTCCATTCGAATGGCGCCACCCTTCATGTTAGTAAACTTTGTTGAGCGGCGATTCGCGCTTTTCAGCCTTGTGCTTTTCAGTCCGTTACAGCATGACGAATGTGCTATCTCCATTACGAACGCTAGTTTTACCAGAACGAGCGCTCCCGTCTCATACTTGATTCTGAGCATGCGCGTTTTTTTTCCCCTTGTAAAAGCATACACACTATCGTTTTTCACGTCGTTAAAAAAACGACATGAAAAACGACGTGAAAAAATAGAGCATGTTCGAAATTTTTAATGCCCGTTTTTCACGCCGTTAAAAATGCTCTGGAGCATACACACGATCGGTTTTAATGGTCATTTTAAAAAATGGCATTTTTAACGGCATGAAAAACGATCGTGTGTACGCCGCATTAGAGACAGTTGCTTTGTATTAAAAATAAATGTCAATACAAATATTTTTTTTCTTAAGTTTTAATTCAAACAAAAGAGGGTAAATTAGTCACGTGCCTGTCCCAAACCTGTGATTGAACAGTAAAAATGCAGCAGAACATTGATAGGTTATTATTCTGCTCTCCTCCTATGTGCCTGTTCCTATTCTGCACTCCAAAATGGTTCCTAGTGATATCCTCCTAACTCTCCCAAGCTAAATGCTGCTGTACAGGGATTACAAGAGCCTGATACTAAGTCAAGTTTAAAGCGCTTACACTATTTTAACCACTTGACCTTCAGAAGATTTACCCCCATTCATGACCAGGCCATTTTTTGCAATATGGCACTGCGTTACTTTAACTGCTTGTCCACCGCAATATGGCACTGCGTTACTTTAACTGCTTGTCCACCACCCACCGTCAAAATGACGGCGGGCGGAAGACCCTATTGTTCTGATCGGACGTCATATGACGTCTAGGGTGACCACATTCCAAACTACGGGTTTTATAATTTCTCCAATCAAAAGCAGGGGGCGGGGATTGTGTTCCTCCAGGCATTCCGGGCCAGGACAAGTACTGTCAGTGAGTAAAACGGTGATCTAGAGGCATTTTTTGGGGGCATCAGATTGGCCCAGGGGTTGGCTGTGCCAGTTTCATTCCGGGACACTGTATTGTCCTGGAATGAAGGTGCCCGGGACAGACCAGAAAAGTAAAAAATATTGTGTTTTTTTCAAACTTGTCCCTCTTTTGTTTATAGCGCAAGAAATAAAAACCGCAGAGGTGATCAAATACCACCAAAAGAAAGCTCTATTTGTGGGGGAAAAAATTATAAAAATGTCATTTGGGTGCAGTGTTGCATGACTGCGCAATTGTCATTCAAAGTGTGACAGCGCTGAAAGCTGAAAAATGGCTTGGGCAGGAAGGGGATGAAAGTGCCCTGTAGGGAAGTGGTTAACTGACAATTGCACGGTCATGTGGTTAACTGACAATTGCACGGTCATGTGACACTTTTTTTTCTTTCTGTTTTTGTGTAATAATCAAAAAAAGACAGACAATTTTGAAAATGCAAACTATTTTTTACTTTCTGCTATAAAACATATCCAATAAAAAAAAAAAAAATCTTCAAAAATGTAGGCCAATATGTATTCTGCTACATATGTTTGGTTAAAAAAATCCCAATAAGCGTATATTGATTGGTTTGCACAAACGTTATAGCGTCTACAAATTATGGTATACATACTGGAGTATATTTTTTAATACACTAATAATGGCGGCGATCAGCGGCTTGTAGTGGGACTGCGATATTGCGGCGGACAATCTGACAGTTTGTGGGAACCAGTGACACCAATACAGCGATCAGTGCTAAAAATATTCACTGTCCCTGTACTAATGACACTGGTTGGGAAGGGGTTAAACATCTAGGGTGATCAAAGGGTTAACCATGTGCTTAGCCAGTGTAAACTTTATGCTGACTTTACTAAAGGGAAGCAATGGATTTTATTCCCTGCTTTGCTTGTTTACAGAGCTTCTTTTCTGTGTCTCTCTGCCCGACAATTGGCAGGTGCCGATGGACATCCATTGCCGGGCAACCGCAGATCAGCTTCTGCTGTGATTACTCACAGCAGAAGCGGTCCGCACCCCCTAAGGTGCAGAATCACGTATGTGTCAGTATATCTGCTATAGAGTGGTCCTCAAGTGGTTAAAATGCATATCATGATCTTTTAACCCCCCTTAGCACCAGCGCCTCCTGGCCCTTTAACCGGTTAACGACTGGCTCATGTACATTTACGTCAGCAGAATGGTACGGCCGGGCAAAGTACCGTATATTTACATCACTTTGAAATGCCCGCCGTGCGTGCACGCCACTGCGAGCTCCGTGACCATTCCCGCGGGACCCACGGACTCGATGTCCGCCGGTGTCCCGGGATCGGGTCACAGAGCTGCAGAACGAGGAGAGGCAAGTGTAAACAAGCATCTCCCCGTTCTGCCTAGTGACCCTGTCACTGATCGTCTGCTCTCTCTCATCGGGAGCAGCGATCAGTGACGTGTTACTCGTAGCCACGCCCCCTAACAGTTACAATCACTCCCTAGGACACACTTAACCCCTTCAGCGCCACCTAGTGGTTAACCCCTTCACCGCCAGTGTCATTTTCACAGTAATCAGTGCATTTTTATAGCACTGATCACTGTAAAAATGACAATGGTCCCAAAAACGTGTCAAAAGTGTCCTTTATGTCCGCCATAACGTCGCAGTCACGATAAAAATTGCAGATCGCCGCCAATACTAGTAAAAAAAATAATAATAATAAAATTGACATAAAACTACCCCTATTTTGTAAATGCTATAACTTTTGCGCAACCAATCAATATACGCTTATTGCGATTTGTTTTACCAAAAATATGTAGAATACGTATCGGCCTAAACTGTGGAAAAATTTAGTTTTTTTATAGATTTTTGGGGGATATTTATTATAGCAAAAAGTAAAAAATATTGTTTTTTTTTTAAATTGTTGCTCTATTTTTGTTTATAGCGCAAAAGATAAAAAACGCAGAGGTGATCAAATACCACCAAAAGAAAGCTCTATTTGTGGGGAAAAAAGGACATCAATTTTGTTTGGGAGCCATGTTGCACGACCGCGCAATTGTCAGTTAAAGCGACGCAGTGCCGAATCGCAAAAAGTGCTCTGGTCTTTGGCCAGTGAAATGGTCCGGGGCTTAAGTAGTTAAGAGGTTTCAAATGCCAGGAGGCAGAGGCAGGGATTTCGGTCATGTGACTGCCAAGACAGGCTGTCACAATGGGCACAGCATCGGAAAGCTCCCGATCGAGTTTCCGTTACCCGTCAGTAACTGTGCTGGGAGTGGGCAGGGTGCACGCTCTCTGTACCGCATTGTTTACATTTTGTTATGCACATGTGCGGCCTCTCTGCGTTAAGGCCCACCCGCCAAGAGGCCGTATATATGCGTATGGCCAGCATAAAGAGGTTAATGAGCATGTAACTACATTAATCTGTGTGTTTATATATCTGCCTGGAGTGCAGCTTTAACCCCTTCACAACAGCGGCCCTTTAAGTGGGCTTTAACCACTTGCCGACCACCCGCCACAGATGTACTGCGGCAAGGTGGCTGTACCGATAAGGCGATTCGTGCACTAGCTTTCGTGGGCTCCGATTGGCCAGCGGGGGAGCCAATCAGCGGGTCCGGCGGACTCAATGTCCACCAGCGATTGTTTCCTGCAGAGGCAGAATGGGGATCTGCCGAAGTAAACAAGGCAGATCCCTGTTTTGTCAGCGGATGACACTGAGATCCATCTTCCTGCTAAGCAGGAAGACGAATCTGAGTATCCCCAGTCACACAGTGCTCCATACAGTTAGTAAACACACCCAAGGAACACAGTTAACCCCTTAATCGCCCCTGATGTTAACCCCTTCCCTGCCAGTGTCATTAGTACGTCAGTGCATATTTTTAGCACTGATCACTGTAATAATGTCATTGGTTCCCCAAAAAAGTGTCAGTTAGATCCGATCTGTCTGCCGCAATGTTGCAGTCCCGCTAAAAATCACTGATAGCCGCTATTACTAGTAAAAAATAATACAAATGCCATAAATCTATCCCCCATTTTGTAGACGCTATAACTTTTGCACAAACCAATCAATATGCACTTGAGATTTTTTTTTACCAAAAATATGTAGAAGAATACATATTGGCCAAAACTGCTGAATAACTTTGTTGTGTTATATATATATTTTGGATATGTTTTATAGCAGAAAGTAAAAAAATAGGATTTTTGTACTCACCGTAAAATCCTTTTCTCTGAAGTTCATTGACGGACACAGCTCCTTTAATCTTGACCTTAGGGTTATTAGCCTTCTATCAGGAGAGGACTAGGCAGAACATGTAAAACATGTAACAGCAAAGCTGAACAGTACCGCCCAGGGGGGCGGTCCTGCTGGCTATAACCCCCTCACACTGCATCCAGCAGCTCAGTTCGTCAAAAAGCAGTACAAACATAATAGGAGGGGTGGGTGCTGTGTCCGTCAATGAACTTCAGAAAAAAGGATTTTACGGTGAGTACAAAAATCCTATTTTCTCTTTCGTTCATTGACGGACACAGCTCCTTTAATCTTGACCTTAGGGACGTTCCCAAGCAGTGTCAAAAAAACTAGGGGTGGGAACAGCAAGCAAACAAACTCCACCCAAAACAACCAGAGCTCCTCAACGGAGGAGCTGCAAAACCTTGCGGCCGAAGGAAGCATCCACAGATGCACTCACGTCATTGTAAAATTTTGTGAAAGTGTGAACGGACAACCATGTCGCCGCCTTACACAACTGGGAAACGGACGCCTGATGTCGGAAAGCCCAGGAGGCACCAATTGCCGTGGTCGAATGTGCCGTGACAGGAAAGGGAGGCGCCCGCCCTTTCAGGGCATAAGCCTGAATCCCGATCTGTCTGGTCCACCAAGAAATGGTGGCCGACGAAACCGCCAGGCCCTTCTTTGGACCAACCACCGACACAAACAGTGAGTCTGACCTCCGAAATGGAGCCGTAGCAGACAGATACACCCGCAGAGCTCAGACCACGTCCAAGGAATGTAAAGCAACCTCTTTGGGGTGCGACGGCCGAGGACACAAGGATGGAAGCACAATGTCCTCATTTAGATGAAAAGCCGAAACAACCTTAGGAAGAAACGAAGGCTGCGGGCGTAGCACCGCATAATTCTTGTGGAGGATCAAGTAGGGAGACTTGCAAGAGAATGCCGCCAACTCAGGAACCCTCCTGGCAGATGTAATAGCCACCAGAAAGGCTACTTTCTGAGAGAGTGTCGAGAGCACCAGATTCAAATCTCATGGAGACAGCGGTGGTCGAACCGGAGGGGCCACATGTCGAACCCCTTGCACAAACGTACTCACCAGTGAATGAGCCGCCAAGTGTCATTGAAAAAAGACAGCCAAGGCTGATATCTGTCCCTTAATGGTGCTTAAGGCAAGTTTTTGATCCACTCCACACTGCAAAAACAGCAGGATCCTGGAAACCGAATAATTACGTGGACGCCACCCCATCTCTTCACACAGAGATGTAGGCCTTCCACGTGCGATGATAAATCTTCCGAGAAGATGACTTCCGTGCCCTCAGCATGGTAGAAATAACCGAATCCGACAGGCCGCGGTCCCTTAGCACCTGACTTTCAACAGCCATGCCGTTAAAGCCAGCGACTGTAAAGCAGGATGAAGTATAGGACCTTGCGACAGAAGGTCCTCTCGCATCGGCAGTCGCCAAGGAACATCCGCCACCAGGCAAACTAAGTCGGCGTGCCAGGGGTGCCGAGGCCAATCTGGGGCAATTAGAATCATCGGAATCCCCTCAGTCTCTACTCTGCGAAGCAGACGGGGAAGTTAGTGGGCCCTGAGGACAGGGTTGATGACCACTGCTCTAAGGTACAATATAACATACAAGTATCGCCGCACACTGTAACTAACTCCAGTGTGAAGTAAATGAAAGACAGGCTTCAGCTCAAGTCCCCGCCCATAAGTCACGTCCCTCTGACATGTTGCACCGACATTGGGCGTAATTGTAGAGGTAAGCATGTCCTCTGGGAAAAGGGATTATTATGCACTCATGGAGCGATACTTGTATGCTATATTGGCTTTCACAGTGGTCACAGAAGCTGTAAACTTATGCCCTGTACACACGATCGGTTTTTCAGATGAAAAAAGTCGGATGGACTTTTTATCATCGGAAAAAACGATCGTGTGTGGGCCCCATCGGACGTTTTTTCCATCGGTGTTAAAAAATAGAACATGTTTTAAATTTTTCTGATGGAAAAAAAAAACGATAGGAAATTCCGATTGTCTGTGTGGAACTCCAACGGAGAAAAAAACCATGCATGCTCAGAATCAAGTCGACGCATGCTCAGAAGCATTGAACTTAATTTTTCTCGGCTCGTCGGAGTGTTTTACGTCACTGCGTTTTGGACGGTCGGAATTTTGTCTGGTGTGTAGGCAAGACTGATGAAAGTCAGCTTCATCGGAATTCCGACGGAAAATTCCATCTGATTTTATTCCATCGGAAATCCGATCGTGTGTACAGGGCATAGGAGTTTTCAAAGCGCTTTCAGCACATAACATTTTTATTGCTGCCTGTGCCCCCGTTAGGGAGATTCACCCTCTCTATTTGTCCTGTTTACCATTATTATTGAAAGTGAAAGTAAAAGAAAAGCTCAAATTTTGGGTTGTCCCCAAAAAAGTAATAGAGGGGAAATCTTCCAATGGGGACACTAGTTCTGGTGACCTGGGGGTCCTCAAGGAATTCCCTTAATTTGCAGGGATTTCCTCACATTTCCAGTTTGGCCAAGAGACAGGAAGTCAATGGAAATCTCTGCAATGGGACACAGATGGCAAAAAAACTCTGACAAGAGTTGTAACCCTCCCTTGCTCTATCCAAAATGAAAAAAAATGGGATTTTTGTACTCACCGTAAAATCCATTTCTCTGACATCCATTGACCGACACGGCGTCTCTTACACTTTACACATGGGTATATGTCCCTGCTTGCAGGAGAAGACCTAGGCAGAATGTTAAATGTTAAAACATTCCAGAACAAACCAGAGCTGAACAGCCCCGCCCAGGGGGGCGGTCCCTCCGGACATTACCCTCACACCTGCAGCTAGCAGGCCTCAGTTCGTAACAAAGCAGCACAAACTAAAAGGAAGGGTGGGTGCCGTGTCGGTCCATGGATGTCAGAGAAATGGATTTTACGGTGAGTACAAAAATCCCATTTTCTCTTATCATCCATGGACCGACACGGCGTCTCTTACACTTTACACGTGGGATGTCCCAAAGCAGTGTCAAGAGGGATGGGAGCAGTATAAATGGAAAAACCAAAAAACTTCACTCCAAAACAAGGCAGAGCTCCCCAACGGAGGAGTTGCCACTTTAAACAGCGGCCTGCAACACCTTGCGGCCGAAGGAAGCATCCGGAGATGCAGCCTCATCAACCCTATAAAACATAGAAAAGGTATGAACAGATGACCAGGTCGCCGCCTTGCACACTTGTGCAACCGACGCTTGATGTCGGAAAACCCAGGAAGCACCAATTGCCCTGGTGGAATGCGCCGTAACCGGGAAGGAAGGCGCCCGCCCCATGAGAGTATAGGCTTGAAAGCCGGTTTGTCCGATCCACCTAGAAAAAGGTGGCAGACGAAGCCGCTTGACCCTGTATCTGACCAGAGACAGTCAAACAGAGAGTAGACTTCCGAATAGAAGCAGCAGACAGGCACACCTGCAAGGCACGTACCACATTCAAAGTGTGCCGCGCGCACTCTGGGATGCGACGGGCGAGGACACTAGGACGGGAGGACAAATGTCCTCATTTTAGGTGAAAGGTGAAGATCACCCTTGACAAAAGAGAAAGTCGCGGATGCAACACCGCCTTATCCTTATGGATGACTAAATATGGCAACTTGCAGTACAAGGTCGCCAATTCAGATACTCGTCTAACAGAAGTGATTGCCACTAAAAAGAGCCACCCACTGAGACAAAGCGAAGAGGGGAATATCCCTGATATTCTCAAAAGGAGGTTCCTGGAGAACCGAGACTACCAATTCCGATCCCACGGGGGGAAAGGAGACACGACAGGAGGGAGCCCATGGCGAACCCCCTGTACAAGGGTGCCAACCAAGGAATGACCCGCTAGTGGTCACCGAAAGAAGACGGCCAAGGCCGAAACTGACCCTAAATGATACTCAAAGCGAGCCTTTGGGCCACGCCATGCTGTAGGAAACGCAGGATTCTAAGGACGGAATACGTCCGAGGATGTCAGTCCAGCTCTTCGCACATGGCGATGTAAGCTATTCCAGGTACAGAGATAGTTCTGGAGGAAGACTTCCGTGTCCTTCATATGGACGAAATGACCGAGTCCGAGAGCCTCGGTCTCTCAACACCTGGCTTATAACAGCCATGCCGTTAAGGCCCGAGACTGTAAAGGCAGGATGAAATATATGACTTTGAGACAGAAAGTCCTCCCTATTGGCAACCATCAGGGAACAGCCTCGACGAGACGTACCAGATCGGCGTACCAGTGAAGCCGAGGTCGATCCGGAGCAATGAGGATCACCAGAATTCCCTCGGTCGCCACCCTGCGCAGCAGGCGAGGAAGCAACTGCAGCGGAGGATAAACGTGTATCAGGTGATCATGACCCCATGGGCCACTGACGCCTCTGATGCATCCGCCCAAGGATACCTGGATCTGGCCACAAATCGACAACTTACAATTGAGTCGAGAAGCCATCGGGTCCACCTCCGGCGTGCCCCACCGTTTGTGTGGCAAAGGAGTTGAAATACCTCCGGGTGCAAGGACCACTCTCCCCGGTCCAACGTCTGGCAACTCAATAGTCCGCCAGTTCTATGCCCGGAATGTAAACGGCTGACAGAGCCGGCACGCTTCCTTTAGCCCACTTCAGGGTACGGGGGACCTCGGAAGCCTCAGCTGAGCTTCGAGGTGGTCGACATACGCCACCACCGTGACTTGTCCGACAGGATCCCAATGGAACGATCCTGCAATCTCTCAGACCACGAGGAGAGGCACAGTCTGATGGCCCGTAATTCCAGAACATTAATCGGCAAACGGGCTTCGTCCGGAGTCCAAGCCCTTGGGCCAACAGGACTCCCCAGATTACACCCCAGCCCTTCAGGCTGGCGTCTGTAGTGAACACCGTCCATTGGACGGGGAGGAACGACTTCCCGGACCGAAGAGCCGGGGACCCAAACTCCATGTCAGGGACGCCCTGACCAGGTGGCTCACCTGGATCGGAAAATCCAAAGACAACGGGGATTTGTCCCAAGGGAACAAGATCTCCTTCTGCAATGCCCTGGTGTGTGATTGGGCATACGGAATGGCCTCGAAAGAGGTCACCATGAGTCCCAGGATTCCCATGCAAAAACGGATTGACGACCATTTTTTGGGATGTCAGCATCCGTACTGCAGACTGAAGTGTCAGTAGCTTCCCCGGAGGTAGGAATACCTTTTGCCTCCAAGGAGTCCAGAATCAGACCGAGATACTCCAAATCTCGAGTCGGGACCCGGACTGACTCCTGAATGTTTAGGAGCCACCCGAAGTCCCTGAGGGTCTGACTGACGATAGTCACACTGTCTTCTAATACTGAGCCATTTCCTGCTCTGAGAAGAAGATCGTCCAGATAGCCCACGACAGCAATGCCTTGCTGTCTCAGCAAGCTAGAACCGGCACAAGCACCTTAGTGAACACCCTTGGCGCCGGGGCTAGGCCGAAGATAGAGCCACAAATTGATAGTGGACTTCGTCGATCGCAAGCGCAGATCGGAACATACAAGTAGGCGTCCTTGAATTCCAAGTTCGTCAGAAAATCCCCTTGACGGAGTGCACTGACCACCGTGCGAATGGATTCCATGCGGAACTTTTGCACCTTCACGAAGGCATTCAGGACCTGGAGGTCCAAGATAGGCCAGTAGAATCCCTGAAACCTCTCCTGTGACGGAACCGGCACAATCACTCCGGACCTCAAACCTGAATAGGCCCCATAGGGCCACCCGACGGGCAGGAAGGAGAGGAAGATTTGAGGGAAGAATCTGTCTGGTATTAGGAACGGAACCTATCCTGTAACCTGAGGGGATCACCTCGCACACCCACCAGTAGGAGATCAGGGAGGTCCATTGATCCGTGGACCTGCAAAGTCGTCCCCCCTACCCCAGAGTTGGGAGGGGGCAAGACTTCACGCGGAGGCGGGCTAGGGAGCCGGCTTGTTCGGCATACGCACCCAGGGGCGCTCGTGTCCACCAGCCGTACCGCTGTCAGTCTGGGGGGCCTCCCCGTTGACTGACGAAAATATCCCCTTTTTTCTGGAAAGGAAGGACCCTGCTTATAGCGGCCTCCTTGCCAGCCTGAGGAAGAACAGTGCTTTTACCTCCCGTGACATCCTTGATGATGTCATCCAGCGCAGCACCGAAAAAACCTACCACCTTTTAATGGTAAACCCTTCCGAGGCTTTTTAGAAGCTAGGTCAGCAGACCAGCATTTCAACCAGATCAGACCACGCAATACCCTGAGTTATAAGGGGCCGCGTCAAACGTGGTGTCGCCACATAAACCAGGCCCTGCACCATTTGTGGGCCAGAGCAATAGTGTCTGGAGGAAGAACATGCTCCTGTACAGTTGCCCATCCCGCAAGTGTTGGAGACACAAGGGTCGCCACTACCACAAGCCGTAGGGCGGACCCCAACAAGGCAAACATGGCTCTACTCACCACTTCTGACCTCCTGTGAGTGGGGTCCTTAAATGCAGGAGTCCCCTCCACCGGGAGAATGGTGGCCTTGTTCAACCGGGCGACTGGAGGGTCGACCACTGGGGGAGAAGCCCACATTTTTAGTAGGGCATCCTTAAAAGGGGTATCTGATAGACAAACGCCGCGGGACCATAAAAGACTTCTGCGGCTTTTTCCCCAGACCTTGTCAGTGAGCTGGTCAAAGAAAGGTACATATTGAAAAAAACACTTTTTAGAAGGCCCGGCCCCAAGGAACCAGAGGAGACCGTCCGCCTGAGGTTCTGCATCCGCAGCATTTAGCTTGCGAGTGTCCCTCACTGCATCAATGAGTTCACAAAACAAGCACCCTGTCATTTACTGACACAGAACTGGAGTTTTCCTTGCAAGGAATGTCCTGTTCAAAACCATCAAATATATATTCAGAGCTAGGGTCCTGAGCGGTAGTGGCTAGGCCCATATCTGAATCAGCGCATTACCCCCCCCCTTTTTTTTTTTTTTTCGTGGAAAAAAGGTGGGGATAGGGGCTTTTTTTGCTCCCTTGCGCTCACACACTGCTTTCTCCTGGTCAGATTAATGATTCCAGGAATGCCGACAACTGGTCCCTAAGGACCGCAGGTGCAGAAGCACTGTCAGTTGTCTCTAACAATGTGAAGAAAACAGGTGAACCAGACTCCAATATTGCAACCCTCTGAGACCTTATTCACCATTATAGTGAATAATACAGCCCACCCACAGGCCGTGCTGGGGCTGAGGAGGGGATACCTGGAGTACTCACCACCCCTAGGGACCGCTGTATGAGCCGCGCTGTATGAGTCGTGCTGTAGCGCTGTATGAGTCGCGCTGGTGCAGCCTGAGGTGAAGAATCTGTGGGGATGTGTGTATTCCGCGCCGTACAGCAGCGCTGCTAGAGGCCGAAAACGAAAGTGCAAGTGCCGCGGCTACAAGAAAATGGCCGCCGGGCACCAGTTTAACTATGCATTAAGCCTCAGCCAAAATGGCCGCCAATGGCGCATTTTTTAAAAATAAAACACCGCGCCAATGGCGCACAGAAAACACCACAGCCAGTCCCCCAGAACACTTCCCAATAAAAATAACAGTCATGAAGCGGCCCCCCCAAGGCAGAGTGACCCCCCAAGTATCCCCACACAGCACAACAGGGTGCAGAGAGCATTATACAGGGGGGAGACAGGGAGAACCCCCCACACACAGAAACACAGCCAGCATGTACTCACCTTGCAGCAGGAGAGACTACTTACCCGTCCCGCAAGCACCTTGGAGAACACCCCCAGTGCCAATAGAGGGACTCACTGGCTTGTTTCAGACAGGCCTATCACAGAGTCGTACTGCGTAGCTGTCGGCCCGGTCCACCGCGAAAGATACAGTAGGTACTGTTCGATCTTGAGAGGACCGCGGGAGCATGAAAGCAACCCGGCCACCCCTGGAGCCATGGGGTATGTCGTGAACTGAGTCTCACGCACACAAGGCGAGGATCAGCACGCTCGATGGTCGGACAGGGAAGACTACGAGGATACCAGTGTACCCAACCTGTTGCCCAGCCGACAGTTGATTGAAGGTCTCAAAAATAAAATAATAAAATTCCCAAAGGAATAAAAATTAAAAGTAAAATCTTCCAGGAGACTGGCTCCTGAGAGAGCCACGTCTTCTCCTTCTGCTAGGCAGAAAAAAACTGAGGCCTGCTAGCTGCAGGTGTGAGGGTAATGTCCGGAGGGACCGCCCCCCTGGGCGGGGCTGTTCAGCTCTGGTTTGTTCTGGAATGTTTTAACATTTAACATTCTGCCTAGGTCTTCTCCTGCAAGCAGGGACATATACCCACGTGTAAAGTGTAAGAGACGCCGTGTCGGTCCATGGATGATAAGAGAAAAAAGTTTTGCCTATAGTTCTGCTTTAAGGGAACACCAATATAAACATACCTTCTAAATGTTGCGTAGACCTCTAAACTATATACCTATCTAAATAATATTTTCAGAAGAGCTATTGACATACAGATTTAATGGTATTCAAAACTAGTTTGTAGTCTATGACAACCAACATCCGTTTATATACATATGTATGGATAGGGACAATGACAAGTAACTTTTACTTTTCACAGAAAGGGCTACAGTTTTTTTTCTCTGAAAATGCTCAGGGATCTTAGCCAACAGGAAGGTGAGCGCAAGCCTTCTCCTGTTCATCCAACTAGATGATACACAAGAAAAACTTGACACTGAGCTGTACATGAACATTTTTAATCTGGAAAATATCAGTAAAAGGCAAAGAAGCAAAAAGGGAAAAAATAGGATTTTTTGTACTCACCGTAAAATCCTTTTCTCTGTCGTCCATGGACGGACACAGCTCCTTAAGTCTTGATAGTTGGGTTATGTTCCGTCTATTTGGAGAAGACTAGGCAGAACAGGTTAGATATTTAAATACATGTTACTTTAACAAAGTTGAACAGCCCCGCCCAGGAGGCGGTCCCTCCGGACATAACCCTCCACCCTGCAGTCAGCAGCTCAGTTCGTAAAAAGCAGTACAAACTAGAAAAGGAGGGGTGGGTGCTGTGTCCGTCCATGGATGACAGAGAAAAGGATTTTACGGTGAGTACAAAAAATCCTATTTTCTCTTTTTGTCCATGGACGGACACAGCTCCTGAAGTCTTGACAGTTGGGATGTCCCAAAGCAGTGTGAAAAAAACGAGGGGTGGGCACAGCAATCAAAAAAACCATTTCACCCCAAACAAGCAGAGCTCCTCAACGGAGGAGTTGCAACCTCAAACAGCCGCCTGCAAAACTTTGCGGCCAAAGCTAGCATCCGAAGATGCACTCACATCAACCTTGTAAAACTTTGAAAAAGTGTGAACGGATGACCAGGTCGCCGCCTTACACACTTGTAAGACAGACGCTTGATGTCGGAAAGCCCAAGAGGCACCAATAGCCCTGGTCGAATGCGCCGTGACAGGAAAGGGAGGCGCCCGCCCCTTAAGGGCATAGGCCTGGATGACGGTCTGCCTGATCCACTGAAAAATGGTGGCCGACGAGACTGGCAGACCCTTCTGCGGACCAGACACTGACACAAACAGTGAGTCAGACCTCCAGAATGGAGCCGTAGCAGACAGGTACACCCGTAAGGCACGTACCATGTCTAAAGAGTGCAGCGCAACCTCCTTGGGATGCGATGGCCGAGGACACAAGGATGGAAGTACAATGTCCTCATTCAGGTGAAAGGCTGAAACTACCTTCGGAAGGAAGGCTGCGGGCGCAGCACCGCTTTGTCCTTATGGAAGACCAAATATGGGGACTTGCAAGACAAGGCCGCCAATTCAGAAACCCTCCTGACTGATGTTATGGCTACTAGGAAGGCAACCTTCTGAGAGAGCGTCAAAAGAGGAATTTACCTGATGTCCTCAAATGAAGGTTTCTGAAGTACCGAGAGCACCAGATTCAAATCCCACAGGGTTAGTGGTGGTCGGACCGGAGGGGCCACATGCCGGTCCCCTTGCACAAAAGTGCTCACCAAAGAATGAGCCGCCAGGGGTCGCTGAAAGAAAACAGCCAAGGCTGATATCTGCCCCTTAATGGTGCTTAAAGGGGTGTTCCAGGCAACCCCGGGCAAAAAAAAAAAAATTAAATTAAAAGCCAGCAGCCACACATACTGCAGCTGCTGGCTTTTAATAAATGGAGATTTACCTGTCCTGGTGTCCCTCGATGTCGGCAACGTAGCTGATTTTTCACATCAGCTGTCGGGTGCTGCCGTCACCATTGCGAGTAAGGGAACTCGGCAGTGAAGCCTTTCGGCTTCACGCCGGGAACCCTACTGCGCATGCGCGAGGCCCCGCTCCTCTCTCCCATTAGCCCGGCGGCCAGGGGAGGAGGAGGAAGAGGGAGCCCCGCTGTGACTTCACGGCTGCGGCCGGACTCCAGGAAGTGAGAAAGGATACCTGTCTTTGACAGGTATTCTGTCCCCCCTCCCCCCAAAAGGTGCCAATTGTGGCACCAGAGGGGGGGGCATCCAATTAGCGGAAGTTCCACTTTAGGGTGGAACTCCGCTTTAAAAGCAAGTTTCTGATCCACTCCACGCTGAAAAAACAGCAGGATCCTGGAAACCGAATATGCCCGTGGACGCCATTCCATCTCCTCACACAGAGATGTAGGCTCTCCACGTGCAATGGTAGATCTTCCTAGAAGAAGATTTCCGTGCCCTCAACATGGTTGAAATGACCGAATCCGACAGGCCTCAGTCCCTTAGTACCTGGCTTTCAATAGCCATGCCGTTAAAGCCAGCGACTGTAAAGCAGGATGAAGAATGGGACCTTGCGAGAGAAGGTCCTCCCGCATTGGCAGTCGCCAAGGTGCATCCGCCACCAGGCGCACGAGGTCGGTGTACCAGGGACGCCTGGGCCAATCCGGGGGGGTTGAGAATCACCGGAATCCCCTCGGTCTCTACTCTGCGGAGCAGACGAGGAAGCAACTTCAGTGGGGGAAAGGCATAAATTAGCCGATACTGACCCCACGGGGCCACCAACGTGTCTGACGCGTCTGCCTAGGGATCTTTGGACCTGGCCACAAACCTCGACACCTTGCGATTGAGTCGAGAAGCCAGGAGATCCATGTCTGGCGTGCCCCATCTCCGGCAAAGGAGTTGAAAAACCTCCAGATGTAACGATCATTCCCCTTGGTCCAGCATCTGGCGACTCAGTCCGCCTGCCAGATTTCCACGCCCAGAATGTAAACTGCCGATAGAGCCGGCACACGCTCCTTTCCGCCCACCGCAGGATGTAAGCATCCTCCGACGCTGCAGCCGAGGTTCTTGTTCCTCCTTGATGGTTGACGCATGCCACTGCCGTGGCGTTGTCTGACTGGATCCTGACTGGAGGCCCTTGTAGCCTCTGTGACCACTTGAAGAGGCACAGCCTGATCGGAAGGAGTTCCAGGACGTTAATCGGCAGTTGGGATTCGTCCAGAGTCCAGCGGCCCTGGGCCGCCTGAACCCCCCGACTCCCCCCCAACCGGTCAGGCTGGCGTTCGTCGTGATCACAGTCCAATGAAAGGGGAGGAACGACTTCCCGGACCAAAGAGCTGGGGATCTCAGCCACCAACTCAGAGAGGCCCTGACTAGATGACTTATCTGAATCGGACGATGCAGAGACAATGGAGATTTGTTCCATTTGGAGAGAATCTCCCTTTGCAAGACCCGAGTGTGGAATTGGGCATATGGTACTGCCTTGAAAGAGGCTACCATGAGGCCCAGGACTCGCATGCAAAAACGGAGAGACGACCATTTGCGGGATGTCAACAACCTCACCGCAGTCTGGAGTGTTTGCAACTTGTCCAAGGGAAGAAAGACTCTGGCCTCCGAGGAGTCCAGAATCAATCCCAGGTACTCTAGGCGCTGGATCGGTACCAACACCGACTTCTGGAGGTTCAGTATCCAACCAAACTCCTGGAGTGTCTGACTGGCTATAGACACGTCCTCCTCTAATTCTGAGCTTGAAGCAGCTCTCAGAAGAAGGTCGTCCAAGTAGCCTACGATAGCAATGCCGCGCTGTCTCAGCAAAGCTAGAATCGGGGCGAGCAACCTGGGTGAAAACTCTTGGTGCCGATGCTAGGCCAAAGGGAAGAGCCACAAATTGATAGTGGTCTTCGCCGATCGCAAAGCGCAGGAACCTCTGATGCCTGACGCAGATGGGGACATGCAAGTATGCGTCTTTGATATCCAAGGACGCCGGGAAGTCCCCCGGATGGAGCACAGCCACCACCGAACGAATCGATTCCATCCGGGATTTTTGAATCTTTATAAAGGCATGGAGGGCCTTGAGGTCCAAGATTGGACGGACTCCGTCCCTCTTTGGGACCACAAACAGATTCGAGTAGAAACCCTGAAACCTGTCCTGTGGCGGTACGGGTATGATCACCCCGCACCAAGTCTCACACTGCCCCCTGGAGGGCAGCCCGACGAGCCGGAAGGAGAGGCAGATTTGAGGGAAAAAATCTGTTTGGTGGACAAGAAAGGAACTCTATCTTGTACCCCGAGGTGACCACCTCGCAGACCCACTGGTCGGAGAGAAGGGAGGTCCACCGAGCTGCAAACCCGCAAAGCCGTCCCCCCACCCTGGAGTCGGGCGGGGGCAAAACTTTATGCGGTAGCAGGCTTGTTGGGCTTGCGCACCCAGGGACGCTTCTGTCCCCCAGCTGGACCTTTGTCCGCTTGGGAGGGTTTGCCAGCAGGTCCTGACTGACGAAAATACTGTTTGTGCGGCTCCTTCCCTTTAGTGGACTGAGGGAGAAGTGTGCTCTTGCCTCCAGTGACATCCTTAATGATGTCGTCCAGTGAGGCACCAAAAAGCCTCCCACCTTTGAAAAGGCAAATCTGCCAGAGTTTTCTTAGAAGCTTGGTCAGTGGACCAGCATTTCAGCCATATTAGGTGGCGCAATACCACCACAGATGCGGAGGCCCTGGAGATCAAAGGGGCTGCATCCAGGGTTGCATCACAGACGTACACGAGTCCCTGTACCAACTGTTCGGCCAGTGACACGCATTCTGGAGGGAGCTGATGCTCCTCCACAGTCGGGTGCAATATTTTTGCCCACTCAGTGAGTGTCTGGGACACCAAGGTAGCAGCCAATATAGGCAGCAATGCTGACCCCAGCATGGTGAACATGGAGCGGCTCACCGCTTTGGACCTCCTATCAGTAGGGTCCTTAAAAGCAGGGGTCCCCCCCACCGGGATAGTGGTTACTTTATTTAACCGAAAGACTGGGGGATCAATGACCAGAGAAGCCCATTTTTTCAAAAGGCTCTCTTCAAATATGTAACGGACCGCAAAGGGCCTTTGCGGCTGTTCCCATTCCTTATCTATGAACTTGTCAAAGAAATCCACATAAGGAAAAACCTTAACAGAGCGGGTCGGTTTGTGCGACCCAAAAGGGACAGACCCTGCTGTGGAAGTCCCAGCTGCATCTTCCAGCTTGAGAGTGTCCCTCACAGCATTGATAAGTGCACTCACAAGTGCCCTGTCTTGAGCTGACCCGGACGAGGGGTCCTCCTCACAGGGAAGGTCCTGGTCCGCCTCTTCTGACACACCAGAACCGGGGTCCTAAGCCGCAGCCAGGACCGAGTCTGAGTCAGAACATTCCCCAGGAGATGGGGGGGGGAGGGGGCGCTTAGTACCCCCCTTACGCCCACACGCCGCTTCCACCCTGGCAACAAATGACTCCAGGACCGCCGACAAAGCGTCCATGGGAACCGCAGGTGCAGGGGCACCAGTTGCTGCCTCTGGAATGTTTGGGGAAAAAACGCCAGCTTCTGATTCCATATTGCCCACTGACAGCCTCTAGGTCATGGGTCTCAAACTGGTGGCCCTCCAGCTGTTGCAGAACTACAAGCCCCATCATGCCTCTACCTGAGGGAGTCATGCTTGTAACTGTCAGCCTTGCAATGCCTCATGGGACTTGTAGTTTCACAACAGCTGGAGGGCCGCCAGTTTGAGACCCCTGCTCTAGGTACTTAGTCAAGAACCTGACAAAAAAATGTCCACCCTCCTTGCTGCACTGACCAGGGGGTTACCCAGGGAACTCACCGCCTAGCAAGAGACTGTTCAGCGCCACTGCCCGTTCTCTATCCGCACACAGCGTGTGACTGAGGAACTCTGAGGGGAATGGCGCCTTCCGCGCCGTTCAGGAAGCCAGTCAGCACTAGAGGCCAAAACCCACTCCAAAATGGCAGCCGGGTGCCCCAGACAAAAGCGCGCGGACCACAAGAAAATGGCCACCCACAATGCAGACCTGCATCATAGCGCGGCCACGGCAAAATGGGCGCCAATGGGATTTGCAATGCACAGGCCACAGAAAAATGGCGCCAAGCAGCGAGGTGGACGAGAAGGCCACAGCGGAGGGTTCCAGAATTTTCTACCCCCCCACAGAGAGCGGGCCTGGACACCCCCACATCCCCCCGCCGGGACCTGGAGCCCCCCTAAGGTAATGCCCGGTCGCAGCGAGCCCCGCAAAGGAAGGAGGAAAAAGGGTGACAGGGGGAGAGAGGGGAGGGCAGGAAAACCCCCTAACGACCCCCTTATGAATGCCCAGGTGTTCCATCCCACCGAAGCAGGAGGAACTGTACTCACCCGTCCTTGCGAGGACCTGCTGGTGCGTTCCTGACAGACCTACAACCAAGCAGTACGGAGTAGCTGTCGGCCCAATCCACTGCGACTGAGGCAGCAAGCAGCCCGGTCTTATGTGAACCCTGGAGCATAGCTCACCGGCCACCCCTGGAGCCACGGGGTATGTCGTGGCCGACCCCACACGTAGCTAAGGCCTTCTCACGCTCGATGGTCGGACTGGGAGGGGACTACAAGGATCTATATTATCCTGCCTGTCATGCCCAGCCGGCAGTTGATAGAAGATTCTAAAAAATAAAATAATAAAAAGTAAAAATGTCTTCAGGACTCTGGGCCCAAAGGGAGCCAGGTCCTTCTCCTCTACTAGGCAGAAAAAATTGGATTTTTATAACAGCTTACCTGTAAAATCCTTTTCTTGGAGTACATCACGGGACACAGAGCGGCATAGTCATTACTATGTGGGTTATATAGATACCTTCAGGTGCTGGCACTGGCAACTTCCAAAACCGGAAGTACCCTCCCCTATATAAGCCCCTCCCATCCGGGAGCACCTCAGTTTTGTAGCAAAGCAATAAGTGTCCCCAAAAGAGGGGTGGGAGCTCTGTGTCCCGTGATGTACTCCAAGAAAAGGATTTTACAGGTAAGCTGTTATAAAAATCCTATTTTCTTTCTCGTACATCACGGGACACAGAGCGGCATAGTCATTACTATGTGGGATGTCCTAAAGCAATGCCCAATGAGGGGGGGGGATACACCATACATAAGCTGAGCGCTATCAGACATGAGGATCTTTTGCGGCCTGCAACACACTGCGCCCAAAGGCGACATCCTCCTGACTTCTAACGTCCACCTGGTAGAACCTAGTAAACGTGTGTACTGAAGACCATGTTGCGGCCTTACAGATTTGAGCCAGGGAGGCCTGGTGATGCACTGCCCATGAAGTTCCAACTGCTCTCGTGGAGTGCGCCCTAACTTTGAACGGAGGCGGTCTCCTTCTCAAGCCATAGGCTTGCATTATGACCTGTCGAATCCACTTGGCTGAAGTAGATTTTGACGCTGCCTGACCCTTTCTGGGGCCTTCCGGCAGACTAAACAAAGTATCCGTTCTGCGAATCTGAGCAGTGGCTTTTAAATAAGCTTTAACTGCTCTTACTACATCCAAAGAATGCAATAACTTTTCCTCTACCGAACTAGGTTTGGGGAAAAAAAGAAGGAAGAACCACATCTCAGTTCAAATGAAACCTCGATACCACCTTAGGAAGAAAGACTGGATGAGGACGTAACACTACTCTGTCCTTATGGATAACCAGATATGGCTCCCTATAGGACATAGCTGCTAATTCCGACACTCTTTTAGCCGAACGAATGGCTACTAAAAAGATCAATTTCCTGGTGAGAACCAAGGAAATATCTGTAATGGTTCAAATGGTTGTTTCTGTAGAACCGACAGAACCAGGTTTAGATCCCATGGACATATGGGAATATTAACCGGAGGACTAATACGCATCACTCCTTGTATGAAAGCTTTGACTAGTGAATGCGAAGCCAAGGGCCTTTGAAAAAATATTGAAAAGGCCGAAATCTGACCTTTGATAGTACTCAAGGCAAGCTTCCTATCTACAGCCCACTGTAGGAAGTCCAGAATCCTACCTATTACGTACTTACGTGGATGCCATTTTTTGGCCTCACACCACGCGATGTACGCCTTCCAGATTCTATAGTAGATTTGCCTGGATACCGGCTTCCTGGCATTGATCATGGTAAATACCACAGAATTAGAGAGCCCTCTCTTTTTTAGAATGTGGGCTTCAATAGCCAGGCCGTCAAACCTAGGGCTGGTAAGGAAGGGTGGTATATCGGTCCTTGCGAACGCAGGTCCGGACAACGTGGGAGAGTCCAAGGACTCCCCACTGACATTTTACAATCTCCGCGTACCACGCTCTTCGGGGCCACGCTGGAGCCACCAGAATCACTGGTTTCTTTTCTACCCTGATTCTGCGGAGTAATCGAGGTAACAATTGTGGCGGTGGGAATGCATATATCAGCTTGAACTGATTCCAAGGGAACACTAGGGCATCCGAGCCGCAAGCTAGGGGATCCCTTGTCCGAGAGACAAACCTGTCCCCCTTTGCATTGAATCTGGATGCTAGAAGATCTACATCCGGTGTTCCCCACCGCTGACATATTGTCCAGAAAAACCTCGGGGTGAAGGGACCATTCCCCTGGGCATAATTGCTGGCGACTTAGAAAGTCCGCCTTCCAATTCTCCACTCCTGGAATGAATACCGCAGATATGGCTTGGCCATATCTTTCTGCCCATTTCAGGATGTAATTTACTTCCCTCTGGGCTGCACGACTCCTGGTGCCACCCTGATGATTGATATATGCTACTGCTGTGGCATTGTCTGATTGAATTCTGACAGGGGACCCTTGGAGTTTGGATGTCCATGCTACTAGGGCATACCGGGCTGCTCGTATCTCTAAGAGATTGATGGGCAGGGCCTTTTCTGCATCCGACCATCTGCCCTGGAGAGACCATTGCTCCAGTACTGCTCCCCAGCCTATAAGGCTGGCATCTGTAGTGACCACCTTCCAAGAAATCGGACTGAAGGATTTCCCTTTTTCCAGATTCGAGAACCAACCACCAACGGAGGCTCTCGCGAACGGAAGGGGACAAGGACATTGTAAGTCTAGGGCCTGAACTTTTTTGTTCCAGGCTGACAGTATGGCCCTTTGCAAATTCCTTGAATGGAATTGACCGTGGGGTACTGCTTCGAATGATGCCACCATTTTTCCCAGCAGCCTCATGCACAGGCGTATGGACGGCTGTCTTTTTGTACCCACTAAGTGGATCAAATCTTTCAAAGACAACACCTTTCCTCGAGGCAAGAATATTTTTCTCTGGCCTGAATCCAACCTTAGCCCCAAGTATTCCAGACTTTTGACTGGTTTTTAGGGTTGACTTGTCTCGGTTGATAATCCGACCGTGAGATTCCAGATACTTGATTGTCTTGTGAACGACCACGTCTAGTTTTTTCACTGAGTGGTCTATCAGCAACAAGTCATCTAGATATGCCATTATCATTACACCTTGTGTTCTTAAATTGGCCAATAAAGGGCCAGAATTTTTGTAAACACTCGTGGTGCTGTGGCCAGACCGAAGGGTAAGGCTCTGAACTGAAAATGGCGCCCTTCTACTGCAAAGCGTAGAAATTTTTGGTGGACTGGAAAGATGGGAATGTGCAAATAAGCATCTTTGATGTCGATCGCGGCTAACTATTCCTCCCCTTGTAGGGCAGTGGCCACCGATCGCATCGACTCCATCGGAAAGTCCTTATATACAGGAATTTGTTTAGCCCTTTTAGAATTAATATGGGCCTCACGTCCCTGTTTGCTTTGGGACTGTAAAGAGGTTTGAGTAAAACCCGAACCCCCATTCTTCCAGGGGAACCTCCATAATTACTCCTTGGAGCAATAGTTGTTCTAGTGCCAACAGGAGGGATCTCTTCCGGGGATCCCTTGGCACGTTTGACCTCAAAAAATGGGAAAGGAGGAGAGTCTTTTAACTCTAATCTGTATCCCAAACATACTGCGGAGAGCACCTATCTGTTTTGATCGTGTCCCGCCAGGTCTCTGCGAACAACTGGAGTCCTCCCCCCACCCGACTGAGTGGGGGCAACCCTTCAATGAATTTAACTTTGGGGGAGGTTTTGTACCTCCCCTGACCCAGGGTTTCTCATTACCCTGCGATTGTCCCTGTTTTTTACCCCCGGGAATTGACCAAGGAGGCCGTCGGAACTGTTTCACAGCCGATGCCCCAGGGACTGGAGAAGCAGGCCTCTTAAAAGAGGGACCTCCAACTCTGTTTTTAACCGGCAAGAGTGTATTTTTACCGCTGGAAATTTCCTGGATATATTTGTCCAGGTCTTCCCTGAATACGCGTTCACCATAAAAATGGGACGCTAACCAGCCATTTTTTACAGGGAGCTTCAGCAGACCAGTTTTTTGAGCCATAGACGCCTACGCATATGTACTACAGACAGCGTAAGGCGGGAGGCCTGATGGATTGAATCCTTTATGGCGTCAACCGCAAAGCTTAAGGCTCTAGGTAGATCAGTAAGGGCAAGGCCTGCTGATCTGGCAAGTCCCTCAAGACCTGTTTCAACTGATCCTTCACTGCTTAGCAGACCCAACTGCTGGTTGTGTCACCAAGCTTGCTGTTGAAAGAAGCAGATTTTCATAAGGACTCCAATTTTTTATCTATTGGGTTCTTGAACATTTGGACATTATCCACTGGACATGTCAGTGATTTATACACACAAGAGATGGCTGCGTCCAATGTAGGGGCCTTCCATTTTTTGATGAACTTATCCTCCATGGGATAGACCACCGGAAATCTCTTGGGGGGAATAAATATTTTCTCAGGATGTTCCCAATCCTGGTAAATGAGCCCTTCCAGTAAAGGGTGAAGTGGAAAAGAACAGACAGTCTGGTGGCTTCTAGCGACCCCAACGAGGATACAGTAGTGGTTGATGGTTCCGCAAGGTGCATTTTAAATGCTGATCGGACCATGTTAGTCAGAGACTGAACCCATAATCTTTCAGCTTGAGATGCTGAGAAAGGTTCCTCCACTGTTGATTCCTCTATAACAGAATCAACCTCATCCTGATCCCCTTCAGGCAGGTCGATCCCTGTATGGGACTGTTGCTCTGCTAACAGGCACTCTGAAGGAGGAAACGGAGATCGGGCGTGCTTTCCCTGACAGGGAGGCAGCGATCAATGTTGACAATCTCTCTCTAATCCTCCCAGAGCTGAGGAAAAAACCTCCTCTGTTACATACACAGGAGCAGAACTGAGGACAGCCACAGTACCAAGTACCCCTGCGGTCACTTACCTCTGAATTTTCAGGGGAGACTGGTGCAGCAGAAGCATGCCCAAGATCCTCAGAGCCCGATGAGACCCCCTTCGCTTCCTGGAAGATTTAGTTCCGGAGCTTCTGGACGGCATATTCCTAAGCCTAAAGCTGAGGTATTCCAGCCGTAAAAACACCACTTTTACTGAGAATAGTCTAGCACAATTGCTGCTATATAACAGTTGGTGTCTACTAAAGTGCCTTTCTAGGGGATGCCTGCATCAACCGCCTCTGTGTGCCTTTTTACTGTTGCTAGCTCTGTCTGTGCACTTCAATAGTCAGCTGTAATTGTGCTCTAAAACACGCTGGACGCCCGCACATGCGCAGTAGCGCCGCGGCGCACACCGAGCGTCATCCACCCGCTCCGCCCCTTTTTCCAGATCGCCTTCGGCGCATTTTAAAAAAAAATAAGGAGCTAGATGGGAGCCAGGGTCCCTGCCGCAGGGCCCTGGGATGGATGAGCGCAGCAATAGGGCAGAGGAGACAGCTTCCCAGCAGAGAACTTACCAACTGCCTGGATTTGATTTTTTTCTTGCCTACTATTAAATTTTTTTTACATTTTCTCAGTAGTAACAGGCATACACAGAATATTAACAGGAATACCTTAGGTAACAGGCAGAAAGACAAATTAGGCTTGGGGGTCCCTCAATAGAACCAAGTTCCTGAGGGCCCCCACTTACCTTTTCCTCGCCGCAGGACTCCGTTTGGTCCACAGAAGCCCAAACTTCACCTATCACGGCAGGCATTGTAATTAAACCTTCAGGGACCGGGTTCCCAAGGATTCCACTCCCCTGGACCTGTATAGCACCCTGCACAGAAAACATCTTGGTCGTGGGTATGACCAGAGCTCTGGATCCCAGGGTCCAGCCCTCCTAAGAGAGGCATTACAGGCAAAACCTTGCTCTTCTCTTTGCAAGGCCCGGGTACCGACCGTTTAGCTATGAAGCTTTTTTGGTCGGATCCGGAATAGCTTACTGAGGCCCAAAAGAACCTGTACGCAAGCTCAGTGAAAAACACATGTTACTTCTTGGCCAACACCTTAGACACTGGCAAAAAACTGAGGTGCTCCCGGATGGGAGGGGCTTATATAGGGGAGGGTACTTCCGGTTTTGGAAGTTGCCAGTGCCAGCACCTGAAGGTATCTATATAACCCACATAGTAATGACTATGCCGCTCTGTGTCCCGTGATGTACGAGAAAGAAAAACTGAGCTGCTGACTGCAGGGTGTCCGGAGGGACCGCCCCCTGGGTGGGGCTGTTCAACTTGGTTAAAGTAACATGTATTTAAATATCTAACATGTTCTGCCTAGTCCTCTCCAAATAGACGGAACATAACCCAACTGTCAAGACTTAAGGAGCTGTGTCCATCCATGGACGAAAAGAGAAAAAGTAAATTCCCTAGCACAGTTCTCTCCCTCTTTACACATCATAGCTCACCTCTAAGCCTGGTACACACTAATAACTTTTTCTGGGTTGAATGAAAAAACAACCTGACAGGTCGAAACCAGCTGATATACACATGGGCCGAATGTCGGACAGTTTTTATTGAACCGGCCGATGTCTCCCAACATTCGGCCCATGTGTACTAGGCACTATTTTGGGAGTATCTAATTACGGCCTATTCTGGCCCAGCTTTTTCACCTCCCCTTCACCTCCCTACATAAACTTTTATGTAGCTGTTGAGCAGGGCAAATGGGAATACAATAGGGTGTCAAAGTGGAAGTAAATCCTCCTATCCTTCACAGCCAAGGAAGCTGCCATCTTTTCCTCTGTATGAGCTGCAGTTACCATGATGCTGCACATGTGATCAGCTATGGCACTAGTCATTTGATGGGTATTCAGTTTGACAGCACAAGCAACTGTGACAGGTGGCATTCACTGTATGACTTAAATGTAAATGGTTTGGATAATGGTTTAATCAATTTTTATTTAAATAAACTGTTCAGTGACAGCGTCTCTAAGGATTACAGGTCACCAAATTTTCATCTTCCAAATCACCACCACTTGTGTCTGTTTAATTCTACCTGCTAACTGTAAAATGTAAGAAAAAAAAAAAAAACGTACAAGAAGGTCACAAGCAGGTTAGGACAGCTCTATAAAGTTGTGCAATGATAGTCAGCAAAATTTAAACAGTAAGCCGGGCTGAGGAACTTTGTAAAAGTAAAGGATATATAACCAAGGAAAGTAAAAAAAAAAAAAATTGAACTTAACCTTTAAAGAGAACTATTCACATAAGGCTTATGCAGGCACTTTAATAAGTGTTTATGCTATATAACTGTGCACTCTTTCCTACAAAATTATTTTTATCATGTACAGTGGGGCAAAAAAGTATTTAGTCAGCCACCAATTGTGCACGTTCTCCCACTTAAAAAGATGAGAGGCCTGTAATTGTCACAGGAATACCTCAACTATGAGAGACAAAATGTGGAAACAAATCCAGACACTCACATTGTCTGATTTGGAAATAATTATTTTTGCAAGATTTCTGGCTCTCACAGACCTGTATCTTCTCTTTTAAAGGAGCACTAAAGCTTCCCTTTTTTTTGCTTAAAAATAACAAACATGTTATACTTACCTCCACTGTGCAGCTCGTTTTGCACACAGTGGCCCCGATCCTGGTCTTCTGGGGTCCCTCGGCGGCTGTCTTGGCTCCTCCCCGCAAGGACTCCACACCTTAATGCGAGTGAGCTCGCATGGTGTGGAGTGATTGCGGGCGCGCTCCCGTGATACAGCGGCGGCCATAGCCGCCGACCGTATCACTCGGCCCCGCCCCCCGCGTCATTGGATGTGATTGACAGCAGCGCCAGCCAATGGCTGCGCTGCTTTCAATCCATCCAGTGTAGCCAATCGGCGGCCAGGCTGAAAAACGAAGAGGATGACGGGGACGAGCATGGGACTTTCGAGGGGCCAGGTAAGAAAAACGGGGGCTCGGGGGGGGGGCGGTATTGTCGAATGTTTTTCACCTTAATGCATAGGATGCATTAAGGTGAAAAAACATGTAACTTTACTACTCCTTTAAGACGCTCCTCTGTCCTCCACTCATTACCTGTATTAATGGCAAGTGTTTGAACTTGTTATCAGTATAAAAGACACCTGTCCACAACCTCAAACAGTCACACTCCAAACTCCACTATGGTGAAGACCAAAGAGCTGTCGAAGGACACCAGAAACAAAATTGTAGACCTGCACCAGGCTGGGAAGACTGAATCTGCAATAGGCAAGCAGCTTGGTGTGAACAAATCAACTGTGGGAGCAATAATTAGAAAATGGAAGACATACAAGACCACTGATAATCTCCCTCGATCTGGGGCTCCAAGCAAGATCTCACCCCGTGGGGTCAAAATTATCACAAGAACGGTGAGCAAAAATCCCAGAACCACACGTGGGGACCTAGTGAATGACCTGCAGAGAGCTGGGACCAACGTAACAAAGGCTACCATCAGTAACACACTACGCCGCCAGGGACTCAGATCCTGCAGTGCCAGACATGTCCCCCTGCTTAAGCCAGTACATGTCCGGGCCTGTCTGAGATTTGCTAGAGAGCATTTGGATGATCCAGAAGAGGATTGGGAGAATGTCATATGGTCAGATGAAACCAAAGTAGAACTGTTTGGTAGAAACACAACTTGTCGTGTTTGGAGGAGAGAGAATGCTGAGTTGCAATCAAAGAACACCATACCTACTGTGAAGCATGGGGGTGGCAACATCATGCTTTGGGGCTGTTTCTCTGCAAAGGGAACAGGACGACTGATCCGTGTACATGAAAGAATGAATGGGGCCATGTATCGTGAGATTTTGAGTGCAAACCTCCTCCCATCAGCAAGGGCATTGAAGATGAAACGTGGCTGGGTCCTTTCAGCATGACAATGATCCCAAACACACTGCCCGGGCAACGAAGGAGTGGCTTCGTAAGAAGCATTTCAAGGTCCTGGAGTGGCCTAGCCAGTCACCAGATCTCAACCCCATAGAAAACCTTTGGAGGGAGTTGAAAGTTCGTATTGCCCAGCGACAGCCCCAAAACATCACTGCTCTAGAGGAGATCTGCATGGAGAAATGGGCCAACATACCAGCAACAGTGTGTGACAACCTTGTGAAGACTTACAGAACATGTTTGACCTCTGTCATTGCCAACAAAGGATATATAACAAAGTATTGAGATGAACTTTTGATATTGACCAAGTACTTATTTTCCACCATAATTTGCAAAATAAATTCTTTCCAAATCAGACAATGTGATTGTCTGGATGTGTTTCCACATTTTGTCTCTCATAGTTGAGGTATACCTAGGATGACAATTACAGGCCTCTCTCATCTTTTTAAGTGGGAGAACTTGCACAATTGGTGGCTGACTAAATGCTTTTTTGCCCCCCCGTAGCTTTTATTAGGGCCTGTGTCGACGGCATCAGAATGACATCAGTTTGAAATGCTTCCAAGATCATTCAGTATTCCTTGAATTTGAACTGAATCTACCTTGTATCAATCCTTTTAAAGTAAACAAACGCCCATTGACACAAGCCCTTACCAGTCTAATATTTTAGCTGGAGTATCAAAGGATTCTCAAGTTTTCTGACATCTGACAGAAGACAGCGTGTGACATGTGGCAGTTGACAAAACCAGTTGACCCTATGATAGCCTCAGCAATGGCAGCCTCAATATTTCCATCATGTCATGTCATGTCATGGCAGCCTCAATATTTCTATCAATAATGAACCATCAGCTGCCTCCTTTTTTCGAAGAACTGTTGACTATTTTAAATGCATAAGGGAGAAGCATATCTGAAGAGACTAATGTTTGAGACAAAGCTCAATTCACAAAGTTTTAACACTAGCCAAAGGAAATCTATTTCCAGCCATATGACTGGTTTTCAAATTCAAGATTTTCATACTTGCTCTAAAATCTCTCTCAGAGTCCACTGGGGGACTCAGGAATTCAGAAACAGTCTAGTTATTCTGCCGCCTACAGGAAGTTAGGACATTGGCAAATAGAAAAATTGTTATCCTCCTCTACCAAGGACGCTTCAGTGTCGTGGAAAAGCAGTACCAGGGTAAAAAACAGATGAATGGAATTTGTGTACCTCTATTGACTCCAAGAAATTGATTAATTTTTTTTAAGATCAGTACAATAATCTTATTTTCTGTCTCATCCACTAAAGGACACAGCAATCCAACAAAGGGGTGGACAACAACCACTGACAGGCAACGTAAAGAGATTGGGAAGTGTCTATAACTCAGAACCGAGAACTACCTGAAGGACTAAAGCCCAGTTCTGAAACCGATGAGAAGAAGCTTCCTGCAAGCACAGGTGTGCGCAGCCTATTGCAATAGGGTGTGCACCTCTAAGCTCAAACACACATGCGTGTGTATGTATGTATGTATGTATGTACACACGCACACACACATACTCTTTCATAAATATATGTAAAAAAAAAAAACACTTACTGCAAACAAACACTTTAATTTTTTTAATTTATCAAAAATTTGGTGAGGCCAGTCAGTGAGCAGTGCCCGCGAGGGCAGCCAGTTAGTGAGCAGTATGTAGCGGGAGGGCTGGGAGCATTTCTCCAGTTCTTTGTGTGCAGTGTAAGGGTTGAAGCAGCACAAATGGGGCATGGAGGGAATTCCTGCAGGGAAAAGATAAACCTCTTCCCATTAGCCACTTACCCCATGGCTGGAGGATTCCCAGGCTGCCATCTCTGCTCTGCCTCCTTACCAGTTTCAGCTGCTCGATAAGCCACATATGAGTGTGCATGTGGGAGAGTTCGGCCACACCCCGCAGACCACCTTCTAAGCCCGGGGAGATCCTGTACAGCTGAGAGTCCCTGCCGACTACAAGCCTCAGCTTACTGTGTGCCGGACAATAAAAGAACACTGCAGCCAGGGGAGAAAGTCAAAGGCAGACCTTGCTGACCCAATGACAGAGCTGGTCGCAGAGATGGTGGTGAACCCAGGCAACTCCCTGGAGCTACACCTGGATTAGGGTGTGCCTAGGCAAATCCGGCACACCCTCTGCAAGACAGAGGAAGCTGTCAACCCCTAATAAATGGCCACAGAGGATCAACCTGACCAGGACTGAAGAGATCACTGCCAAAGAGGAATGACTTTACCCAAAGAGTTACCGCGGTATGCGGCTGCTAGCGGGGTGAATTTAACGCCCGTTAGCGGACGAAAAAGGGTTAATCCAAAGGGGTAATCTTTATCCAAAGAGGAATGGCACCTAAACCAAAGAGAGGAAGTAAAACCAAAAACCCACCACGCACAAGTGGAACAACAAAGCTACTTTATAAGGAAAAAGCAGACCAATAGCATAGCGTGATCAAAAAAAAACAAAACACACTGGGATAAAAAAAAAGTCCACAAGAGAAGACCTGCTGATCAACAAGTGTAGGCCCAAGCCTTACACTACCAGCCCTTAGGATTCAAGGAAGGTAGATATTCAAAAAAATGTGGGGAAAACAGACTATAATATTTCATAGGGATAGCCAAGTGATCCCCCGAGACAGGTAGAGAACTCAAAGGAACCAACCCTGAGGTCTGTCAGACTGAAAAAAGGAATAGGGTGCAAAAGAAGTACCCCTACAAAAGATAGGCAGGGATTAAAAGTATATCACAAGCCTATACCGGTGCAAGGGAACACCAAAACAGCAAGAGGATAGACAAAACCATCCACGTCAACACCCAGAGGTGTGCCTGGGGTCTGATAAATAAACTATGCAGGACCTGCCTAATCTTAAGCACAGAACATGGTTCTAAGAATCTCTTGACCTGGTCCTGCAAAGTACTTTTGGTTGTGGAGTGATGGCCTGAAAATTTAGCTGTTGCTTGACTGAGGGCAGAACCAAAGATGGGATCAGGGGAAACTTCCTCAAAGAGTTTGCAGATCAGTAACACATGGTGGACTGTTTAAGTAATCTGATACCACAAAAGTCTTTGCACATACTCTGAAGCAGGTACCCCCCTTTACAAAACACTGGTTCAGATCACAAAATGACCAAGGGGATGGGAGGACCACAGCTATGAGGATCAATTACATAGATTACAGTTATTCACATTGGAGAAGAGGCACTTACGGGGGGGGGGGGGGATAGGATTACAATGTCTAGTAACTATAATAATTGGTTTACGTTTAGGTCCCCGAAGAGGACATGCAGCCATTATTTGAGATTAGAAGAAAGGTGTAACCTCAGATTGTGGAAAAGGTTCTTTATGGTTTGAGCATTACAAATTTTTGAAACTCCCTTTCCCAGAAAATATTACTAGCCGAGAGTGTTCATGATTTAAAAAAATGTTTAGTGGTCTTCCTCAGGAAGAAGAACATAGAGGGCTAGTTGCTAGAGAATATAAATAACAGCTACACATGGGTTTAACTTGATGGGCCTGTGACTTTTTTTCAGCTTGCTGGTCTGCTTGCTGACAATCCAGGGGGCACGGTCTCAGATTACTTTGAATGCTGCCCAACACAAAATCGTAAACTTACTTGGTTTGATTTTTTTTTAAACTCTTTGTAAAAAAGCGTTTACACTTAGGGGGTTATTTACGAAAGGCAAATCCACTTTGCACTACAAGTGCACTTGGAAGTGCAGTCACTGTAGATCTGAGGAGGACATGCAAGGAAAATAAAAAACAGCATTTTAGCTTGCACATGATTGGATGATAAATGCAGCAGAGTTTCCTGTCATTTCAGAGCTTCCCCTCAGATCTACAGTGATCTACAGCAATTGCACTTTCAAGTGTACTTGTAGTGCAAAGTGGATTTGCCTTTCATAAATAACCCCTTTAGTGAACACATGTGGTCGAGGAAAAATTCGACAGTCTCTTTACTGGACTTTTATAAAAGTTATCTTCCCAAAGAAAAATCTCACTTTTCCAAGCACGCCTTATCCATGTCATCCGTTTTCAGCAGCACCTATATTTGTGAGCAACTATTTTTAAGGATGATGATGCGCAAGTTGAGAATTCATTGAGCATTGCTACTACATCCATGGAAAAAGATATTGACGTGTTAGTTTATCAAAAACAGTGTCAGATATCACGCAAGTTCTATGTTGACTTCTTTCACCTTTAGGCCCCTTTCACACTGACACGTTTTTCAGGCGGTTTAGCGCTAATAATGGCGCTGCTATACCGCCTGAAAAAATCGTGCCCTGCAGTCTTCAGTGTGAAAGCCCCAAGGCTTTCACACTGAAGCGGTGCGCAAGCAGGACCGCTCCAAAAGTCCTGCTAGCCGCATCTTTACAGCGGTGAAGGAGCGGTGTGTTCACCGCTCCTTTACCGCTGCTGCCCATTGAAAGCAATGGGAGACCGCGGTAATACCGCCCACAATGCGCCTCTGCAGAGGTGCATTGCGGGCGGTATTAACCCTTTTTCGTCCGCTAACGGGCGTTAAATTCACCCCGCTAGCAGCCGCATACCGCGGTAAAAACGAAGGTATAGCGGCGCTAAAAATAGCGCCGCTATACCCACAGCGCACCTCCCGCCCCAGTGTGAAAGGGGCCTTATAATAAAAGATATTACAATAAAAAAATATGTTGTTTGGTTACTGCCCATTGGTGGTTCGCCCAAACCCGATCCAATCCTGCAGTTAACCTCGAGGCAGCCATAATGGGGTCCTACTCTGCCCTTACAAATCTGGTATATAGGGGGGTGCGGACTTCCCCTCAGAGCACTACTCCGATGAGGACTACGGTACAGGTATGGGACAAAGTCACAGCGACAATTAGGAAAGCAAACTCCATTTCCCCTCATACTCTGCTCTGGGGTAACCCAAGGCTCCCTCACTTTCGCACCATACCGGACCCCAACTTGTGGGCCAGGTATGGAGTGACCAAGATCCAACACATTATGCCATCCGGGGTTCTCCTCCCCTTTTCAGTACTAAAGGATACCTACCAGCTCCCCTCATGGATGCTCTTTCGGTATCTTCAACTGAAGCATGCCACTCAATCACAATTTCCAGCTACTGTCTCGGTTGAACCACATCGGATAGAGAGATTTCTTATCTCTCGGGGAGCAGACAGAATCCTTTCTTCTTTATACCTTAGATTGACATCTGGAGATCCTGAGGGCCCATCACCCCTGTGTCAAACATGGCAGGGAAATATTCCCTCTTTGTCGGAGGAGGAATGGGATCTAGCCTTGCAAAACTATCTCCCCACAGTGATCTCTGCAAGGGATAGATTTATCCAACTCAAATTTATCCATAGGGCTTACTACACCCCTCAACGCTTAGCAAAAATCTACCCCACACAATCTGAGAGGTGCCCCAAATGCTTACAAGAGGTGGGAACGTACTACCACGTGATTTGGGACTGCCCGGCTATACAAAATTATTGGGGGCAGATACTGGCGGAAATTAACATAGTGGCTGATGTCTCGGCGTCAATGGATCCCAAGCTATTGTTATTGGAACTCACGGACTCCCTGACACACTCCACCCACAAGGGTCTCCTTATCTTCTACCTGGCGTTCTACGCTAGGAAAGTACTGTTACAAAACTGGAAGCTACCCTCCCCACCAACGACTGTTCAATGGCGCGCACTTGTAGACTCAGTCCTCCCGATATACAAGCTGACATATAAAGGACGGAAATGCCCGCAAAAGTTTCATAAAATCTGGGATCCATGGATAGAAACCCGGGCACTTAATATTTAATGACCTGAAGGGGAATTGAGGGCGGGTAGGTTATAAGTTGCCTATCTGGTTGTGCAATGGCCCCCTCACTTAGTGGATTTTGGGTCCTCTACCCACTTGGGTAGTATTGGTACTTAATTGGCCATACTGGTGTGGCAACACAATGCATTAGTGAGCTTCCCTAAACCTGACTTAATCATACCCTGTCTCTCTATTCTTATCAATTCTATGAAGAAACCATGTGTAAATGTTATTTTGCTTGACCAGTTGCCTTACCAATAGATGAACCTGATGTAATGACATTGTCTGTACTCTTTTTAATTTCTAATAAAAACGTTTCTGTTTAAAAAAAAAATAAAAAAAAAAAAAATGTTGTATTACTTAGATAGGTACATTATCTAGATCAGTGATCGTTAACTTGTGATCTGCCCAACTTTTTCTGCCCATCAGCTATCCTTATTGTTAGTGTATTTTATGTGTGGCCCAAGACAATCTTCTTCCAATGTGGCCCAGGAAGGTCAAAAGGTTGGACACCCCTGACCTAGATGATGTCCAACAGAGTCCAACTCAGGAAACTGACTCATTGGGAGATCCTCCAGTGAGGAAGGAGCTGTATTTTCTGAGAAACCAAACAAACCATGGGTAGGCAAAACAAAATCAAAGAAATTCCCAACTCAACCCAGCTCAGTTTTGCGTGTGGTGCCCTTCCATGTGCTCCTTGCTGCAAAGGGCAGTTATAGGTGAGGGCAGTGGCCATGTTTAAAACATGGGTATGGGTTCACCCCCGCAACTGTGATCCCCTCGAGGCATAGGGTGGAAACCACCCTATTCACCTAAAATGACTGATGGTACACGCCAAAGACTTCCTGCATAGAGGCTATCTGAAGGTCTTGACCAAAGCACGTGGTCCCAGCAATAGAAGGGGAGGCTAAAAAAGGACCAAGAACTAACAAGAGGAGAACATAACATGCTGAAAGGTTGTTTCCTTAAAGCTCTATAGACCCCTGATGGGGAAGAAAGGGTAATTTTCCTGACAGATAACAAAGGGTCCAGTGAGATTATTGGATATTATTTTAGGGAGGGTTTAAGTTGAATGGCCTCGTCCGTTGGTGTAAACATATTAGGGTTTGGGGAAAGGGGATACGCAAGTTCCGCTAATAGGTGGGTGAACGAATGTATCACCCACTGAGGATCATTTACCTAATGAGGTATTGTTGCTGTAACCATGTAATCATACAAAATTCGATGAGGGAGGGGGAAGAAAGGGATCAATCTGTTTAGGACAGATAAAAAAGGGGTTACTATAGGCAACAGATTATAGATCCAAAAACGGAAATGATTTAAAATTAATCATTTATTCCTATTGTCATATTAAGTATATATAAAAAAGGGATATTTGGAGGTGCAGTATTAATACAAAAAGGTGAAGGGTCATACAGTACATGAATTAATGAAAAACATCAAATGAACAGACAGAACTAACAAATAACTAAACATATAACAACACACAAGTCCGGACGTGTGGTTCAGCCTTGTGTGGAGAGGCAGCCCAAGGTGAATTGGTGTAATTTTATTAGTAATTACCTTCCACTAAGGGATATAGGGTAATGTGAACCACTTACTAGTATGTGGATTCGTATATTGAGTTCAAAAAGGGTGCCATGTAACAGAAGGCTGAACCTGATGAGGTGGGGGAGGGAACCGGGGCAGGAGGGTGGTGGCACTAGGGAAGCGTAAGGACTGGTTAAATCAAGGCAATGGACCTAGATGTTATATTGAATAGGTACATCATGTATGGGGATCCCCTGATGGTAATATTCCAAGAGCTTGAAGAGGTTAATAGATGCTCGTATGAAAACTGGTTTATTGAGGAAATGATTAAAATAAATTTCCTCTAAGAGCTACTGACAAAGAATTCATCCATGTGGTTTTACTACAGATGTCGGTAGTGTTGTACAACATGACTCTAGTAGGGCAATGAAAATATGGACAAAATGTGATTAGTCTTTGTTTTATGTCTTCAACTCCACTTCAGCCTTAAGTCAAAAAGGTGCGTACATTACCATTGGACGTCTTCGTGTTAGAGCTGGATTTAGCCAGTTCTTAGTTCAGTGGGTCCCAAGTTGCCTTGTGTTTTGCGGCTGTTTTTAAAATATTTTGGCCATACCTGTTCAGTAGGTTGGCGATTAGCCCAAACAGATATCCAGAAAAGTCTGAGTCTCCCAAGCACTGCCTGCGCCGGAATCAGGAGGATCCAATGTGGCGGCTTTAGTGATGCCGAGTGCCGGATACCGCGGTCGTTACCGCTAACGTAGGCGCTGTCTGCTGCCTACGTTCTCCTGGCCATGTCAATCCATGTCCGTTGGTGCCCAATAGTTACCAATAGACACCTGCAGGGCCTTCAAAAGAGTTTTGGCTGCAGCAATCCACAATGGAAGGCCAAGAAAGGTTACTAGGGTATACACAAGATCCAGCACTCTAAGACATAGCAGGTGTCTCTGAAGGACATTAAAGGCCCAGGTCCTTATTAGGGCACAGAACAGCAGACCTAGTCCAAGTCAGCCCTGTAGCTCAGGAAGTCCCTCTGGAGAGGAGGGATGTGGAGGGGTACCAGGTACCACAGGAAATGCAATAATACCCAAGATAAAGAATTCTCCCGAAAAGGGAGTGGGAGTGCGGAAGAAGTACATCTCCAGATGCAGAGTTTCCACTTTGACAGGGGCAAGGGGTTCCAGGATTTTCGGAAACCCAGGAAGGCCTGGGAAGTAACACTGCGTTTCCACAAAAAGGGTATTGAAAGGAAACTGAAGGAAAAAATGTTGGCCTGCAGGCTAAAGGGGTATACAAACACCTAAATTCCAGGGAGACATTTGAAAGGTCTTGGCAGCTGCAGGAGCTCTATAAGACTCAAGGCCTGGAACAGAAGGCTGATCCTCCAAAAGTAGGGTAATACGCAATGCATCGATAAAGTTTGAAACAACCCCTGTAATTCTGAATGAACAGCAGGAGACTACTGTGCCTCAAAACAGTCTCCTCAGAGACAGACTCTAGGGACTCTAAAATTGAATCAGAAGTATTAATGGACCACAGCTTCAACAGTAAGTGTCAATTGCAATCCACATTCCAACCAGTGAATCACCACAGAGCTTGATTCCTTAGCCATAATATTTTCTGTGGTAAAATCAGCAGTGGTGGGAAATTTGAAAAGGTGCCAAACAGTAAGATAGCACCAGACCAGCCTCACACACCAAATCTTTAGAGACAGGGTCATGACCTGGGACTATGCCACGGCTTCAGACCTGAAAAGTGATCTGTGGATAACTAACAGTACACAAAGGTCTGAAAATTTCCAAGTGCCCAGAGATCGCATTCAAGACTAGCCTAGCATGACCAGTCCAGGGGAGTCCAGGTATGGCCATCAAGGCTAGGCTAATAAAATGCCAATCGAGATAATTGCTATATAGGAACCAACTGAAGCAGAACTACAGAAAGGAATTTTGATTGAGTCCACAAAGCAAAGAAAGCTAGCAAAAAACAGGCTTTTACCGGAGATGAAAAAAAAAAAGGACACTACCAAAAACAGAGGCATGCTGGGTAGAGGAGGGGTTATATGGAGCCCAGCTTCAAATGTTTTATATTTACCAGTATCCTAACGTCCCATATACTGTTTCTGAATTCATGTGTCCCTGATTTGATCAGAAAAAAAATAGGATTTTTTACTCACCGTAAAATCCTTTTCTCTGAGTCCATGGACCGACACAGCCTCTCTATTGACAAAGTGGGGTATTATCCGTTAATTAGGAGTGACTATCCAGAAAACTTGTAAGAAGTGTTGCATCACACCCTCTACAGTACCGCCCAGGGGGCGGACCCTCTGGGTATATCACCTCAGTCTGCATCTCGTAGATCAGTTTGTCAAAAAGCAGTACAAACTTAAAAGGAGGGGTGGGTGCTGTGTCGGTCCATGGACTCAGAGAAAAGGATTTTACGGTGAGTAAAAAATCCTATTTACTCTTTCATCCATGGACCGACACAGCCTCTCTATTGACAAAGTGGGACGTCCCAAAGCAGTGTCAGAGAAAAAACGAGGGGTGGTAACAGCATAAAAATAAACTTCACCCCAAACACAAAACAGCACTCCTCCAACGGAGGAGTTGCAACTCTAAACAGCCGCTTGTAAAACCTTGCGGCCGAAAGAGGCATCCGAAGATGCACCTACATCAACTTTGTAGAATTTTGTGAAAGTGTGTGCGGACGACCAAGTCGCCGCTTTACATAATTGGGAAACAGACGCTTGATGTCGGAAAGCCCAAGAGGCACCTATTGCCCTGGTTGAATGCGCCGTGACCGGAAAGGGGGGCGCTTGACCCTTTAAGGCGTAAGCCTGGATTACTATCTGTCGGATCCACCTAGAGATGGTGGCCGACGAGACTGCTTGGCCCTTCTTGGGACCAGCCACCAAAACAAAGTGAGTTTGACTTCCGGAACAGGGAAGTAGCAGATAGTTATACTCTCAAAGCTCGGACAACGTCCAAGGAATGCAACGCTGACTCCTAAGGATTCGACGGATGAGGGCACAAGGATGGAAGTACAATGTCTTCGTTGAGATGAAAAGCCGAAACGACTTTTGGAAGAAAGGAAGGCTGCGGCCGCAGCACCACCTGATCCTTGTGGAAAATCAAATAGGGAGCCTTGCAGGACAAGGCTGCCAGCTCAGAGACTCGTCTAACTGACGTAACAGCCACCAGAAAGACCACTTTCTGAGAAAGTGTCAACAGGGGAATATCTCTAATATTCTCAAACGGTGCGCTCTGAAGCACCGAGAGGACCAGGTTCAAGTCCCACGGAGGTAGCGGGGGACGGACCGGAGGGGCCACATGTCGAACACCCTGCACAAATGTACTCACGAGAGAGTGAGTCGCCAGGGGTCGCTGAAAAAAGAGGGCCAGGGCAGATATCTGTCCCTTAATCATACTTAAGGCAAGCCTTTGGTCCACCGCACACTGTAAAAACAGCAGGATTCTGGAAACTAAATAAGTACGCGCATGCCATTTAATTTCCTCACACATGGAGATGTAGGCCTTCCAAGTGCGGTGATAAACCTTCCTAGAGAACGGTTTCCGAGCACTTCTCATAGTAGAGATTACTGAATCTGATAGGCCCCGGTCTCTCAGTACCTGGCTCTCAATAGCCACGCCGTTAAAGCCAGTGACCGTAAAGCAGGATTGAGTATGGGACCTTGCGATAGCAGGTCCTTCCGTAGTGGTAGGCGCCAGGGGACGTCTGCTACCAGACGTACTAGATCGGCGTACCAAGGACGCTGAGGCCAATCTGGAGCGATTAGGATCATTGGAATTCCCTCTGCCTCCACTCTGCGGAGCAGAAGAGGAAGAAGCCTTAAGGGAGGGAAGGCATAGATTAGCCGATACTGACCCGACGATGCCACCAACGCGTCCGTTGCGTCTGCCCATGGGTCTCTTGACCGGGCCACAAACCTCAATACCTTCCGATTGAGTCGGGAAGCCAGAAGATCTACGTCTGATGTGCCCCATCTTTGGCAGAGGAGTTGGAACACCTCCGGGTGTAAGGACCATTCTCCCTGGTCCAGCATCTGGCGGCTCAGGTAGTCCGCCTGCCAGTTTTCCACACCCGGAATGTACACGGCCGACAGTGCCGGTACGCTCCTCTCTGCCCACTTCAGGATGTAAGCGACCTCCGATGCTGCAGCTGAGCTTCTTGTTCCTCCTTGATGATTGACATATGCCACTGCTGTGGCGTTGTCTGACTGGATCCTGACTGGACGCCCTTGCAGCCTCCGAGACCATTTGAAGAGGCACAGCCTGATCGCCCGGATTTCCAGGACATTGGTCGGCAGGAGGGCTTCCTCTGGGGTCCAGCGACCTTGCGCCGACTGAACACCCCAGACTCCCCCCCAACCTGTAAGGCTGGCGTCCGTCATGATCACTATCCAGTAAACCGGAAGAAATTACTTCCCGGCCATTAGAGCCGGTGCTGTCAGCCACCATACCAGGGATCTCCTGACTAGGTGGCTCACTCGGATTTGATAATCCAGAGATGAAGGGCATCTGTTCCATCTGGACAGAACTTCCTTCTGTAACACGAGTGTGGTATTGAGCATATGGGAACGCCTCGAAGGAGGCTACCATGAGGCCCAACACTCGCATGCAAAAACGGAGTGACGACCAATTCCTGGAAGTCAGCTGCCGTACTGCAGCCCGGAGGGTCTGCAACTTCTCCACAGGGAGGAATACCTTTGCCTTCGAGGAATCCAGAATCAACCCCAGGTACACTAGGCGTTGAGTGGGCACCAATACTGACTTTTGCGTGTTTAGTATCCAACCACAGTCTCGAAGAGTCTGACAGGTAATAGACACGCTTACCTCTAATTCTGAGCTTGAAGGGGCCTTCAGTAGAAGGTCGTCCAAGTAGCCCATGATAGCAATACCCCGCTGTCTTAGAAGTGCCAGAATCGGAGCGAGCACCTTGGTGAACGTCCTGGGTGCTGAGGCAAGGCCAAACGGGAGGGCCACAAACTGGTAGTGGTTCTTCCCGATAGCAAATCGCAGAAACCTCTGTTGTCTGGAGTATATGGGGACATGCAGGTATGCGCCCTTGATGTCCAAGGAGGCCAGAAAGTCCCCGGATGGAGAGCCGTGACTACAGATCGAACCGACTCCATACGAAATCTTTGTACTTTCACAAAGCAATTGAGGGCTCTGAGATCCAAGATTGGACAAACCCCCTCCTTCTTCGGCACAATGAACAGATTTGAGTAAAAACCCTGACCTCGTTCCTGTTCTGGAACTGGAATAACTACCCCGCGTTCCAGTAGACCCTGGACCGCCCCATACAGGGCATCCCGGCGGGTCGGTAGTAGCTGGAGATTGGAGGTGATGAACCTGTCCGGTGGACAAGAGAGAAATTCTATCTTGTAGCCTGAGGAGATTACTTCGCAAACCCACCTGTCAGAGACTAGAGCTGTCCACTGAGTCGCGAATTTGCGAAGACGTCCCCCCACCCGAGAGCTGGGTGGGGGCGGACCTTCATGCGGACGCAGATTTGTCCGCAGGCTTGTTGGGTTTGCGGGACCAAGGACGCTTTTGTCCTTGGGCAGGCGCCTTGTCGGCCTGGGGTGTTTTCCCTGTCGCCCTAGGGGGACGAAAAAACCGCCTGCATGCAGTAAAGGAGGGCCCTTGCCCTTGGCGTGGCCCCCTACCCTTGCTAGTTTGGCGAAGCAAAGTGCTTTTACCTCCTGTGGCATCCTTGATGATGTCATCCAGAGAAGCCCCAAAAAGTCTGTCGCCCTTAAAAGGCAGATCCAACAGGGGTTTCTTGGAAGTCTGGTCCGCAGACCAGCCCTTTAGCCAGATCAGGCGGCGTATTGCTACTGCATAAACCAAAGCTTTTGACAGCAGGGGAATAGTATCCATGTCTGACTCGCAGACAAACTTAAGGCCCTGGACCAACTGGTCGGCCAAAGTTATCTCATTAGGAAGAGCATCTCGCTCCTTTAACCCCTGAAGTAGCAATTTTGCCCATTCAGTAAGTGTCTGAGACACTAGGGCCCCCGCCAATGCCGGGCGTACTACCGAGCCTACCACTGAATATAGGTAGGGAGCGAGTGCTTCAGCCTTCTTATCCACAGGGTCCTTGAAAACAGGAGCCCCTTCTACTGGAATAGTGGTGGCTCTATTAAGTCTGGACACCGGAGGGAGAGGTCCATTTCTTCAGAAAACTCTCCTCAATGGGGTGCCGTACCGCAAACCTCTTTGGGGCTGTAAAGACCCTCAGTGGGTTCTCCCATTCCTTGTATAAGAGTTTGTCAAAATAAGACACACAAGGGAACACCTTAGCAGTGCGGGCAGGTTTACGAAACCCAAAGGGGACTGGAGTTTCTGCTGCTTCTGCAGTATTTTCCAACTTTAGCGTATCCCGCACTGCAGTAATAAGGTCAGATACCAAAGCCGTCTCGCGTACTGACCTGGACTTGGAGTCATCCTCACTGTCCGATTGGTCACGGTCTGCAGTCTCTGATGCGTCCGAATCTGGGCCATGAGCCGTAGCTGGACCTGGTTCTGCATCAGAATTATCCCCGGAAGACTGCAGGGGACAGGGGCGTTTACTACCCCCTGTATTCCCGTGTGCTGCTTCCACCCTGGCAGCAAACGCCTCTAGGATTGTCGACATAGCGTTCATAGACACCTCAGGGGCACCAGCTGCTAAATCTGGTGCTTCAGGGGAGAAGACATCTGGCTCAGATGCCATGCTGACCACACGCTGACACCCACAGGGCTCCAGGTAAGATATCAATAGGCCACCCTCCTGTGCTGCAGAGATGCTGGGTTACCCAGAGGACTCACCACCCTGGACCGGTACTGCTATGCTGCCGTGTGCTGCGCCTGTGATGCTGTCCCACTGCTGCTGTGTCAGTCTGCTTCTCTTATCAGCACTTCCTGTGTGAATTTTCGTGCCAGTGTAATGCACCCAAGAGGCCGGAGACTCTCGCAAAATGGCCGCCAAAAACTTCTGTATGGAAGATAATGTGGGCTCTAAGAAAATGGCCGCCGAGCCGAAGATAGAGGCCAAGCAGCTGTAGCCCACAAAAAGATGGCCGTCGAACGGCAATATATACATACAGGGTGGACAAACATGGCCGCCGATCAGTTGATAGAGGCCAGTGGGTGTGGACTACAAGAAAATGGCACCACAGGAAGATGGCCGCCGGGCAGTCACTAGAGGCCGAACCCGGCATGAACCACCACAAAATGGCCGCCGACAGCATGGAGGAGGAAGCACACACAGGTAAGCAGAAATGACATTTCTTTTAAATGTTAGTGACAGCCAGCCCCGCTCCAGTGGAACCCCTTAGGTGACCCCCAGCACCCATCAACCTTTAGCTAGAAGCCCAGGGAGGAGGGAAAAGGCAGGGAGAGAGGGAAGAAAGGGGCCACAACCACTTACTTGGTCTCTCCAGGAATGTCCAGCCAAATCACCCAGCCGAGGCAGGGGAGTTTACTTACCTATCCTGCATGTATTATGCTGGAAGACATTCTAAACAGATCATCTTCCGCGCACGGAAGGTGACTGTTGGCCAGGCATGCTGTGATTGGACCCAAAAGGGACGATCATATGTATGCCCTGGAGCGTGACGCTCACCGGACAGGCTGCTGCGACTCGGCCGTAAGGTCAGCCGAAGCTGAGCGGTCCGATGCAAGCCTTGGAGCGTAAGCTCACCGGCCAGGCTGCTGCGACTCGGCTGTAAGGTCAGCTGAAGCCAAGCGGTCCGATGCAGGCCCTGGAGCGTAGGCTCACCGGCCACCCGTGGAGCAACGGGCATGTCGTGGAAAACCCAGCGCGTAGCTAGGGTCGGCACACGCTCGATGGCCGAACTGGGGAGACTACAAGGATCGAGGATCCAGCCTGTCACCCAGTCGGCAGTTGATCGAAGATCGCAGGAAACAAAAAATGTAGCAAAAAAATATATATTTTTTCCCCGGACCAATGGGCCCGAAGGGAGCCATGTCCTACTCCTTGCTAGACAGAAAAAAACTGATCTGCGAGATGCAGACTGAGGTGATATACCCAGAGGGTCCGCCCCCTGGGCGGTACTGTAGAGGGTGTGATGCAACAATTTTTACAAGTTTTATGCCTAGTCACTCCTAATTAATGGATAATACCCCACTTTGTCAATAGAGAGGCTGTGTCGGTCCATGGACGAAAGAGTAAATGTTTTTTTGGAAATAAATGACTTAACCTGGTGTGTTAGCCTTGTCAATGAAGCTCTATATGGATTTATTTAATAAGGTAAGAAAAAAGCTAGGATGTGCAGTAACCCTTACAAAGCACAGATCAGGTGAATGCCGTTTACTGTAGTTAGGGCGAGCGACTGTTTTACTGCACTACACATACTATGTTATTGCCTTTTTAAGTAAAGGGTAAAAATCTTCTGTTGCTAGCTAGACAACAGTGCCCTAAAATGTACTTGGGTGATAAGACAATAAAAAGACCTGAAATAAGAGGCTTTTCATAGTACAGATTTCACTTGATGCAAAAATGTAAAATTTATTGTTACTGAAAATGCAATACCTTTTTCTTTTATAAATATAAGCCATATAAATATATTTTTTTACTCAACATTGACAATAGACATTGTAAGGTTCAGTAGATTCACTTGCAGCAAAAGTAACTGAAAAGAGTAAGGTACGAAACTTTACAGCATTTGACGATGGCCTTTAAATTGTTTTGTATACAGTCAGAGGCAGTTTAGTATGGAAATACTGGAATGGAATACTATGCCTTCTACATTCAATTTGTAGAGTCTGGCTTTTTTATGCAGACTACTAAATTGGTAACATATTACTAAAATTGTGACTGGAATCAGTTAAACTGCTCCTAAAGGGACTTGGTAGACTGTATATGCACATTTTTGTAATTTGTTTCCTAATCCCACTTTTGAAATTAAAGGATAAGTGAAAATATAAGTTAAAGCCCCTATCCTACCCCACCTTGCCCTCCTAATCAAAAAAAAAAAAAAATCATTAATTATATTATAGAGCTTAGATTCAGACAAATTATTCCCTAATTACTCAGCCTACTCACAGTTTGAAATGGGTACCAACTTGTGTTACCCTGCTCTTCCTCAAGACCATTTTTAGCTCAGCAGGCATGTGCTAGGCATGAATAATGGCTGTCTTGTATCCGACTTAACAAATGTGCTCTGGCCTGCCATTAGGCGCTGGGCTCAAAGCATGCATACTGAGTAAAATGCAAAGTCAAGGAAGAACAGGGCACTAAAAGTTGGAAATGCTGCCTGGCATTTGGCAGGCTATGCACTGTATTATTATCTATAAATATGATCAGGAGTGTGGCAGGATGAGATGAGACTGTCATTTACAAATTCAGCTACCCTTTAATACTGACGTCTCCTAGCAAAATATTTCCTGTCAGTATTAAAGGCAGTTACCTGGTTGAAAGGCCTAGGACCATCTCCCAATAAAGAGGCTTTCTGTGATGGGGGGTGGGAAGCCCTCGGTGGGTTCTGTTGGGAACTTCCTGGCTGTCCTTGGGGCACTGATTGTCCGCGAGTATCTTGAGGTAGTCCTAAATTTGTCCCTCTGCTTTGAGGACCTCTAATTTCATGAGGGCCACTCATATCTGGAGGTCCTCTAACCTCTTGAAGATTACGCAAATCCTGAGGACCCCTCATATCTTGAGGACTTCGTATGTCTTGAGACACATGCATATCAGCCGATCCCCTTGAGTCCGGTGTACCTCTCATATGTTGGGGACCACGCAAGTCATGAGATCCTCTAATTTCACTTGATCTTCTCATATCCTGAGGTCCTCGCATCTCTGGTGGAGCCCTCATATCCTGCTGACCACGCATTTCTGGTGGACCTCTCATATCATGAGGTCCTCGCATATCAGAAGGGCCCCTCATATCATGTGGCCCTCTCATATCAGGACCACCTCTCATATCCTGTGGGCCACGCACATCGGGACCACGCATTTCAGGACCTCCCCTCATATCCTGTGGACCACGCATTTCAGGACCACCCCTCATATCCTGTGGGCCACGCATTTCAGGACCCCCCCTCATATCTTGTGGAGCACCTCTCATATCCTGTGGGCCACGCATTTCTGGTGGTCCTCTTATGTCAGGAGGGCCTCGCATATCCTGGGGTCCACGCATTTCAGGAGGGCCGCGCATATCAGGTGGACCCCGCATATCCTGAGGGGGACCCCGCATATCCTGAGGGGGACCACGCATATCCTGAGGGGGACCACGCATGTCAGGTGGACCTCGCATCTCTGGAGGTCCCCGCATATCCGGGGGACCGCGCACATCAGGGGGAGCTTGAATATCCTGGGGTCCATGCATGTCTGGAGGGCCCCGCATATCTGGGGGGCCACGAATGTCATATGGGCCTCGCATATCAATAGAGTTACGCATATCAGGTGGCCCCCTCATGTCCTGAGGGCCTCGCATGTCTGGTGGCCCCCTCATTTCCTGAGAGCCACGCATATCTGGTGGTCCTCGCAAGTCTGGGGGACCTCTGATATCCTGAGGTCCATGCATATCTGGAGCCACTCTCATATCCTGAGGAGGACCTCTCATGTCAGAAAGGCGAGGTGCATGTACTTCAGGAGGTCCTCTCATATCTTGAGGTCCACGCATATCTGTAGGGCCTCTCATTTCCATTTGTCCATGTCCAATTAATGGTCCAGATGGACCTCTTAAGTCTTGTGCTGGATGTCCCATAAGCATACCTTGATTAGGCCCCTGATTATCCCGCAGTCCATGAGGGCCTTGGGCTCCTCTAGGAGTCACACCCATAAGTGGCCCCTGAGGACCTGGTGCTCCTTGCATGCCATGATGGGGGGCCTGTACTCCTAGAGGACCTTGTGTCACTTGAGGACCCAAATGACCTGGTTGCCCGGGAGCAGCTTGAGGACCCTGGGGTCCCATTGGTCCATGAGAAACAGGAAGTCTGGGCATTCCAGGATGCATTTCTTGAGGTCGTATATTCTGTGGTCCAGGACCCATGAAACCCTGTGGACCTGCAGAAAGCGGAGGCCCTTGTGGTCTAAATTGTCCTTGAGGGCCAGGTGGCATGCTCATTGTCATCTGCTGGGGTGGAAGAGGTTGCTGGAAACTTATTGGAGGTTGAGTCTGTGGGCCAGGTGGAAAAGCAGAAGGCATCTGAGGAGGTACGCCCAAAGGAGAAGCAAGTCCCTGTGTCTGCCCTGGAGCCTCTGCCTGCTTCTGGGCTATTCTTTCAATTTTCAGTTGCTGAAAAGAAAAGAAACCATGAATGTATAAACTTGCAACACTAACAAAGTAAATATAAATGTACACATTTACATCAGAATAATCCCACTAACTAAAAGGACACACTTTAAATGGAACATGTTGCGAAGACGGAAACCCCAGGTGACTAAAATATTATCCAATGCATTGGGGCCGTGTCTGCACTGCAAGGGTAATTGCTGATTTTGGTCTCCACACAGCTGCTTATCCCTCATGCGCCAGAGGTCTAGGGTTCTGACATCAAGACCAAAGCAGGGTCTAAAGCTCTGCACTGGATGAGATGATGCCAAAGGACAGTCCATCTCCAGAGCGTGGGAGAGTGCCCTCTGCTGAGGGGGGAGGAAGATCAGGCTCTCCCCTAGACAAAATGACTAACTCATGAAGTGCAGGAGCAGCCCTGCTGCTAGGGATATGTTTTTAGCTGCCCAGAGTGCTTGTGCTTTAAGTAATTAATTTTTTGGTTGGAGCAGGTAACTAAATAGAAGGTACTCACTGCATATTTGGAATATTTTGCAGTTGTAAGACACATCTATAGAAATATTTTTATGCCTACCCACTATTGGGTATATAAGCATAGCAGGCCCAGGTGTAAGCTGTACAATTACTTTTTTTTAGCTATATAATCATGATTTTTGTTTTTCTCAAAAGTAACATAAAAGCACAACCACGCTGACTAATAAAAAATAGGCTGGAATTTAATAATTGCCACACATATGGAAAAACACATGATAGTTTAAACTTGGTCGTATGCTTGTATGGCTGAGGTGCGTTAAGATTGGTCTGTGTGTACAGCCAACAAGACAAAACTAGCAAATGCTCACACTTGCACAGTTATATTCAAATTGTGCGTATTAAAAAAAAAACAAAAAAAAAAACAAACATACTTCCAGCAGCTGGGGGTTAGTATACTGTAGTGCTGCCATTTCCTGCTCAATCTCAGCCTGGTTCTTTTTCTTTTCATCAGGTTTCACCTCCTCTTTCCGCTCAGGAGCTACTTCTGAAGATGGCATAAGTGGTACTTTATTCTGCAACCATGCCTATGTATAAACAAAGACAAAATGGTCATTGTGTATAATGTTATAAGATGTAAGTTGTAATACGGCAAAAATCTTTACAGCTACACCTCAAAATACCATTGACTCTCCATTTTTTTTTGCTGCCTAATTAATGTAAAACATAATGGTCACTTCAGTTGGGCAAAACTGAACTTTCTCTTCTCAGAAGTCCCATAAAGATATAAAATGGTACCCTATTGGTCTCTTCTGTCATAAATGTTGCTCTCTGCCATTAACATATGCGTGCGGGACCAACGTGTGTGTTCTCCTTTGCGTGTAAGCACGAGGAGTCGGGGGCTCTTTAAATTTTATTTTTTTACACAGTCCTTTACATTTTTTGGGATCAACTTTATTGCTATTACAAGGTATGAACAACATCCCTTGTGATAGCATGGGCCGTGACAGGTTCTCTTTATGGAGAGATCTGGGGTCTGTTATAGACTGGTTTGATCAAATGCTGCACAAGCCGGTATCAGCTTGTAAATAAACAAACCGAAACCGGAAGTGACAATTCTCATTGCTTCCGGCTTCTGATCTCACAAAGGGGAAGGAACAACATCAGTTCCTCTCTTCCTGTTCAGTGCAGCCGATGCTGTAGGTTGGATCGGTCCTGGGCTTCCTGATGTGACAGGAGAGGCCAGGAAAGGCGATGGCGGGGGGTGGCGATACCTCTTTTTGCCACCTGTAAAAGTGATCCAACGGCTTTATAGGCAACATGGTGATAGCCTCAACCATGATCCCGGTATAACCACCTCAATATGATGCCTTATATATATGTACGGCAGGACTGAAGTGGTAAAAGTGGGAACTTAAGGCTTACCCTCCCCTAAATTGAGCCCTTAACACTTAACCTATCCCACATAACTTAGCTCACCAGGGAGCAGCTACACTACAACTGGCAGATCATGCACTTAAAAATACCTACTTCTGGCACCAGGCTCCAAGAGCAAACGATCCAAATACACTGTACCTTGCCTAAAAGGCAAACTCTAAACACTCAGCATTCTTTCCCATTAACATTTTTGTTCATGTGTGCATGGCTGCTAATTTGAAACAAACAAGTCAGTTTCCAAGAGTGTTTCACAGAAAAACGAGAAGATGGGTTTCTAAAAAGTGTTATAAAAATTGTTTTGCACTAACTTGTTGAAACTGAGCAGGGATTGGCTTTGCATATGGAACCTTCTTTTGTGGAACTTTCTTTTGGTCTTTCTGCATCAGCTCATCCATTCCCCAGTCCAAACCAGGGATGGTCATCTCCATAGCACTTGCCTCTTCTTTCCCTAAAAATACATAAAAGGCACGTTACACTCAGTACCCAACACAGATAAGAAAACAACAATTCTTACTATTCCTTACCCATTTGTTCTTGTTCCATTGCTATTTTCAGTTGTTCTGGAATACCCATTCCCGGAATTACTGCAAGATTGTTTGGCTCAATATCATCTGAAGAGGAAAATATCACATTATATTCATTATTGGTTTACAAGTTGTATATTCATGCTCGTAACATCTGGAGATTGACAGAAGATTGGCTGTATGTGGCTGCAATGACTGCACCTTTAACCACTCCTAATTTATATCCATGTTGATTGCATGTTTGGCACACATTAAGGAAGTTTACAAAAAGGGAAAACTAAATACTCAACAATTTCTGCTTATTTAGAAAATACTTCCCTACATTTTTACTACACAAATTACAATTAAAAAAAATACCAAATTATAGCATTTGTATTCTCAAAAGGTCCACATGTAGATAAAAAGCATTCACAAAAAGAGCAGAAATAGTCCTCTTCACAGCCTAAACTAGTCTTTAAAAAGAGAGGTGTGGGATATATTTTTTCCTCACAAACATACTTACCTAGGGAGAGCAGCATCAGTCCGATGCTGCATCTGTCCCCCGCCGGCTCCAACACTGAGCAGAGAGCTGGTGACCCTCGCTTTCTGGAGCGCTGGGCTGTGGAAGGGGTGGGAGCGGCTGGCTCAGGTTCTCAGTGGCACACTGAGAGACAAGGGTCCAGCGAGACAAAGGCATAATGAGCTAGTATGCATCGCATACTAGCTCATTATGAAATACTTACCTTAGAACGATGCCCTGGATCGGCGTCGGCCCTCCGAGTAGAGCGCGGACATCTTCCACCGGAGTTACTTACGGGTTTCGCCGCTCCAGGACTGTGATTGGCTGGAGCCACGATGGGTTCACCCCCGCCCACGTGCGTGGGAGCCGCCGGTCACGGCTTGACTCCTGAAGCAGCGGCACCAATGGCCTGTTACTTCAGTGCGCATGCGCTGATGACACCGGCAGCAGCACATATACTGAATATCTCCTAGACTGTGCAAGGTACCTACAGGTAAGCTCTGTTATAGGCTTAACTGTAGGTAAAAAGTGGTGCAACAGGGTTTACAACCACTTTAAATGTGTTTTGTAGAATTTGATAAGATGACCAGGATCGATTTACCAGCATTGTTCATCTCCAAATACATTTACAAAACAGAGACAATTGGGGCCAACAAATATTGATATTGTGGGCCACAGTGCAGTCACCCAACACTAACGACAGATACAGTGTAACTGCTAAAGACAACAGGTAGTGGGTACCGGCGATAGTTACCATATTCCACCCCATCCTCTGACATGCCAGGGAGAAGGTTCAGATTGTAACGGTCTCTCATTTTGTCTCCAGGACGATTTCTAGTCCAGAATTTGCTAGAAAAAATGTAAGATAAGCATCATTGACATTCACCGTTGACTTTGTTTCCAGTGGGTGAAGAATAACTGATGAAGTATACCTGGTGTGATCATTGGAACCAGAGCACAGAATATGTCCAAGAGGGTGCCAAGCAAGACTCCATATCATTCCTTCATGAGCCATCTCCATACCACCCACTTCTTTCTCTATTCTATGATAGGGGAGCAACACATGTATCAGTGCACTGAAAAAGTCCAGGGTGAGCCACCATTAGGTACACATGAGAAATACATACCCAACATGCCAGAATAAAAGAGAACCATCAGAGCCACCACTGGCAAAAAGACCTTCATGTACTGGATGCCAGGCCACAGCTAAAAGAGGTACAAATAACATCAATTCATGGTTCTCTAGTCAAGAAAGAAGTACCTGCTACAACGAATCAGATACCATCAGATGTACTGATCTGATGTCAGTACATTCTGTTTGACTGCTGCATGTTACTATACTTTTCTCCTTGCGTGGTTAATTGACTAAGCATGTTCTGTTCACATGAAAAAATTAGGAAAGGGTAGACTCACCTGTAGCTTCTTTTTTGTGGCCTCTGAAAACTTGCAGCTCCTCACGAAGGTTGCGGATATCAAACAGTTTGCAAAGATGATCACGTGATGCTGTAAGTAACCAATTTCCATTCAAATTCCACTTAACCTCCATTACAGTATTCTTGTGAGCATGGCTATTGGGGATAGAATGGAACATATGAAAGCTATATAAATGTTGCTCAATGATTGATTTATAAATACACATGAAGATACTTGGTTCAGTACTAGAGCTGATACGCACAGTATGCAATCAGGTTTTCTTTTCTACTCTTGGGGAATACTGGTTTAAGGAATCTGACTGAATGTTACAACAGCCTCAAGTCTGGTCTAAATTTTGTTTCTCCAGGTTTCATAAATGATGCCCAAAGTAGTAAACAAAACACACTAACTATACTGTTGTGAACAGAAATAAAATTATACAGTGCCTTGCAAAAATATTAAAATATTCACCCCCTTGGCGTGTGTTTCCAGTTGTGGTCCATTACAACATGGAATGTTGATTTTTTTGGGGGGCTTTGCACAATTTTTTTTTTTTTTTTGTGAGACAAACAAGTCAGGCAAGAAAACAGAAGTCTTCAGTGGGAATAATTATTCAGTCCTTTTGCTATGAAACCCCTAAATAATATGTGGTCAAACTGTGTGCAATCAAAGTCTCACATGATCTGTAACATGAGGTCAGGATAAATACAATACACCTGTTCTGAAGGGCTTCTGATGCCGCGTACACACGATCATTATTCACGGCGGTTAAAAAACCGCCGTGAATAATGACAGGAAAAACGAGGGAACCGCTTGGTTCCCTACACACGGTCGTTTTTCCCGTAATTTTTTCTCTTGACGAGAAAAACGACCGTCTGTGGGCTCCGCGGCAGTGTTTCCCTATGGGAAAACTGCCGCGGAAAAAATGCTGGAAAAAACGACGAGAAAATTTAGAACATGTTCTAATTTTTCTCGTCGTTTTTTATGCCGTTTTTCTTGACATAAAGCCCATAGACGATCGTTTTTCTCGGCGAAAAGAAAAAATGCAGTTTTTCTCGTCGAGAAAAGCGGTCGTGTGTACGCGGCATGAGACTACAACACCACTAAGCAAGCAAAAAGATGACCAAGGAGCTCTCCAAACAAGTCAGGGACAAAGTTACATATAGTTAGTCAGGTTGAAAAAAGACACAAGTTCATCCAGTTCAACCATAAAAAAATAAAATAATAATATCATGCAATCCCATATACCTAATTCTATACCCACAATTGATCCAGAGGAAGGCGAAAAACCCCAGCAGAGCACGACAAAGTGTTGTGGAGAAGCAAAGATTAAAGGTTGGACTAGCTATGAAAAAAAACCTGAATCTTTGAACATCCCACGGAGAACCAATAAATGCATTAAAACAAAATGGAAAGAATATGGCATGATTACAAACATTGCAAAAACAAGAGGGTGCACCAACCTAGCGCATTCACTTTGTAATAGCTTTATTGTTAAAAAAAAAAAAAAAAGACAGATGTGTACTCACAAACAATGTTGGCAATAAGACACATCAAAGTCCATATGTGCTTGAAGCAGCCTGGTCAGAATCTAGACAAGTCCCAAAATGTGAGAAGACCATCCAAACCGCTAAAGCGCATCAAGGGGGATCCCTTCTTCCTCAGAGCCAACTTTGGATGGTGCAAGAGTGGTCTTTATATAGCATATAGAACACATCACATGGTGCCCCAACTAGGCTTTTCCTGACAGTAGGTGGGTATAACAACAGATAGCATGGGATATTTAATTTGTTATGCAGCGTACACACGACCATTTTTCTCGTCGGGGAAAAATTACATTTTTTTCTCTTTGACGAGAAAAACGACCGTGTGTGGGCTTTTGGTCATTTTTCCCGACGAGAAAAACGGCATGAATCACGACGAGAAAAATTAGAACATGCTCTAATTTTTCTCGTCGTGATTCCCGTCGTTTTTTTTTCCGCGGCAGTTTTCCCATAGGGAAACACTGCCGCGGAGCCCACACATGGTCGTTTTTCTTGACAAAGAGAAAAATGTTGGGAAAAGCGGATGTGTGTAGGGAACCAAGCCGGTCCCTCGTTTTTCCCATCGTGATTCACGGCGGTGTTTTCACCGCCGTGAATCACGATCGTGTGTACGCGGCATTAGATCTATGTGTATACACGTCACATATCATAGAACCCCTTCCTAGTTAGTACAAGTACCAAAATTTGTACCAGTGTCAGGAGGAGCCTAGCTGGGGCACCATGTGATATATTCTATTTGCTAAATAAAGACTAAAGCTATCACAAAGGTAATGCACTAGGTTGGTGCACCCTCTGTTCCTTGTTTTTGCAGTATTTCCTTTGGGTTTCCCCGACCTGCAGGGGGTAGCAAAACCGATGCAAAATTGGATCTGCTGAAGAGTACGGATTGATTTTGGCCAGTGCACTTCTCTCGAGCGCAGAAGATTGGTCTTGTTAAGATTAAAATATGGCAAGAGTAGGTCATCAACCAAAACTCAGACTATTCAAAAAGGGCATTAGTCGGAGATGCAATGAAAAAACCAAAGACAACACTGTAATGAGCTGCAAATATCTACAGCGAAAATGGGAGTATCTGTCCACAGCACCACTTTAAGCACCTCAGCTCTGGAAGGTTCTAACCCTTTCATGACCAGGGCATTTTTTGCTATTCAGCACTGCACTACTTTAACTGCGCGGTCATGCAACACTGTATGCAAATTACATTTTTTTCATACAAACAGAGCTTTCTTCTTATGGTGGTATTTGACCACCACTGGGTTTTTTTATTTTTTGTGATCTAAACTAAAAAAAAAAAGAAGACTGAAAATTATGAAAAAACAAAAACAAAAAAAAAATATTTCTACTTTGTTATAAAACATATCCAATAAATTAAAATTTCTTCATAAAATTTAGGCCAAAATGTATTCTGCCACATGTTTCTTAAAAAAAAAAAAAAAAACCCAATTAGGGGAGAATAATTGGTTTGTGTGAAAGTAATAGAATCTACAAACTACAGTATATATATATATATATATATATATATATATATATATATATATATATATATACACACACACACACACACACTATATATATATATATATACATACATACATACATACATACATACACACACACACATACACACACTTATATATATATATATATATTATATATTACACACACACACACACACACACACAATATCTCACAAAAGTGAGTACACCCCTCACATTTTTGTAATTATTTTATTATATCTTTTCATGTGACACTGAAGAAATTACACTTTGCTACAATGTCAAGTAGTGAGTGTACAGCTTGTATAACAGTGTAAATTTGCTGTCCCCTCAAAATAACACAACACACAGCTATTAATGTCTAAACCGCTGCTAACAAAAGGGAGTACACCTTTAAGTGAAAATGTCCAATTTGGACCCAGTTAGCCATTTTTCCTCCGCAGTCATGTGACACGTTAGTGTTACAAGGTCTCAGGTGTGAATGGGGAGCAGGTGTTAATTTGGTGTTATTGCTCTCTCATACTGGTCACTGTAAGTTCAACATGGTACCTCATGGAAAAGAACTCAGAGGATCTGAAAAAAAGAATTGTTACTCTACATAAGATGGACTAGGCCAGAGGTCTCCAAACATTTTAAACAAAGGGCCGGTTTATTGTCCTTCAGACTTTAGGAGGGCCAGATTGTGGCCAGCAGGAGTAGAAATTGTCCTAGCATCAGTGGGAGTAAACATCACCACATTTGGTATTGGGGGGGGGGGGAAGAAATAGTGCCCCATTGTTGGTATCCTAGGAAAGAATAGAGCCCTCATTATTTGTGTTGGTGGGAGAAAAGGTGCTCCATTTTTAGTGTCAGATGGCAGAATAGTGTTTTGTATCAGTGGGAGGAATAGTGCCCCAAGGGCCGGGTAAAGGCAAGCAAAGGGCCACATCCGGCCCTCGGCCGCAGTTTGGAGACCACTGGACTAGGCTATAAGAAGATTGCCAAGACCCTCAAACTGAGCTGCAGCATGGTGGCCAAGACCATACAGCTATTTAACAGGACAGGTTCCACTCAGAACAGGCCTCGCCATGGTTGACCAAAGAAGTTGAGTGCACGTGCTCAGCTTCATATCCAGAGGTTGTCTTTGGGAAATAGACGTACGAGTGCTGCCAGGTCAGCCTGTCAGTGCGAATAAGCCACACACTGCATCAAATTGGTCTGCATGGCTGTCGTCCCAGAAGGAAGCCTATTCTAAATATAGAAACATAGAAACAGAACAAGATGATGCACAAGAAAGCCCGTAAATAGTTTGCTGAAGACAAGCAGACTAAGGAGATGGCTTACTGGAACTATGTCCTGTGGTCTGATGAGACCAAGATCAAACTTATTTGATTCAGATGGTGTCAAGCATGTGCGGCGGCAACCAGATGAGAAGTACAAAGACAAGTGTGTCTAGAGTCAAGCATGGTGGTTGGAGTGTCATGGTCTGGGGCTGCACGAGTGCTGCCGGCACTGGGGAGCTAGAGTTCATTGAGGGAACCATGAATGCAAACATGTACTGTGAACATACTGAAGCAGAGCAGTATTCCAACATAAAAACGACCCCAAACACACCTCCAAGATGACCACTGCCTTGCTAAAGAAGCTGAGGGTAAAAGGTGATGCACTGGCCAAGCAAGTTTCCACACCTAAACCCTATTGAGCATCCTGAAACGGAAGGTGGAGGAGCGCAAGGTCTCCAACATCCACCAGCTCCGTGATATCGTCACGGAGGAGTGAATAAGGACTCCAGTGGCAATCTGTTAAGCTCTGGGGAACTCCATTCCCAAGAGGGTTATGGCAGTGCTGGAAAATAACGGTGGCCACACAAAATAGTGACACTTTGGGCCCAATTTGGACATTTTCACTTAGGGGTGGACTGTTGTTGCAGCGGTTTAGACATTAATGGCTGTTTGTTGAGTTATTTTGAGGGTACAGCAAATTTACACTGTCATACAAGCTGTACACTCACTACTTTACATTGTAGCAAAGTGTACTGTAATATAATAAAATGTTTACAAAAATGTGAGGGGTGTACTCACTTTTGTGAGATACTGTTTAACCACTAGATGACCAGCTGCCGCAGTTATACTGCGGCAGGTTGGCTCGCCTGGGCAAATCGCCGTAGGTATACGTTGGGCGCTTTAAGACCAATAGGGGGCGCGCGCGCAGCGTGACAACGGAGCTGATGCTCATGCCCGGCACCCGCGATCGTTCCTGAGAGACACAAAACAGAGGTCTGTCAGTGTCAACAGACAGAACTCTGTTCTGTCATGGGTGAGGAGAGGGATCTGTTGTTCATACTAAGTATCAACGATCGGTCTCCTCCTTCAGGCAGTCCCATCCCCCCAAAGTTAGAATCACACCCTAGGACACACATTTACCCCTTGATCGCCCCCTAGTGTTAACCCCTTCCCGGTCAGTGACATTTATACAGTAATCAGTGGCTATTTTTAGCTCTGATTGCTGTATAAAAGGTCAATGGTGGCAAAAGTGTCAAAAGTGTCCGATCTGTCCGCCGCAATGTCGCCACCATTACTAGTACAAAAAATTAAATAAAAATGCCATAAATCTACCCCCTATTTTGTAGACGCTTTAACATTTGCGCAAACCAATATACGCTTATTGCGATTTTTGTTACCTAAAAATATGTAGAAGAATACATATCGGCCTAAACTGAGGAAGAAATTATATATTTTTTATATTTTTTGGGGGGATATTTATTATAGCAAAAAGTAAAAAATATTGCTTTTTTTTCAAAATTGTCGCTCTTAAAATTTTTTGGGGTACAACGTCGCACGACCACGCAATTGTCAGTTAAAGCGACGCAGTGCAGTATCACAAAAAAAAACGGTCTGGTCATTAAGGGGGCAAATCCTTCTGGGGCTGAAGTAGAAAATTATATAAATTTGAAAATTGATCAGTTCTGATGTACTGACAGTCTCATTTCTTGAAGCCCTTAAAATGCAAGGACAGTACAAATACCCCCCAAAATGACTTATTTTTGGAAAGTCCAAAGTCTATGGCATTTAGAGGTATGGTGAGTTTTTTGAAGTTGTAATTTTTTTGCCCAAATTTTTTTTAAATTAGGAAATTTAATAAAATGTGTTTTTTTTTCTGTTCATATTTTTATTTATTTTTTCACATATGGTCACCAGTGCAGTACAGCATCATCATCATATGACTGGTGTGGTGGTGATCAAAAAAAATGGAAGAGGAGGGGGTAAATCTTCTGGAGCTGAAGTGGTCAAAGGTTTGCCAAACAGAATGTGGGAAACTCCCCAAACACATGGAAGGTTCCCTAATCAAGAGAGCCTGAAACTGAGCTTTTTGACTATCATAAAAAATGTGTGGTGCAAACCCAACAGTCCCCATCGCCTTGAGAACATCATCTCTGCAGTGAAACATGGTGGTGGCAGCATCATTATGTGGGGATGCTTTTAATCAGCAGGGACTGGAAAACTGGTCAGGATTGAAGGAAAGATAGATGGCACTAAATACAGGACAATTCTTGAAGAAAATCGGGTTCCTCCTACCAGAGATTTAGACTGGGATGAAGGTTAAACTTCTAGCAGGGCAATGGCCTTAAAGTGGAAGTCCAGTCAAAAATGAAATATTTTCTATTAATTATATGTAAAAATAGGATTTTTCCATGGACGGACACAGTCTTCTTAAGTCTTGACAGTTGGGTTATGTACCTGTTCATAGGAGAGGACTAGGCAGACATGTTAGATATTTCAATACATGTTACTTTAACAGAGTTGAACAGCCCCGCCCAGGGGGCAGTCCCTCCAGACATAACCCTTCACCCTGCAGCATGCAGCCTCAGTTCGTAAAAAGCAGTACAAACCTAAAAAGGAGGGGTGGGTGCTGTGTCCGTCCATGGACGAAAGAGAAAAGGATTTTACGGTGAGTACAAAAAAATCCTATTTTCTCTTTTCGTCCATGGACGGACACAGCCTTCTCAAGTCTTGACAGTTGGGACGTCCCAAAGCAGTGTCAAAAACGAGGGGTGGGAACAGTAATCAAAAAAACAATTTCACCCCAAGCAAGCAGAGCTCCTCAACGAAGGAGTTGCAACCTTAAACAATCGCCTGCAAAACCTTGCGGCCGAAGGAAGCATCCGAAGATGCACTCACATCATCCTCGAAATTTTTTGGAGAAAGTGTGCACGTACGACCAAGTCGCCGCCCTGCACGAGAGAGAGAGAGAGACAGACACTCACACACACTCTTATAAATAAATGTTAACAAACATTTTAAAATGTATTAAAACATTTTTATTAAAAAAACATTTATCAATGTAAACAAACATAATTTTTTAACTTATTAATTAAATAATCTTTTAACATAAACAAAGCTTTTAAATAAATCTCTAAATCAAATAAGCAATTTAAAAAACTGAACGGTAAGTAGGATTTTTTAATATCCTGAATTGTATTTACTGCTTTAAATAAATTTGTTAGATTCCCCCAGCAACAATAGATCCCCCAAGAACAAGACATCTCCCCAGCAACAATAGATCCCTCATGGCAACTATAGCTTCACAAGCAACAATAGATCCCTCCCAGCAACAATAGACACCCCCCCAGCAACAATAGATCCCTTCCATTAACAATAGATCTCCCCCAGCAACAATAGATCACCCCACAAGAAAATACCCCCCAGCAACAATAGATCTCCCAGCATCAATATACTCTCCAGCAGCCAACATAAGCCCCATCCCTCAACAGTAGTATTCTCCCATCAACAATTGACCCCCCAGAAACAATAGATCCCACCAGCAGTAACAGACTTCCCCAGCATCAATAGATCACCCAGTGACAATAGAGACCCCATCAGCCAACATCAATAGACACTCCAGCAAATCCCGCCACCACTTGGCATATACATTCAGTGCTGAGGTGCCAAAACTGTGTTCTCCCGCATTCCTGCTGAAAAAAAGCCCCCGAAATATGTATTTAGACATCAAATTGGCATCAGAAAAGTGGTTTGCACACTACAGATTATTATGGCTGTAGTGTGCTCTAAATGGCTCAACATGTTTTAGAGAAGAAGACATCGCACAGAAGGTGTTATAGACATAAATTCTTCGATGACTTCGTTATAATTAGCCGACCAAGCCAATTCTTGCTCAGTGTACAACATCAAGAGTGAATCAAGACGTTCTTGGCACATTGTACTTCTCAGTTTGTTTTTACCATGTGCAAGTTTTGAAAAGGCTCTTTCACATGAGCAGCTTGTTACAGGTAAGACTGTAAAACATTTAACACAGTTGTAAAAAGCGTGGAATGTGGATGAACGATCTGATTCCTTAAGCCAATCAAGCCACTCTTTGATGGTGTTTGTGGTGCAACCTTTAGGAACAGGTCCATCATAATCTCGGAGCAATGTGATTTCTGCTTCCAATTCATCCACTGACACCTTAAATTTATTGGCAAGGATTTCCATATCAGCTTTAACAATTTCTAAGTTCAGCAGTTTTCCTACTGCAGTAACAATATCACAAGACTCCTGTGCAAATCGCTGATCAATACCTGTTATCAATGAGTCCAGCAGTGGGTAAAATTAAGTTATCCTCTCCTGTTCCTCCATTGTATCATAGTGATGTTGGGAATGTGCTGCCTCATCAAGAAGAACAGATGTTTTTCTTTTCCTAACTGGAGGAATAGATGTGTTATTTTCTGCACACATTTCCACACAGTCTCTGAAAATAGACTGAAAATATTCTGGGTCATTTCTCATGGAGACCAAGGAGTTGAGCAAACTTTTCACCACTGCCATTGCAGTAAGCAAGCTGAGATTTGATGCTTGCAAAGTCTTGCTAACTTTTACCAATATTTGGAGAATAGGGTGCATCATGTGAAGTGCAAAGATACATTTGAAAGAACCTAATTCACAAATAAGGCCTCTTGCTCTTATTTTAGCATCAGCTAAACGACTTGTTTGGACGATCTCACTTAAAGCCTTTAGAATAATGGAGTCGTTTTGTTTTACTGCGGCCACTGCTTCTGCTCTGCATGCCCATCTTGTAGTAGATAGTGACTTTAAAGATTTCAGCTGAGTTCCTACTTCTTTTGAAATTTTCTCCAGCATGCCGAACAGGACTTGCCTCCATGAAGGCATACAGAGTCTGAATAATGCCAAAAAAGTCAAACACTGTTCTATTTTGCTTACTTTAAGTGCAAGCATCTACTAGGACAAGGTTCAAACAATGGGCATAGCAGTGTACATAGATTATTTCACTATTTTATTCTTTACATTTCATCTGAACGCCTGCAGTGCATTCAGACATGGTAGCTGCTCCATCAAAGCATACAGAGATCACTGATGACCAGTCGGTTTTAAGAATTTCAAGAACTTTGGTTATCTGGTCAAAGATTGACTGAGTGTCAACTGTTAAGAGCCTCTGAATCGACACAAAATGTTCAACTGGACTATGAAGTTCACTATTAAAATATCGTACTATGACGGACATCTGTTCATGGTGTCCACAGTCAGCAGTATCATCTGCAAGTATTGAAATACTTTTTCCATTTATTGATGACACAATTTTTTGTTGCACAACATTATGTAAGGATGTAATTAAATCATTTTGGATACGATTACTCAGATACGTAGCATTTCAAGGAGATTCTTGCAAATGTCTTTTCATGACAGGATCATATTTTTTTAGTAGATGGACCATATCTAGAAACAGACCTTTTTCATGGCTGTCAGTTTTTTCATTGTGACCTCTGAATGGTCTGCCACCTATTACCTATTGCCAAACAACAAACAATGTCAATCAGTCTCTCCATAACAATTCTGTTTTGGCACCTTTCTTCTTTTTTGGATAGGTAAGCCTGCTTACTTTTATCCAATAAAATATCAATAGGTTGTCCTACATTAAAGCTTGACCATGCAGAAGTGCTTAGCATGTGGGATTTTGAAAGTTGGTGAGTTTTAAAACATTCGTTATCCCTGTGCCAGTTTCTGAATCCCTTTTCAGTGAATGCTGGATCCGCATGACCTTTCTGCGTTGCATCACTACAAGAGAAGACACGGCAATAGAAACAAAATGGTGCATCCTTTGCTGGACTGTATTTAATCCACCTATATTTTTCATACCAGTCACTCTGAAAATTTCTTTGTTTAATCCCTATTTTAGTTCTCTGAAACATGCTAAATTTTGGCTGAAAAGGGCCTCTAGCGATTCGACTCTGGCGTTCCAATCTGTTTGTGGGAATACTATAGACCGGATCATCAGCAACTATGTTTGATGGCTTTGTTGAACATGAAGTGCTTGGCTGTGAACTAACAGAAGTAATATCTTCCTCTTGGTCATGACTTATTGCTTGTAACACGCTGGAGCTACAGATAGAGTCATCAATTGGTATATCTGATGCTTGGGAGTGTACACCGCACTGATCAGAACTAATATACATAGTATCTTCTTCTGGGTTGTTACTTGACTCATTGGAAAGTGAAAGGATAATACTGCGCTGGAAATAATGTGAAACGAAGCTGCCAACACTGCTGGTACAAAAAGCTAGTAATAATCGAAAATTAAAAGTGTAGCGCTATCTAAATAAATATGTATAAATGTGAAAATATACACAAAAAACTGAATATGATAATATAGTGATAAACACGTGTATCACCCAAAATAACGTGCTGGGTGACTCCAGTGATAAAGTCCTCAAATTATATTAACACAATTATGCAAATATATGCAAATTAATGTCCATTATAGGCAAATGAATGTCCATTAGAAATGGAATCCATAAAACGAAGGTGATGAAGATCAGTCCAGAGAGAACGTGATGAATCAAAACGTGAAATTGTAATCAACAGTCTTCTGTGTGTGAGAGAAAGTAGCCACCACCAAAGTGAATAGAGGAAGGCTTACCAGAAGTTATGGATTTGGCGGGGCATAAGCCACCCAAATCAAATAAACTTAAAGAGTGTGAACACTCAAACATTAATAAAATAGAGATGTGATGTGAGATCCGCCACCAAGTATATGTTGAGGAGGCTTACCAGAGGTCTCGGATTTGGAGAGGCATACGCCGCCCAAATCTGAGATTGCTTAGGGGGTTAATGGACGCCAATGGAGATGGTCTTGAGTGGAGGGGTAGTCTGGAGTCAAAGGGGTTTAGCACTTCAATCAGACGGGACATCCAATAACACAAAACACCAATTCATGTAGGGACTCGGTATCCAATGCATATGTGTGGAGATAGAAAAGCTCACATAGCATAATTCCGTTTGGAAAGAATTTAATAAAAATCATACAATGTAACACTCACATTTTAAGATGGTCTAAAAACATGGATGCAGGTACAAGAGCGATGTATATGGACAAATCCACCCGACTAGTTTCGACTAAAAAGTCATCATCTGGGGTATGGACCTTGTCCCACAAACATCGCAAATTTATGAACATATTGACCCCCATGACCCAGGAAGCGGACCACACATGGTTCACTTCCTGTTTGATGTATGTCATGGATGGTCACAATACTTATGCACAAATCTATGACTGTATCTCAGCATGATGCAAAAAAAACAGAATAACGAAGAAACGGCATTAATGGTAATAATAGGGCTCTAAATCACCTTACATACTGGCGCTATCCAAGCCTCGTTTTCAATCTCCTGGTTACTCGGCAGGAAGCAGGCTGTATCCAGGCCTCGCTATGAGAACGAGGCATGGACTCGGCATCCGCACGTCACTTCCGCCGTAACCACGAGGACCGGAAGCGGCAGCCAAGCCTCACTCTAAAGTTGAGACGTTAGGCTGCCTCTTACCTCAACTGCGTCACTCCGTCGAGACACACATACAGGCATAATTGAGGCGCCTATTGGTCAATCCGCCCCTGTAAAGGGCGTGTACCTCGTCCCCTCTAAAGGGGAAGGAATGTATCTCCGACAGGGTGCGCAGATCAAATAAAAGGCGTTAGTGTAGGATAACTATTTAGCAAATATAAAAGGTATTGATACCATACATATATTATACATGATTGAAAGTGGGAAATAATGCATATGTGACAAAACAGCCTGCATTTAGTAATCCAATCAGATCATATATAGTGCACATAATGTGCACATAGAGGTACATATAACACATCCAGAGATGTAAATGTGTGTATTAAACGCTAAAATAAAAAATGAATGTGTAAATGTACACACATAAACATGTTTTGGAAAAACATATTTTAAAAGGTTTAAAATCAGTAAAAAGGAGAGAGAAAGAAAGAGAGGTTGTATAATATTAGAGTGGTCAGGACGCATTAATAAAGGAATTAATGTCCCACTCGACATTCATTCCTTGTGGCTGATAAGTCTGAAGTTCATATATCCAGAATGTTTCTAATCTGGATACTCCTCTAGTGGTTGCTCCTCCCCTCCATGGAGCAACATATTGATCTATAAACTAGAAACTGGGTGCCAACAGGGTTACGGGCATGGTATTGCCGGTAATGTCTGGGGACAGTATGTTTAGTACTTCCAAATTTTATCAGATTCACATGTTCGGATACTCTAGCGGTAAAAGATCTGATCGTTCTGCCCACATACTGTTTCCCGCATGGACAGGTCAACAGGTATACCACATGGGTAGTGGCACACGTACAAAAATGTTTAATGGGATAAACTTTATTGGTTACCGTAGATCTAAATTCCTTAGTGGGCCTTCTTCCACATGTGTTGTGTTTACAAACAATGCATTTTTTACAGGGATAGTACCCCATCCAGTTGTGAAAAAAGGTGGGTTTTATAGGTGGGTTGATGATATTCGATGCGATTTGATTCTGAAGGGAGGGTACTCCTTTATAAATAACTTTGGGCTTTTCTGGTATCAATGTGCCCAAAATCCTATCATTTTTCAATATCCCCCAATGTTTTTCAAAAATAGTTTTTATATGTCTGTATTGAGTGGAAAAGGTAGTGAGAAAAGACCATTTGAAAGTATCCTTTCTTTCTTTAGGTGGTCTAGCTTCAAACAATGTGGGTCTTTCAATATCAAGCACCTGTTTAAGGTCATTATCTATCTCTACCAGATTGTACCCCTTCTCCAGAAATCTCTTTTTGAGCACATTGGCTTGTGCCACAAAAGTTTCGGTTTCTGTACAGTTCCGACGGAGACGTAGGAACTGACTCTTGGGGACCGACTTTAACCAAGATTTGTGATGGCAACTAGTCATGGGTATAAACCCATTCCTATCAGTAGGCTTGAAATAGGTACTGAATTTGAATTGTTGTTCAGATCTTTCAATCTGTAGATCTAGAAAATGTATCCTAGATTGACTAGATTTGTACGTAAGAGAAATACCTCTATCGTTATCATTCAACAGACAAAAAAAGCCATCTAGGGTTTCTAAGGTGCCGGTCCATAGGAGGAGGATGTCGTCTATATATCTGGCCCAAAACAGGAGCCGAGGCTCCTGTAGGGCATAGACGACATCCTCCTCCCACTTGGCCATAAATAAATTGGCCAGACTAGGTGCGAATTTCGCCCCCATTGCCACACCTTTCTGTTGAAGGAAATAACGTCCATCAAACCAAAAATAGTTGTGATGCGTCGCAAATTCTAATAATTCCATAATAAACTTGACCTGTGGAGCTGCCAACGTAAGGTCCCTATTAAGAAATTCCTGTGACGCCTCCATGCCCCTGTGATGTGGGATACAGGTGTATAGGGACGCCACGTCCGCTGTGGCCATAATGAGCTCGCCTTCGAAGGTCACTGACATAAGGCGTTGAATAACATCCTTAGTATCCTTCAAATAAGAAGGTGTGGTCTTAACGGAAGGTTGCAAAAAGAAATCTATATATCTACCTATCCTCGAAGTGATGGAGTCTATTCCACTAATGATAGGTCGTCCGGGAGGATGGAGGGGATCTTTGTGGATTTTAGGTAAATAATATATGATTGGAATCCTGGGGGCCACAGGAACAAGAAACGACTTCTCTTTTGAATTTAAAATTTTAGAATCAAATCCTCTAGTGATGAGACTAGTCAACTCTTTTTTATATTTAATGGTGGGATTAGTTTGTATTTCCTTATAAGTATCTTGATCGCTCAGAATATTATACATTTCAGCCATATAACTTGCTTTATCTAGCAGGACGATGCCTCTGCCTTTGTCAGCGGGGCGTATGATTAGATCTTTATTGTCACATAGAGTTTTTAGGCCCTGACTAGGTATAGGATTATTAGAAATCTTTTTAATGGGTAATTTTGCCAAATCCTGAAGGACTAAATCTCTAAACATATTGAGAGCTGGAGCAAGCTTATTGGGAGGGTTGAAAAGGGAAGGATTAGCCAACCCTGAGTGAACAGTACCTGATGTAGCTGCTCTCGCTATATTTCTAGTTGGATTTGAGGTAATATAGCGTTGAATATTAATTTTTCTAACATACTTATGTATATCTACAAAGGTGTTAAATTTATTCAGTTTACGTGGTGGGGCAAATTTAAGGCCCTTATCCAAGACCATCTTTTCTTCTTTGGAAAGTGTGACACTGCTTAAGTTGAACACACCTTGACAGGTCATGTTCGACTTTTCTTTCCTCCTTTGTGTCCTCCTCCCTCCTCTGGTCCCTCTCTGGTTTCGGGACCCCTTTTTCTTCTTGGGGGGTCCTCCCGAAAAACCTGAGAGGGATGAGGATTAGGATATGGAGATCGGTCAAACTCAGCATTGGGATAAGGATATACTCTGTCGTCATATTGATCCTGAAGAGGAAAAAATCTATTGTGAGTAGATGTGACTGGATATCCATATTGGGAAGAGTGAGAGTTATTATGAAAGTTGGATGGTGATCCCCTTTGGTGTGACCTCTCTCTTTCATAATATTGTTGGTTGTAATCATAATTGGAATGATTACCTCTATGATTTACTCCACCTCTTCTATTGGAGCTATGTCCCCTTCCCCTTTCTAATGGACATTCATTTGCCTATAATGGACATTAATTTGCATATATTTGCATAATTGTGTTAATATAATTTGAGGACTTTATCACTGGAGTCACCCAGCACGTTATTTTGGGTGATACACGTGTTTATCACTATATTATCATATTCAGTTTTTTTGTATATTTTCACATTTATACATATTTATTTAGATAGCGCTACACTTTTAATTTTCGATTATTACTAGCTTTTTGTACCAGCAGTGTTGGCAGCTTCGTTTCACATTATTTTCAGCGCAGTATTATCCTTTCACTTTCCATTACCATTTTCACAATCTCATATTGCCGCAGGAGATCCTTACTTAATTACATTCTACTGTTATTATTTAATTATGGACGTTTTTGACTATCGCGCTTCACGGATAGTAAATACGGAGGGTGTTTTTGTTGTCACAGGTAATGACACCGAAATAGCAGGTCTATTTCTGAGGTTAAAAAACATCATGGTGTCAGAACTCCATCTCCAATGGGACCTTGTTTTTCTGGAGCAATATGTTGCAGAAAACATGGTACCCCGGAGTCTTAGATGGGATGTACACCCGTAACAGGGAGAATTAGATCTGGATTCCTGGTCTAAATATTTCAACGATGCAGGGACCAAATTTCTCAATTTTCTTATTGCCAGGAAACGTAACCGTCTCTTGGCTTTAGATAGAGAAATTAAGGAACTGAAGGATGGACTACTTGTATTTAAAAATACAGTTGAATATAACACTCTGTCCTCCAACCTTCAAACTTATCTCATCAAGGAAGATAAGGACCAGAGAACCAAAAAACACAAAAAATACTCACGTGACATTGGTGATTATAAATCTGGGAAAGTGTACAGCTGGCAGAAACCGCCTACATTGGATACAGCCATGGAGGTTAATTCCTCACATGCAAGTAGTGCGGCGCCTCCAGTTGTACACCTTAATCAACCTAAACCTTCTATGAATAGGAGTCAACCACCTGGTGATCGTACACAAGGTGGGGTCCCCCATAATACCCATACCCCTAAGAATACCCAAGGGGAAGGGGACATAGCTCCAATAGAAGAGGTGGAGTAAATCATAGAGGTAATCATTCCAATTATGATTACAACCAACAATATTATGAAAGCGAGAGGTCACACCAAAGGGGATCACCATCCAACTTTCATAATAACTCTCACTCTTCCCAATATGGATATCCAGTCACATCTACTCACAATAGATTTTTTCCTCTTCAGGATCAATATGACGACAGAGTATATCCTTATCCCAATGCTGAGTTTGACCGATCTCCATATCCTAATCCTCATCCCTCTCAGGTTTTTCGGGAGGACCCCCCAAGAAGAAAAAGGGGTCCCGAAACCAGAGAGGGACCAGAGGAGGGAGGAGGACACAAAGGAGGAAAGAAAAGTCGAACATGACCTGTCAAGGTGTGTTCAACTTAAGCAGTGTCACACTTTCCAAAGAAGAAAAGATGGTCTTGGATAAGGGCCTTAAATTTGCCCCACCACGTAAACTGAATAAATTTAACACCTTTGTAGATATACATAAGTATGTTAGAAAAATTAATATTCAACGCTATATTACCTCAAATCCAACTAGAAATATAGCGAGAGCAGCTACGTCAGGTACTGTTCACTCAGGGTTGGCTAATCCTTCCCTTTTCAACCCTCCCAATAAGCTTGCTCCAGCTCTCAATATGTTTAGAGATTTAGTCCTTCAGGATTTGGCAAAATTACCCATTAAAAAGATTTCTAATAATCCTATACCTAGTCAGGGCCTAAAAACTCTATGTGACAATAAAGATCTAATCATACGCCCCGCTGACAAAGGCAGAGGCATCGTCCTGCTAGATAAAGCAAGTTATATGGCTGAAATGTATAATATTCTGAGCGATCAAGATACTTATAAGGAAATACAAACTAATCCCACCATTAAATATAAAAAAGAGTTGACTAGTCTCATCACTAGAGGATTTGATTCTAAAATTTTAAATTCAAAAGAGAAGTCGTTTCTTGTTCCTGTGGCCCCCAGGATTCCAATCATATATTATTTACCTAAAATCCACAAAGATCCCCTCCATCCTCCCGGACGACCTATCATTAGTGGAATAGACTCCATCACTTCGAGGATAGGTAGATATATAGATTTCTTTTTGCAACCTTCCGTTAAGACCACACCTTCTTATTTGAAGGATACTAAGGATGTTATTCAACGCCTTATGTCAGTGACCTTCGAAGGCGAGCTCATTATGGCCACAGCGGACGTGGCGTCCCTATACACCTGTATCCCACATCACAGGGGCATGGAGGCGTCACAGGAATTTCTTAATAGGGACCTTACGTTGGCAGCTCCACAGGTCAAGTTTATTATGGAATTATTAGAATTTGCGACGCATCACAACTATTTTTGGTTTGATGGACGTTATTTCCTTCAACAGAAAGGTGTGGCAATGGGGGCGAAATTCGCACCTAGTCTGGCCAATTTATTTATGGCCAAGTGGGAGGAGGATGTCGTCTATGCCCTACAGGAGCCTCGGCTCCTGTTTTGGGCCAGATATATAGACGACATCCTCCTCCTATGGACCGGCACCTTAGAAACCCTAGATGGCTTTTTTTGTCTGTTGAATGATAACGATAGAGGTATTTCTCTTACGTACGAATCTAGTCAATCTAGGATACATTTTCTAGATCTACAGATTGAAAGATCTGAACAACAATTCAAATTCAGTACCTATTTCAAGCCTACTGATAGGAATGGGTTTATACCCATGACTAGTTGCCATCACAAATCTTGGTTAAAGTCGGTCCCCAAGAGTCAGTTCCTACGTCTCCGTCGGAACTGTACAGAAACCGAAACTTTTGTGGCACAAGCCAATGTGCTCAAAAAGAGATTTCTGGAGAAGGGGTACAATCTGGTAGAGATAGATAATGACCTTAAACAGGTGCTTGATATTGAAAGACCCACATTGTTTGAAGCTAGACCACCTAAAGAAAGAAAGGATACTTTCAAATGGTCTTTTCTCACTACCTTTTCCACTCAATACAGACATATAAAAACCATTTTTGAAAAACATTGGGGGATATTGAAAAATGATAGGATTTTGGGCACATTGATACCAGAAAAGCCCAAAGTTATTTATAAAGGAGTACCCTCCCTTCAGAATCAAATCGCATCGAATATCATCAACCCACCTATAAAACCCACCTTTTTTCACAACTGGATGGGGTACTATCCCTGTAAAAAATGCATTGTTTGTAAACACAACACATGTGGAAGAAGGCCCACTAAGGAATTTAGATCTACGGTAACCAATAAAGTTTATCCCATTAAACATTTTTGTACGTGTGCCACTACCCATGTGGTATACCTGTTGACCTGTCCATGCGGGAAACAGTATGTGGGCAGAACGATCAGATCTTTTACCGCTAGAGTATCCGAACATGTGAATCTGATAAAATTTGGAAGTACTAAACATACTGTCCCCAGACATTACCGGCAATACCATGCCCGTAACCCTGTTGGCACCCAGTTTCTAGTTATAGATCAATATGTTGCTCCATGGAGGGGAGGAGCAACCACTAGAGGAGTATCCAGATTAGAAACATTCTGGATATATGAACTTCAGACTTATCAGCCACAAGGAATGAATGTCGAGTGGGACATTAATTCCTTTATTAATGCGTCCTGACCACTCTAATATTATACGACCTCTCTTTCTTTCTCTCTCCTTTTTACTGATTTTAAACCTTTTAAAATATGTTTTTCCAAAACATGTTTATGTGTGTACATTTACACATTCATTTTTTATTTTAGCGTTTAATACACACATTTACATCTCTGGATGTGTTATATGTACCTCTATGTGCACATTATGTGCACTATATATGATCTGATTGGATTACTAAATGCAGGCTGTTTTGTCACATATGCATTATTTCCCACTTTCAATCATGTATAATATATGTATGGTATCAATACCTTCTATATTTGCTAAATAGTTATCCTACACTAACGCCTTTTATTTGATCTGCGCACCCTGTCGGAGATACATTCCTTCCCCTTTAGAGGGGACGAGGTACACGCCCTTTACAGGGGCGGATTGACCAATAGGCGCCTCAATTATGCCTGTATGTGTGTCTCGACGGAGTGACGCAGTTGAGGTAAGAGGCAGCCTAACGTCTCAACTTTAGAGTGAGGCTTGGCTGCCGCTTCCGGTCCTCGTGGTTACGGCGGAAGTGACGTGCGGATGCTGAGTCCATGCCTCGTTCTCATAGCGAGGCCTGGATACAGCCTGCTTCCTGCCGAGTAACCAGGAGATTGAAAACGAGGCTTGGATAGCGCCAGTATGTAAGGTGATTTAGAGCCCTATTACCATTAATGCCGTTTCTTCGTTATTCTGTTTTTTTGCATCATGCTGAGATACAGTCATAGATTTGTGCATAAGTATTGTGACCATCCATGACATACATCAAACAGGAAGTGAACCATGTGTGGTCCGCTTCCTGGGTCATGGGGGTCAATATGTTCATAAATTTGCGATGTTTGTGGGACAAGGTCCATACCCCAGATGATGACTTTTTAGTCGAAACTAGTCGGGTGGATTTGTCCATATACATCGCTCTTGTACCTGCATCCATGTTTTTAGACCATCTTAAAATGTGAGTGTTACATTGTATGATTTTTATTAAATTCTTTCCAAACGGAATTATGCTATGTGAGCTTTTCTATCTCCACACATATGCATTGGATACCGAGTCCCTACATGAATTGGTGTTTTGTGTTATTGGATGTCCCGTCTGATTGAAGTGCTAAACCCCTTTGACTCCAGACTACCCCTCCACTCAAGACCATCTCCATTGGCGTCCATTAACCCCCTAAGCAATCTCAGATTTGGGCGGCGTATGCCTCTCCAAATCCGAGACCTCTGGTAAGCCTCCTCAACATATACTTGGTGGCGGATCTCACATCACATCTCTATTTTATTAATGTTTGAGTGTTCACACTCTTTAAGTTTATTTGATTTGGGTGGCTTATGCCCCGCCAAATCCATAACTTCTGGTAAGCCTTCCTCTATTCACTTTGGTGGTGGCTACTTTCTCTCACACACAGAAGACTGTTGATTACAATTTCACGTTTTGATTCATCACGTTCTCTCTGGACTGATCTTCATCACCTTCGTTTTATGGATTCCATTTCTAATGGACATTCATTTGCCTATAATGGACATTAATTTGCATATATTTGCATAATTGTGTTAATATAATTTGAGGACTTTATCACTGGAGTCACCCAGCACGTTATTTTGGGTGATACACGTGTTTATCACTATATTATCATATTCAGTTTTTTGTGTATATTTTCACATTTATACATATTTATTTAGATAGCGTTACTTGACTCATTACATGCAAACTGTTGTCATCCTGCACAGTTTTAGCCATTGACGAGTCTGAGCTATTCAATTTTTTGGGTTTCTTGAACACAAAACGATCCATATTTTGGAATTCTGTATGATGCAATTTATTTTTTTGCTAGAAAGCAGTGTATTTCAGACTGGACATACAGAATTAACTTAGTATATCCAGAGTATATAACCTATAAAGAAAAAGCCATCATAAGTACACACTCTAAATGCAAAAATATAACAGAGTAAGCAGCCGGACAGGCTGGAGGAGAAACATGATGGTGCCTAAGCTGCTGCAGTATTTCAGTTTGCATTTGACTTTAACTAGCTGTATGAAAGACCTGTGACTCGCAGGCACTGGCACATGCCTAGTGTTTACTAGACATGTGCATTCGTTTTCGTCCGAATGCATTTTCGTCCGAATTTCAGGTATTTTCGTTATCGTTTTAACAAATGAAAACGAAAGCGCAGAATCCGAAAACCGAAAGATCCGACATAAACAAATGCTTTATTTTCGTTTTCGTTGTGACAACAGTTCGATATAGATAGGAGATTCGACATGACGCTGACAATAACAATCTGTGTCTATCGAACCTGTGGTCGAATGTGCCTAACCTTAACTCTATTAGTCCAAGATTATTCTACATAGAGAGGAAAGATTCGACATTATAGAGAGAAAAGATTCGACAATATAGAGAGAAAAGATTCGACAATATAGAGAGAAAAGATTCGACAATATAGAGAGAAAAGATTCGACATTATAGAAAGAAAAGATTCGACATTATAGAAAGAAAAGATTTGACATAGAGAGAAAAGAACGCTGCTGGAATTGGGTGGGGGAAGCAAAAGAAAAATAATGATGATGATGAATGTTATTGGCTGATTGTAACCAAAGAGGAGGAGCAGTAAAATAGCTAGAACTATCTTGACAATTCGACATGAACGACGAAGATTTGACAAAGCATCGAAAAACATACAAACGTTGAATCTGTCATTGAAGGCTTATGGTGTCTGTCGAAAGTTCTAAGAAGATTCGAAAGAGCATCTAAACTGTACAACGCTGCAATCATACATTTCCGGTCAAATGCATCCGCCCATAGGCTATAGAAAAATTCTAATGTTGGTTGACTAGTAATAGTAATTAATAAATATAATTATTACTAGTGTCATACAACATTAGAATTCTACTATAGCTTGTAGGCGGAACATTCGACCGGAAATGTACGTTTGCAGCGTCGTACAGTTTCGCTGCTCCGTCGAATCTTCTTTGAACATTCGACAGACACCATGAGCCTTCAATGACAGATTCAACCTTAATTAATTCAGATTTTCGGACGAATGCAATTTCTAACATAAAACTAAATAAATAAAAACGAATTTCGAGAGTAACTAAATTAATTAATTTTTCGGATGAAAACGAAATTCCGAAACGAAATATTTCAGTGTGCACATGTCTAGTGTTAACATTGCACAGCTGTAACTATGTGCACGAGCCCTTACAGTGCATTATTGTTGTAGCATGCCCGCTGTCCCCCTCCCTGTGGCAGCAGTATAGGTAGAAGTTCCCCATACTAGCTGCCACTGTTTGAAAACCAGCACGGCTGTGTGGAGCTCTGCCCCCACGGCCACATTATTCAGACACACCGCTCTGTGTGTCTGAGCGAATTATAAGCCCATCCTTGGCTTGGCATCCTTAGCAGCTGTCGGCTTGTAGTGCTCAATGAACAACCACGGAGCTGTGGAGCGCTGTGGTAGATCATTGAGTGTTCCTGTCAGGGAGTATCGGCTTACCCGTACTGGTAAGCCGATACACCGATAGTGTACATGAGACCTGCATGGCATCAGTGATCTGCTGATTGCTGGTGCAATGCTTTCCAGGCTTCTGGAACAAAAAATAATAAATGCATTTTTTTTTTTACCTGCAAAAAAATGTGCATTTATTTAAAAAAATAATTAAAAGTAAACTTATTCTTTAATTTCTTAATTTTTCAAAAACTTACAACTTCCAAAAAACTGTGCCTCAGACTGTCTACTTTCCAAAAAGGGGTCATTTGGAAGACCTGTCATTTTAGCGGCTCATGAAATGAGATAGGCCGTCATACTTCAGGATTGATCAATTTTCAAATATATAAACTATAGTTTGTAGACTCTATAACTTTCACACAAACCAATTAACCACCTCAAGTGCGCATGCTTTCACCCCCTTCCTGCCCAGGCCAATTTTCCGCTTTCTGCACTGTCACAATTTGAATGACAATTACTCGGTCATGTGACACTGTATCCATATGAAATTGTTATAATTTTTTGAGACAAATAGAGCTTTCTTTTGGTGGTATTTAATTACCACAGATTATTTTATTTTGTGCTATATAAACAAAAAAAATACAGAAAATTTTGAATAAAAAACAAATTTCTCTTCTTTTTTGATCTGGATGTTGATATGGGGCATAACGGTGATCAGAATGCTGGTATAGCGGTGATGAAGATGCTGGTATAACAGTGATCAGGGTGCTGGTGTGGTGTATGGCAGTGATCATGAAATTGGTATGGTGTATGGCATTTTATTGTGATCACTGGTGACACTGGGACAAGTGACAGGTGCTGGATGCATTTGTTATTGATCAGAGACACTGGGGCAGCCTGGCACTGCAGTCTGTGAGTGTACATGCAGTGTCACCGACTGCAGCAACAGTTCTCTCTGCTCTCACAAAGAGAGCAGAGAGAACCAATGCTTGCTTTCAGTTTGCATTATTTACTATGTGATTGCTGTGATTGGACACAGCAGTCAGATGGTACAAGACCAGCAGTAATGTGATTCACTGTGTCCAGGCCACACATTGATCGCAGGGCTCCCAGTTGCGCGCTTTGTGAGCCACACAGGAGTCTCCAATGCAGTTGCGGTGCGTCCATAAGGGGCGCACGGGCGCCGCCCCCTCTCTCCTGCTACCTCTCTATCACCATAGATAGATTCATGCATTGCATGAATCTATCTATGGTCGCTGCTGCCACCCCCTATTCAGGTGCCTGGCCCCTTTTCGGGAGCCTGAATTACAGTGGCGGGGTATTTTTTGGAAGCACCTGATTAGAGGCGTAGGCTCTAATAGGCGTCCAAAAAGGTGAACAGCGGGCGCCATGCTGGGCGCTCGCAGTTCATTCAGCATTATGTTAGGAAAGGGAATGATTATTCCCTTTCCTAACACTGAACCGCCCTTTCAGCCAATCTGGTGCTCGGGTCTGTTACCTGTCACCTGATTGGCTGAAACGACCGGCGCTCTGATTGGATGCCTATCAGGCGTCCAATCATAGCAGAGGAAGGGAAGAGAGGACGGGAGAAGACATTGAGGAGCGTGCAGGACACCGCCGCCTTGACCCGCTGCCCCACCAAGACAGGTAAATGCCGGGCGGGTGGGGGATGCACACTGGCAGCATTTGATGGGCACAGTAGCGGCAATTGATGGGCACAGTAGCGGCAATTGATGGGCACAGTGTCAGCAATTGATGGGCACACTGGCAGCAATTGATGGGTACAGTAGCTGCGTTTGATGGCACAGTGGCGGCAATTTATGGGCACAGTGGCGGCAATTGATGGGCACAGTAGCTGCGTTTTGATGGGCACAGTGGCTGTGTTTGATGTGTTTTTTTTTCATCTTGTTTGCGCCCCCCCCCCCAAATGTTTAAGCACCAGCCACCACTGCTCCAATGTTGACCCACATTTGGCACTGCTTTCCTTATGCCATATATTGAGGCTGTGGGCATGTGGGACGTGGTTAATATACACTTGGGATATATTTTTTTTTATACCAAAGACATGTAAGTATATGTATGTATATATATATATATATATATATATATATATATATATATATATATATATATATTTTGTGTAAATAGATATTGTCAGCGAAAAAATATGTAATATATATATATATATATATATATATATATATATATATATATATATATACACACACACTACATACTTTTTCGCTGACAAGCCAATTGTATATGTGATATATATATTGTGTGTATGTGTATGTGTGCGTGCGCGTGCGCGCGTGCGTGTGTGTGCGTGTGTGTGTGTGTGTGTGTGTGTGTGTGTGTGTGTGTGTATATATATATATATAGCTACTTAGTGACAAGCCAGGGTAAGGTAAGGTTTATCAATTCAATTCCAATTGGTTGGCTATTTTGGCCGATTTTTTAATATTCTTTTTTGCATGATCATTTGTGCACAGAGACAGACCACAGTGCTGTCTCTCTCACTCGCTCTGTCACGCTCGCCTTGATTACAGGCTGCCTGCCTAAAGCCGCTCGTCTGCCGCTGCCGTTAACCAGGCTACTCTTCGCTGCTTCTGATGGAGTCAGGAGGGGAAAGGCCGGAGGGCGGGGCGGAGTGAAGATTTAGATCACTCCGCCGGCGCCTGCGGAACCTGCAGCCGGAACTATAGAAGCTGCATCGGCTTAGGCGGCTCCCGGCTGTGTTACTCTGCGCTAGTTCCCCCCCCCCCCCCCTGCTCCTTCCTCCCACTCGCAGCATTTAGCAGCAAAAAGCTGTATTTGCCAGCCGGCGGCCGGACATTACCCCAGGCAGTGCCAGTGACTGTTACACACAGCAAGGACATGTACATTTCAGGCACAGCAGGGATGATTAGGGTGTGCCTGGTCACACCCCGTGGGCACGCCTATGTATTTTAGTATGTGTGAACATATTTATGCTGTGCATAGCGCCGAAGGCGCGCATACCATTGGAGCGTGGGAGGAAACCAGAGTACCCGGAGGAAACCCACGCAGACACAGAGTAATAATACATACATACATATACTGTGAATGTATTTAGTGTCGTGTATAAACATATTGTGTATGTTTATGCTGTGTATGGCGCCGAAGGCGCGCACGTCATTGGAGCGTGGGAGGAAACCCACACAGACACAGAGAGCAATAATACATACATACACTGTGAATGTATCCAGCGTTGTGTATAAACATATTGTGTATGTTTAAACTATTGTGCCGAGGGCGCTTAATCTTCTCTGTATCGTTCCAATCTGAGTATTTGTGCTGCCGAAGCAAGCACCAAACTGCAGGTAAAAGGCAACCTCTGACACCTCAGATCGGTGGTCCTGTCAGAGTATTCCCCAGGATATGGCGGGAAACCACAGGTGCAGGGGCTCTACTGTTGCCTCTCAGATACTGACTCCATGTTACACAGAAAGCTCTCAGGGACTAGACAAAATTAATGAATAAAGTCCCCCCACCATGATGCACCGACCGGGAGGGGGGGTCACCCAGGGGACTCACCAGCCCAGAATGAGACCGCTCAGTGCCACTGCCCGCCTCTATACACTAAGACTATGTATCACTGTATTATCCATGCTGCTCTAGAAGCAGTGTGTGAGGAATCCATGAGGAGAATCGTGCTGCGCCATCCAGGAGCAAGCACTAGATGCCAAACCTCCACCAAAGATGGCCGCCGGACGCCTCAGGGAGAAGGAAAGGGCGCGACCACAAGAAAATGGCCACCCGCAACAACAACTGCGCCATAGTGCGGCCACGGCATGATGGCCCCCAATGGGCAAGTCAATGCAATAGAAAACACACTCCGAAAATGGCGGCGGCGGCACCGCCAAAATGGCGCCCGAGCACCACGATGTGGACGAGAAGGCCCAGCATGGTTACCCCGGAGCAGAGTATCCCCCCACAGAGAAACTGGCCCCAACACCCCCGGACCCCCACCAGGACCTGGAGTCCCCACAGGTACGCCCCAGTCGCAGCCAGACCCGTTAGGACAGAGGGAGTAAAGATGACAGAGAGCAGGGAAAGGGAGGACAGGAGAACCCCCTATTCCTAGGAACACCCAGCTGTTCCCACCTGCCAAGGCAGGAGGAACTGTACTTACCCGTCCTAACGAGGACCTGCTTGTGCGTTCCTGACAGGCCTACAACCAAGCAGTACGGAGTAGCTGTCGGCCCGGTCCACTGTAATTGAGACAGCAAGCAGCCCAGTCATACGTGGACCCCGGAGCACAAGTTCACCGGCCACCCCTGGAGCCATGGGGTATGTCATGACAGACCCGACGCCCATTTGCAAGGGACTGTACACGCTCGCTGGCCGGACTGGGAAGACTACAAGGATCTATATATCCAGCCTGTCGCCCAGCCGACTGTTGATAGAAGAATCACAAAATAAAATAAATTTAAAATAAAAAATTTCCTCAGGACTCTGGGCCCAAAAGGGAGCCACGTCCATCTCCTCTGCTAGGCAGAACAAAACTGAGGCTGCATGCTGCAGGGCGGAGGGTTATGTCTGGAGGGACGGCCCCCTGGGCGGGGCTGTTCAACTCTGTTAAAATAACATGTATTGAAATATCTAACATGTCTGCCTAGTCCTCTCCTATGAACAGGAACATAACCCAACTGTCAAGACTTAAGAAGGCTGTGTCTGTCCATGGACGAAAAGAGAAATATCTTTATCTTCTCTTCTACACATGCATGCCTAACTGTTCATTCTAACGGCTCGTCTTGCCCAGCCCCGCCCAGATCCCTCCTCTCCTTCACAGATCTCCTCCTGTCTTCATAGCCTCGTTTTGGATAGCAGTTTCTCCAGAGAGGGGGAGGGGAGGCTTTGGAAGTAGGTTGTTTGTTAGAAACTAGAAGATAGATTACAATGCAACATGCTGCAGATCTTCTACAGTGTAGAACCACATGGTTGTTTCTGGATGGCACTGTGTGCATGGTATGGCACACTCCCAGCTGAGGGAGCTACATGTGAGTAATGAGTTTAAGGCTCAGTTTCCACTAGTGCAATTTGTCATGCGACTTTGGACACAAAGTCGCATCACAAGTCACAGCCCATTGATTTCAATGGCAAACGATTCCATCTATGCGCCTTTGAAAATCAGCGACTTTGAAAAGGTGCCTGCACTACTTTGATGCAACTTTTGATGCGACTTTGATCCATAGTGTAAAGTTGGATCAAAGCTGCACTCATAGTCGCACTCTAAATCGCACAGCTTTGGAGTGGCACTAGTGGAAACATAGCCCAAGACTAGAGTGCAGCTTTGATCCAACTTTACACAAAGTCGCATAAAGCGTTGCAGGTACCTTTTCAAAGTCGCATGGATGGGAATGGGTGCCATTGAAATCAATGGGCTGTGACTTGTCATGCAACTGTGTCCAAAGTCACATGACAAGTCATACCTTCTATTGCGACCCCAAAGTTGCACGATTTAGAGTTCGACTTTGAGTGTAGCTTTGATCCAACTTTACACTCTGTTTTAAAGTCGCATAAAAGCATTGCAGGTACCTTAGTGTGGTTGCCTGTACTATGATCATTGTAGTCTGTGAGCTGAGACCCCAGAGCAGGCATGTACTAGTTGGGATCACTCAGCTGGGGCTAACCTCTCCTTGTTTTTGCAGGGGCAGATAGATGTGGCCAGCGAGGCCTTCTTCAAGTTGGCCGCACTCATCCTGCAGGAGGCTCAAGGAGACTACAGCAGGTAACTCCCCGAAAACTTTGGAAGAGTTTGTTGTGAAACGTGGTTTACATGGGAAAATATCCATCCCTTGAGGCTGCAGTTGTCCCTTATCCTGCCGAGATATCTCCAATAAAAGAGGAAGACCGCACAGCTTAGCAGGATCCAACATCTTAATGCATGACTAGACCCATTGGGGTCTATTCCTGAGGTGAGAGGCTAAAACAAACTGGGTGTGGATTTTTGAAGGTCATCTACAGGCCATCATCACATCCCATCCTGCTGATTTGCACTTATTTGCACAATTGAAGAGACTTTCAATCATTCTGATATTTGATGCACATTTTTTCTATTGTCATTGGACCATTTTTTATGATATACGATTGCACTTTTGCACATTGACACAGGATCTGTTTATTGCAGTTGCACTTTATTTTTTTATATTTTGATTTAGCACTTTAGATTGTTTTGCATCGATTCGTTTTATAGCGCTGCTTCACTTTACTATATATATATATATATATATATATATATATATATATATATATATATACATACACACACATCTCCATTGGTGCTGGTGACACTTCAGCAGCTATATACAATTTGATTCACACTACTTCAATTGCCAACATTTCTAGTAGCGCATAAGTGTTTCACCCCCTTCCAGTGTTTAAATGTTGACTTTGAAGATATTGGCAAAGAATTTAGTAAGGAGAATTCGTAAATACTTTAATGGTGGCACTTTGATATTTTATTGTGAAGACAGATGTGTTTGAGGGTGTACTCACTAGGGCCGGTTTAACTGAACCGTGCCCGAGTTTGATTCTCCCCTCTCCCCCGCTGGTTTGCACTCACACTGGTTAGTAAGGAAGTATTCCCAGGAACGCTTACAAGTGGAGAGAACTGTGCTCCAGCACAGATTGCACTTACACTGCAGCAAACCATACCAGATTCAAATTGAACCGCGCCTGGGACCACCTGTTCCAAGTGGTACCATGCTTATCCGGTCTCTGACCAGGTTCAGAGTACTCACCATACACAAAATGAACCGGTCCAAGGGGCTGAACCTCGCCCAGTACCGATTAAAAGTGCTAGTGTGAGTGCACCCTTAAAAGAAATTAAACACTACTGCATCTCAACACAGAACATCTGTTTATTTTTAAGACGTGGGAATGAGTCCTTTTCCTTTCCGTGACACCTATGAAAAGATCTTTTCGTCTACAGTCCCATTAGGTTAGCTCTAGCTATGCCTCAAGCTGAAGTTTCTAGATTCTCCGAACATTCCAATGGAAAGCTAACCAGGGGAAAAATTAAAAAATGTACTCCACAGAAGGGGAAAGGAGGGTTCAACTTACCGCAAATATACATTGAGGCCTCATGTACACTGGACGTTAGCTGTAGAAAGCTGTAGCTACAAAATGAGTTTTGCAGTAGCATTTTTTAGCGTTCGAATTTTTAGCAAAACTATATTCTTTTACAAAACCTTATGGCTCAAAAACGCTTATAATTGCCAAATAGCTGCGTTTTTCAGAATTAGAGTTTTTACAGCTGAAAAACGCCACTTCAAACCCACAAGTTCTGGGGGGGGGGGGTTTCCAGTCAGAAAACGCCCCTCACCAAAAACGCTGATAAAAGCCTATGTATGCAAGGACACATAGGATAACATACTGGGAGTTTACTAGCTGCAGAAAAAAACGCCTGAAGCCAAAAAACAGCAGCATGTCCAGTGTGCATGAAGTTTAATAAGCTCACCAAATAATAATAAAAAAAATAAAAAAAGGTCATATTCAGGGTTTACTTTACTAGAATTGCCCACGAACTTTCCATAAACCAAAAACTCATGCGCCTTGTTTAAAAATACCTTGCTTGGTTATTGGCTGATTAACTTACAGTGTTGCAAGACTCTGTCCATTCTTGGGATCCCAAAATTTGATAGGCTGTTGACTATCTTTACTTCCAGACACCAGAAGTCCTTTGGTTGGATGCCAGTCAACACATTTCACATCAGCTCCATGCCCTGAAGGTGAGACAGTTTTTATTTATTGTAATAATTGTAGGCCAACAAGAATCAGGGGCACCCTGCAATGTTTTGCTAGGTCACACTCTATACTAAAAAAAAAAGAGAAAAGTTTATATCAACCAATGATATGTGAACCTTCTGACAGGTTCAAGAGTTACTTCTGTGTGCTGAAATGGTTTTTTGCATGCTAAGATTTTAGTAAGTTTACCCAATTTGAGTAGATTTCTTTAGTTATTTCAAACACGATGGATGTTTGGATATGACACACAAAGAATTAAAGGGCACTGCCAATAAGTGTACAAAAGAGAACGGAGGATCACTGCTAAAGAGAATCTAACATGGCACAGATAAAACCACAAAAGGTGTATTCCCTCAAATGAATCCACAAAATGTGTCTATTCCCTCCAACGAATCCAACTTAGGAAGTAACTGAACGTCTGGCTGTTAATATGAAACTAAAGTCAGAAAAGGAAATAAAAAAATCAGACACCAGCCAATCAGGATACCAAAGACTAGAACCTGGAAGAAGCTAGGGAGAATATGCTGGCACCAGCAAGGGACCTCACAGGCATCAGACCATTGAATAGAGGTGAAAAGTCCTGACTTTAGCACTTTAAGAGATGCCTTGACTCAATACAAATGTAGTTGGAGTTTGTGTAAACAAAAAATTACTTATTCACAGCAGTGAGTTTATGGACAGGGGTTCTAACCATCCCTATGCTATCCAAAAAAAAAAAAAAAAGACAAAACAATTTTGGATACAGACATAACTTAATGTGTCAAAAAAAATATGGGGCTGCCATTGTTGACATCCTTCTCAACAAGATTAGTTTAATTCCCATCTCTGGTTTCAGCACTTCTGTGTCACAGACAACTCATTACTCATCCTCCCACTTGCTTCATTGAGGTAAAGTTCTGAAGCCAGAGCATCATAATGGGCAGACAACTAGCATTTTCATAGGTCAGCAATGGCCGCTTATGCATTTTCATTACAGGTACACCTCATTGATAATGATGTGAAACCTTGCTTCCACTTAAGACAGACATTTACTTTTTATATTTAATTTAGCAAGCATATTGTTTGCATCCAACTGATGCAAACGATATACTTTAATGGGTCTTTTTTGCTGAGCTACTTACTCACTGTGGCCAATTTAAAGTCACTGCAAACATGTCTGAATGGATTGAGGAAATGTACACATGATCCCCTCCCAAAATGAATGTGTGCAAGGCAAAAATCCATAATGAATCGCTCAAGGTAAGAAACAGGATTTGGCGGGGTTATTTGTTCTTCGATAAATAAAACCACCATATGCAGTGAGACATATTTTACTGGAACTTCAGTAATCTTTTAGAAGATGCGAGACTTGAGATGTATTTTATAAATAGGTACACAACAAATTTAGTATCTTCATTTAAATTATTTTATTTCAGAGTTTTTGCTTGCGGTAAAAACCAAAATGTTTAATATTCCTTTAATTCAAGACAACATACATTACAACAAAAATACATTATTGGTAATTACGGTAATATTATCTTTACAGTTTAATACTATTAAAAAAGACAATTCAAAATTGTGTATGCAATTGTTTAACTACTTTTGGCAGAGTGCCACTCACAATCAGGGACATTATATATATAATAGCCATGATATTCTTTAGCTCATTGCAAGTTGTAATTTTACTACCCCAAAAAAAAAACCCGTTATATAATGTTTTTATCAGTTTGTTTAGAACTGCCTTTGCTGTAAAAGTTCCTTCCTATGAAACTTCAGTTTTGGTGAGGTGAAAAAAAAAAAATAGGTCTCCATATAAAAACTAAATACACAGGATTTTAGAAGATGTTGTTAATATAGATCCCCACCTCTGTCAGTATATTGATGTAATCATTGCCATATTTCACAAACTTACTCCAAATTGTCAGGATGCACCTTTATAATGGCTGCCCACGCAGTCTCAGTCAGAGGCGGTTCACACAGGGGCGACACGACTCTGGCCGCGACTTTGCGAGGTGACCTGAACACGACCTGATCACGCACCACACCGCGACTTGGGGCAACTTACAAGGCGACTTCAAGTCACCTCCAGGACAGGAGGCTTTTCAGTGGCCAATCAAACAATCAGCTCTGTGGGAGGGAGGGGTTTGCCTGGAAAACAATTTTCTCTTCCTGTATTGTTGCTTCAGTTAAGACAGGGGATCTGACTTGGAGGCGACTTCCATTGAAATCAATGGGTACAAGTAACCTAGAAGTCGGATTGAAGTAGAACAGGATCCTTTTCTGAAGTCAGAGCGATTTCAGTAGTGTACATTAAGACGGCTCCATTCACTTACATTGACTTTCTCAACCGCGCGACTTGGGGCGACTTCAAGTCGGATCCCAAGTCGCCTCTCTGTGAACCGGCTAAAGGAAAAATCAATTAGTAATTTAGTATTGTAGCATAAGTTGTTTAAAAAATAAAGTAATTGCTTTATTATGTTTATATTGAAGTAAACTAATTGAAATAGAAAACCAAGTTTTTACATCCCTTTAGGCATCCAAGATTCATAAGTATCAAATTATTTTACCAATAATCTGTTTCAATCTTAAAAGATTTGGAATCTTTAGGAATATATCTAACATCCCCTATGTTGAAGTCAACTGGTCTTTCAAATTCAGATTAACAGAGGATATCGATTCACTTTCTGTTGGTGGATGTGGCCATTTTGGTGCTATCAATTTCCTAGTAGAGAACAATGCTCTACTAAGCTCCAATGTCAGGATAATTAGATTTTCTAGAACTTCTGGATATAACAAAATGAATGTATCCAAGTTACATACAATGCTTGTTTTAAATTAAAACTATTAATTAAAAATTTGTTGAACAGCACGTTTTCAATATATTACCAAATTGGGACATTTCCAGATAAAATGAATAGTCTTCCAGAGTCTGTACACATCTAATACAATTAAGAATATCCAAAAGGCTTGCTTTATACAGTGAATGAGTTTTATATGCCCTTGGATGGGAAATAAAACGCAGGCAACAATGTGAAGTAACATTGCAGTTTTCGGCCAAAAGACGAGAGCCCCCTTGATACTGTGCTAAAACATCATCCAACAAGTCAAGGGAAATTAAAAACTTGGTTAACAATATACATATCAACACAAATTTTCACAGGGGGTGGAACCTTATGCCGCGTACACACGATCTATTTTCTCGACGGTGAAAACACCGTCGAGAAAATCGACAGGAAAAACGAGGAACCGCTTGTTCCCCTACACACGGCCGTTTTTCCCGTAATTTTTTCTCTTGGTCGAGAAAAACGACCGTGTGTAAGGCTCCCCGGCAGTGTTTCCCTATGGGAAAACTGCCGCAGAAAAAAAATGCCGTGAATCACGACGAGAAAAATTACATGTTCTAATTTTTCTCATCGTGATTAATGCCGTTTTTTTTCTCATCGGGAAAAATGACCAAAAGCCCACACACGGTCGTTTTTCTCGTCAGAGAAAAAAATTCATTTTTCCCCGACGAGAAAAATGGTCGTGTGTACGCGGCATTAGGCTGGTAACAGTGCAGATAAATAATGTTTTTCCATGGCACTATGGTGCCAATACAGCCTTTGACATCGCTTTCCATTCTTTTGTTTACATTTAAAACTTTCCCAAGGTTCTCAAATCTTTGTGTATATGTTGTATCCATATACTGTCCATACACTGTATATCTGCCAGATCACACAGCATATAAAGTGCTATGTAAACATGATTGTGGTGTCAGATCATGCCTTATCTGGAATAGTGTTGGTTTCTCTTTGAAAAGTCATGTAGCCGTTAAACCTAATGTGACACTGAACCTTAACAGTAACCAAAGTTTTAAAAGAGTGGCAAGCTTTATCGAAGATAACACGGTCATTCAAATATTTGCTTTCAGAGAGCATTCAAAACCTACCTCGCAATATTCTCTCCTCATGGCATCGAAGAAAGTCCCAAATCCTAACTGTGCCGTCATCTGAACAGGTAGCAAATTTATTATCCGTAGGTGAGAAACTGTTGCATGGAAACAAGCATTATAGGAAAATGTCAGAAACAACGAAGCACTCAATGCTCCTTATAAATTGAAATAACTTCTCTGCATATTATGGGGCAGGCGTGTATTTCATGGCTTTTTAACTTTTTAAATCCATATCCAACAGAGGAAATTTAAGGCTTCATGCACACAGGATGTTTTGCAAACTCTCTGAGCAGCCTTTCCCCCTAGCAGCAGCGTTTTGGCAGGAAAAAAGCCTTAGGCTTTTAAAAGTGTCTAAAACTTTTAGGTGTGTTGACAGACAAGAGCTTGGGTGTTAATTTATTTCATTTGCCAGAATAATAATTTATTCTGGCTATTGAAATGAACGAACACTCAAGCGCTATACGTGCCTAGTGTTAAAGTGCGTTAAGCAGCATCAAGCATTTGTTTTTGCGAAAACTCTGCTGCTCCTGGACACACTGGCAGAGGGTTTTCCTGCCTCTAAACACTGCTAAAAGCAAGTGTGTGTATGGACACAAAGGCTAGCACGCAGGGGAGTTTAGAAGCAGGAAGAAAAAAAGAAAAGAAAAAAAAAAAACAGACGCCCCTAGAAGCAGCTTCAAAACGTCCAGTGTGCATGAGGCCTATAGAAGAATAGTAAGACACATTCCATTTTGGACACACTGGGGTTGATTTACTAAAGGCAACAGGCCTGTTTATTTGCAAAGAAGTTTTGCCCTAGATTAGTGAATGTGATCAAAATAGACTCATAGTGATCAGCTTATTTACCATTCGTAGATCAACACCACCGAGTGTTAAAAGTAACTTGTACTCCACTTTAAAAACGTTTCAAAGTAATTATCCTACTGAGAAGGCACACGATGCCTGACAATACTATCGACTATAAAAAATTGTTCTGTACTCTTGCATAGTGTAATTTCACTTTGTTACTGGGGTCTCATTTTCCATGGGTATTCAACAGCAAACCTGAAGGTATGATAGATCTTCCACCAATGGCTATGTGGTTCTAAGCTCTCCATAGTGTTAATCTTTGCAGTTGATCATCTTTGAATCAAATACTAGACTAGATTAGGGCTCAAAAATTAGCTAGTTGGAATAACAGGCCATTTTAACCTCTTTAAAGGGTCATATTTTAAGGCTTAACCCACCCAATTTAAATTTGTGCAAGATACAATTATCCAAGTAATTCTGCCATCTGGACATGCTTCCTGAAATTAAGTTGAATACATTTCAGCACTTCTGCCCCCACTGCCATTCTCTATATTAATGAAAAATCACTGGCTGAAGAGTGTGTCAGATGTCTGGCCCTCCACTGCACTCTGTGGTTCCTTACATTGAACCTTACATGAATACAGGACATGGGTAGTCAACAACAGAGAGCAGTGGGTGACCAGGCATCGGATACACATGGAAGTGTGTAGAATACTGAAGAATTTTCAAACAGTGGTATTTCATAAATACAGAGAACAGTAGCACAGGCAGCGAGATTTTTTTATTTTATTTGGCGTGTGTCCTGATAACGGGGTCTTTTTAAAGTAAAGTTGCCAGGCCAGTTTAAAAGACTATTTCAGTCCAACAACAGGTACCGCAAGGTATGTACCAAAATTTCTGTTACAAAAACATTCAGGGTTCTACTGCATATATAGGACCGAACGTAAATTTAAAAAACAAGTCAACATTTCAGACCCAGTGGTCTTCTTCAGATGCACATTCCTATCAGAATGTTGTTCCTATTTTCTGAATTATTCATTTATAAAGTGGAAGTCCCCAAGCGTCTTTATGTCCGTTAGATTAGAAATGACTTTCCCGGGATGTAAACTTTATGAATTAGATAGGCCACTTCAAGAGATACACATATATTTTCGAAAACGACCTTTGTTCGCTAGAAATCACACTATGCATGACATAGAGGTTTATTTACTAAAGGCAAATCCACTTTGCACTGCAAATGCACTTGGAAGTGCAGTCGCTGTAGATCTGAGGGGAAAATCTGAAATGAGGGGAAGCTCTGCTGATTTTAACATCTAATCATGTACAAGCAAACATTTTGTTTTTTATTTTCCTTGCATGTCCCCCTCAGATCTACAGTGACTGCACTTCAAAGTGCACTTGCAGTGCAAAGTGGATTTGCATTTAGTACATAAACCCCATAGTTATACCCTGTTAAAGGGGCTTAAATTCTCTGAGGTTAGCATTAAGCCCTACCCATCAGCCCCCCCTTGCTCAATGACAATAGGTCAGTGATTGCTGAGATCACGCTTATTAGCTGGGGGAAGGAGTGCACGTAGGCTAGTTAGAGGTATGCGAAAAGGAACTGTGTGGTGCTTGCTTTTAGACTAGTTCACTCTAGGTTAAAAAGGAAAAAGATTTCTACATACAGTTTGTAGAATGTTAAGTTAATCAATACAACAGACATATAAATATAATAAAGCACGCTAACCTCTATACCTACTCGGAGTGTATATCCAGAACATATATACACACACACACACACACACACACACACACACACACACACACACACACATAGAGAGATAGAGATAGATATATATCTATCTCTCTCTCTATCTCTAAAAATGTATCACATTTTTTTTTCAAAAATATCAAAACATTAGTGAATAAAGCGCCACTGCTCAAGATAGTAAGTCCTTAGGATGAGTTCCCATACAAAAGTCTGTGCTTATATAAAAAAATCCTTTGAAAAAGGTGCACAAACCATGAAGAATCTCCTGTAACAAAAAGTGCCAGTTCTCAAAGCGGTAATCCTACTTCAAGATCACTCCACTCCATGTGAGTTTGTGCCCCTCTCCCAATAGATGCAAACTCACCAGATGTAATTGATCTCTTTTAGCTTATGCCAAAAAGATGATTTCAAATGAACTGGATAAAACCTGTACAACATAGGGTGTGCATTAGGGTGTGCACCCCAAAGCTCAAAAACACACATGCCTTTCTCTGCAGCCTCATCTGCACTGGACAGTGAATGGATAGGAGGTGCTCTGTGCTCAGCGGCTTCCTGTTCATTCACAAACTGGCTCCGGAAACACTTACTTCCAGGCACCGGAAAATGTGAGCGACATCTAAACAGTTATTTTTAGCAAGTTATACAATAGACCTTTGATTGGGATAAGGAGCAGAACTATAATTAGACTACTACACTGCACATTACACAGAGGGATGGCTCAATATTCAATCACAAGATGGTACAGCTCTTGATCAAGCTGTACATGCGGTCTGACAGGGATCTCTAAAACTAGAAACACACTTTGACAGTGAAGTCCGCACACTCCTGTTTCAGTTGTAAATTTAGCCATTTACCTTTACTTCCCCTTTAACCAGTTGTCAACCGGCCGCCGTCAATTGACGGCGGCAGGAAGACACTGTTATCCTGGGCGGGCGTCATATGACGTCGCGCCTTTAAAGTCCACTAGGGGGCGCGCCGCCGCCGCGCCGCTGGGCACCCAATGCGCGCGCCCGGCGGCCGCGATGGCCGCCGGGCACCCATTGCCCAGTAACCGAGCAGGACTGTGGATCTGTGTGTGTAAACACACAGATCCACGTCCTGTCAGGGAGAGGAGACCGATGGTGCATAGGGACAACCATCGGTCACCTTCCCCCAGTCCGTCCCCTCACCCCCCAGTTAGAACACATCTAGGAAACACATTTAACCCCTTCCCTGCCAGTCACATTTATACAGTAATCAATGCATTTTTATAGCAGGGATCACTGTATATATGTGAATGGTCCCAAAAATGTTCGATGTGTCCGCCGCAATATCGCAGTCCTGATAAAAATCGCAGATCGCCGCCATTACTAGTAAAAAAAAATAAAAAAAAATGCTATAAATCTATCCCCTATTTTGTATCCGCTATAACTTTTGCGTAAACCAATCAATATACGCTTATTACGATTTTTTTTAATCAAAAATATGTAGAAGAATAAGTATCGGCCTAAACTGAGGAAAATGACGCTCTTTTATTTTTTGCGCTATAAACAAAAGAAACCGCTGAGGTGATCAAATACCACCAAAAGAAAGCTCTATTTGTGGGAAAAAAAGGACGCAGATTTCGTTTGGGAGCCACGTTGCACGACCGCGCAATTGTCATTCAAAGTGTGACAGCGCTGAAAGCTGAAAAATGGTTTGGGCAGGAAGGGGGTTTTCGTGCCCGGTAGGCAGGTGGTTAAATATTATCAGCAATTATGGTTTGCCAAGTTCGAATAAATTAATCACTATATGCTTTATTATTTTAAAATGGCATACACTATATATAGTGATAAACTACTCCTGCACCTTGCCTTCAAAGATTGTAAGCTTTTCTTGGGACTGGTTTCCCTTGCTTTTGTTTTATATATTTGAATATCGGTGTGTGATAATTTTACTATAGTGCCAGAATGACTTTTATTGTACAGCGTACAGAAAGATAATAGAATGTGGCTTATAAATCAACGAGAATACAATTCATACTATTGTATTACTATATAACCACATATAGCAATATATTTCCATACAATAAAAAAAAAAAAAAAAGAAGATCAAGCATCAAGGTATCGAATTACCACATATACTGTATATTGAGGTAGAGGTCATGGCCCAAATATAAACAAAAAACATACAATCCAGATTTTCTTCATTATTTTTATAAAACACTTTTAGGCCCCTTTCACACTGGGGCGGGAGGTGCGGTGGCGGTATAGCGTGCTATACCGTCGGAATTGCGGCGGTATTCGGCCGCTAGCGGTGTGCTTTTAACCCCCGCTAGCAGCCGAAAAAGGGTTAATACCGCCCGCAATGCGCCTCTGCAGAGGCGCATTGCCAGCGGTATAGCCGCGGTTTCCCAATGGGATGGAGCAGTGTAGGCGCGGTAAACACACCGCTCCAAAGATGCTGCTAGCAGGACATTTGAAGCGGTCCTGCTAGCGCACCGCTCCAGTGTGAAAGCCCTCGGGCTTTCACACTGGAGACACAGCAGCCACTGTTTAGGGTTGGTTTGCAGGCGCTACTTTTTCGTGTAATAGCGCCTGCAAACCGCTCCAGTGTGAAAGGGGCCTTAATGTAAATATTTTAATAACAGCCTCCTCTAAACCAATGACCACATTTAGACCTGGGAGAGGTAAGGGGAAATGCTGTAAGGAAAATCAAGCTATATTGCATTGCAATGTTTTTTGATTGAACCTCATGAGTGTCTTGCTGCAGCTTCGATGTCCACTCAAAGAATGGGGTGGGTTCTAGTCCAGAATTTATTGCTAAAATTACAATATATGTTTCAGGGAAGCCACAGGAAAACAGTAATTGGCTAATTTGATCAATAGCGGTGTTTGGCTTGTAAATTGTAAAAATTCTAAAAGTATACCCTAGGCACTACAATATGTACATGAAGTATAGCCTTCAAAAAAATACAAATGCTAGATGAACACCCATGTCTTGGGGCCTTATTAAAGCAGTATTAAACTAACTAAAACAACATATTGCAGCTTACCAATTCTTAGATGTGATAGCTACATTCGTTTTCTTTTTTAGGTTTTCTTTGCTGTAACTTTCATCTGGTGATACAGCCTGTAAGTCTGTTTCTCAACAGAACAAGCTCTAATGCAAATGTAGCAGCCAGAGTGTTGAGACAAACTATTTACCAATGGCAGGGGTGCTTACAATGATCAGCTTTTATGTATTCATGTATAAACTTTATCCCACAAGGTAAAAAACTTGTAACTGCTTGTTTACTTTCAGTTTGGCTACAGTTTGTTATTGTGGCTAAAAATGCTAGTACATCAACCCCACCCCGCGGACTGACAATGCTGCTGACCCAAAAGTGCCTCTGTGCTATTTTCTCCAGAGTGGAGGCATTCTTACATAGGAGATGTGTTACTGGCCAGATTACAAGGTGAAGATCGAAGGGAGGAAAAAAAAAAAAGCACACAACACTACATCTAAGGCAGGGCTTGACAAATTTGCCAGCTAAAAATGTTAGGAGCCAGGAACATGCCCCGTCCCGCCGAGCTCGCGCGCAGAAGCGCCCGCATATGAAAGCGGTGTTTAAACCACACATGTGAGGTATTGCCGTGATTGGTAGAGCGAGAGCAATCATTCTAGCCCCAGACCTCCTCTGTAACTCAAAACATGCAACCTGTAGAATTTTAACGTCGCCTATGGAGATTTTAAAGGGTAAAAGTTTGTCGCCATTGCACGAGAGGAAGCAATTTTGAAGCGTGACATGTTGGGTATCAATTTACTCGGCGTAACATTACCTTTCACAATATAAAAAAAAAATTGGGCTAACTTTACTGTTGTCTTATTTTTTAATTAAAAAAAGTGTATTTTTTCCCCAAAAAAGTGTGCTTTTAAGACCACTGCGCAAATACGGTGTTACAGAAAGTATTGCAACGACCGCCTTTATTCTCTAGGGTGTTAGAATAAAAAATATCTATAATGTTTGGGGGTTATAATTCGAGGGAAGAAGATGGCAGTGAAAACAGACAGGGGAAGCTCCATTAGCATTGCTGGTTGTCTTGTCATACCAACAACCACCACAAGATGGCACCAGATCACAGAAGGAAGCAATGGCCTGCAGAAAGGCCGCAAAGCAGCGGCCCCAATTACCGCCCGGTCAATTCTAGTCACAATGGCGACCTGGCGCCCCGGGTTTGTCGAACCCTGATCTAAGGACTGGTAAGCTGCAATATTTTACACTTTTGGTTTTAATACTTTTCAGTTTGGTAAAAGTCCAGAATGTGACTCATGGTTAAATAAATAGCTGAAAATATGGTGGATGTGGTTTTATTTTTAAATGGTGACACACGCAAGTCTAGATACCAATCTTGGCAGTTGATTGATAAGTAATAAATAAATAAAAACCTGTCTGTCTGACACTCTGTATGGGTTTCTATATACAATTTGCATATCTAGCTAAACCAATAGCAATCAGCATCTAAATATGACCCAACCACGCTCTAAAAATTTGTAGCCTGACCAAATTTAGGTTTATGATTGGATTTTTAGTAGAGTTGCACCGATACCGATTCTTAAGCATTTGCACAAGTATCGGTACTCGTGCAAATGCTCTGATACCTGAAACCGGTACTTTCAGGCTTTGATCTTTCAGCCGTCAGAGGTATTCCCCTGACAGCTGAAATAAAAAAAATTAATAAAAATAAAAAAGCCAGAAATTATCGGTTGTTAACCACTTACAGACTGAAAGATTTGCTCCCTTAATGACCAGGCCATTTTTTTGCGATACGGCACTGCGTCGCTTTAACTGACAATTGTGCGGTCGTGCGATGCTGTAATCTAACAAATTTTTTTTCCCCCACAAATAGAGCTTTCTTTTGGTACTATTTGATCACCTCTGCGTTTTTTATTTTTTGTGCTATAAACAAAAAAAAAGTGCCAATTTTGAAAAAAATATATAAATTTTTTATTTTGCTAGAATAAATATCCCCAAAAAACATTCTCCATCAGTTTAGGCAGATATATATTCTTCTACATATTTTTGGTAAAAAAAAAAAAAAATCGCAATAAGCGTATATTGATTGGTTTGCACAAAAGTTATAGCGTCTACAAAATAGGGGATAGATTTATAGCTTTTTTTAATTATTATTTTTACTAGTAATAGCGGCGATTAACGTTTTTTAGCGAGACTGCGACATTGCGGCGGACAGATCGGACACTTTTTTTGGACCAATGACATTTATACAGCGATCAGTGCTATAGAAATGCACTGATTACTGTATAACTGTCACTGGCAGGGAAGTTAACACTAGGGGGCGATCAAGAGGTTAAATGTGTTCCCTCATGTGTATTTTTAACTGTATGGGGATGTGACTCACTGGAGGAGGAGGAGGAGACAGATTGCTGTCCCTAATTAGTAGAAACAGACCATCTGTCTCCTCTCTCCTGTCAGAAAGTGGATTTGTGTGTTTATACACAGACACACACACACACACACGTTTTGGCTCTCGTGCCTGCGTTCACAAGTGGGCCGCGGTCATCGCGAATGCCGGCCATGCGCATCGGGTTCCCCGATTTGCAGCAGTCGTGCGCGCTCGCCATCACCCTTAAAACTTATGGCGATTTGCGGGATCGTGCTGATCTGCCGCAGTATGATGACGGCGGCTGGCCGGCAAGTGGTTAAAGAGCGGGTCGCCGCATTCTTAACAGCTGATGACTCATTCAGCCATGAGTTTGGTTCCCCTGTTGACAGCTGAAGTGTAAATGAAGTCCCAGCAATTGGAGCCATCAGATACCTTGGGGGGGTTGTATGCCCACCTGGAGGGCAAAGATTAGGATGGGTCTTGCTTCTAGAATTCACTATCTGCCCAGTGGGGTAGCAAGTCCAAGCTTTAACCCTTAAAATAAGGGTACCCAGGTCCCTTAAGGGTTAATCCAGAGGCAATGGCTACAACCCCCTCTGCCACCAGATCCTCCTTCCTATTCAGCTGTATGCCATTTTTCCTCTTCACGCACCCCAGCCGGCTGCTCTTCCAGGTCCTGCCCTGCAAACAGGATACAGCACAAAATTATTGGATGCAGTTGGACCCATCTGTCTAAAATAGCTGGTCACAAAAGGCACACCCTCCTTCTCTGAAGTAGTGTTCTGTGTGTAGCCCTTATGGGAAATACTCATAAGCACAAAAAAGGGAACAGGTCTGTAGGCCCAGCCAGTACGCACTCAGATCACAGGCTATGGGGAGCCAGGGTCATCCCCCACTGGGTTCCACTACTAACAGCTATGGCTTCTGTCTTCTATCAGAGTAACTATTGTCCTTAGAAGTCTTCCTAGCTCCCTCAGGCACACCACCTCCGGTGTATATATAGAGGAATCCATGGCTACAATGTCTGCATTCCAGGTTGGGTCACGGTAAAAGGGATAAGACAACAGGAGCTGCTAAAACAACTCCCTCCTCTTTCCCAGAGTCAATCTCTGATTTTGCCACGACTGCATCGGTTCTTCCAGAGGAAGCGGAGGAGGATGGTATCTCATCTGAATCTCAGGGTTCAGTCATGGAGGAGTCTCAATCCATCAAAATCTCTCCTAAGCTAAAGTACAATCATTTCTATTCTTATGGACACAGCATACATATGCCCTGCCTTTAAAGGAGCCTGTGTTGGCCAGGAAAAAAATAAATAAAAAAAGTTACCTGTCCAAACCTTTAGACTCACTTTTACAGTCTGTTGGCCTAAGCTAGGAAAACATTCTTCATCCCTCCAAAGTGGGTAATCCCTTTAGTCTTGACAAAACCCCAACTGTCCCTCTGTTGTAGTGGTCCTGGTCTTCTAGAGCAGCGTTTCTCAACTCCAGTCCTCAAGGCACCCCAACAGGTCATGTTTTCAGGCTCTCCATTATTTTGCACAGGTGATTTGATCAGTTTCACTGCCTTAGTAATTCCCACAGCTGTTTCATCTGAGGGAAACCCTGAAAACCTGACCAGTGGGGGCGCCTTGAGGACTGGAGTTGAGAAACACTGTTCTAGAGCATGCAGACAAAAAGTTAGAAGCCCTACTAAAAGGCCTTGTTCTCCCTCCTCAGATTTGATTATGCAACCTGCTGTTGCAGACAGGTCTGTGTCAGACCTTTGCGGTCTGCTTCAAACATTGCTAGGGATCTCAAACCCATTTTAACAGATCCACTTGACTTCCTCTCAGGATGCCCTTTGACGATTTCTTAAATACAAGGAGGAAAGAGTACCCTTTTACCTCAGAAAAATTGGAGTTACTTACCGGTAACATCCTTTTCCATGAATCTTTCAGGACAGCCACCTCAGAGAGATCCCGGCTCCTCCCCTCTCAGGAAACACCGCCTTCAATCAGAGATTTAAGCCTCATTCTCCCGCCAGACCCTCAGTTCTTTGAGAGTACCTCCGGTCAACTGGGGAGACACAAGAACACGTCATAGAAATATAATTATCTTACCTGACGGCCTCATACCATGAGCTCATAGAAATATCCAGTAGATGGGTGGGTACTGGTGCTGTCCTGAAAGATTCGTGGAAAAGGATGTTACCGGTAAGTAACTCCAATTTTCCCTCTTCATCTTTCAGGACAGCCACCTCAGAGAGGATAAGCGAGTACCTTACCTTAGGGTGGGACTACTGCTTGCAGTACTTTACGGCCAAATGCTTGGTCTTTGGCTGTCAGTAAATCCAATCTGTAGTGTTTCACAAATGTGGTAAAGCTGGACCACATTACCGCCCTACAGATCTGCTCCGGAGAAGCACCAGCCCACTCTGCTTGAGAGGTTGACATTGCCCTGGTAGAGTGTGCCCTAACACCCTCCGGGGCTTCTAACCCCCCTAGTACGTAAGCTTTATTAATAGCTGTCCTTAGCCATCTGGCTATCATGCGTCTAGAGGCCTTAGAGCCCTGTCTAGACCCTGAAAATAAAACAAATAAAGATTCAGATTTTCTAAACTGTTTTGTAGCCTCTAGATACTGAAGAACGCACCTCCTGACGTCTAAGTTATGAAATTTTTGTTCCTGTTCCCTCACAGGGTTTGAACAAAAAGGTAGGCAAAACAATATCTTGACCTCTATGAAACTTAGAAGATACTTTAGGCAAAAAGGCCGGATCTGTCTTAAAAACTACACGATCCGTAAAAACTTGAAAAAAGGGAGCCCTAATTGAGAGGGCTTCGAGTTCACTCACTCACCTTGCCGTAGTGATTGCCACTAGAAACACAGTTTTGAGGGTGATAAACTCAATTGTGCACGAATCTCGTGGCTCAAAGGGTTCTTCTGTAAGAGCTTGTAGAACCAAGGAAAGGTCCCATACAGGAAAAGGAGGAAATTCTGACTGGCCTCTGTCTAGCTAGTGCTTTAAAGAACCTTACTATCCAAGGGTCCATGGCTAGTTGTTTCTCGAAGAAAATGCTTAAGGCGGACACTTGCCCCTTAAGGGTGCTAAGGTCCAAGCCCTTATCAGCCCCGGACTGCAGGAATTCCAATACCGCTACTGAACTTCGGGTGTCAAAGGAGCTTTCCAAGCACCAACTATTGAAACACTTCCAAACTTTCAAATAGATAAACTGCGTCTCTTTTTTCCTGCAGTTTAGGAGGGTTGCCACTAGGCGATCCGAGAATCCCTTGCCCCTCAGCAATTCCTCCTCAGAAGCCAGGCTGCAAGGTTCCACGTCTCTATGTGCGGACAACAGACTGGGCCCTGAGTGAGAAGGTTCTTCTGGGCTGGTAGAAACCAAGGTGGTTCTACCGCCAGACTCTTCAGGATGGAGAACCACGGCCTCCTTGGCCAATGTGGCGCAATTAGAATTAGGGTTGTATTCTCCTCCCGGAATTTCCTCAGCACTGCAGGAATCAGGACAGGAGGGGGGAAAGCATAGCACTTGGAGAATGCCCAGGTCTGAGCCAGGGCATCTACCCCTAGTGCCCCATCTCGTCTGTTCAGGGAAAAGAAGAGGTCTGCTTTGGCATTGTGCCCTGAGGCGAAGAGATCCACACATGGCACCCCCCACTTTTGAGTGACCATGTTGAAGGCCTCCTGGCTCAAGACCCAGTTGCCTTCCCTTCGGGTTTTCCTGCAGAGAAAATCCGCCAACTGATTCTGTTCCCCCTTCAGATGTAATGCTGAGAGGGACAGAACATTGGACTCGGCCCACCTGAGGATATCTTCTGTAAGACTCCACAGGGACCCACTCCTGGTACCTCCCTGCCTGTTGATGTAGGCCACCGTTGAGGAATTGTCTGATCGGATTCTCACGCATTGGCCCTGAAGTTCCCCCTGAAAAGACCCGAGGGCCAGTGAGACCGCCCTCAGCTCCCTCCAGTTGGAGGACCTCCTTGCGTCCTCCTTTTTCCAGGTCCCTTGTACTAACTGGGAATCCAGGTGTGCTCCCAACCTGTGCCACTCGCATCGGTTGTAACTGTCCTGGATATTGGAAGGACCCAATCTAGACCCTGTGTCAGATTTGCCCCCTTTCGCCACCACCAGAGAGACCGCTTGATCTGACCTGGTACTGTGACCATGGAGTCTATAGACTGCTGGCTGTGGTACCAGACCTTTAGGATAAACAGTTGTAGGGGGCGAAAATGTAATCCCGCCCACTGAACTGCTGGGAGTGTTGATGTCAGTAAACCTAAGGCTGACATAGCCCTTCTTACCGAGAATAGGCCGCTGCCTTGTAGAACTGACATTGCACTGTTTATCTTCATAACCTTCTCCTGTGGAAGGAAGACTCTCTGACTTACTGAGTCTAACCAGTATCCCAGAAAGATGACTTTCTGGGACGGAACCAGGTTGGATTTTTCCAGGTTCAGGAGCCAGCCCAGATTTTCGAGAATGTCTCTTGCTACCTGAAGGTCCCGAGACAGCTGTTCCGGAGAAGGGGCAAACAGAAGCAGGTCGTCTAAATATGCGATCACTGAGACTCCCCTGAGTCGTATGAACGCTAAGACTTCCGCCATCACTTTGGTGAAAATACGGGGGGAAGATGATAGGCCAAAGGGGAGAGCCTTGAATTGGAGATGGACTACCCTTTTTCCCATGTTTACTGCCAGTCTGGGGAACTTCTGATGATCCTCTGCGATGGGAATGTGCAGGTACGCATCCTTCAGATCTATGGATGCCATATAACAGTTTGGAGGAAGCAGGGCTTTCACCGAATAAATTGAATCCATCCTGAATCTTTTGTAGATGACTGAAAGATTCAGGGGTTTCAAGTTCAGAATAAGTCTGAACTTTCCTGTCGGCTTGCGGACCACAAAAATGTGGGAGTAGAAGCCTCTGCCCGACTCTGGCGTTGGGACCTGGACTACCACCTCCTGTTCCTCTAACTCCTGAAGGGAGGCCAGAAGGGCAGATGCACATCTTGAGAGGTCTGTGATTAACAGTCTGAGTGGGGGAGGATTGGAAAATTCCAATTTGTATCCTCTCCTGATGATCCCCAACACAAATTGGTTGGACGTGATCATCTCCCACTGTGGGAGGAAGGCCCCCAACCTTCCTCCCACCTTGACCCCATCACTGGGTCTTTTTGGGCTGTTCAGGAGGGCGAAAAATCGCCCCCCCACCGCACTTTTCCTTTTGGTCCCCATACCCTCTTTTGTTTGGTTTTTGGGGCTTCCTTTTTCCACTGAGGAAGAAACTTCCTTTTGGTCTGTTCCCCAAATCTCTTTTTAAGGGGAAAGGCCTTTTTCTTATCAGCCGTTCGATCCAGAACTGCCTCCAAGCCTGGTCCAAAAAGCAGGTCCCCTGTGAGGGGAATCCCACAGAGTTTTACTTTGGACGCGCTATCTCCCTGCCAAGTCTTAAGCCACAAGGCCCTCCTTACAGAATTGGTCAGGGCAGTAGACCTTGCTGACATGCGTATTGACTCCGCAGACGCGTCTGCAAGGTATGCAACTCCTTTGAGTAGCATGGGGAAAGAGGCAAGAATTGTCTCCTTCGCCGTACCTGCTTCAATGTGAGCTTTGATCTGTGTAAGCCAATATTCCATGATGCGGGCCACCACTGTGGCCGCCATGGCAGGTTTGAGATTTCCTTGGGATGAATCCCATGACTTTTTTAGAAGGGAGTCCATCCTTCTATCCATGGGGTCAGAAAGGACTCCCATGTCCTCAAAGGCCAGGTCCATGTGCCTTGAGACCTGGGAAAAGGCAGCGTCTAATCTAGGAGATTTATTCCAGACTAGACACTCGTCTTCAGCAAAGGGAAATCTTCTCTTCAATGTCCTTGAGAAGAAAGGTTTCCTTTCTGGATCCTGCCATTCTCTTTTAATGGCATCGACCAGGACCTCGTGGACCGGGAACACTCTTTTTCTGTTCCCCTAAGCCCCTGTACATCTGGTCGTGTAGGGATAGTGTCTTCCTTTCTTCCTGAATACCTAAAGTGGTATGGATAGCTCCTAAGAGCTCCTCCACCTCTTCAAGAGAAAGTTTATACCGTGAGGAGCTTGTGGGAGAATCTGAAGCTGCATTGTCTGCTTCATCTTCAATTTCCTCTCTGGAATCTTGCGGTTGCTCACCACTACTAGGGAGCATTACTGCAAGGGTGGGGGCAACACTCTGCTGCGCTGGTGGAGGATTACTCTGGGGCTGAGGCAACTGGAAAAGGGAAAAAAGTGCCTGAAAGGACTGGAAGGTGCTGGAAAGCTCCTTTACTGATGCTGCCAGGTCCGCCCCCTGCTCTGCTGCCTGCTCCCTAACTAGTCCATCAATGCACTCCCTACAGAGTGACTTGGCCCAGGAATCCCCCATGGTGGTTCTACATAAAGGACACTTCTTCCTAGACCCATGGGGTGATTTACTCGTGGCTTTCTGAAAAAGACAGAGAGAGAGAGAGAGCAGAGTTTAGGTAAAAATCCACCAGCCCAACAGAAGGATCACCAGGAGTGCACCCCCCAGGACCACCACCACCAGGGTCCCAGACACACCCCTTTACCCCCCCCCCCCGACCACCAGGGAGGGATAAAACACCCGTGGAACTAACGGGGACCAGTAAGGGAACACCACCCCAGGGTTCCTCTTACCTTTGAGTGGCTGGTGCTGCTGTCTCCCGGAGTTGTTCGTGGAGCCTCTGCTTCCGACATCTCCGCGAGGAACGTGGTCACAACTGGCCCTGAATAGCTGTCTCCACAGCTCTGACAAGAGGCCGCACCAGCCAGCGCCTGGTCCGCTTTCATATTCCGCGTCTGGAACCGGAAGACGCGGATCCTGTGGAAGGTGCACGCCCCCTCCAGGAACTGACGTCGCCCGTCATCCGGAACAGCCTTCAGGCTCCATGCTGACTGCCGTGAGGCAGGGGGGAACCTAGTGCGACTTCCACAGCGCCACCCTAGGCGAGATGAAGAGCGGACCTCCCCGGCTTCTTCCTTCACTAAGGGAAGCCGGGGGCGCGTGAAATTTGAAAACCGGCGTTGCTGGCACTCCAGCCGACCGGATCAAAAAGAAGGTAAGAGAGAGAGTGGGACAGCCAAAGAGAACTGTCTCCCTCCCTCCCAGGAAATAGCTCCAGCCTCGCCAGCTGCTCAGCTTGGTTCCCTGCGGTGTCTCCCCATCGGAGGAAACACCATAACTGAGGGTCTGGCGGGAGAATGAGGCTTAAATCTCTGATTGAAGGCGGTGTTTCCTGAGAGGGGAGGAGCCGGGATCTCTCTGAGGTGGCTGTCCTGAAAGATGAAGAGGGAAAATAAGGCCAAAGACCTTCCAGGTTAGTCTTTGGCACATAAGACCAAGAGCAGCGAATTTCTTCTCTCCAAATTCTCAGGGGTTCAAGTCAGGATTCAGCCCCGTCATAGGATCTGGACCTCTAAGCCCTCTAGCTCTGGAAATAAGTCCTCCTTTCCCATGAGATAGTGCCCCGCTTGTCTGGAGTAGGATGATGCCCGTCAGCCTTTGCAGCCCTGAAAATTCCAGACACGAGTCAAGAACATCATGTCCAGGGGCAACAAACTAGAGTTTTAGTCTCTGCCTCTACCTTGCTTCGTGCTGTCAAATTTGCCAGTCTCCCAGAAAAGCTCCCATTCCAGGGGTGGAAAAGTTCCAGGGTTTCTACTCATACCTAATCACTGTGCCAACAGTAAATTCAAACCATTTTGGATCAAAACAATTCTCAACAGCTTCTTCTGCAAACAAAACTTACTGTAAACTGCCAGTTCAATTGTTGCTTCCCTTCAACCAGGAGATCTTCTGGTACCATAAAAGGATGTCTACTTAAACATCTCTATTTACCCCCCTACAGGTTCTTGTCACGCACTCCTGACAATTTTATTACATTTAAAAGGTGTAGGTGTACAACATTATCAATTGGTCTGTCTACAACACTATGGTCTTCTTCAATGGGTCATCACTGCCCTAGCTCTGATCACTCTTAGGACATTCTCTTTTTGGGTTACCTGGACGAGCCCCTGATAAAGGAACATACAGTAAGGATTCTGCTGCCAGAGTCGAATGATCAGTGCCAACCATGCAGGGATTCAGTTGGACTTCAGATCTCCAGAAATCAGAGCCGGGTGCAACTCATTGTTTGATGAATTCTGCACTTGATCTTTGCTACAGCTCTAGCCAAGGTCTTCCTCCCTACAGACAAGCTCCTGACCATGCACCCCCCGTGATCCGTTTGCCACCCAACTTTCTGCTTTTGCATGAAGAATCTGGGGCTAATGGTGGCCTCCTTTAAGGCAGTGCTATATCCCCAATTTAACTCCTGACCTTTGCTTCTCAACATTCTGGCAGCATGGGACAAACACACCCATGTGCTTGATTTACCCTAAGCGTTTTACTAGCAAAACCAGGCTTTTCCCAAAATGGTGAATCTGAATCTAAATGTTTTTTTTTTTGTCTGAATTTCTGACTTCCTGTTCCTCCTCAGTAAGCTGTTCTGGCTGACTAACCACCGCTCCGATGATGGTGGAAAGTTTACTGAGGAGAAACAGGAAGTGAGAAATTCAGACAAAGAAAAAAAAACATTTAGAAGGGAAATCAAAGGAAAAGGTAAGTGAATCAACAATGCACTAGCTTAAAAGGAACCTATTTAGAAAATAAAAAATGAACCTTTACAACCCCTTTAAGTGCAGCAGAATTTTTTTGTAACCTTGGCCAGATCTGTGCCTTGCTACAATTCTGTCTCTGAGCTATTCAGGCAGTTCCTTTGACCTCATGATTCTCATTTGCTCTGACATGCACTGTGAGCTGTAAGGTCTTATATAGACAGGTGTGTGGCTTTCCTAATCAAGTCCAATCAGTATAATCAAACACAGCTGGACTCAAATGAAGGGGTAGAACCATCTCAAGGATGATCAGAAGAAATGGACAGCACCTGAGTTAAATAGATGAGTGTCACAGCAAAGGGTCTGAATACTTAGGATCATGTGATATTTCAGTTTTTCTTTTTTAATAAATCTGCAAAAATGTCAACAATTCTGTGTTTTTCTGTCAATATGGGGTGCTGTGTGTACATTAATGAGGAAAAAAATGAACTTAAATGATTTTAGCAAATGGCTGCAATATAACAAAGTGAAAAATTTAAGGGGGTCTGAATACTTTCCGTATAGTGTGTGTGTGTGTGTGTGTGTGTGTGTGATATATATATATATATATATATATATATATATATATATATGTCACACGATATTTGCACAGCGGTTTTTCAAACGCAATTTTTTGGGAAAAAATACACTTTCATTTAGAAAAAAAAACACTATATACACTCCAATTGTTTTCTGAAATATGTTACGCCGAGTAAGTAGATACCCAAAATGTCATGCTTTAAAATTGTGCACGCCCCGTGGAATGGCAACAAATTACTTAAAAAATCTACATAGGCGACGCTTTAATTTTTTTTACAGGTTACCCGTTTAGAGTTACAGAGGAGCCCTAGAATTATTGCTCCAACGTTCACAACAATACCTCACGTGTGGTGCGAACACCGTTTACATATGCAGGATTTCCCTTCCCGCCACTTCTGAAAGCATTCCAGCGGCTCATGAGCCACTTGGAATGCTTTCAAGAGAAAGGCAGCTGCTGGATAAATATAAAAAATATTGGGGGGTATGGCCGATAGCTTCAGCCATAATCCCAGGAAACCACTTTAAAACCGCAAAATATATATACGTATTTCGGTTGTCAAGTGGTTAAAGTTCTTTCCTTCCATTAAAACATTCTCTACCAGCTCTGTCAGTGCTTTATGGGCTTTTCAGCATCAGAGTTTGGTCTCTCAAATTTACAAATTTATAAGTGAAAACACTCGCGCCTAGAGTAAACAAATTAACTACAAAGTATTCATGCAGCAGCTGTTTCAATCAAGCGATACTAGAAAAAAAGGTGGTGTCATAGGAAAACGAATCCTTAGACAAACGGCGCTAGCAATGTGCCTTGTGCAAAAATTTGTGATTATTATTAAACCAATATTGAATTAAACATAATAAATATATGTGGAAATGAATGTGCAAATAAAGCGGAGCTCCACCCTAAAATGGAACCTCCGCTCATCGGATTCCTCCCCCCCCTCCGGTGCCACAATTGACACCTTTCAGGGGGGAGGGGGGTGCAGATACCTGACAGGTATTTGCACCCACTTCCGGGCATAGACTCTGCGAGAAACTGCGGCCATTACGCCACTTGACCCCCCCCCGTTGTGTTATGGGAAACGCACAGCTCCCAGAACACAGCGGGGACCAGTGAGGACGGCGCTGCGCGACTCGTGCATGTGCAGTAGGGAACCAGGCAGTGAAGCCGCAACGCTTCACTTCCTGATTCCCTCACCGATGGTGGCGGTGAGGGCAGCCGAGAGACTAGCGATTTCTCGTCTTCTGCTGCCGACGTCGCTGGACTCCAGGACAGGTAAGTGTCCATTTATTAAAAGTCAGCAGCTGCAGTATTTGTAGCTGCTGGCTTTTAATATTTTTTTTTTACGGCGGAGCTCCGCTTTAAAGTCCATAATAGATTAAACTTCTTGTTCAAATGAAACTGTACTCAGTGTTCCATGGAATGAAAAAACTGTTGATTGTGCCCCCAACCGATTAATAAAGTGAAGGTCCCTACTCACCGAATGAAGTTGACCCTCATTACCTTACAGCAAGAGCAATCAAAAGCGCTGTATGGTCTGAGTGACCCGAGGTACTGGAAATGGCTCACGTCAGTGTCTTGTGGACCGTGGTCCCAGGAAACAACTCAGAGAAAACCTCCACTCTCCCACACTATACGAGATCCAGACCGCGATCAGATCTCAACCATCAGAGGCTCCACACCTGAATTCCAATAAGCAGCTCGCTGCACCATCCGTGCTCCAAATGGACAACCATAGAATGTTCAAAAATAGAATAACAGGCTCCACATAGTGTAAAACTGGTAGGCTCTTTAACGGCTTGCCGCCCGTCAAATGATGGCTGGACAGTACGGCTCTTGATCTGGGCGGACGTCATATGACGTCCTTGCCTTTCCAGGCCACTAGAGGGTGCGCACGCGCCAGCTGCGTCACTGGGGCAGCCAAATGCGATTGCCCAGTAACTGAGCAGGACCGTGGATCTGTGTGTAAACACACAGATCCACATCCTGTCAGAGGAGAGACGGATGGTTTGTTCCTTGTACAGAGGAACACCGATCAGTCTCCTCCCCTTGTGAGTCCCCTCCCCCTACAGTTAGAATCACTCCCTAGGTCAGTGTTTCTCAACTCCAGTCCTCAAGGCGCCCCAACAGGTCATGTTTTCAGGCTTTCCATTATTTTGCACAGGTGATTTGATCAGTTTCACTGCCTTAGTAACTACCACAGCTATTTAATCTAAAGGAAATCCTGAAAACATGACCTGTTGGGGCGCCTTGAGGACTGGAGTTGAGAAACACTGCCCTAGGTAACATATTTAACCCCTTGATCACCCCCTAGTGTTAACCCCTTCCCTGCCAGTCACATTTATACAGTAATCAATGCATTTTTATAGCATGGATCGCTGTATAAACGTGAATGGTCCCAAAAATGTTTCAAAAGTGTCCGATATGTCCGCCGCCATTACTAGTAAAAATAAATAAAAAATAATAAAAATGCTATAAATCTATCCCCTATTTTGTAGACTCTATAACTTTTGCGCAAATCAATATACGCTTAATGCAATTTTTTTTTTACCAAAAATATGTAGAAGAATACATATTGGCCTAAACTGAGAAAAATTTTTTTTAAAAAAATTAAAAATTGGATATTTATTATAGCAAAAAGTAAAAAATGTGTTTTCAAACTTGTCACTTTTCTTTTGTTTATAGCGCAAGAAATAAAAACCGCAGAGGTGATCAAATACCACCAAAAGAAAGCTCTATTTGTGGGGGAAAAAAATTATAAAAATTTTATTTGGGTACAGTGTTGCATGATCGCGCAATTGTCAAAGTGCGACAGCGCTGAAAGCTGAAAAATTGCTTGGGCAGGAAGGGGGCGAAAGTGCCCTGTATTGAGGTGGTTAAAAAAAACCTTAAAACAAATGAAAGAGATGGGCTTGAGGTCACATACCTCGGGATTTTTTACGGTGTCAGAAACAGGATTTAGTATTGAAAAACCAAAAGGAATCCAATGACAGTAGATTTATATAAAAATAAACAATATTTATTAATAATCATAAAAAAAGGAAAATTAAATTTTCCTAAAAGTTCAACATATACAACATTTAGAGTTAGGTACATATACAACAACCGTTGAACTCGACATGTTTCGCTCAAAATTGGAGCTTCTTCAGGAGTGATCCACAGTCTAATAGTACACTAAAAATGAAATACAAAAAATGAACAAAGGAACATCCATAAACTGTATTATACAACACATATATTGGAATATCCACAAAAAATAGGTTAACAAAAAACTGCAAATTTTGATTGCAATATTTGTCACATTATCAAAGTATTTAATAGTATACACGTTCAATATTTTTTATTATTTAAACTAATATAGAATCAGGAAAACATGAATCTAATAAGAGTTGTTACATAGTATATTAAAGTAGCAATAAACGATGTGGTCAAAACATAGCACCTACCAATTAAATGTTAAAGATGAAGGAGGTATTCTAGCAATTCAAGATCGAAATCTCGGATTGCCCTGTAGCTCCACCTGCGGAAAAGGGAATGAGCACAAAAGTACCCCAGCTAATGAAAAATGTGATGAACGCACCCTTCCAAACGTTGTTTGTAGTGAGGTAACGAAATCAGTGTTGATAATGATCCTGCTGGAAATGATACAGAGTAATTCCTAAATTGGGACCTGCAGATGAGTAAAAATTATATATTAGAGAATGTGATATAAGTGAATTCAACATTGGTTAAATTCACAAAAAATATAATAATAAGTTTATATTGAAATATAAAAAATATATAAAAATACCTGATTAATCGAATCATTAATTTTAGTAAAGTATAGGTAGCAGTACTGGATCTTACTGTTGAAAACCGCAACAATTCATACAGATTTGTAAAAAGATCCTGTGCATAAAAAGTAAATGGATATCATAGTGTCAGAAAAAGACTAAAGTACATATCCATCCTGCAGCCCAAATGAGTATATAAAACACATACCTTTAAAGAGTAGTTTAGTACTTCATAGAAGCCGCTGCATTCGCGGCAATCATGACATGCAAGAACCAAACGATTTCCAAGCAATCTCACAGTCCCCAGCGCAAGGGGAATGACAGAATAATATGACGAAGTACCGCCAATTTATACTCATCCCAGCGCGGCAAACGTCTGATGTCATTGCCGTGCGGCGGACGCATAATGTCGGGGCGGTACCCGGCAGCTGGACGCTAATGCTTAATTAAATGGGGCCGGAAGAAGCTGGAACGGCCATTTTGAGAAATCCCCGGATCCCTTATCATGTACAAGACATGACAGGGAAGACACAGTTGGAAAGCGTGATACCCAGGGGATTCAAGGAAACATAAAAATGGTGTCTGTCAGATGGTATAGAAGACAGCATAGCGTGACAGATGCCAAAAAGGGTAACCCCTTCAGGGCTGACATAAAATAGACCAATGATTAAAGAAAAAGAAATGCCTGCCCCTGGTGTCCATACAGACCCAAAAAGGAAACTCTAAATCTTCACAGCTGGAATGATATTCAATACAAATGAATATGATTCTAGAAAATATATATGGTTGGATTGAGAACATCAAAAAAAGACAACGAAAACCGGACCGCAGGATTGTTGGGATACAAGCCAAATTTCATATCATAACCTGAAACTATTTTCAAGTAGAATTGGTTTTGGTGCGACAAAAAATGACCACATCATTTAGAACCTCACATACAAAATGAGAATGTAAACCAATTGAAATTGGCAAACATTCGCCATAAGTGGAAAAAACAATATGGTAGTGGTGTAGGCTCCAAAATCTGCTGGAGCCAACACCATTACCACACATCATACAGATGTTTTGAAAATAATAAACCAGCAAGAAAAAAAAAAGAAAAAAAAAAAAAGGAGGGGGAGCGGTGGCTATTACAAGAAAGGTTTAAAGCTTATGGCATCATTCAAGCCTGGATGTTGAAGAGCCACCGCTCCCCCTCTTTTTTTTTTTTCTTGCTGGTTTATTATTTTCAAAACATCTGTATGATGTGTGGTAATGGTGTTGGCTCCAGCAGATTTTGGAGCCTACACCACTACCATAGTTTTTTCCACTTATGGCGAATGTTTGCCAATTTCAATTGGTTTACATTCTCATTTTGTATGTGAGGTTCTAAATGATGTCGTCATTTTTTGTCGCACCAAAACCAATTCTACTTGAAAATAGTTTCAGGTTATGATATGAAATTTGGCTTGTATCCCAACAATCCTGCGGTCCGGTTTTCGTTGTCTTTTTTTGATGTTCTCAATCCAACCATATATATTTTCTAGAATCATATTCATTTGTATTGAATATCATTCCAGCTGTGAAGATTTAGAGTTTCCTTTTTGGGTCTGTATGGACGCCAGGGGCAGGCATTTCTTTTTCTTTAATCATTGGTCTATTTTATGTCAGCCCTGAAGGGGTTACCCTTTTTGGCATCTGTCACGCTATGCTGTCTTCTATACCATCTGACAGACACCATTTTTATGTTTCCTTGAATCCCCTGGGTATCACGCTTTCCAACTGTGTCTTCCCTGTCATGTCTTGTACATAAGGGATCCGGGGATTTCTCAAAATGGCCGTTCCAGCTTCTTCCGGCCCCATTTAATTAAGCATTAGCGTCCAGCTGCCGGGTACCGCCCCGACATTATGCGTCCGCCGCACGGCAATGACATCAGACGTTTGCCGCGCTGGGATGAGTATAAATTGGCGGTACTTCGCAATATTATTCTGTCATTCCCCTTGCGCTGGGGACTGTGAGATTGCTTGGAAATCGTTTGGTTCTTACATGTCATGATTGCCGCGAATGCAGCGGCTTCTATGAAGTACTAAACTACTCTTTAAAGGTATGTGTTTTATATACTCATTTGGGCTGCAGGATGGATATGTACTTTAGTCTTTTTCTGACACTATGATATCCATTTACTTTTTATGCACAGGATCTTTTTACAAATCTGTATGAATTGTTGCGGTTTTCAACAGTAAGATCCAGTACTGCTACCTATACTTTACTAAAATTAATGATTCGATTAATCAGGTATTTTTATATATTTTTTATATTTCAAAATAAACTTATTATTATATTTTTTGTGAATTTAACCAATGTTGAATTCACTTATATCACATTCTCTAATATATAATTTTTACTCATCTGCAGGTCCCAATTTAGGAATTACTCTGTATCATTTCCAGCAGGATCATTATCAACACTGATTTTGTTACCTCTCTACAAACGTTTGGGAGGGTGCGTTCATCACATTTTTCATTAGCTGGGGTACTTTTGTGCTCATTCCCTTTTCCGCAGGTGGAGCTACAGGGCAATCCGAGATTTCGATCTTGAATTGTTAGAATACCTCCTTCATCTTTAACATTTAATTGGTAGGTGCTATGTTTTGACCACATCGTTTATTGCTACTTTAATATACTATGTAACAACTCTTATTAGATTCATGTTTTCCTGATTCTATATTAGTTTAAATAATAAAAAATATTGAACGTGTATACTATTAAATACTTTGATAATGTGACAAATATTGCAATCAAAATTTGCAGTTTTTTGTTAACCTATTTTTTGTGGATATTCCAATAGATGTGTTGTATAATACAGTTTATGGATGTTCCTTTGTTCATTTTTTGTATTTCATTTTTAGTGTACTATTAGACCGTGGATCACTCCTGAAGAAGCTCCAATTTTGAGCGAAACATGTCGAGTTCAACAGTTGTTGTATATGTACCTAGCTCTAAATGTTGTATATGTTGAACTTTTAGGAAAATTTAATTTTCCTTTTTTTATGATTATTAATAAATATTGTTTATTTTTATATAAATCTACTGTCATTGGATTCCTTTTGGTTTTTCAATACTAAATCCTATTTCTGACACCGTAAAAAATTCCGAGGTATGTGACCTCAAGCCCATCTCTTCAAATTAACAAAACACTGGGATTTGGTGTCGATCTTTATTTGCTCACTCCTATTCTTTTAAAACAAATGAAGTTCTCAAGCAGGTTAAATGGAAATCCGACAGCTTGCTACAATTAAAAGGTGATTATTCAATGTCCTCACAGACTCTCCAAATAAAGTTGATAGAAGCTTGCTGTATACCATCTCAAACTTGATTACCTTTAATTGTAGCACGCTGTCGATGTCCATTTAACCTGCTGGAGAACTGCATTTGTTTTGAAGTTTTATTAAAGAGCCTAATGTTTTATGCTATGTGGAGCCCATTATTATTCTATTTTTGAACATTCTATGGTTGTCCATTTGGAGCAGGGATGGTGGAGAGAGATACTTATTGGAATTCAGGTGTGGAGCCATTTCCAGTACCTCGGGTCACTTACACCATACAGCGTTTTTGAGCGCTCTTGCTGTAAGGTAATGAGGGTCAACTTCATTCGGAGAGTAGGGACCTTCACTTCATTAATCAGTTGGGAGCACAATTAACAGGTTTTTTCATTCCATTGGACACTGAGCACGGTTTCATTTGAGCAAGAAGTTTAATCTATTATGGACTTTAATGCACATTCATTTCCACATGTATTACTTATTATGTATAATTCAATATTGGTTTAATATTGTTCACTAATTTTTGCACCAGGCCCAAATTTGCAAGGCTCCCCCTGCTTCTTCACTCCCAGGTGGATGTTAAGGCCTCTTCTGATGCCAATTTCGAGCAGAAGTTGTTTTGGAGCCCTCTGTCAGTTTGTTTCTGTGTTGCCAATCCCTCAGTTGCATTGCTTTTGAACATCCCAATGGTCTAAAACTATGTTCCTGCGGCCTGTAATGTAAGATTTAAAAAACAGAATTGTTTACTTACCTGTAAAATCCTTTTTTGGAGCACTAAGACAGGTCCCATGCAGCCTTACCAGCACCCATGAAATGCAGCCTTACGGAGAGACTTCCGTTTACGGGGGGAGTGGCGGACGCGTGATGGAGTGTGAAGACTCTAGGAGAGAGCTCAGCGGCACTAAATGCACCCTCCAGGAGGCCGGCGTGAAATCCCCACAGCGTGAAGCCCCTCAGCCCATGTCGAGAAGGGGGATAAGTACAGGAGTACCGTGTCCTCCCCCCCTTTCGTATACCAATCGTTATATACAGTGGGTACGGAAAGTATTCAGACCCCCTTAAATTTTTCACCCTTTTGATCTAATACAGCCATGAGTCTTTTTGGGAAAGATGCAACAAGTTTTTCATACCTGGATTTGGGGATCATCTGCCATTCCTCCTTGCAGATTCTCTCCAGTTCTGTCAGGTTGGATGGTAAACGTTGGTGGACAGCCATTTTTAGCTCTCTCCAGACATGCTCAATTGGGTCTAACTCAGGACTCTGGCTGGGCCATTCAAGAACAGTCACAGAGTTGTTGTGAGGCCACTCCTTCGTTATTTTAGCTGTGTGCTTAGGGTCATCGTCTTGTTGTAAGGTAAACCTTCGGCCCAGTCTGAGGTCCTGAGCACACTGGAGAAGGTTTCCGTCCAGGATATCCCTGTACTTGGCCGCATTCATCTTTCCCCCTCGATTGCAACCAGTCGTCCTGTCCCTGCAGCTGAAAAACACCCCCACAGCATGATGCTGACACCACCATGCTTCACTGTTGGGACTGTATTGGACAGGTGATGAGCAGTGCCTGGTTTTCTCCACACATACCGCTTAGAATTAAGGCCAAAAAGTTCTCGCTTACTCTCATCAGACCAGAGAATCTTATTTCTCACCATCTTGGAGTCCTTCGGGTGTTTTTTGTTTAGCAAACTCCATGCGGGCTTTCATGTGTCTTGCACCGAGGAGAGGCTTCCATCGAGCCACTCTGCCATAAAGCCCCGACTGGTGGAGGGCTGCAGTGATGGTTGACTTTCTACAACCTTCTCCCATCTGCATCTCTGGAGCTCAACCACAGTGTTCTTTGTGTTCTTCTTTACCCCTCTCACCATGGCTCTTCTCCCCCGATAGCTCAGTTTGGCAGGACGGCCAGCTCTAGGAAGGGTTCTAGTCGTCCCAAACGTCTTCCATTTAAGGATTATGGAGGCCACTGTGCTCTTAGGAACCTTAAGTGCAGCAATTTTTTTGTAACCTTGGCCAGATCTGTGCCTTGCCACAATTCTGTCTCTGAGCTCTTCAGGCAGTTCATTTGACCTCATGATTCTCATTTGCTCTGACATGCACTGGGAGCTGTAAGGTCTTTTATAGACAGGTGTGTGGCTTTCCTAATCAAGTCCAATCAGTATAATCAAACACAGATGGACTCAAATGAAGGTGTAGAACAGGGGTCTCAAACTGGTGGCCCTCCAGCTGTTGCAGAACTACAATTCCCATGAGGCATTGCAAGGCTAAACAGTTACAAGCATGACTCCCATAGGCAGAGGCATGATGGGACTTGTAGTTCCGCAACAGCTGGAGGGCCGCAGGTTTGAGACCCCTGGTGTAGAACCATCTCAAGGATGATCAGAAGAAATGGACAGCACCTGAGTTAAATAGATGAGTGTCACAGCAAAGGGTCTGAATACTTAGGATCATGTGATATTTCAGTTTTTCTTTTTTAATAAATCTGCAAAAATGTCAACAATTCTGTGTTTTTCTGTCAATATGGGGTGCTGTGTGTACATTGAGGAAAAAATATGAACTTAAATGATTTTAGCAAATGGCTGCAATATAACAAAGAGTGGAAAATTTAAGGGGGTCTGAATACTTTCCGTAACCACTGTATATCCAGAAGGAGGGATATCATACATGCCGGGGAAGGTGGCTATAGTGGCGCTTCAATACTGGAATCCCTCTCGGAAGTCTCGGTACCGGCTATCTCCACGTCGCAGAAAGCCCAGCAGAGCTATACAGGCAACCGCCAAGGCTCCTCTAAGACCAATGGCAAAGAACTACATGTATGCTTGCCTAATGTGTTTAGCACTCAGACACAGAAACATAAGTAAGAGCCAGATATTAGACAGCTCTTTCAGCTTATTCAGCTTATTCAGGCATTACTTACCAGAGAGGACATACAGAACTTAATGTGCCCGTCAAACTGACCATTAAGAGAGGAGATTGAGGAGATGCGTTTGAAAGTAGTGGCGGTGGATCACAGACTGCTTAATTTGGAGACAAAGCAAAATATACCAGACTGACGCCTGGAAATCCTGGAAGAAAGGGTACATATACAAAACCAGCAAATAATTATGCTACAGCTACAATCAGAGGAAACCGAGAATAGGAGTAGGAGAAATAATATTCGGATTAAGGGGTCCCGGAAAGTATTGAAGGCCCTGCACTAAGATACAGTGATGACCATTTTGAATCGATTATTAACCCTTTCCCGCCGAGCGGACGCATATATGCGTCCTCGGCTTTCCTCCGCCGCTCTTACCGGGCCTCCCGTCCCACCGGGAGACCCGATCCACGATCTGCCACCTCGGGCGGCTAGGCAGAGTGAATCAAAGCCGCGAACGGCTTTGATTTTTTCTCTGCTCTGTAACCACAGAAGCGACGTCATGACGTCACATCCGGGTTACTCGGCTGCCAATGGCGCCAAATTTAAAAAAGTACACAGTATTCAGAATCGCCGTTTTCGGCGATCTGAATACTTTGAAGTGCAAAGGAGGGATTGGGGGTCTTTTAGACCCCCGATCTCTCCATAAAGAGTACCTGTCACCACTTATTACTGTCACAAGGGATGTTTACATTCCTTGTGACAATAAAAGTGATCAAATATATATATTTTTTTTTTAAACACTATTTTTAATTATAAAAAGAAATAAAATAAATAAGAAAAATAAAATTATTTTTTTTTAAAGCGCCCCGTCCCCACGAGCTCGTGCGGCAAAGAAAACGCATACGGAAGTCGCGCCCGCATATGAAAACTGCGTTCAAATCACACATGTGAGGTATCGCCGCGATCGTCAGAGCGAGAGCAATAATTATAGCTGTAGACCTCCTCTGTAACTCTAACCTAGTAGCCGTAAAAAAAATTTCAAGCGTCGCCTATGGAGATTTTAAGGTACCGTAGTTTGTCGCCATTCCACGAGTGCGGGCAATTATAAAGCATGACATGTTTGGTATCTATTTACTCGGCGTAACATCATCTTTCACATTATACAAAAAAATTGGACTAACTTTGCTTTTTAATTCTTTTAGAATTCATGAAAGTTAATTTTTCCAAAAAAGTTGCGTTTAAAACACCGCTGCACAAATACTGTGTGATAGAAAATTATGCAACAATCGCCATTTTATTCTCTAGATTCTCTGCTAAAAAATATATATATATATATATATATATATATATATATATATATATATATATATAATGTTTGGGGTTTCTAAGTAATTTTCTAGCAAAAAATCTGCATTTTAACTTATAAACCACAAATGTCAGAAATGGGCTTAGTCATGAAAGGGTAATTAAACAACCCCCCAAATACACCGATCAAAGTGGATCGAGTGCATAAGGTACCTACCATAATAAACCAAGCCCAGATTAATCTACGGGACGTGCTCTGCATGATACACTTTTACAGGATTAAAGCAGATATTCTCAGAGCAGCATGGCAGTGGGGTCCGCTGGATTATGAAGGGGGGGGGGGGGTGATACAAATATACCAGGATTTATGTAGACAAACCAAAATCAGGCGGCTGTAACCCCTCACCCTGCATCTAGCAGTTCAGTTCGTCAAAAAGCAGTACAAACATAAAAAGGAGGGGTGGGTGCTGTGTCCGTCCATGAACTTCAGAGAAAAGGCTATTGAGATTCCCAAAATCAGGCGGCACATGCTAAAGCCTCTTCTGGACTATATTCTTGACAATGGGGGAATATATAGATGGGGGCACCCACTAGCAGTATTTTTGAAAAAAAGGGGGGACAAAGCTTTAACCTACGGACTCCAGACCAGCTTCCTGAACTTTTAAGTTTCTGGGGGTAGAGGCTATTGAGATTCCCAATTGGATTGAACTGCCAGCATTAATAGACTATACCCCCCAATAACAAACAATGGGGACAACAGAGGATAAGTAGTAGATAAGAGCCTGGGAATATTGTGCAATTTATCCGTCTATTAGAAGGCGAGAACTACAGTATTATCTATATATATATATATATATATATATCTATATCTATATCTATATCTATCTATATACACACACACACACACACACACACACACACACACACACACTCAGCATTAAAAAGCAACGCAGGAAGAAGAATTTTTTTTTGTGTGTGCGATTGACTTTTTTTTGGGAGGGCAGCACGGAGATAGACTTTTTTTTTAACAAAACCGCTCAATACACCAAGTATACTAAGTTTTAATAGGTGTTATTCTATGAAGTAGAAATGGCAGCGGTTTCTTCTTTTTTGTGTGGAAAGTTTTTTTTCTTCCCTTTTGGATTTTGTGGGGGGTGTGTAAAATGAGGGGATACTGTGTAAAAGTATATATATATATATATATATATATATATATATATATATATATACACATATATATATATATATATATATATAATATATATACACACATACATATATATACAAATATATATACATACATATATACATATACCCCTCCATAGGTCAAAGCAGTATAAAATCACATGTGTGGTGAGGATGGCTTTTTATTTTTATTTTTTGTAATTTTGGATCTTATTCCCTTCGACCCCCCCCAAACCCACCAAATGTCGGGGATACATAATTATGGGTGGGTATGGAGAATGGGGCATGGTAATATAAAGATATCTATGACTTAATACATGGCATAGAAGGGGTAAAAAAATAAAAATATGATTTTTGTACTCATGGTAAAATCCTTTTCTCTGAAGTTCATAGACGGACACAGCTCCTTTATTCTTGACCTTAGGTTTATATGCCATCTATCAGGAGAGGACTAGGCAGACATGTTAAACAGTTAAAACATGCAACAGCAAAGCTGAACAGTACCGCCCAGGGGGCGGTCCCTCTGGCTGTAACCCCTCACCCTGCATCTAGCAGCTCAGTTTGTCAAAAACAGTACAAACATAAAAAGGAGGGGTGGGTGCTGTGTCCGTCCATGAACTTCAGAGAAAAGGATTTTACGGTGAGTACAAAAATCCTATTTTCTCTTTCGTTCATGGACGGACACATCTCCTTTATTCTTGACCGTAGGGACGTCCCCAAGCAGTGTAAAAAAAAAACGAAGGGTGGGAACAGCAAGCAAACAAACTTGCATAAAATAAATAAAAAAATTAATACATTCCAATGCATAATAAATGTCCATTCAAGCTTCTAGAGTACAGCGTGTAAAGAGTTCCACAGACTTGATTCCTAATTAAAGCCAGATGGCAGAAAGGATTATCACAACACAGAGAAGATTCCTCAAAAGGTGATCAGGGTGCTTGTAGATAAAACTGATAGTGAATCCTTAGAGTGCTTCCATCACCACATATGCAGGCCGCGCTCACCTCAATATATGGGTCTCTGAACCAACAGAAGAAGACCAAATGCACATTCCCCACTGGGGCAGTATCCAGAAATAAATGTCGTCTCCAAATCACTTCTGTACTATCATCAGATGGTCAATTGTAGTGGCAATCATTTCATCCCATATACTCGGCAGTCAGCAATCATGCAAGAAATCAATTGAACAGAAATAGTGCTCTCCATTTCAAATATGATCATCACATTTATTGGTATAAAAGAAAACACTCACATAAAAAGCATCGATCCCAGTGCTAGGTGTAAAAGCCTCTGGTTTAGGTAAAACAGCATCCCTCTACATGTCCCAGGTGGGTAGAAGCAACTGACGTCACACGGTGGTCCCGTCCACACGCACGCGTATCATCCCAGGGGCGGGACTTCATCAGCGTATGCTGATGAAGTCCGTGCGTGCGTGTGGACGGTAAAAACAGCAGGATCCTTGAAACCGAATATGTCCGTGGACGCCACTCCATCTCCTCACACAGAGATGTAGACCTTCCACGTGCGATGATAGATCTTTTGAGAAGATGACTTCCGTGCCCTCAGCATGGTGGAAATTCCTGAATCCGACAGGCCTCGGTCCCTTGTACCTGACTTTTAACAGCCATGCCATTAAAGCCAGTGACTGTAAAGCAGGATGAAGTATAGGACCTTGCGACAGACGGTCCTCTTGCATTGGCAGTCGCCAAAGAACATCCGCCACCAGGCATACTAGGTCGGCATACCAGGGACGCCAAGGCCAATCTGAGGCAATTAGAATCACCGGAGTCCCCTCGGTCTCCACTCTGCGAAGCAGACGAGGAAGAAGTTTTAGCAGGGGGAAGGCATAAATTAGCCGATACTGTCCCCATGGAGCCACCAACGCGTCCGCCCAGGGATCTTTGGACCTGGCCACAAACCTCAATACCTTCCAGTTGAATTGAGAAGCCAGGAGATCCACGTCTGGTGTGCCCCATCTCAGGCAAAGGAGTTGAAACACATCCAGGTCCAGCATCTGGTGACTTGGGTAGTCCGCTTGCCAGTTGTCTACGCCCGGAATGTATACGGCCGATAGAGCCGGCACGCTCCCCTCTGCCCACTGCAGGATGTGAGCGACCTCCAATGCTGCAGCCGAGCTTCTTGTTCCTCCTTGATGGTTGACATACACCACCGACTGGATCCTGACTGGACGTCCCTGCAGCCTCTGTGACCATGTGGAGACGCACTGCCTGATCGCCCGAAGTTCCAGCACATTGATCGGCAGGCGGGATTCTTCCTGCGTCCAGCGACCCTGTGTCGACTGTACGCCCCAAACTCCACCCCTACCGGTCAGGCTGGTGTCCGTCGTGATCACCGTCCAGTGAAAGGGAAGGAACGATTTCCCGGACTGAAGGGCCGGAGATCTCAGCCACCATACCAGGAAAGCCCTGACTAGCTGGCTCACCCGGATTGGACAATCCAGGGACACCGGAGATTTGTCCCATTTGGACAGGATCTCCTTTTGCAAGACTCAAGTGTGGAATTGAGCATACGGTACTGCCTCGAAGGTGGCTACCATGAGACCCAGGACTCGCATGCAAAAGCGCAGCGACGACCACCTGCGGGATGCCAACAGCTTCACCGCAGCCTAAAGAGTCTGAAACTTTACCAAAGGGAGAAAAACGCTCGCCTCTGAGGAGTCCAGAATCAGCCCCAGGTATTCCAGGCACTGAGTTGGAACCAACACCGACTTCTGGAGGTTCAGTACCCAATCAAACTCTCGAAGGGTATGACTGGCTATAGCCACATCCTCCTTTAATTCTGAGTCTGAAGCTGGATGGAGTGCAGCGACCACAGAGCGAACTGATTCCATCCTGAACCGTCGTACTTTCACAAAGTTGAGGGCCTTGAGGTCCAGGATTGGACTGACCCCATCCTTTTTTGGGACTAAAAACAGATTGGAGTAGAATCCCTGAAACCTTTCCAGCAGCAACACAGGTACTATTACCACGCGCATTTAGCAGGTCCTGCACTGCCCCAAACAGGGCGCTCCGATGTGCCGGAAGATGATGAAGGTTTAAGGGGAAAAAACCTGTTGTTTGGTGGACAAGAAATAAATTCTATCTTGTACCCTGATGAAACCACTTTGCAAACCCACTGGACGGAAAGCAGGGCGACCCCCCACTCGAGAGTCGGGCGAGGGCAAACCTTCATGCGGTCGCAGATTTGTTCGCAGGCTTGTTTGGCTTCCAAAACCAGGGACGCTTTTGTCCCTCAGCTGGCCCTTTTTCGGCCTGGAAACGCTTACCTGCGGGTCCAGGCTGACGAAAAAAACGTTTGAGCCGAAAAAGGAGGGCCCTGGCCTACGGCATGGCTCCTTACCTTTTCTGGATTGTGGGAGCAGCATGCTCTTACCTCCAGTGACATTCTTAATGTCATCCAACGAGGCTCCAAATAGCCCCTCTCCCTGGAAGGGCAAATCCGCCAGAGCCTTCTTGGAAGTCTGGTCCGCGGACCAGCATTTTAGCCAAACCGGGCGACGTAGCACCACAGCAGATACTGAGGCTCTGGAAAGCAAAGGAGCTGTATCTAAAGGCAGCATCGCAGACATACTTGAGGCCATGCACCAACTGGTCGGCCAGTTCCACGCAGACCGGGGAAGCCTGTTGCTCTACCAATCATGGTGCAACAATTTTGCCCATTCTGTAAGTGTCTGTGACAACAGGGCCGTGGCCAACACTGGCCGCATGGCTGACCCTCACCACCGTGAACATGGACCGGGACACCGCCTCGGCCCTCCTGTCTGCAGGGTCCTTAAAGGCAGGGGTCCCCTCTACCGGAATCGTGGTTACTTTGTTTAACCTGGATACCGGGGGTCCACAATCGGGGGAGATGTCCATTTTTTCAGGAGACTCTCCTCAAAGGGGTAACGAACCGACATGCGTTTTGAGACCGAAAAGGCCCTCTGCGGTCGTTCCCATTCCTTGTATATAAACTTATCAAAATAAGTTAGGTAGGGAAACACCTTAGTGCGGGCCGGCTTGTGGGACCCAAAAGGGACCGACACCTCAGTAGATGCCCCCGCTGTATGCTCCAATTTTAGGGTCTCCCGCACTGCGGTGATAAGTGCTCCAACAAGCGCCTTTTCCTGCGCTGACCCGGACACGGAGTCTTCCTCACTGTCCGAATGGTCCTGGTCCGCATCCTCTGACATGTCAGAACAGGGGCCGTGTGCCACAGCCAGGCCCGAGTCTGAATCAGAGCTTTTTCCCCAGAAGAAGGTGGGGGGGGAGGGGGCGTTTTTTACCCCCCTTGCGCCTGCACATCGCTTCCACCCTGGCAACAAAGGACTTCAGGACTGCCGACAAAGCGTCCATAGGCACCACAGGTGCACCGGTTGCTATCACAGGGATGTCTGGGGAAGAAACGCCAGCTTCTGACGCCATGCTGACCCACACTCGCCTGACAGCCACTTAGGGACTAAAAGGCAAGGTACACAAAAAGGTCCACCCTCCTAGCTGCTACAGACCGAGGGGCCCCCCAGAGAACTCATCACCCTGACCCAGGTACTGCACAGCGCTGCGGTCTGCTCTCTCTCCTGCACTGCCTGTGACTGAGGTGTTCTGCGTCTGAGGTGTTCTGTGCTGTTTGCGCCGTTCAGAAAGACATTCCCAGCGCTAGAGGCCATAACTAAGCTGGGGCTACAAGAAAATGGCCGCCTGCCGCCTCAGGAAAAAGAGCGCGAGCTACAAGAAAATGGCAGCCGGCTGTTTTAGCATTAAAACCAGCGCCGCTACAAGAAAATAGTGCCGACTCCGCCAAAATAGCTGCCGGTCGTTTGAGGTAAGAGAAAAAGGCCGCGAACATGCTGAGCCCCCGAGCGGAGGCCCCCCACATGGCAGACCAGACAATACCCCACAATGGAGAGCGGACCCCAGGTCAGGTACACAGTAGGCCCAGCCACCACAGATGCATGGGGAGGAGGGGACAGGGAGAGCAGAAAGGGAGAGTGAGAGACCCCCTAGTCGACCTCCCCAGGAATGCCCAGCTGTTCCATCCTGCTGAAACAGGTGGAACCCTACTTACTCGTCCTGCGGGGACTGCTGGACGCATTCCGGACAGACCCATCACCCGAGCAGTACGGAGTGGCTGTCAACCACGGCACACTGTGACTCGGACAGCAGTAGCCCAGTCATATGTTTTTCCCCCGGAGCATATAGCTCACCGGCCACCCCTGGAGCAAACGGGGTATGTCGTAGCTGACCCAGCGCGTAGCTAAAGGTCTGCTCACGCTCGATGGCCGGACTGGGGAGACTACAAGGATCTATATTATCCAGCCTGTCACCCAGCCGGCAGTTGATAGTAGATCTCAGAATCAAAAAAGTAGAAAAAAGCAAAAAATTTCCAGGACCAATGGTCCTAACAGGGAGCCAGGTACTTCTATGCTAGGCAGAAAAAAACTGAGCTGCTAGATGCAGAGTGAGGGGTTATAGCCAGAGGGACCGCCCTCTGGGTGGTACTGTTCAGCTTTGCGGTTACATGTTTTAACTGTTTAACATGTCTGCCTAGTCCTCTTCTGATAGACAGCATATAAACCTAAGGTCAAGAATAAAAGGAGCTGTGTACATCCATGAACTTCAGAGAAAAGGATTTTACCGTGAGTACAAAAATCATATTTTTTTTTTACCCCTTCTATGCCGTGTATCAAGTCATAGATATCTTTATATTACCATGCCCCATTCTCCATACCCACCCATAAGGTGTCCACCCATGAACGAAAGAGAAATATAAGATGAAGAGAGATAATCTAGATAGTGAGGGGTGCATGGGGTGATGTGCACGGATCCGGTTATGCAACAGCAAGGTGGGACACAGTAAGGAAGGGGGGGGATAGGGGAAGGGAAGGGAAGGGAATGTAATTCTAATTCAATTTTTTTCTCTCCTACACTATATTGAGGGTGCACACAAACATTTTTTTTTTTGTTTGTTGCCTTCTAGAAGGGCAGCTCAACTAGTTCTTACACATATAACACTTATAACTGTATATACACACACTAATAGGTGTATAGTAGGAGGAGCCACAAAAAGGGGAGCACATGGAACACATTACACAGTGCACATACTGTGAAGGTGCACAATTATATAGGAAGGGGGGGGGGGGTAGTGTGGGATTAATGATATACATATGATATAATATAAGAGCTGCTGCATGGGGACCCGAGCATATTGTCATAGTTATAGTGATCCCTTACGTATTCCTTCCCCATTGCCCCCTAAAAGAAACCCCCCTTGGAGTTGGATAAGAGTATCGGAAGGTGGGGACAAACAGAGAACAGGATCTGGGTTCAGGTCCCTTGTTCAGGAGAGCCAATCAGGAGGGAGCAGAGGGGGTTGAAGGGGATTGGAGGAATGCGATTTACTTTGCTGACTTTGTTTGATGTTTGAAGACTTTGTTCAATTGTATTTTTCTTATATATTTTTCTTTTCTGGGGAATACTGAAAAGTTTTGAATGCTCTATAACAAGACGTGGTTCAGTATAGGATTATTTTAGTGGGCCCATAGTAAGGAATTAATGAATATATTAAAAGGGTTCCCTTTTTTTGTTTTTTCTCGGTAGGATGGGTGGAAAGAGGGGCAGAAAGGAACTCAAACAGAGGAGATGTTTAGTAGTAAGCCTAAGGGTTATCTATACAGGGATTCTAAGTTGTCCTGTTCTTGTTAAAAATGTTTATTATGAGGGTGCATTGGGATATAGGTCGCTGTTCTCCGTCTCGCGTAACCACTTCCCCCACTAGATACGCCTCTACACCAAGGGGAGGAAAGTCGGAGGCGTTTTCATTTTCCTTACCAAGCGTATTGCGGGAAGGCCTGTAATTGACAGGATACCCGCGTGCGTCTTTTTTTCTTGGGGTCACAGGGGATTGACCGGACCCTAAGATTCTTCTGGGGGTGGTTTTTTTTCACTTTCCTCTTCTTTTTTTTTTATTCGCTACATCTTCCTGACCTTTTCCCTGGGCTCCCCTCCCGGCCCCCATACTCCTGAATCTGCGCATTCTCGAGGTAAAAGGTTTAATAAACAATAACTTAAAATATCAAGATGACTGGGATAACCTTAACATCTTACAATGTGAAGGGGTTAAATAGTCCGGAGAAACATACAAGGCTGCTTGCTGAGCTGGGAAGACTTAAGTCACATATCATATTCCTCCAAGAGACACACTTCAGAAATAATAAAATCCCAAGATTAGGAAACCATAGATTTCCGTCTGTGTACCACAGTACCTCACAGACGTCAAAAGCAAAGGGAGTATCAATTATTCTGTTGAAACAGATACCGTGGAAAGAATCAAAGATAATTACAGACAAGGAAGGACGCCTCCTTATTTTAAAGCGATCTCTGTATGAACAAAAGGTCACTTTGGTGAATCTATATCTGCCCAATGAGGGTCAAGTCTCAGCTCTTGAGACACATTTAAATCTAGTACATCAAAATAAGGAGGGGATTTTGTTGGTGGGAGGAGATTTAAATATGGCACTAGACCCTACTTTAGATGTGTCAAAGGGCACCTCCCACCTACCCCATGTTAAATTGCGAAAAGCAAAAAGACTTCAAGACTTGTAATTAATGGACAGTTGGAGAACTCGCCATGTGCACGACAGGGACTATACCTTTTTTTCCGCAAAACAAAATGTATTCTAGGATTGATTATGTTTTCATATCTCAAAATGCCCTGCAGTGCATAATGGAGACCTCCATCGGGTCATTTACATTATCAGATCATGCACCAACTAATTGCGTTGTAGAATGGGCAGAGCCAGGACCCCGGGAATGGCACTGGAAGATCAACGAGATCCTTCTGAAAGAACCAGACTGCGAGACACAGATAGCACAGGAACTAGATAATTTTTTTGCAATAAATGAGTCAGGAGAAGTAACCCCAACGTATATATGGGAAGCACATAAGTGTTATATCAGAGGAATTCTTATATCATTGGGAGCACGTAGGAAACGTTGTCTGGGGGCCCAGCTAGAATCCTTGCTCAGGGAGATCCTTAGACTCGAAGCGGCGCATAAGAAATCGCAAGCATTACAGACGGAGGAGAAACTTGCGTGGCTGTGAGAGGAATTAAATCTTCTGTTAACGGATAAAGCCACAATAACTCGGTGTAAACTAGCTTTCTATGAGTACGGAAACAAGCCGAGCAAGATGCTAGCCAATGCGCTCAGAGAGACAAGGGCACCAAATCATATTGAAAAAAGGGTGATATAATATAACAAAGAAAAAATATATAACAATAAAATGAAGGTGTATAGCACAAAACTGAAAATAGTGAAAATCTCCAAAAAATTCCTGAAAATAATGGTGACGGTATATGGTAAAAGTGTATAGCACAGAACTGTGAACAAAGAAATCCTCCAAAAACTTCCTGTAAATAATATCAAAAAATCCAATGTGTTGCAAGTCCCATCACCCGTAGAGTGCTTGAAAGAAGAAACTCCGGTGCAAATCCACCCAGTGCTCACTAGCAGCTTACCTCCCTGCTGGGAAGAGACAGCATGTGCTGGGGCTTCTAATGTGAACAGCGATGCAGCAATCTTGCATGGAAGTATGATCTCACTCACATAGATGCATAGAAATACACAAGCAAAAAAGAAATATATAGCGTAACTCTGTAGGTACAGCAAACAAGTGACCAAAGGATGTATTCTCACACTCACATCAAACTAGTGAGCGTGGACATCAATCCTACGAACGCCGAGCTTGTATATATGCAGGCTATGATGATTCCAATCATGTGGTCCTCAAGCTTGCAGCAGCATTTCATAGATAAAGAAGTCATGTGACATGACGATACGTACGTTAGGATCAGCACAGATACACCGACAGCTGCAGGAGAGGAGACGAGCTCGGCGTTCATATGAGATTGTTATTTCCCTTATCTATGAAATGTTGCTGCAAGCTTGAGGACCACATGATTGGAATCATCATAGCCTGCATATATACGAGCTCGGCGTTCGTAGGATTGATGTCCACGCTCACTAGTTTGATGAGAGTGTGAGAATACATCTTTTGGTCACTTGTTTGCTGTACCCACAGAGTTACGCTATAAATTTCTTTTTTGTTTGTGTATTTCTATGCATCCATGTGAGTGAGATCATACTTCCATGCAAGATTGCTGCATCGCTGTCCACATTAGAAGCCCCAGTGTATGCCGTCTCTTCCCAGCAGGGAGGTTGCTGCAAGCTTGAGGACCACATGATTGGAATCATCATAGCCTGCATACATACAAGCTCGGCGTTCGTAGGATTGATGTCCACGCTCACTAGTTTGATGCGAGTGTGAGAATACATCCTTTGGTCACTTGTTTGCTGAACCCACAGAGTTACGCTATATATTTCTTTTTTGCTCGTGTATTTCTATGCATCTATGTGAGTAAGATCATACTTCCATGCAAGATTGCTGCATCGCTGTTCACATTAGAAGCCCCAGCACATGCTGTCTCTTCCCAGCAGGGAGGTAAGCTGCTAGTGAGCACTGGGTGGATTTGCACCAGAGTTTCTTCTTTCAAGCGCTCTACGGGTGATGGGACTTGCTACACATTGGATTTTTTGATATTATTTACAGGAAGTTTTTGGAGGATTTCTTTGTTCACAGTTCTGTGCTATACACTTTTACCATATACCAACACCATTATTTTCAGTTTTTTTTTGGGAGATTTTCACTATTTTCAGTTTTGTGCTATACACCTTCATTTTATTGTTATATATTTTTTCTTTGTTATTATATGCACAGGTTGATCACTTAGAGTGATACACGTTTTGGCATACATTATCAATTGTCCAATGTTGGTTACACACCTTTCAGGTGTACAGGTGTGATTCGTTCAGTTTATGTATATATTATTTATGTTACACATTGGTTGTCAACACGCTACTGCATCTGGTTGGTTTACATTAGATTCATTTATTTGGTTAAAATTAGGTAGTTTTCTTTTCCAGATCCTTCCCTTCACTAGTTATAATCACAGCGCAGCCACCATCCCCCTTTTTTCATTTATTCACTTTTGTCTGTTTGGATCAGACTCCCTGGTGACTGCTGCAGTGTCCCTAGCCCTTTCTCTTCCCTCCATTTCCATTCCCCTTCACTAGTTAAATACCCAGCTAGCACGGGGGTTTCTTCTTTTTATATACCAAATCATATTGACCGCATTAAAACTCAGGGAGACAGCTTTGTTAGCTCTACGCAGGAAATCGCTAAGGCATTCAGAGACTATTATGTAAGTCTATATCAGATAGAGGACCAACAACGGAATTGAGGGGGGGGGGGAGCCAAGGAGTACATTAGGGGCCCCGGGAATGCCTAGATTGCCAGATGAGGGAGCTGGGGACATAGATGGTCCAATCACCGCAGAAGATTTGGCAGGTGCTCTCAAATCTTTAAAATCGGGCAAGGCCCCCGGCCCAGATGGGTTTACTCTGTTATATTATAAGACCTTCTCTGAAAAACTGGCGCAAAGATTTTTGGCGGCTTTTAATTCGATACGAGAAGGGCAACCGATGCCAGCGGAGACACTAATGGCGCATATAAGAGTAATCCCTAAGGAGGAGAAAGACTTGTCCCAATGATCAAGTTACCGTCCAATTTCTTGGCTAAACGTGGACTAGAGATTCTCACAAAAATACTTGCAAATAGATTATTGCCGTATATACCCTCCTTAACCACTTAACAACCGCCCACTGTAAATATACGTCAGCAGAATGGCACCGACAGGCAGAATCACGTATATGTACGTGATTGCCTTTGTATAGTTGGGGGGTCCGATCGGACCCCCCTTCTTTACAGTGGGTGGTCGTTTTACCTTCGGGAGCGATCCGGCATGAGGGGACGGCCGTTCGATTCCGGCCACCCCCTCTCGATCGCTCCCGGCGAATGAAAGAGCTTCCCCTGCCTGCCAGGAAGGAGGAAGTGATGTCATCTCTCCTGGGGCGCTCACATATACCGAGCGCCGTACAGGAGAAGATGCCAGGTTAGTACACAAAACAGCACACTGACACCAGGACACATAGGCACATAAATCGCCCCCCCAGCCCCCAGTCACAGTGTCACTGATTGCAGTGACCATTTACTTAGTGATCACTGCAATCAGTGACATTTGTGACTGTAAAAGTGTCACTACATTTAGTTTTAGGTCCAGTGTAGCCCCCTAACCCCCCCTAATAAAGGTTTAACCCCCTGATCACCCCCCAGATAACCCTTTCACCCCCTATCACCACTGTCACTAAGCAATCATTTTTCTGATCGATGTCTTAGCGTCGGTGATGCTGATCGGTAGCCAGTAATTTTTTTTAGGTTCGCCGCAGGTTTTTATAGCGTCGGGTACCCCCATATATTACCTAATGAAGGTTTAACCCCCTTGATTGCCCCCCAGGTAACCCTTTCACCCCCTATCACCACTGTCACTAAGTTATAATTTTTCTGATCGATGTCTTAGCGTCTGCGATGCTGATCGGTAGCCAGTAATTTTTTTTAGGTTCGCCGCAGGTTTTTATAGCGTCGGGTACCCCCATATATTACCTAATGAAGGTTTAACCCCCTTGATTGCCCCCCAGGTAACCCTTTCACCCCCTATCACCACTGTCACTAAGTTATAATTTTTCTGATCGATGTCTTAGCGTCTGCGATGCTGATCGGTAGCCAGTAATTTTTTTTAGGTTCGCCGCAGGTTTTTATAGCGTCGGGTACCCCCATATATTACCTAATAAATGTTTTAACCCCCTAATTGCCCCTAGTTAACCCTTTCACCAGTGATCATCATATAAGTGTTACGGGTGACGCTGGTTAGTTAGTTTGCTTTTTATAGTGTCAGGACACCCGCCGTATATAACCCAATAAAGGTTTAACCCCCTGATCGCCCGGCGGGTGATAGTTAGGTTTTAGCATCAGAGAGGGTCTGCGTCACACCCCAGGCAGCGTCAGGTTAGTGCCAGTAGCGCTAACACCCACACGTGAAGCATACACCCCCCTTAGTGGTATAGTATCTGATCAGCTCAATATCTGATCAGATCTATACTAGCGTCCCCAGCAGTTTAGGGTTCCCAAAAACGCAGTGTTAGCGGGATCAGCCCAGATACCTGCTAGCACCTGCGTTTTGCCCCTCCGTCCAGCCCAGGCCACCCAAGTGCAGTATCGATCGATCACTGTCACTTGCAAAACACAACACACATAACTGCAGCGTTCGCAGAGACAGGCCTGATCCCTGCGACTCCAGTGCTGTAGGAGGTAATTTCACCACCACAGTTAAAAAAAAAAAAGCATATATGCCGAAGCATTGGGGCAGCAGGAGCGGAGGAGCGATTTTGCTCCTAATGCCGCGTATATACGGTCGAAATTCCGACGGAGGCTTGCCCGTGGAAAAGTCTGACCATGTGTACGAGGCATAACTTTTGCGAGAAGATGCCCCCATGCTTCGGCATATATAAATGGTGCATGTATGCCCATCATTAGAAGTGGGTGGATGAAGGGTGGTATTCTAATGGTGGGCATACCCACCGATCAATCTTTTTTTTTCGTTCAGCCAACAGGCTGCATGAAAAAAAAGATTACAATACATGTCCAACAAGGACCAGCAACGTACTGGTATGTTGCTGGACTTTGAATGTTTATACCAGAATGATGCCTGCGGGTTTAGGTATCATCTTGGTATCATTCTTTTCAGCCAGCAGCCGGCTTTCATGTAAAAGCAATCCTAGTGGCTAATTAGCCTCTGGACTGCTTTTACAAGCAGTGGGAGGGAATGTCGCCCCCCCCCCGGATATAAAAAGCGCCATTGGGAAATTGGGAAAGCATTTTATCACACCGATCTTGGTGTGGTCAGATGCTTTGAGGGCAGAGGAAAGATCTAGGGTCCAATAGACCCCAGTTTTTTCAAAAAAGAGTACCTGTCATTACCTATTGCTATCATAGGGGATATTTACATTCCCTGAGATAACAATAAAAGTGATAAAAATAAATAAATATGGAAGCAACAGTTTAAAAATAAAATAAAAAGGCAAAATTAATAATAAAAAAAAAAAAAAAAAAAGCACCCCTGTCCTGCCCTGCTCTTGCCCAATGGCGAACGCAAGCGTCGGTCTGGCGTCATATATAAACAGCAATTGCACCATGCATGTGAGGTATCACCGCGAAGGTCAGATCGAGGGCATTAATTTTAGCAGTAGACCTCCTCTGTAAATCTAACGGGGTAACCTGTAAATGCTTTTAAAGGCTTTTAAAAATGTATGTAGTTTGTCGCCAATGCGCGTTTGTGCGAAATTTTAAAGCATGTCGTGTTTGGTATCTATGTACTCGGCCTAAGATCATCTTTTTTATTTCATCAAACATTTGGGCAATATAGTGTGTTTTAGTGCATTAAAATTAAAAAAAGTGTATTTTTTCCCAAAAAAAATGCGTTTGAAAAATCGCTGCGCAAATACTGTGTAGAAAAAAAAAATGCAACACCCGCCATTTTATTCTGTAGGGCCTTTGCTTTAAAAATATATATAATATTTGGGGGTTCAACATAATTTTCTTGCAAAAAAAAATATGTTTTCATGTAAACAAAAAGTGTCAAAAAGGGCTTTGTCTTCAAGTGGTTAGAAGAGTGGATGTAAGCTTCCTAATGTTGTGTATAAAATGCCAGAACAGTTCAAAACCCCCCCAAATGACCCCATTTTGGAAAGTAGACACCCCAAGCTATATACTGAGAGGCATGTCGAGTCCATGGAATATTTTATATGTTGACACAAGTTGCGGAAAAAATACATTTTTTTTTTTTTTTGCACAAAGTTGTCACTAAATGATATATTGCTCAAACATGCCATGGGCATATGTGGAATTACACCCCAAAATACATTCTGTTGCTTCTCCTGAGTACGGGGATACCACATGTGTGAGACTTTTTGGGAGCCTAGCCGCGTACGGGACCCCAAAAACCAAGCACCGCCTTCAGGCTTTCTAAGGGTGTAAATTTTTGATTTCACTTCTCACTGCCTATCACAGTTTCGGAGGCCATGGAATGCCCAGATGGCACAAAACCCCCCCAAATGACCCCATTTTGGAAAGTAGACACCCAAGCTATTTGCTGAGAGGTATTGAGTATTTTGCAGATCTCGCTTTTTGTCACAAAGTTTTGAAAATTGAAAAAAAAATGTTCTTTCTTCATTTTCAAAAACAAATGAGAGCTGTAAAATACTCACCATGCTTCTCAGCAAACAGCTTGGGGTGTCTACTTTCCAAAATGGGGTCATTTGGGGGGGTTTTGTGCTATTTTGGCATTTTATGGCCTTCAAAACTGTGATAGGTAGTGAGGAGTGAAATCAAAAATTTGCGCCCTTAGAAATCCTGGAGGCGGTGCTTGGTTTCCGGGGTCCCGTACGTGGCTAGGCTCCTAAAAAGTCCCACACATGTGGTATCCCCGTACTCAGGAGAAGCAGCAGAATGTATTTTGGGGTGCAATTCCACATATAACCATGGCATGTGTGAGCAATATATCATTTAGTGACAACTTTTTGTAATTTATTTATTTATTTATTTTTGTCATTATTCAATCACTTGGGACAAAAAAAAAAAATATTCAATGGGCTCAACATGCCTCTCAGCAATTTCCTTGGGGTGTCTACTTTCTAAAATGGGGTCATTTGGGGGGGTTTTGTACTGCCCTGTCATTTTAGCACCTCAAGAAATGAGATAGGCAGTCATAAATTAAAAGCTGTGTAAATTCCAGAAAATGTACCCTAGTTTGTAAACGCTATAACTTTTGCGCAAACCAATAAATATACGCTTATTGACATTTTTTTTACTAAAGACATGTGGCTGAATACATTTTGGCCTAAATGTATGACTAAAATTGAGCTTATTCGATTTTTCTTATAACAAAAAGTAGAAAATATCATTTTTTTAAAAAAAATTTGGTCTTTTTCCGTTTATATCGCAAAAAATAAAAATCGCAGAGGCAATCAAATACCATTAAAAGAAAGCTCTATTTGTGGGAAGAAAAGGACGCAAATTTCGTTTGGGTACAACATTGCATGTCCGCACAATTTACAGTTAAAGCAGCGCAGTGCAAAATTCTGAATTCACCTCTGGTCCTTTAGCTACCAAATGGTCCGGGGCTTAAGTGGTTAATACATCCTGATCAAGTGGGGTTCACCCCTGAGAGAGAAGGTAGAGAAAATCCGGGTCATAAGTGCTAAACATTTCTCTCAATACTATAAAAAAAAACTAAAGCTTATATCCACAGACGCAGAAAAAGCATTTGATAGGGTAGACTGGATCTTTCTTAGAGCTACTATGCAACATATATGACTGAGGAAAGGGAAGCAAAACTGGGTCACGAGTCTATATTCCTTCCCCAAAGCCAGGGTTAAGGTAAACGACATACTGTCAGAACCTCTCTCAATATGTAATGGAACACGGCAGGGCTGTCCATTATCGCCTATCATTTTTATCCTGACATTGGAACCCTTTTTAAGATCAATAAGGGCCAACCCAGATAATATTAGGGGCATATCATTAAAGGGGAAGGAACATAAACTTGCCGCATATGCGGATGACCTCTTGTTTTTCATAACCTCTCCAGTACTGTCCCTTCCCTCATTATTATCGGAGATATGTAAATATGGAGGTCTGTCCAACTTTAAGGTAAATTACAATAAATCAGAAGCAATGGGTGTGGAGATGAATACCTCCCTGCAACATGAGTTATCTACTTTTTTTGCATTCAGTTGGACAGACTCCCATATAGGATATCTGAGTACCAAAATACCAAACAAATTAAATAGAATATATGAACTTAACTTTGCCCCTCTAGCACAATAGATCAAACTAGATCTGCAGAGATAGGATAAGGAAGTCCTCACGTGGTTTGGCAGAATTAACATTATAAAAATGAATGTAATGCCGAGATTGCTATACCTATTACAGACCCTACCTATTAAGGTCCCACTAGGGTTTCTGAGAGACCTGAGATCAAGGTTTGCTAGGTCTATTTGGGCCAGAAAATGAGCAAGAGTTCGCAGAGACATTTTGACTCTACCAAAAGAAGAAGGGGGGGGGGTGGGATTCCCAGACCCTGTTGGCTACCATGAGGCACTACACCTAACAAGGGTACTGGACTGGTGCTTATCTCAAAAAGACAAGCCATGGATACATATGGAACAGGCAACGTCCGAGATACCCTTGGAGGGTTTAGTCTGGCTCTTGGACGCGACGATGCCACAGGCAGTGAAGCAACATCCGACGGTGAGTGCCACTCTCCAATCTGTTAAAAATAAATTTAACCACTTCCCTACCCAGCTATAGTCAAATGACGTCCACAGATGGGATCTCCCATCCTGGGTGGACGTCATATGACATCCTGGGCTTTGTGTGGGGATATCTGAATGATGCCTGCAGCTAGAGGCATCATTCAGATATCCTTCTGTTCTGCCGGTGATTCTGTGCACCATAAGAACTATCATAGCGGCGGTTCCGCCGCTTGATCATTCTTATAGGCGGCGGGAGGGGACACACCCCCCCGAATCGTCCGGTGCACGATAGGAAGCATAGAGATGACTGGTGACCAGATGGTCACCAGTCACCTCTATGACCGTCGGAGGCCTGGGCGCGATGTGATGACGTCACGCCCGGGTCCTCAGATGTAAACAAAGACGCCATTGCGGCTAGTAAACATGAGATCAGTGAAAAAATTCACGATCTCATGCTTTCCAGCCTGGAGGAGAGATGTGGGGTCTTATTGACCCCGCATCTCTCAAAGGAGGAACTGTCACACACATTCCTATTACAAAGGGATGTTTACATTCCTTGTAATAGGAATAAAAGTGATCAAAAAAAAAAGTTAAATAAGTGTAAAAATAAAAAAATTAAAGTAAAATAAATAATAAAAAAAAAAAATTTAAATTAAAAACGCCCCTGTCCCCGGTAGCTCGCGATCAGAAGCGAACGCACACGCCGTTCAAACCACATATGTGAGGTATCGCCGCGTGCGTTAGAGCGCGTGCAACAATTCTAGCACTAGACCTCCTCTGTAACTCTAACCTGGAAAACATTTTAAAGTGTCGCCTATGGAGATTTTTAAATACCGAAGTTTGGCGCCATTCCATGAGTGTGCGCAATTTTAAAGCGTGACATGTTAGGTATCTATTTACTCGGCGTAACATCATCTTTCATATTTTCCCCAAAAATTGGGCTAACTTTACTGTTTTGTTATTTAATTCATGAAACCATTTTTTTTTCCCAAAAAAAGACGTTTGAAAAATTATTGCGCAAATACCCTGCAAGAAAAAAAGTTGCAATGACCGTCATTTTATTCCCTAGGGTGTCTGCTAAAAAAAACATATATAATGTTTGGGGGTTCTGAGTAATTTTCTAGCAAAAGAATGATGATTTGTACATGTAGAAGAGAAGTGCCAGAATAGGCCCAGTATTGAGGTGGTAAAAAAAGCCAGGGGTTGAAGTGGTTAAACAAACTAATATATCGACTCACTCGAGTTCGATGACCCCAATCCTGGGAAACCCAGCCTTCGAGCAGGGCTTAAAAGATCAAGGTTTTATTAACCTAAAACGACGGGGCAGAAGTAGACTTGTACATTTTATGATGGACAATCGAGTGATGTCCAGAGTAGAGATCGAGCGCAAATTTTCAGAGGAAGTGGACCCATTTAGATGAATGCGGCTTAAAGTGGTTGTAAACCCTTATAAATTATTTTATTTTTTTTAAACTACCTGTAAGAGAAAGGCATAATGAGCTAATATGACTAGCATAATAGCTCATTATGCATCACTTACCTTAGATCGGGGCCCCCGAAGCCGTCCTCGTCTCCCTCTTCAGCCATCGCTGCGGCGATAGCTGGAAGGTTACTTCCGGATATCGCCGCTCCAGCCAATCACAGCGCCGAAGACGTGACTCTGCGCATGAGCCGTCAAATTCGGCTACGTCGTCGAATGCTGCGACCTAGCCGAATTTGTGAATGGGGTTAACCCCATGCGCATGCGCGTGACGTCAGTGTCGCCGCTTTTAAATGCAAATATCTCCTTAACCGTGTAGGTTAAGGAGATATTTCATGCACCTACAGGTAAGCCTTAATCTAGGCTTACCTGTAGGTGTTTGTTTACAAAGTGGGTTTACAACCACTTGAATGCCTTTCTTCGATCAATTTCACTACGAATGACAGAAATATCTATACCAAAGTTTGAGAAGATATGCTTAAAGGGGGACTTAGTGAGACATTTGTTATCATTAATGTACGCCCGGTTGATCGAATCAAAAGCCCCACAAGAATTAGGCTTTATACAGGCATGGGAAAGACCTGGGGGTTACATTCTCCGAGACGCAGAGAAATAAGATATTTAGGTTTACACACAAGGCGTCACTGGCAACTAGATACCAAGAAGGGGGGTATAAGATTCTGAGTAGGTGGTATAGAACCCCAGCAGTATTAAACTGGATATTTCCACAGGTGTCTAACCTTTGCTGGCGATGTCAAGGATCGGTGGGTACACATTTTTTGGGAATGCCCGGGTATAAAAGATGAGATGGGATGATAACACAGGGAGGGGCCCAGGTTAATGAAAATATAACAAGGATATGTTATAGTTGACCAATATAATGGGGTGATTAAAAATGATAAGGCAGTTGAATGAGAATTTAAAATCTTTTATTGTTTATTAAAGAGTAACTAAATGTAAATATAAAGAAGATGTCATGCTTAAAATAACAGAATTACTGTACAAGATTTGGTTTCTGTAATACTGTATTATCTTTGTGAAAGAAAAATCTAAAGAAAGAATAAAAAAAAACACACACACACACACACACACACACTACAGGTCCCTCCCCCTCTGTTCTTATGATTCACTCTTTATTGCTTGCCACTAAAGTTAAACTTTCTGGCAATGGGGAGTTGTTATATTAAAGCTGTCCTTACAGCTTTGTTTGCAAGTGTCCAATCATCTGAAATATGCATAACCTAATCGTCCAAGACCAAATTCCTGTAATGTAGTCTACAGGCAGTTAAAAAAAACTATTATATGCACATGTCTAACCAGCATGATGCGCGCACTCAGTGGCAGTGCGTCCATAAGAGGCGCAAGGGGCGCCGCCCCCTCTCTCCTGCCACTTCTCTATGACAAATATGCATTGCATGAATCCATCTATGGCCGCCGCTGACACCCCCTATTCAGGCGCCCAGCCCCCTTTTGGGCACCCGAATTACAGCGGCAGGGTATTTATTAAACCTGATTAGATCCATAAGCGTCAAAAAAAGGTGAACAGCGAGCGCCATGCTGCAGTTCACTCAGCTGTGTGTTAGGAAAGAATATTTGCTTTCCTAACACTGAACCGTCTCTCCGCCAATCAGGTGCTCGGGTCTGTTAGCTAATCATAGAAGAGGGCGGGCGGGAGAAGACATTGAGGAAGACATGGACACTAGGGGTGTTGAAAATGATCGCCGCATCACGATTATGCCCTTCCCGATTCGGCATCGATGCAGTAGCCAGTGTTAATCGATTATGCTCCTCCCCCCCCCGCACAGCAGTGTCTTGCACTGATCGGCTGGCTGAGCCTCGTGCCGTTCCCCATCAATAGATGATATAACTTCAGCATGCTGCCCCCACCCAGGCTCTCCCCCTCCTCAGGATATGTATGTAGCCGTGGACAGTGACCCCTCTCATCTCCCCGATTGGTGGGCGCAGAGCCACATGGAGCTGTGAGACAGATCACTGTAGCTGTCATCACATCCGTGGGAGTGGCCGAACAATCAGGGTTGCCGAAGTTCCTGCACTGTGTGGGGCAATGCACAGTGTTTCCAACCTCCCTGTGACAGTTTGCTAAAACAGACTGATTTCTCCTGTCATGGGACAGAAGAATCAGTCTGTCCATTTAGGGGCCGGAGGCTGCAGCTGAGTGGAGTGTATCTGATACTCCTCTCACACAGCCCAGCAAAGTTCACTCCCCCTCCCAGATGAACGGAACTATGTATTGCATACAGCTGCCCCTCCTCCTCCTCCTCCTCCTCCTCCTCCTCCTCCTCTCTCCCCCTGTGTCTGCCCGGCCCGCCCACTCCTATCCCGACGTACAGCTGTGAAGGAGAGAGAGAAGAGGGGAGATGTGCGCGGGAGATATGAACAACAGTCAGCCAGCTACATATTCCAAGCTGTGTGAAGTTCCAGCCTCGTCCCTGAATGAGTAAGCACTGCATTTTTCATTACACATTGATCACTAAACTGTTCCTTTCTCTCCCCTATCTGTCTCCCTCCCCCGCTCTGTTCTTCCAAGATCCAGTTAGCACCAAGCCACTTATGCAGCCCATATAGTGAACGCTTTTTTTTTCATTTGGTCATTACACTGTAAAAAAAATATATGATCCAATTCCCCCATCTACACATTCCAGGTGGATGGGGGAATCCTCAGACAGTGGACCAGTGGGCGAACAACCAGGGTTGCTGTCCTGGCACTGCTATTGACATCACTGGTCTCTGTCTCCATGGCAGCAGCAGCGCATTAGAAACCAGTGCTGGCTACTTGGCGCATCATGTCTGCAGTCTCCGATTGTCTCCTGTACTATGTCTGCAGTCTGATCATCTCCTGTATCATGTCTGCAGTCTGATCATCTCCTGTATCATGTCTGCAGTCTGATCATCTCCTGTATCATGTCTGCAGTCTGATCATCTCCTGTATCAGGTCTGCAGTCTGATCATCTCCTGTATCAGGTCTGCAGTCTGATCATCTCCTGTATCAGGTCTGCAGTCTGATCATCTCCTGTATCAGGTCTGCAGTCTGATCATCTCCTGTATCAGGTCTGCAGTCTGATCATCTCCTGTATCAGGTCTGCAGTCTGATCATCTCCTGTATCAGGTCTGCAGTCTGATCATCTCCTGTATCAGGTCTGCAGTCTGATCATCTCCTGTATCAGGTCTGCAGTCTGATCATCTCCTGTATCAGGTCTGCAGTCTGATCATCTCCTGTATCAGGTCTGCAGTCTGATCATCTCCTGTATCAGGTCTGCAGTCTGATCATCTCCTGTATCAGGTCTGCAGTCTGATCATCTCCTGTATCAGGTCTGCAGTCTGATCATCTCCTGTATCAGGTCTGCAGTCTGATCATCTCCTGTATCGTGTCCGCAGTCTCTGATCGTCTCCTGTATCGTGTCCGCAGTCTCTGACCATCTCCTGTAGTATTTTTTTTGGGGGGGAGTCTGGAACTCCTCCAAGTTTTTGTCTGCTGTGTTTAGACTTTGCTGCATGCAGGGAGTGTTGTTTTTTTTTATTTATTTTTTATAAAATGAAAAAATTGAGTTCTCCTGACTGCTTGAACTTTTTTTTATGAAAACCGCGCGCAGTAATCTTGATGCATCGTGGAATCGAATCGTTGACATGATAATCGTAATCGAATCGTGAGGCCAGTGAAGATGCGCACCTCTAATGGACACCACTCGCCTCCGTCACCCGCTGCCCACCCGAGACAGGGTACAGTCATGGCCGAAATTGTTGGCACCCCAGAAAATCAAGTATTTCTCTCAGAAAAGTATTGCAGTAACACATGTTTTGCTATACACGTTTATTCCCTTTGTGTTTTTTGGAACAAAACAAAAAGAGCAAATTGGACATAATGTCACACAACTCCAAAAATGGGCTGGTCAAAATTCTTGGCACCCTTTCAAAATTGTGGATAAATAAGATCGTTTCAAGCATGCTCCTTTAGCCCTGGTTCACACTGGTGCGATTTGACATGTCAAATAGGCGAAATTTGCCGGGAATGGCACCGTCCTAATCGGTGCGACGCCGCATCTGCGGCGCTGCACTGATTTCAAAATGTAGTTCCTGTACTACTTTTTGCGATTTCAGCCGCGATTTACATTGACATCTGTGTCAGATGTCTCTGTAATTGAGCTGAAATCGGGACTGACAGGCAGGAGTGAAATCGTGCGAGTTCAGCTGAACTCGCACGGCTTCACTCCCGCAGCCCCAGTGTGAACCTGGGCTAAAAAAGGAGAGAAGTTCACTTAGTCTTTGCAATGTGTGCCACACTAAGCATGGACAACAGAAAGAGGAGAAGAGAACTGTCTGAGGACTTGAGAACCAAAATTGTGGAATAATATCAACAATCTCAAGGTTACAAGTCCATCTCCAGAGATCTAGATTTGCCTTTGTCCACAGTGCGCAACATTATCAAGAAGTTTGCAACCCATGGCACTGTAGCTAATCTCTCTGGGCGTGGACGGAAGAGAAAAATTGATGAAAGGTTGCAATGCAGGATAGTCCGGATGGTGGATAAACAGCCCCAAACAAGTTCCAAAGAAAATCAAGCTGTCCTGCAAGCTCAGGGGGCATCAGTATCAGCGCGAACTAAATGAAATGAAACGCTATGGCAGGAGACCCAGGAGAACCCCACTGCTGACACAGAGACATAAAAAAGCAAGACTACAGTTTGCCAAAATGTACTTGAGTAAGCCAAAATCCAGATGAGACCAAAATAGAGCTTTTTGGTAAAGCACATCATTCTACTTTTTACCGAAAACAGAATGAGGACTACAAAGAAAAGAACACAGTACCTACAGTGAAATATGGTGGAGGTTCAATGATGTTTTGGGGTTGTTTTGCTGCCTCGGGGTGCCTTGAATGTGTGCAAGGCATCATGAAATCTGAGGATTACCAAAGGATTTTGGGTCACACTGTAGAGCCCAGTGTCAGAAAGCTGGATTTGCGTCCGAGATCTTGGGTCTCCCAGCAGGACAATGACCCCAAACATACGTCAAAAAGCACCCAGAAATGGATGGCAACAAAGCGCTGGAGGAGTTCTAAAGTGGCCAGCAATTAGTCCAGATCTAAATCCCATTCAACACCTGTGGAGAGATCTTAAAATTGCTGTTGGGAAAAGGCGCCCTTCCAATAAGAGAGACCTGGAGCAGTTTGCAAAGTTAGAGTGGTCCAAAATTCCGGGTGAGAGGTGTAAGAAGCTTATTGATGGTTATAGGAAGCGACTGATTTCAGTTATTTTTTCCAAAGGGTGTGCAACCAAATATTAAGTTAAGGGTGCCAAGAATTTTGACCAGCCCATTTTTGGAGTTGTGTGACATTATGTCCAATTTGCTTTTTTTCGTTTTGTTCCAATACACACAAAGGGAATAAACATGTGTATAGCAAAACATGTGTTACTGCAATACTTTTCTGTGAGAAATACCTGATTTTCTGGAAAAATTTCTGGGTGCCAACAATTTCGGCCATGACGAAGTGCCGGGCAGAGGGCGAGCAGGGGCCACAGTGGCAGCGTTTGATGGGCACTGTGAGGCTGCATTTGATGGGGGTTTTTTTTCCTGAATTTTTTGGTTCGTTTGCGCCCCCCCAAAAATTTTGAGCACCAGCCGCCACTGCGCGCAGTCTGTTGACCAGCCTTTATATGCATTAGAACCTGTCAACTGCTGTATAAGCAGCAGAAATACAGGACAGGAACATATGCTAGCATACAATTATTTTGTATTGTACACAATTTATTTAGTCCTGATGCAAGTGGCCTAACCACTTACTGAAAATCTCAAAAACATGTACATTACAGAATATTTGAAACAGCTTTGTTTTAATGACAAACATAAGCAACATCGTTCAAACTACTATTGCAACCCAACAAACAGTTATACATATGCATGCATTTACAAGTGTTTTAATGCACAGTATACAAAAAAACAATGTGTACGTGTCTTTTCATTAAATGGCACGCCAATGTATACGCTCAAAACAAAATGCACATGACCCTCAGCGCACTATAAAAAAAATAAAAAATTACAGGTGTGGCCTTGCGGTGAAATGGAAAAAAGTTAGATGTCATCAGACTTTCCAGTTATTGCCTGCACTAAAACACACCTGCCCCTATGTAAACGAAGACAAGGAGCAAGGTTGGTGGTTGCTGTCCAAAACAGGAGAGTATCCCAAGGTGAAAATGCTGTTTCCTCAATAGAGAAGTGTTATCACCCTAGGACAGGAAGTAGGTTACTGGCAGGATCAGGTAAAAATAAGGAGAAAACCCTGAAAAGTAGTTTTAAAAAAAAAAAAACTGCCGCCACCACATCGAAGGAATGGAAAGCCCATTTTGGGTTTACATAGTTCTAAACCTATGATCAAATTCTTAAAAATAAAGTGCAGCTCTGTAATAAAAACACAAAATTACCTTTTAACTTACCCTGAGTCAGCTGCTGGAGGAGCAGAGATCATATCCAAGGTAGCGGCATCCAGCAGTAGTCTCAAGGTTTTTGCGGTCTACAGACAGGAGGCTTTTACAGGTAAATAGATCTAAAAACAGGTTAAATGCACATATATTCCTATAGGAAGACTGTTGATAAATTAAATTGTCTGGCAACAGGGTAATGGTAAAGAATTAAAACCAACAAGCAAGCTTGGCTTACTTGCGATTAAAAATATATTTTTTTTTACCTCAGGCTCACAATAAAAAGATTTTGAGGTGATATCTGAAAAGCCATCTTTTAAGAGGCTTATCTACTAATAAACTGTACTTTTGCTTTATTAATTTACTCATCCCCAACAGTTATTACCGTTTGCATCACTTGACCCTCCCTTTTAAAAATTGTATGCTCAAACAAGCAGGGCCTGCTGATACCTCTTGTATTGAAACTGCACGGTCTTCTTAAGCCCTGTACACACGATCGATCCATCTGATTTCCGATGAAGATGACTTCCATCAGTCCCAAACGCTGTGACGTAAAACACTCCGACGAGCCTAGTAAAATTAAGTTCAATGCTTCTGAGCATGCGTCGACTTGATTCTGAGCATGCGTGGGTTTTTTTCTCCGATGGAGTTCCACACAGACGATCGGAATTTGCTATCGTTTTTTTTTTCCCATCGGATAAATTTAAAACATGTTCTATTTTTAATCACCGATGGAAAAAAGACCGATGGGGCCCATAGACGATCGGTTTGTCGGATGAAAAAAGTATGTTTTCATAGGTAAAACCGATCATGTGTACAGGGCTTTACTGTTGTAGCTATATAAATCCTATATAATAATATCAATAAGATTTGAAGTTTAAACCGTTGTGTCTGGGTGTAAAACAAAGTGGTTCCACCTCTCCTGTCGTCTGAAAGAATATAGAAATCAGGAAGCATGACTATTACCCTTGCAATTTGCTTGGGAGGAGGTTATGAACAGGACACCAGGGAACCGATGGTCATCAAAAAATTCAGTTTAATGGTAATTTTGCATTTGCTCCAACACCAACATTGTCTTTTTTTTATATGCAGAAGTCCAGACAGACATTGTATGTTAACAGCCTAAGCAACACACTGATATCAACTGGTTATTTTTTGCACTGTTCATATTAATAGTTGACCCAACTAATTTAAACAGGGGTCCCCAACCCCTGGGCCATGGACCAGTACTGGTCCATGGCCGGTTAATAACCAGGCCACAGGAGATGAACAGAGACCTTGGTCCGTGACAGTCCTGTCCAGATTGTGGCCATGCCACTTAGCAGCCTGTGTGTCCTCTTCCAGGCCTCCCACCCAAATGATGATGTCATTCTATCAGCAGGGCAGGGGGCGAGAGCTTTCATATTAACAAGCGGATAATCACCCACTTGTTAAAATAGGGTGGGCAGGTCATCCTGTCCCCCCCAAAAGGATGACAGTTGGGGCAGGAGATATGGGAGAGGGCACACAGGCTGATAAACTGCCTCTATCCCAGTGAAGGTAGGGCTGGGCAGGGGAGGCATTGATTGAAAGGGGGCAGTGAGGAAAGAGGAAAGGGGGGGCACTACTGCAAGGGGCAGTGTAATGTAAAGGGACGCTGTGATATGAAGGGGACTGTACTGTAAATGAAGAATTGTAATCATTACCGTGCAGGCCACTTTATATCACAGTGCAGTCCCCTTTTACATTAAAGCGGCGGTTCATCCAAAAGTGAACCTCCGCTTTTCGGAACCCTCCCCCCCTCCGGTGTCACATTTGGCACCTTTCAGGGGGGAGGGGGTGCAGATACCTGTATAGAACAGGTATTTGCACCACTTCCGGGAGCAGACTCCTGCGGGAGTCCTGCCCCTTTGCGTCACCCCCCAGTTGTGTTCTGGGAGCCGAGTGTTTCCCAGAACACAACGGGGACCAGTGAGGACGGCGCAGCGCGACTCGCGCATGCACCGTAGGGAACCGGGCAGTTAAGCCGCAGCGCTTCACTTCCTGATTCCCTCACCGAGGATGGCGGCGGGGGAAGCCGAGAGCCGAGCGGAAGCTCGGCTTCGTCTGCCGACGTCGCAGGCGACCTGGACAGGCAAGTGTCCATTTTTTTTTTAAGTCAGCAGCTGCAGTATTTGTAGCTGCTGGCTTATAAAAAATAAAAATTACGGTGAACCTCCGTTTTAATGTAAAGGGGACTGCACACGACCTGGTCCTCTTCTCTGTGACCATCCCCGCAAGAACAGCGGACCCGATCGCCGCCAGTGTCCCGCGATCGGGACACAGAACGAGGAGAGGCAAGTGTAAACAAACCTCTCCCCGTGCTTCCTAGCGAGCCTGTCACTGATCGTCTGTTCCCTGTCATAGGGGACAACGATCAGTGACGTCACACACTAAGCCACGCCCCCCCCCACAGTAAGAAACACACATCAGGACACACTTAACCCCTACAGCGCCCCCTCCTGGTTAACCCCATTCACAGTCTCTGTAATTTTTACAGTAACCAGTGCATTTTTATAGCACTGTTCGCTGTAAAAATTACAATGGTTCCAAAATAGTGTCAAAAGTGTCCGCCATAATGTCGCAGCAACAAAATCGCTGATCGCCGCCATTACTAGAAAAAAAAATTATATAAATGCAATAAAACTATCCCCTATTTGGTAGACGCTATATATTTTGCGCAAACCAATAAACGCTTATTGCGATTTTTTTACCAAAAATATGTAGAAGAAGAATACGTATCGGCCTAAACTGAAGAAAAAAAAAAATTTTATAGATTTTTTGGGGATGTTTATTATAGCAAAAAAAGTAAAAAAATATTGATTTTTGTTCAAAATTGTCGCAGAGGTGATCAAAGTGATCAAATACCACCAAAAGAAAGCTTGATTTGTGGGGGAAAAAAGGACGCCAATTTTGTTTGGGAGCCACGTCGCACAACCGCGCAATTGTCAGTTAAAGTGACGCAGTGCCGAATCGCAAAAAGTGGCCAGGTCTTTAAGCTGCATAATGGTCAGGGTCTTAAGTGGTTAAGGAGATATTTTAAGAAAACCCTGCACCGATGTCTACGGCGCACTGAGCGTTTCCGGTTTTTCTCAATGGAGAATGACGGCCCCATGTGCATCGCCACTCCGGCCAATCACAGCGCCGGAGCGGTGAGAACAGGAAGCCGGTCAGAGCGGACATGGCGGCGGAGGGGGACGAGGAGCGCTTCGGGGGCTTCGATCTGAGGCAAGTGCCACATAATGAGCTAGTATGCATAGCATACTAGCTCATTATGTCTTTTTCTTGCAGGTGTTATTTTTTACAACCACTTTAAAAGGGGGCCAAGGACCGACTGTGAACCCCAAACCGCCTCCCCAGTAAAATTGTCTACCATGGTCCCTGGTGCCAAAAAGGTTTGGGATCGCCGATTTAAAAACAGAGGTTTTTAACCACTTATGGACCGCCCGCCATCGTTATGCGTCGGCTGTTTGAAGAGGGATATCGTTATGGCAACAGCTAGCTACCAAAACCCCGGTATCCTCCTCTTGGTGTGATCAAAGGCTTTTAAGGGTCTATTGCTATCACAGGGGATATTTATATTCCCTGTGATAACCAAAGTGATTAACAAAAAAAGTATTTAAAAAAAGCAGCAATGTCAAAATAATTTTTATTTTTTTTTTAAAGCGCCCCGTTTCACAGTGCACAGGCGAACACACGTCAGTCCGGCACGCACGAAAAGGCAATCATCCCACACATACGAGGTATTACCGTGATCATGGGCAGCAATTCTAGCACCAGACCTCCTGTGTAAATCTAAAGTGGTAACCTGTAAAGGCTTTTAAAACCTTGTCTATGGATAGTAAAATTTACGTTTGTAGCCATTGCACAGGTGTGCGCAATTTTAAAGTGTCACGTTTGGTATCCATTTACTTGGTGTAACATCCTCAAATTTTACCAAACAATTGGGTATTATATTGTGTTTTTGTTCATTGAAATTCAACAAAAAGTGTATTTTTTCCAAAAATACTGTGTTTCAAAAACCTCTGCGCAAAAACCATGTGACAAAAAATTGCAACACCCACCAATTTATTCTCTAGGGGCTCCGCTTTAAAAATATATAATGTTTGGGGGTGCTCAGCAATTTTGTAGCAAAAGATACTGATTGATACCAGAAAAGGCCAGGTCTTCAAGTGGTTGATAAGATACCTGCTTAAACAGAGAATTTGGATATGATTTTCCAAACCTAATATACACTGCTCAAAAAAATTAAAGGAACACTTTGAAAACACATCAGATCTCAATACGGGCAAAAATCTCATGCTGGATATCTATAGTGATATGGACTGGGTAATGTGTTAGGAATGAAAGGATGGCACATCATTTGATGGAAATGAAAAATATCCACCTACAGAGGGCTGAATTCAAAGACACCCCAAAAATCTAAGTGAAAAAAATTATGCAGCAAGCTTGTCCATTTTGATGAAATTTCATTGCAACAACTCAAAATGGTCCTCAGTAGTTTGTATGGACCCCAAGTGCTTGTATGCATGCCTGACAACATCAGGGCATGTTCCGAATGAGACGACGGATGGTGTCCTGGGGTATTTCCTCCCAGATCTGGACCAGAGCATCACTGAGCTCCTGAACAGACTGAGGTGCAACCTGGCAGCTCCGGATGGACTGAAACATAATGTCCCAGAGGTGTTCTTTTGGATTTAGGTCAGGTGAGCGTGGGGGCCATTCAATGGCATCAATTTCTTCATCCTCCAGGAACTGGCTGCATGCTCTCGCCACATGAGGCCGGGCATTGTCGTGCACAAGGAGGAACCCAGGACCCACTGCACCAGCGTAGGGTCTGACAATGGGTCCAAGGATTTCATCCCTATACCTAATGGTAGTCAGGGTGCCATTGTGTAGCCTGTAGAGGTCTGTGCGTCCCTCCATGGATATGCCTCCCCAAACCATCACTGACCCACCACCAAACCGGTCATGCTGAACAATGTTACAGGCAGCATAAAGTTCTCTGCGGCTTCTCCAGACCCTTTCACGTCTGTCACATATGGTCAGGGTGAACCTGCTCTCATCTGTGAAAAGCATGGGGCACCAGTGGCGGACCTGCCAATTCTGGTGTTCAATGAAAAATGCCAATCAAGCTCCAGTGTCCGGCAATGAGCACATTAGAGGACGTCGGGCCCTCAGGCCACCCCCATGAAGCCTGTTTCTGATTGTTTGGTCAGACATTCACACCAGTGGCCTGCTGGAGGTCATTTTGTAGGGCTCTGGCAGTGCTCATCTTGTTCCTCCTCGCAAAAAGGAGCAGATACCGGTCCTGCTGATGGGTTAAGGACCTTCTACGGCTCTGTCCAGCTCTCCTAGAATTTCCTCCATACTCTTTAGACTGTGCTGGGAGAAACGGAAAACCTTCTGGCAATGATACGTATTGATGTGCCATCCTGGAGGAGTTGGACTGCCTGTGCAACCTTTATAGGGTCCAAGTATCGCCTCGTGCTACCAGTAGTGACACTAACCCTAGCCAAATACAAAACTAGTGAAAAACAGTCAGAAAAGATGAGTAGGGAAAAAAAAAAATGTCAGACAACTCCACCTGAAAAAAATATTCCTGTTTTGGAGGTCGTCTCATTGTTGCCCATCTAGTGCACCTGTTGTTAATTTCAATTAACATTAAAGCAGCTGAAACCGATTAACAACCCCCTCTGTATACACCCCTCACCCTCTGGTACTTAACTGACCAGATCAATATCCTAGGAGTTCCGATTCAAAAAGGGTTCCTTTAATTATTTTTGAGCAGTGTACATGTCCAAAATGAACAACGTATGTTCCTATAGAACAGACTATTAACACATGAAACCTAGAAAAACACAAAAAATTTGAAATTCAAACCGATAACTGATAACAAGGATCAAAAAGTTCTTAAAGCGTGAGTTTCACCCATAAATGGAACTTCCGCTGATCGGATTCCCCCCCCCTCCGGTGCCACATTTGGCAGCTTTAAGGGGGGGAGCAGATAACGGTCAAATCCAGGTATCTACTCCCACTTTCCACTTTCGCAATGTCCGCCCTCCACACCCCCCCCTGCTGCCTTCTGACAACAGGGACCATTCACATAAGCGCAGAACGACTCGCACATGCGCAGTAGGAAACAGGCAGTGAAGCCGTAAGTAATGATGCCGGCACCTGCACACGGAGCCGAGGGATGGGTTGGCTTCGGATGTTGACATTGCGGGCTCCCAGGACAGGAAAGTGTCCTTATATTAAATGTCAGCAGCTGTAGTGTTTGTAGCTGCTGACTTGAATTTTTTTTTACCCTGGCGGAACTTCGCTTTAAATTGAACCAATTGTCTCTATGCCAATAATCTATTTGGAATGAGGAGTCCTGAATTCTTAGAAATTAAAAAAAAAATAGCCAAAACTATTTATAACTTTTTTTGGTGTTTTTCTGCAAATGAGAGTGGTCAGTAAAATGAAAAGGGCAAATTTTTATTTTGAATTTTTTTTTGATTATACAGTGCTCAGCATAAATGAAGTACACCCCTTTTGAAAAGTAAGATTTTAAACAATTTCAATGAACAACTGCCAAATTTTTGACAAAACTGAGAGTTCTATCAAAGTTAATATAACTTGGATTACAAAATCCTCAAATTAGTGGACGCAAAATTGAATACACCCCACAACAAAATTTTGTATGACCTCCATTATTTGTAAGGACAGCACCAAGTCTTCTAGGCATGGAATGAACAAGTTGGCGACATATTGCAACATATTTTTCGTTCAAGAACGACCTCTTTTAGAGTCTGGATGCTGGATGGATAGTAAGGCTCAACTAGTCTCTTTAGAATTCCCCATAGGTGTCCGACTGGGTTCAGATCAGGAGACATACTTGGCCACTGAACCACTTTCACCATTGTCAAGGTGTTAAAGTGGTTGTAAAGGCACAAGGTGGCACCTGTGTGCAGCAGCAGCCCTCCCAGCCCCCCTAATACCTGAACCCCCTCTCGATCCAGTGATGTCCACAAGAGGCTTGCCTCTCCGGGGACTCGCACTTCTGATTGGCTTATGGCAGGAACTATTGGCTCCCGCTGCTGTCAATTACAGCCAGTGAGCCAATCAGGAGAAGGAAGAGGGGGGCCAAACCATGGCTCAGTGTGTGAATGGACACAGCCGTGGGGTCAGGAGAGCACCTGCTTGGGTGCCCCCACAGCAAGCTGCTTGCTGTGGGGGCACCCAACAGGAGGGAGGAGCCAGGAGCGCCAATGTGGGACCAAGAAGAGGAGGATCTGGGCTGCTCTGTGCAAAACCATTGAACATAGCATGTAAATAACATGTTATAAGACTTTCATTGGGGTGTATTCATTTTTACAACATGGTCTTTTTGCAACATTCATTCAGAATGGCCCGCATTTGTGGGAGTATTTTGTAGTATAGTGTCCCATAGAAAATAGATTCTGAAAGGAAAGTAAAGGTTTTCTGACAAATCTGATGGGGTGTACCCATTTATGCGGAGCACTGTATATGAACTCAACAGCCAAATAAATCTCATATCATTTAAATTTGTAAACTTTACCTCAATGTGTTTAAACTGTAGAAAGAACAAAACCAGTAAAACAAAATTAAAAATACTTATAATTCTGAAACACTTTGTACACAATCACTGTCAATATGGTAAACATGTAATTGGTACTGTATTCTATATATACACACTGTACAACGATGCACATAGAAAAAAGACATTTCAACGGTTTACCTAAAATTAATATAAAAAGTCTACACAAAGAAAACCGATCAGGGAGGTTGCCAAGAGGCCTACGGCAACATTAAAGGAGCTCCAGAAATATCTAGTAAGTCCTGGCCGTGTGGTACATGTGACAACAATCTCACGTATTTTTCATATGTCTGGGTTATGGGGTAGAGTGCCAAGACGGAAGCCTTTTAAGATAAACATCCAAGCCCCACTAAATTTTGCAAAAACACATCTAAAGGCTCCCAAAAGCATGGGAGAAAATGTGTTATGGTCTAATGAAACCAAGGTTGAACTTTTTGGCCATAATTCCAAAAGATAGGTTTGGTGCAAAAACAACATTGCCAATTACCAAAAGAACACCATACACACAGTGAAGCATGGTGGTGGCAGCATCAAGCTTTGGGGCCGTTTTTCTTCACATGGAACAAGGGCCTTAGTCACAGTAGAGGGAATTATGAACAGTTCCAAATGCCAATCAATATTGGCACAAAACCTTCAGGAGTCTGCTAGAAAGCTGAACATTCAGCATCACAACGACCCAAAGCCTACATCCAAATAAACAAAGAAATGGCTTCACCAGAAGATTGATGTTTTGGAATGGCCCAGCCAGAGCACAGACCCAAATCCGATTGAAAAATCTGTGGGGTGATCTGAAGAGGGCTGTGCAGAGATGCCCTCGCAATCTGACAGATTATGAGCATTTTTGCAAAGAAGAGTGGGCAAATATTGTCAAGACGTGCTATGCTGATACCCAAAAAGACAGTGCTGAAATAAAATCAAAAAGGAGCTTCAACAAAGTATTTATTAGTTTAAGGGTGTGTACACTTATGCAACCACATTATTTTAGTTAAAAAAAAAAAATCCCAATTTTATTTAAAGCCAGAAAGGCAAGATCCATGGACAATACAGTAATGATAAAAAATTTGTGATGCAATGGTATATATAAAACATATAGCTGTGAAAACCAAAGTATACACAGTGATCAATACATCCTCAGCCGATATGGAACCGAAGGTAAAACCCTCCATTACGCCATAAGGAGCTGGGAGTAATGGAGAACCGTATACATTGAAAAACCAGGAGCTGCCTAACTATTTTCCTCTATCAATTAGATAGTTGTAGAGAAAAGAAGAGAAAGAGAAGATAGAAAAAGTGAGATATGGGTAAGAAGAAAGAAAGCAGAGAAAGGAAGGAGGGGGGGCTAGGGGGAAGAGATGGATCATTGCCTGCTTCAATTTACAGATTGCCAGGAAGTCCTTCTGAAAGGATTACAGATTAGCCCACAAGCAGCCGTTCATCCCTCAAAAAGAACTTTCCCTTCTTCAGAGTAGACAAACATTCCACAACATTCAGATTTTGGAGTACCATTCACGTTGATGCCATGCTGAGGATTAGGTCCTCAATTTTATTTGTCTTCTACTTTGCAAAGCCATAGGCCAAAGGTTGGTGGCTGTGGATGTTTCCAAGTCAAGGGGATACACAATTTAGCGGTGTCAAGGATATGGCGCACAGCGTAACGTTTGTAAGCTTTAGCTGGGATGGTGGAGACATGTAGGAGGGAGGAAGAAGGCCGGGTCATCCGGTACCTAATGATCTGTAAATGTTTGAACAATCCTAAGGACCTATTTCCAATAGTTTGCAAGTTTGGAGCAGGACCAAGAGAGATAATTTTAGTTTAACCACCGCCACCTTAAAGATTTCAGTTTGTTGTTCAACTGAGTTGTACAGTTTATAGGTCACAAATCTGTAATTTTTTTACATCACAGAAACCTGACATTTTACATCCACTGTATATAGTTTCTAGAGAACTCTAGATCATTCCTATCATTCTCTACGTTATAAAACAAACACACACGCTTACAATTCAGAAAATATTTGTGGTTTTACAAGCAACTCCAAAATTAAAGGAGCTCATATTTCCCACTCAGGTAAACTTAAACACCACAATCCAACTTTAAAAAAGGAGAAGTTCAGCCAAACTTGTTTAGCTGTACTTCTCCTATGGATTTTACAGGAGTGCAGTTCCTTTTGCATCCCTGTGACCAGTTTTCCGCAGAGAGCGGGCTGAAGTCCGTTCTCTGCTGATGTCACAGATTTCAGTCCAGGCACCGTGACAAAGTCTGGATCCGCCCACATGGACTAACACCCAGCTCAGCCTCTCAGCGAGCCGATGAAAGCCTGGGACAGCCACTCCACCCCCTCCACAGCTCCAGTGAGCGAGGAGGGGGCAGAGCAGAGAGCTGAGTGAGTGAGTCTACAGCTCTGCTCACGGAGCTCTGAAAAGCGAGTGATCGGCGGTGTTCGATCGATCGCTCGCTTGGGTCTCAGTGTAGAGGCATCGGGGGACAGATGCAGCATCGGACAAAATAAATAAATCCTTTACTTCTCTTATAAATGTCACTTTGGACCAATGAACTAAAGGGGAAATAAGGTTGTTCTTTGGCCACGTTTTGGTAAAAGACCTATAATATTGTGGGTTAAAAATATTCTCTCAAAAGCAATATATACCATTTTAAGGAAACAGACCTGAGATAAATCAGAGAGATAAAGCCTGAAAAGGTCATTGGCACAGACAGCAGGACTCGGCCCCGCCCCCCGCTACCATGTCACTGGGAGCCAATGGCTTCTGCTGCTATCAATCTATCGAATGAGGAGAGAGGCTGTGGCTGGAGCCGCTTGAGTTGTGCACATCGCTGGAATGGATGGGTTTAGGTTTTTTGTTTTTTATATATAAAAGAGAGAAGAGGGGCAGCTGCAGCAAAGTTTTTCACCTTAAAAGCGTAGGTCCATACAAAGTGAACCTCAGCTTTTCGGAACCCCCTCCCCCCTCCGGTGTCACATTTGGCACCTTTCAGGGGGGAGGGGGTGCAGATACCTGTATAATACAGATATTTGCACCCAATTCCGGGAATAGACTCCTGCGGAAGTCACGCCCCTTCCCCCACTGTGTTCTGGCAAACACAAAAGGTCCCAGAACAGGGCGGGGACCATCGAGGATGCACCGGGCTACTCGCGCATGCGCAGTAGGGAACCGGGCAGTGAAGACTTTAACTACCTCAAACCTGGACACTTTCACCCCCTTCTTGGCAAAGCCAATTTTCAGCTTTCAGTGCTGTCGCACTTTGAATGGCATTCAGTCATGCAACACTATACCCTTATGAAATTGTAATCATTTTTCACACAGACAGAGCTTTCATTTGGTGGTATTTAATCATCACTGGGTTTTTTTATTTGTTGTGCTACAAATTAAAAAGACCAAAAAATTGTTGAGGGGAAAAAAAAAAAAGCGTTTGTTTCGGTTATAACATTTTGCAAATAAGTTTTTCTTTATAAATTTTGAACAAAATTTATACGACTACATTTCTTTGGTTAAAATAACCCAAATCAGTGTACATAATTTGGTCTGTGTGAAAGTTGGAGAGTATACAGGCTATGGTACAAATCATTGAAAACGGATCACACCTAATATACGGATGGCCGCTCTCATTTTTTGAGACCCCAACATGCCAAGACAGTACAAATATCCCCCAAATTACCCTCTTTTTGGAAAGTAGATAGTCCAAGGTATTTAGCAAGAGGCATGGTGAGTTTTTTTAAATTGTAATTTTCTCCACAGAATTCTTTGGAATATGAATACATAAAAAAATTCTTCCCAAAAATGTCATTAACCACTTCAGCCCCGGAAGATTCGGCTGCTCAATGACCAGGCCATTTTTTTGCGATACAGCACTGCGTCGCTTTAACTGATAATTGTGTGGTCGTGCGACACTGTACCCAAACAAAATTGACGTCCTTTTTTTCCCCACAAATAGAGCTTTCTTTTGGTGGTATTTGATCATCCTCTGCGGTTTTTATTTTTTGTGCTATAATCAAAAATAGAGCGACAATTTTGAGGGGAAAAACACATTTTTGTACATTTAAAAAAAAAAAAAAAAGCAAAAATTTTTCCTCAGTTCAGCCCGATATGTATTCTTCTACATAATTTTTTTTTATTATTACCAAAATTATCGCAATAAAGCGTATATAGATTGGTTTGCACAAAAGTTATGTCTACAAAATAGGGTAAAAATGTATGGCTTTAATAAAATATTTTTTTTTTAACTAGTAATGGCAGCGATCTGCGATTTTTATTGAGACTGCGACATTACGGCGTACAGATCGGACACTTGACACATTTTTGGAACCATTGACAATTATACAGCGATCAATGCTATAAAATTGCACTGATTACTGTGTAAATGTCACTGGCAGGGAAGGGGTTAACACTAGGGGGTGATCAAGTGGTTAACTGTGTTCCCTAGTGTGTTTTCTAACTGTGGGGGGATGGGAGCGACTGGAGGAAATGACAGATCGCGGTTCCTAGCTAGTGGGAACTCACGATCTCCGTTACCTCACAGAAATGGGATATATATATGTATGTGTATGTGTATATATATATATATATATATATCACACACATACATACACACACACACACACACACACACACACATATATATATATATATATATATATATATACATATACACACACATACATATATATATATATATACACACACACACACACACACACACACACACACACCCCTGTTCTGGCTCTTGTGCCCGTGATTGCACGTGGCTGTCATCGCCCCCGCCTGCCACGAGCAATCGGCACCCCCGCAGTGCAGCAGGGCGCGCCTGCTATCCCACTTAAAGGAGCCGACATACAGCTACGATGGCTCTTGGGATCGTGTCGACCTGCTGCAGTATAAGGACGGCAGCTGGTCGGCAAGTGGCTAAACAAGTTATTTCTCACACATAGGCATACTTGCAACTGCACCTCAAAAACACATTCTGCTACTCCTCCCGAGTATGGCAATACCACGTGCGAGACTCACAGCCTAGCCACAGAGCTGCGCAACATCCAAGTAGTACCTTGAGGCCTTATCCCCTTAAAGACCAGGCCTGCTTTGCGACACTTTGTTTACAAGTAAAAATCTATTTTTGCTAGAAAATTACTTAGAACTCCCCAAACATATTTTTGTAGCAGAGGCCCTAGAGAATAAAATTGTGCATTTTGCATATTTTAAGGTCACAGGATATTTGTGCAGCAGTTTTCTAACGCAATTTTAAACACTAAAACGCATCAATACATTTTAATGCATTTCAAAACACAAAGATAATAGAATACTGAGATTTTTGGTAAAATATAAAATATGGTGTTGTGCCAAGTAGATACCAAATATTTGACGCTTTAAAATTGTGCACGCTTGTGAAATTACGCCAAACTTTGGTATTTAAAAATCTCCATAGGTGACGCTTTATAAGCCTTTATTGGCTTCCAGTTTAGAGTTACACAGGCGGGCTGGTGCTAGAAATATTGCTCTCACTTAAAACATTCATGGCGATACCTCACGTGTGGTGCGATCGACGTTTACTTATTTATGCATACAAAACCAATGTGTGCATCCACCTTTGCATGCAAGCACTTTAAATGTTTTATTTATTGGTGGCACACTGGACAGATGTTTTTGTGCACCCACAGATGTTGATTGTCTACCAGCAGACACTGACAGATGTTGCAATGGAACACTATTGCAGACGTTTTTGGTGCACTGTACAGATGTTTTTGGGACAGGGGTGCTTAAGTGCACTGTGTGGGGATGGCTGCAGTGTGTGTGTAATCTGGGACAGCTGTGTAAAATCATCACTTAAACAGAGAGCCGTCAACACAGGCTGCAGCATCCCCCACTCTCACTGAGCTCAGCGAGGAGAACCGACACAGGAGACACGTTCCTCAGTTTACACTGTGTGAAGGCTGTGTCTGGATACAGCCATCACGTGATCGCATCCATATCCCGATCTGTGATGGGCTGTATCCGAGGATCAGATTGATGGACAAGCCTTTAAAACGGGTCAGCAAGCGGAGAACTTGGTGAGGTCCTCCTTGAGCTAGAAGCTTTGGCAAAGCTAAGAGATTGTAGCCACATATAGTGGCTGGATGAGCGCATCATGCACTACCTATGTTTGTGAGTAGTTACATTTTACATTTCATCTTCAATAAAATTGTTGTTGGATAATGCACTAGGCCAGTGTACCCTCTGTTTTTATCTATTTTCCCACTGTGTTCAGAGGACAACAAGATTCTAAAGTAATATCCACCTCTGACTACAGAGTTTTCCCAATTTGGACTATCACACCTATGTGCAGGAGAATATTGTCGCTGAAATTTGTTTAGTTGTCTGGCTCTTGGGGATTTTTCAGCCCCTGCATAAATCTCAAGACAGCAAACTGTATCTGACAAATTAAAAGAAAACTTAAAAAAACAGCTATGCAACGTCCGGAAGGTTTAGCACAGACCACTCCTGAACCATATACATAGATAGGAGTGTGACCCTTAACCACCCCTCCTATGCAGCAATACGTCCAGGCTTGACTAGAAATTGCTCATGTGCAAATTTGCATTTTGGGTTGGATAGTAGGCTTGCTTATTACCATGAGATAATGCAATGAAGGACATACAGAGCAAAAAGGTATGAGCCAACATCCAATGCTGGTAAAGAGGTTTTATTTACATATTTTCTATTTTAACACTTCAATGCTTTACAGGCCAGCTAACTACATTCTCAAAGTGTAAGATGCCAAAACATGCAGCCGCTCAGATATTTGGGTATAATCAACAATTATAAAAAAAGAAGTGCAATTATTTTTTTCACTTGGGATTCTATTAAAATATTAGAAACATGCCCTTAGAGAGCAAAACGATACATAATATTTATTATATGTGGCAGCTGGTTCACCATCAAGTGTTCATCAGCGTTCGGCACAGTTCGAAATCAGTAGCCACTTGTATATTTGCTAGACTGAGTTCTGCTTGCTGTATAGCTGATCTCCAGTTCTTCAATCCAGGTTCCAGTGACATCCGCCATTTAGAGATGTGGGTCAACAATTTTAGCAATACTACTGATTTCTATATGAGAACAGAGAATGCTCGCTTACGGTCATAAATCAATCTCAGATTAGACACCGAAAAACGTTGAAGCATTAATTTGTATTCAACCTCTACACTGACCACTGTGGAATGTGCAGTCCTTTAAGTATGCAGACAAGAACTTCAGTCTGATCTGCATAGTTGTTCCAGTTCAATGACAGAGGTGTTGATTTACCAAAAAACGGAAGAGTGCAAAATCTGATGCAGCTGTGAATGGTAGCCAACCAGCTTCTAACTTCAGCTTGTTCAATGAAGCTTTGACAAAAAATCCTGGAAGCAGATTGGCTTCTATGCAGAGCTGCACCAGATTTTGCACTAAGCGATACGAATTCTTTAGGGGTTTTTTTTTTTTTTTTTTTTTACAGGGCAGCACCTCTGCACCGGATCACGTATATTTCTCCCGCTGTGATCACACAGCAGGAGCCGATTGAAAGGGGCGGCAGACTATGTCCGCCGGCACCCGCCGATGATCAAGCAGAGGCAGAATGGCGGTCGGCCTATGTAAACAAGGCAGATCGCCATTCTGACATTAGGGAAGGCATGGATTCTGTGTTACTGCAAAGCAGGGACATGGATCCATGCCTTCCCCTAGTAAAAGCACCTCCCCCACTGTAGAAAACCACAGGCCAGGCACACAGTTAACCCTTAAAGCGGTAGTAAACCGATAGACTTGCAGGTTTAAAGAAAGAAAAAAAGCTATATCATAATGTGCTAGTATGCATCGCATAAATAAAGCTTACCTTAGAACAAAGCCCTCCAGCGGTACACTGTCACCGCTGAAGGAACTTCCATCTTCACCCAGTCTTCCTTCCAGGTTCACAGACTCCGGCTGTGTTAGTGGTAGGAGCCGCAATGACGTCACTCCCGTACATGTGCGCGGGAGCTGCCGTTTATGGCACAGTGCTCGAGTGCATGGGCCAGGGGCGTCACCGTTGCATCCACAGAAATAAATAAATTAGAGATAGATAGATATATATATCTATCTATCTATCTATCTATCTATCTATCTCTTAAACAGTGTAAGTTTAGGAGATATTTACAGTACCTATTAGGTAAGCCTTTTTTACAGGCTTACCTATAGGTAAAATTCATTCATGGGCGTTTTCTCCCACTTTAAAGAGTAATGCCACTTTTGTGGAAGGGAAAAAAAAAAAAAAAAAAAAACACATTCCCCCTGAAGGATTTTAATAAACTTTGTTGCAGTTTCCCACCTTTTCTTATTCTGAATAAGCCGCCGTTTGTGTCAGTGTTCAAAATGAATGTGAATGGGGCAATTTGTAATTCTCAATCAGCTGATGAATACTTGCAGGGTTCTAATGAGGAAATTGAGGAAAGTGTCGGGGACTGAATTACTTTAGACATGATTAATCCTTTGGGAGTATCTCACCCAAAAAATAAATCTTTGTTGCAGAAGATGCCCAAAATCTGATTTGTATCCTAGTGCAGCCTGAGAAAATCAGTGAGCCAATTACACAACAGGGAATTACATTTCTGGGGGGCATTCCGAACACCATCTGTGTGTAGAGCACCTTCAGGTAACATATTGCACTGCATTTTAGAGAAATTGACAGCACTGCAGATTGAAAAAAAAAATTAAAAATTTTGAATAATGTTATAACACAATATGGCTTGTGCCGTCATTTCAAGTTCTAGATTTTTTTTATTTGCAGTATTTTTTCCCCACAAAAAGAGGAGTTAGACCATCCAAATCCAATTTCGATATTCGACTGTCAGGTTGAACTACTCAACGATTTAGGATTTGAATTAGGATAGCTATATAGGAATCATACATGTTCCCAGTTTCTGGTTTGATTCAATATTAAAAATATTTTTTTGTATATAAAAATATATGAAATTTATATTTGGGCCCTCCAACATGGCCGAACCCCTAAACATAAGTTTAAACTACGACCCAAACCAACCATGGAAATTTAAACTAAACCATGAACCTGATTTTGAAACAAAGCAGTGTTTCGGCCAAAAAAAAAAAAAATTAAAAGCCAGCAGCTACACATACTGCAGCTGCTGGCTTTTAATAGGACACTTGGCTGTCCTGGAGTCCCTCGATGTCAGCACTGCAGCTAATGTTTCCATCAGCTGTCGGGTGCTACCGCCGCCATTGGTGGCAAGAAAACTCTGCAGTGTAGCCTTTCGGCTTCACATCGGGAACCCTACTGCACATGCGCGAGGCCCTGCTCCTCTCTCCTATTGGCCCGGCGGAGGAGGGGGAGCCCCGTGGTGACATCACGGGCCACGGCCCTACTCTCGGAAGTGGGAAAGGTATCCTGTCACCCCCCCCCCCCCCCCGAAAGGTGCCAATTGTGGCCCCACGGGGGGGGGGGGGGGGAGGAGGAGGAGGAATCAGATGAGCGGAAGTTCCACTTTAGGGAGGAACTCCGCTTTAAAGCATGTTGCAACACAACCAATTCTTATCCTACCCCACCCAATCCACGGTTAAAAAAACCAAACCAAAAAAAAAAACACTTAAGTAAAACATGGCAGTGAACCAATAACCAGAAGTGCTTCCTAGTGCTCTCCACCACTCACGTGGAGATGTGCTTTAATTGTTAGCAGTTTAACTTAAAGTTAATCTGTACTCACTTTGTCTTCAATGAATATAAAATCGGGTCATGCTGATGCCTGCTCTCCAAGCCTGTTGACTAGAGTAGGTGGGTGGGTGTGGGGAGCCCACAGATTCCAGTACAACATTTCCAGTTTCCCTCAATCATTACAAGGGTACATCACTATCCTTAACGAATGTTTCAAACTCAGCAAAATGCATGTAAAAATGTTTTAGGTCTGGCTGCTTGGCTTCACAAGTGAAACCAGCATCCACCTGGGCCTAAACATTTTTGGGTGCACTTTGCATAAAAAAAATAAAATAAGAACTATAATAAAAAAAGGAAAAAAGACATGGGTATAATTTGCTTGACAAAAGGTAGCTTATGTGTAGAGTTGGACTCATAGCCTTAGGAACCCTTCCAGTCTCTTGTGCTTGACAAAGCATACAAAATAGACAAATATTGTGTGTGCCAGTCAGAGGTATGCCCCTTATTCCTCTATGCCCAACTAAACTACTTAGAACCACCATGTATAGATCTGAAATTAAAAGGCCATGTAAACCCCAACTATGAACTTCGTATTTGCTACCTTTTGATCTGTTGAATATACTATTGAAAGCATTTTGTACAGTAAGTGAAAACATAGCTCACTGAATTTCTGACAGGATCAGCAAACAAAGCCGCACTGAAATCAAACATTGTTATCAGCCCTGTTTAGGTTATTTCTGGGCACTATATAACACTGGTCCCGTTACAGAGAGGCTTCTCTTCCTAACAAACTTCAATGTTTGGGCAATGCTGCTCCTCCATGAATACACAGTAAGTGATTTTGTCCCACTAAGAAAGACTTACCACTGGCAAAATCACCAGGGAAGAAAAATAAAAAATAAAAAGGGGGGGGGGGGGGGGGGGGAAGAGAATTTTTTTTCTATAAATACATATAAATAAGTCAGCAATCCTCTTACTACGTATTAGGCCTCATGCCCACGGGCGTTTTTTCAGCTGCGTTTTTGAGCGTTTTTTACAGCTTAAAAACGCCTGTCCATGTTAGTCTATAGCTTCATGCCCACCTAGGCGTTTTTGAGCTGTAAAGAGCATAGGCGTTTGTAAGCTGTAAAAAAAACCCAGGGCCAGTGCGTTCCTCAGCGTCAGAATTTGGCAGGAAAAAACGCGAGCGTCAAAAAACGCGCAAAAACGCGCACTAACGCGCGGTCGCGTTTTTAGCTCCGACTTTTTTTTTTTTTTTCAAAAAAAATAAATAAAATATTTACAACAACATGGACAGGCGTTTTTAAGCTGCAAAAAACGCAGCTGTAAAAACGCCAGTGGGCATGAGGCCTTAAAGATAACGAAGGATAACAAACATGTGTTTGTTTTAATTTCTTAGCAAAAATGCACAAACATGAAAAATTGTAAATAAAAATTATATAACAAACACACACACACAGTAAAAATTGTTTTTTTTGTACTTACTATAAAATCCTTTTCTTGGAGTCCATTCAGGTACACAGGAAAATCTTAAAAACTTTTGGGTGATACTGTCGCCTACAAGAGGATTACACAATGCCAAACTGTGGGAGAGGTTATCCTGGGCTGGCCTACAGTCAACCCAACACTCCCGTGCATAATCCACCTGTAGATAAGTATATTTCGGAAGGTTTAAGATTTCCTGTGGTGACCCCAGTGGATGAAAAAAAAAAAAAAAAACTTTAATTTTGTACTAAAATTATAACCCTAAAGCGATTCTCAAACCTCTCATTATACAAAGACAGTACATAATGCAAAAATTGCGATAGGTGACTTCTATGTCGTGTGTGTGTCTTTTGTGTTCGCTTTGGGCGTTTCTATTTTTGTATTAGTGTTTAGGTTATTTCTTAATTTACTTTTCCACAAAACCTCATTATGGTCACAAGAGGCAGGTGGTGTTGAGATGTGCTTTAAAATAAAAAAGGCATACTATTAGACTACTAAAATTACTAGCTTAGATCTGCTTTAGACAGCTCAATTTAAGCATTACCTACAGCAGCATGGTGGTTTAGTGTTGTTCAACTCCAGGGGACCAAGTGTATTGTAAATAGCACTTGGTCCTGTTAAAATCTGACACTTGGTTTCTAACCCGCAGGGACAGAAACGGTCAGACTTGCTGGACAGGCAGAGTAGACAAACCAGGGACTACCTGGTCACTAGAGATGGACACAATGGAAGAAGAATCTTTTACGGGGGGCAATTTTTAGTCCTGAAATCTGACAAGGCATCTTGCAAGCACTGAACCTACAGCACCTATTTTCTTCAAAAAGGGAAGTTGTCAGTGTCCCACAATGGGGGATGTCAGACAAAAAACACTAAGTGGAACACAGATGTTAACACATTGACAGGTATTGGGTATACGCATAAAAACCACTGACATTATGTGTAAAGAATCTGACCTCAACTGGTAGATAAAGGGAACTCCAATGATTTGACCTTATCACTACAAACCACCAGAATACAGACAATAGCTGCTGGTTCCCTCAAGGGATATCAAGTAAACGCCCTAGGAACAGTTTGTAAGAGTATGGGTTGGGGGGTCACCAGTTGCACCAGGGCTTGTGCGCGTGTGTGTGTGTGTGTGTGTGTGTGTGTGTGTGTGTGTGTGTGTTTTGGCTGAATCTGCATGGTGGAGATGCAACTAGCCCAAAGTGCTAAGCAAATCTAGGAAGCTGGTCAGATAGGAGTCAGAAAGTCAGAGGTAATCAGGTTACCATAGGTTGGTAAAAAGAAATAAACCAGAGTTCCATGTGGTATTTTCAATGCAGGAGCAGCAGAGGGACAGTGATTCCACTGCTCAGAATGGTGGGAAATAAAAAAGGTGTGGAGGGCACACAACACTCCAACCATATAGCATTCAACCTTTTCTCAGCGAGCCTGAAAGGGCGGTGATTTGTAACAGAGCACAAATGCCCTAGTGAAGAGGTAGTTCCCCTATGCTTGGTCCATGCATCTTAGCGAGTTTTCCGAGACCAGGTCATACTGAAGAATGTGCCCCGGCTCTGGGCCTGGAGTGCGCTCCATGGTTAACTTAACCAGTACACTCTGGTCTGGAAAACACCACAGCACCCAGTGCCGAAAGATTACATTCAAGGCTAGCCCCGCAATGTGCAGTCCAACAGGTACACCACTCAGGCTGGGTTCACACCATCTTCAAATGCGTTTCACAGCAGGGGTCCAGTGCGTCCTCGTTCACCATTTCAGGTCGGATTTCAGACCGAATTTCTGGCTAAATTCAGACCTGAAAAAACGGACCAAAAGACGCACAGGGCTCCTGTGCCAGCTCGCACTGGAGATATGTGAACCCGCATCCAATTCGCAATAGTGTGAACCTAGTCTCAAGCCAACGAAAAGGTCAATACGGTCAGCTAAGACCACACACACCTTAGGCAGATGTCCGGCAGTCCTGCTGAGCATTTGCAACAGGTTAAAAACACGCATATAAACTAAAATACAACCCGCAATCATTTCCTCAGTATAAATGTGTACAAATTATTACTTTCTGCACCTTCAGTCAAGGTAACCATGCATCGGCATTCACTATATCCCAATGCTTTGGATGGATTGTCATGACAATGACTACCACAGCGGTTTAAAAATAAAAAAAATGAATCAAAGATGAAACTTTTTTTTTTTTTTTTTTTTTTTTTTAATGATGCCCCCCGTTCAAGAGTGCACACACCTTAAATCCCGAACTAGCTAAATGTCCATCAATCCCCAAGTAGATGAACAGCTGAACTGTACTTTGCAATGCTGGATACAATTTTGGATCATGCAAGCTTTTCCTACTAAAAAGAACAATTGCCGATCACAAGCAGAAAAACTGCTGAGCAGAATAAAAATCTACATAAGTATGCGCAAGAGAATGATAAACGATGTAAATGTTTCTGGCTGGATTCACGCTATAGCATTAAACACTGTTCAAGTGTATATCTTTAGTCACATGCTTTCCAGCATTCTGAACACAGGAAAATAGCAAAGGAACAATGCAGTGCAATCAGGCACAGGAAAGTGAGGTAATTCTGCTTAGCAAGTCTTCAGATGCCATAGGCAAGTCTTGACCATTTACTTGGCTCAGCAGTAACCAAGGCAATACAGACTGATCAAGACTAATTAAACAGCTAAGAATAAGCAGCTCAAGAATAAGGACATCTCGGTCCACAGCACTGTGTGATGCAGAAAAGATTGAGTCGTTTTTGCGGTGCGGATTTTTAAAGGCCTCGTGGGGGAGTGGGGGCTCCAATAGGAGTGAATTCCTGTCCCACTTCCTCCTTCCGCCCAGGGACCACTTAGGCGACATGTCATATCGCCAAAGGCGGGCCCCTCCCTGTAGGCGATCACCTGGGACACATCACAGGTCCCAGGCGATCGCCTGTTCACTCAGATTGCGCAGCTCCGCTTGCGCAGTGAGTGCCCGGCCGTGAAGCCGAAAGCTGTCACGGCCGGGTGCCCACAGTAGGAATGGAGGCGCCGGCGGGAACTCCCCCTTAATGTCCCGCACGTGAAAGTACTCATGCAAATGAATGGAAGGCAGTTTTCAGAGGCTGTTTGTAGTGCTAAAATGCCTGAAAACTGCATCAATGTGAGAGGGGTCCGACTTTCATTGCTGTCCCTTCCACATCTGATGTGCAGGGTACCACAGGAGGCTAGTAAGGAAAGATATTGACCCTTTTTTAATGGATTGCATTACAATTGCATGAAATGGAGGTACTGTATATACTCTAGTATAAGCCGAGGCACCTAATTTTACCACAAAAAAAAACTGGGAAAACGTATTGACTCGAGTATAAGCCTAGGGTGTCCATCTGCATGCCTCACTGTGCCCATGACTAGACTGACAAGAAATTAGGATAGAGAGATGAGAGCAAGAAAGGAGAACAAAGAAAGCGCGGTACATCCTAAAATGTACCATAATGGGTTTAAATACTGTACCAGGGTTAGGGGCGCAAATTACTTGTCTTGGGTGCTGACAACTCACGCTACGAAAATAAGTTTACTGTTAGGGGTCCCCACAACTTGGGAAATTTTATCAAGGGGTCACGGCACTAGAAAGGTTGAGAACCACTGCCCTAGAGGGAACAAGCCTTTCCACTACCCCCTGACCAGCATGGGTATTTGGCACAATCTACTGCAGAAAAAAGCAGTCCACTGCTGAGAACTGGAAATCTGCCACAGGCTGGAAGAAGTCTGCCCAGAAACAACTTGCTCAACAGACTGATGCAGTACATGCACAGTTAACACCTTCCTGCTCTGACTGAGAAGAGGGGTGCATTTTTTAACCAATGACTCCACTTGCTTTTTCCTTGCATCAAGCTGGAGAGTGGGGTTGGGATTGAGTATTACAAAACACACTTAAAATGTATTTGTCATGTGTTTACTGTGTGCTCATCTCCAATGTGAATATTAGTCAACTGCTTTTAGAGACGTCTCCTCATACTTCTCAGACATACTTGTGTAAAAAGTTTTACTATGCTAGAGCAGAAATAAAGTGTTTCATTACATATTTGATAATGACAAACAAAAGTTGTAAAGTCTGTATGTACTTAAAATGTACATAACCCCAAACAATAAAACTTCCCCCATTTGCTTCTTTTTGGTCTATTAGGTATACCATTCAACCATTTTTATTACCGTATATAGGTTTTAGAAGTGCAAAAAACAAAAACAAAAAAAACAAGCCGCTGCTGATACAGAGCTGACCTGTATCCTCTGTACACTTATCTTATGGCCAGCTCATAACAGAATGTGGTGCAGGAAAGGCGCATTTCCCACGCTTTTCAAAGCGCACGTCTTCACAATTTGAGGGGGGATTAGGCAGACAAGATCGGATAGCAGCTGATGTCAGCAGACATATCACTGCTGACATCCGCTGCTCCATGGGGGCGAGTGTAGTCTCTGATCAGGTCCGCCAGAAAAAAAAAAAAAGGGCAGGCGAACCTGATCACAAAGCCTGTGTGAAAGGACTCCAAAACAATATGCTTAGAGCTGCCACACAAGAATTCGGGGGGGGGGGGGGGGGGGGGTCACTAAAGTTCAGCAGCTTGGCATCAGCCTCTCAAAATACTGGAGCAGTGCTTGTTAACTTAAAAAAAGGCATAGGGGCCTGAACTGTCTCATCACCAAAAAGTCGCACAAAGTTCAGGATATGTAAAGCTAGAAAAGGACTGTCAGAGGCTGGAAACATACTAGAGAACATGGTCAAACTGAGGAAATTACAGATTTGCCTTGAGATATACTGCAAAAGAACATGGAAGAATTGAGGATTTTACATGTGGCTAGTGAAGATCAATGTTATAAAGAGGAACTGCAGTCTGCTCACATAATTTGTAATAAAAACATCTTTGTTGGAGGGAAGCTCCAGAATGGCAATTTTGCATATTTTATATATACTGTGATTCTGTACTTGCCAAATATGCCGGAGAAATCTCCCTCCACTGAGCCTGGCTGCAATCATTTTAACTGTGGGCAGCTGAAGCTGCTGCCTGTTCACTTCCTGGATTTACACAGACACACACCTGCAGCTCTCATTGGCCCTCTGACTCATCCCCCCCTTCCTTCCTGGCAAACTCTCACCAGAGAGCTGTGCATGATGTCACAAGCCTAGGCTTTTTTTCTAGACAAGAAACAGGAAGCGGGCTGTACAAAGTATTTACTGGCAGAAAAAAAATGTTTTACTCTCTAAAGTTAAAACAAGGGCAGAAGATTTAATAGGTAGAAAGATGAAAACAAGGGCAGAAGATTTAATAGGTAGAAAGATGAAAAAATAACAAGCTCCGTCCTAGAGAAAAAAAAAAAAAAAAAAATGTACTTTCCATAGTAACATTTTTTAATTTCCATAACTGGAATGGAAAATATAATAATTACCGTATATACTCGAATATAAGCCGAGTCACCTAATTTTACCACAAAAAACTGGGAAACGTATTGACTCGAGTATAAGCCTAGGGTGTCCATCTGCATGCCTGTGTCCATGCCTCACTGTGCCCAATCTCCCTACCTGATCTCCGGCGCTGTGTGACTAGACTGACTTTTAACACGGGAGTCTATGGAAGGGGTGCCTGGCTTTGAAAAAATAAAATTGGTGCTCCCCTGCCGTAGGTCCCCCGGACAACTAACTTTGCACACTTGTAGAGGAAGAGTGGGACTACGTGTGTGCCAAGTTTGGGGTCCAGGGGACCTACGTCTGACCAGGAACAGGCGCACAAAATTAAAGATGGACACAGACTTGAGTATAAGCCGAGGAGGGCATTTTCAGCACAAAAAATGTGCTGAAAAACTTGGCTTATACTCGAGTATATACGGTACTACCACTCATGTCAATGTGTTTTTTTTGTTTGTTTTTTTAGGGGTCCAGACATCATTTATATGCATCAACTCTCACTAGCCTATTTTGTTGGTCTATTTGTAGAGACAAAGTCATTCACGGTGTATATATATAGTACAGACTCCAAGGACCTCGCAAGTATCAAAGGGCTACATGTGGCCCTAATGGCTAATTCACGCATAGGGGGTTATTTACGAAAGGCACATCCACTTTGCACTACAAGTGAAAACTACAAGTGCAAAGTGCACTTAGAAGTGCAGTCGCTGTAAATCTGAGGGGTAGATCTGAAATGAGGGGAAACTCAGCATTTTAGCTTGCACATGATTGGATGATAAAATTTGCAGTTTTTTAATTTTCCTTGCATGTCCCCCTCAGATCTACAGCGACTGCACTTTCAGTGCAATTTCAAGTGTAGTTTGCACTTGTAGTGCAACGTGGATCTGCCTTTCGTAAATAACCCCCATAATGTGACCAGCATTTTTCCACACTGGAAGAATATCAGTCACCAATAGGATGAACAGAAAACAATACTATGCACACTGAAAAGCAGGCCAGAGCTGTGCTGCAGTGATCCATTGCACTGAGCAGTATCACATGGCACTTAAAGCTGAATTCCACCCAAAAGTGGAACTTCCGCTTTAAGCATTCCTCACCCCCCGACATGCCACATTTGGCATGTCACTTTTTTTGTGTACCTTATTTTTAGTGAGGCTTCCTGTCCCACTTCCTCCTTTTGGCCGCCGAGGCGACTCCTCGCCTGCCAGCGATCTTCTGGGACACAACACAAGTCCCAAAACATTGGCTGGTCATTAGAGCGCAGCGCGACTGAAGCCGTAAGCTGTGTCCATAGTTGCTATGAAGACGCTGAGGAGAGTAGAGGGAGAGAAGTGAGGTTCCGGACAGCCGCATCGCTGGACCATGGGACAGGTGAGCATCTGTCAGTTTATTAAAAGTCAGTAGCTATGCTTTTTGTAGCTGCTGACTTTTAATTAATGAAAAAACAACGGGTGGAACTTCACTTTAAAAAAAAATAAAAAGTTCAATTTTTTTTTTTTAAAGCGAGCTGAATCGCACACCCCCTACTACCGCCAGCTTACTGCAACTGGTGCGGACAGCCAACATACAGTAATATGCTATGGTTTACTGTACAGCAGTTGTCCATTTATGTGTCAATGGTCCCTTAAGCCATGGGGGCTGGGCACCATGGCATTAAAGCCATCATACAAGTTAAAAAAGGTTTGCCTCTCCCATGATGCAAGACTTAAAACCAAGTGTGGCTCTTACGCAAAAGCTTTAACACACCCATGTCAATGTGCTTTGTATTATGGCAGCACAAACATTTCAAATGGGTAAGCAACAAACCCTAAAACCAGGTAAGGACCTTATTTTCTAACACACAACAATGCACAGATGGTTTTCCAATGCAGGTGGTGTTTGAACTCGCTAGGTTGCCATTCAAAAATCCTGAAAAAGGGTAGAAACAAATAGTGTAGGGTGTAATGACAAATACAGAAACAAAAACAATGTGCAATATTTCTTACTGTGCAAAGTCTGAAGTAAAGTATGTGTCAAATAAATCCAGTATCGAAAACATTCTAATGCCGCGTACACACGATCATTTTTCCCGTCGGCAAAAATTACATTTTTTCCTTTGGACGAGAAAAACGATCGTCTGTGGGCTTTTTGCCGTTTTTCCCGACGGGAAAAACGCCATTAATCACGATGAGAAAAATTAGAACATGTTCTAATTTTTCTCATCGTTTTTTCCAGCATTTTTTTCCGCGGCAGTTTTCCCATAGGGAAACACTGCCACGGAGCCCACACACGGTCGTTTTTCTCGACAAAGAAAAAAATGACGGGAAAAACGGTCGTGTGTGGGGGAACATGCCGTTCCCCTCGTTTTTCATTTTTTTTCATGTCGTGATTCACGGCGGTGTTTTCACCGCCGTGAATCACGATCGTGTGTACGCGGCATAAAACATCAATATAACAAATATGCATTCACTTTATATTTTTTCTGAGCTGAGCGACATGAGGCTGTGGCTGTATCTGGCCTGGTTCCTGCAGGAGATTAATTGAAGCTGTGTGCATTTACATATGAGAATATCAATCTGTGGCGATCAATCTGACCTGGCTTTAACCTCATGCCAAATTTGACCTTTGTAGTGCGGGTCAAATTATAAGGGGGGGGGCACATCTTTTGGGGGAGTCTGTAGAGGTCTCAATATTTTAACGACAATTGGATTATTTGACATGGACTTTACACAAAAAGAAATATTACATGTTTTCACCATTACACTCTGCACATTTGTTTTTACGTCCTACTTTGATAATCTTTTAAATTGCTTTTTTTACACATTAGTGTAGCGCTATATATGCTTTTTTCTGTGATTGCATTTTATACACCTTTTTCCGCTAGAAACTGTACTTTGTTTCTGCCAATCACATTCAAAAATCCTTCACAGTAGCTTTCCATAGCGTTCTACAGGGCCATCTAGAACTTTGTGTGAGCTGTAAACTATGGCGGGGCTACTGCACTAGCACAGAACATGCACTGAAGATTTTCTGGCAAAACAAACAGCAGAGACTGCTGGCATGACTGGGGTAAGCAAGCTTCTGATGGAAGGTAGGCAAATATGAAATAGACAAGTGTAAATAGGCCCTAAATTCCTCTTACAGGTCATTTGTCATGCAACAATCACATAAGATGTAGATCACAATTTTTTTTTGTGAAAAACACATTTGCACTGCACACACTATTCTCACATTACAGTCATCTGTATTCATGGCCATATATAGCAAAGTTAGTCTCAAGATAGGTTACTTTAAAGAATAAGTTCACCTTTGTACAAAAAAAACCCATCTTTTTGCAGGGGAAAAAATAAAACATAATTTGCATTTAATATTTTCTGTATTAGGAGCCTGTAATGCATTGCACCAGCGATCAGATCGCTGATGCCATGCATGTCTCCTCCCACACTGTCAGTGTATATGCTTACCCATACATCCTGTGCGTGTAAGCCAATACTCGCTGACAGGAGAAGTCAAGGAACTACCACAACGCCATAGTAGTTAATTGAGAACTACAAGCCGACAGCCGCTAAGGCTGTACTTCATTCATACACAGAGTGCGGTGTATGAATGGACGCAACCGTGTGGGCACAGCCTGGCATAGCGCACAGGTTGCAAAAACTGACAGCTAGTATGATGAACTTCTCCCTGTACATGTTCCCAAAATGGTAAAAATGTATGCTTTGTATGTTACCCAAACATTTCATATTTATTATATCTCTAAGCTACCATGTACATGTATTAAAAAGTATTCTGCTCTCTTTGCAATGCTTTCTTTGTGTGAAATATATGGCGATTCTGCCAGTCACCCTGCTGTCCCCGTTTCCAAACTGACCATGCCAAGCCATGGAAGAACATCCATCCCAGCGTGGTCACAATTTTATTTTTTGAATAGTTGGAAGAACAGCCCGCCTGTACTCCAGTGGTCAGACTTCTGCTAACACTTACCCATGCACAGCCTCTGGCCTCCAGATCCCCCCCCCCCCCCTATCATATCCTGCTCCTCAAAGTGCATTTCTCTCTACATTCTACACAGGACTTTGTGGTCATTTCAAGTTCTGCATTTTACATTTTCCTTAATACCTACTATGTTTTTATAAACAGGATATCCGTTCTTGAGCAATAATTTATTTATTTTTCCAATTAAAAGGGAAGAACTATATCACAGTTGTGATGCTGTGTTGCTACATGTCACGGACCAAAATGTTTGTCTGAAAAATACCTTGATTTGGCATCTTCATCAATTTGCAGAATGCACATTTTTGCAGTCTATTTGTGTTTAAATGTCACAGTAATATTTCAAACTTGGTTCAACTTAAGCTGAAGTTATAGTCAGTACCGTGCAAACATTTTAGGCAGCGGTGAAGAAATGCTGTAAGAATGCTTTTAAAAAAAATATATATATAGGTTCTGGGTTTATCAATTAACAAAACGCAAAGTAAGAAAACAGAAGAAAAATCTAAATCAATGTTTGGAGAACCCATCCCTTCAGCAGCAGTTCTTACCACTTGCACAAAGTCAGGGATTTTGTAGGGTTACAGTCAGGTGTATGATTAATAAAATAAAATCAAGCAACTCTCCCGTTACCCGACGGATAACCTTTATCCAGTCATACAGACTATGATAGAGAGATGCCAATCTTGGAAAACGCTCCCCCTGACACCAGTGGGATGGGTAAATTTGTTCAATTACTTTTCTTCCCAAAGTCCTATATATATTTCGGAACACCCCTGTCCCTAGTTCTGCTGCCTTCTTTCGCAAATTGGACGGTATAGTCACTTCCTTCATCTGGGGTGGGAAGGTCCCTAGAATAGCTAAAAAACCAACTACAAATCCCATTATCCTCAGGTGGACTGGCATTGCCCTCTTTCCAAAAGTACTACTGGGCAGCAGTGCTGGTGACTGTCCACTGGTGGTTTGTCCAATCCAGATCTAACCCTGCGGTCAGCCTTGAGGCGGCTGTGATGGGTTCCTACTCTGTCCCGACAAACATGGTATACCAGGGGGGTAAAGGCCAGTCCACAAGCAACGACCTTGATGCGAACCACGATCCGGGATTGGGAAAAGGTTAAGGCTGCCGACACTCTCTCACCTCACACCCCGCTATGGGGCAACCCCAAACTTTCACACTTTAAATTCATCCCAGATCCCAATCTCTGGGCTAGATTTGGAGTGGTGAAGTTGCAGCAGATTATGCCCACCGGGGTGCTACTTCCGGAACTGAAGGAGACATTTCAGCTCCCCTCATGCATGCCGTTTTGTTACTTACAGCTGAAACATGAATCACAGGTGCAATTCCCCACTCCAATCTCTGATCTCCTCTATTTCACTTGTGGAAGACCAATATCCCCTCCCTGTCAGAAGAAGACTGGGACCTGGCCCTACAACAATATATCGCAACAGTGATTTCTGCCAAGGACCACTTTATACAGCTAAAATTCATACACAGGGCCTACTACACCCCCCAAAGGCTTGTTAAAATATATCCCACACAGTCCGAGGTATGTCCCAAGTGTCAACAGGTGGGTGGGACATACTACCATGTCATCTTGGATTGCCCAATCATGCAGGCCTTCTGGAGGAAGGTGGTCTCAGATATTAATGCTGCTACCAGCCTTTCAATGTCAGTGGATCCAAAAGGTGCTTCTCTTAGACATAACCAAGTCTGTGACACACTACACATACCAGGTTATTGTTCTGTGTTTCTATGCCAGGAAGGTACCGCTACAACACTGGAAATTGGTGTCTCCCCCCACAGTCGCCCAGTGGCATACGCTGGTAGACTGTTACCCCTGTACAAACTTACATACATGGGTCGCAAATGCCCCCAAAAGTTTGACCCCGAGGTCACTGACGGGGAGACCAGCGGTACCCTATCCCGGGAATACTCAGAGTTCTGTATCTCCTGAATTTGTACAGGTCATACTGACCACGATTGCTTGGCATAGACCCTTGCTAACTATAATCCTCCCCTTGACGCAAGAGAGACATGTTTCTCCCACTGTATAGGAATAAATAAAGAGATGGAAAGATTTGAGGCAGCCTACATCCACAGAAGATCTGTGGGGAGTTTTCCAAGATGTTTAGAACAACCTACCTGCCAAGTTACTTCAAAAACTGTGTGCAAGTGCACCTATAAGAATTGATGCCGTTTTGAAAGCAAATGGTGGTCACACCAAATATTAATTTGGATTTCTCTTCTGTTCATTTAATTTACAGCATTTTTCACACCTGCCTAAAACTACACCTATGCCATACTACAATAAAAGTATTTACTAAACCCATGCTGTGTCATGCTCTAGTGACATGAAAAGAGGTTGAGTGTAACAATACGTATCCAACAGTCTTTTTTTTATAGAGTATGCAACTTAAGATGATAACACTGGCCTTTCAGGGTCTGGATGAAGAAGCAGAATTGCCACCCTATGACTTGAAGTGGCTGAAAGCAGGCAGGATTAAGAATGCAATGCAAGCCTCCATAGAAAAAAAAAACCTGCCTATATTGTAATCATTGAACAGTTCACCTTTTCAAATATTGGATTTATATACACTTTAAATAAAACTAGAACCTGAATTGAGTTGGAAGTAAAGCTCCAGACGCCTGCATATTAGATCATTTTCTTTACTGGGCACCCCAGGGACTTAAAAACCACAAGTGCTCCATTATGAAAATACATAATTTAAAAGGCATGTAACTAGTACTAACCAATTGCAAGACACCATGGAAGGATCGAGCCTTTCACTACTCAACTACAATTGGCAGCAATATATTAATTTTGTCGCTCCTGAGGGTTAAACATGACAAACTATCTGCACCCAGGAGGTTTGTGCTATTCCACTTAGCAGCCAATACACATAATCAAGTACAGGCTTACTTTAACATCGGACCGCCGCTGCCCTGTGCAAAGAAGCCATTTTGAAATAGTCAAAGTGTGCTGCAAGAATGTAAAATGGAGTTCTTAAATTAAGGCGCCTTTCACACTGGGGCGTTTTTCAGGCGTTTTGGCGCTAAAAATAGCACCTGAAAAAATCCTGCCCTGCGGTCTTCAATGTGAAAGCCCGAAGGCTTTCACACTGAAGCAGTGCGCTAGCAGGACCGCTCCAAAAGTCTTGCTAGTCGCATCTTTGGAGCGGTGTGTACACCGCTCCTTTACCGCTGCTGCCCATAGAAATCAATGGGACAGCGCGACTATACCGCCCGCAATGCGCTGCTTTAGCAGCCTATTGCGGTTCGGTTTTAACCCCCGCTAGTGGTCTAGAAAGGGTTAAAACCGCCCGCAATGCCAACGGCCGAATATTGCGGCAAAAACTATGGTATAGCAGCTCTAAAAGCAGCGCGGCTATATAGCCAGCACACCTCCCGCGCCCAGTGTGAAAGGGGCCCAAGAGTGCGTATGTCATACAAAGTATGAGGGCCACTGCTGAAGGCCACCTCCTATAAAATGCTAGATGCTTGGCTGTGTATTTTGGATGTTTGTCACAGTTCTTGAACAAGCATGCTGAACGAGGTGCGAATAAAAAAAAGTGTCAACTACTTATCACTATACTTGCTCTGGGTGAGCAACTCAGCAGTGAAGTCAAAGCTTCAGAATGACAGCCAAGGAACTAGCATTCCTAAAGGTTCAGCAAGGGTAAACCCATTTTTTATGGCAGTGTCCATTTAATACTAGTACGGTGTCTAAAAAGGTCCAAAAAAAAGAAGAAAAAAAAAAAAGAAGGTGAATTGTAGGATTCAGGATTCCGCAAATCAAACTAGACACCAGGAAAACCTTTTAAAAATCCAATACCGACTACCTGGCGCTTCAGATTTGTCCAGTCATAACTTAGAAGGTTGTTCTTTAAGTGTCGTTTTATTTCCTCCCTTCTTTAAAAGGGAACCTAAAACGAGTTTTTCAATATCCCTCAAAACATCAGCTTCTAGTGTTTTGGGGTTCAGATGAAAGAATAAATCCAGCCAAATGTATGTTTTCAGCAATGTACAAGAGAAGATTAAATTCCTTTAAATGGTCACCATAACAGGAGTTCTAATTATTATACTACAATGCCGATGGTGTCGATTTCCATAGTTGAAATGAAAAGCAGTTGTTGACATTTCTGCAATGAAGATTTGATCAAGTAAATCAACATGCACATTTTTAGGGATGTTACCCACGTAGGAAAAAGAGCTGCACCTCAAAACAAAAAGTAACTGAGCTATTCCCCGTAAAATGACATCTCATATTTCTCCCCACATTTCCTGTAGGACTTGGCATTCTGGGAGCAGTTTTTTTTTTTTTTATTGCCATGGTACATGCAATGTCAACTTTTGTATTTATGTATGTGTGCTTTATTTAGCATCTGTGAACTATTAAAGGCACAGAATTCTTTATTTATAAAGAAAATGTCTCGGCATACACAGTTTGTGTGAAAGGGTGTATACAATGCTGTAGGAGGGCAGGATAAAACACAATATTGGATGTGTAGAAGCAGTTTACAACTGAATAAGCCTCTCCTCCCACACAGCCCAAGACAGCCCAATAAAGAATTACAACAGTAAAGATAGATAACAACAACAACTATGGAAAATGTTAGATTGGTTATAAACCTGGCTTCTCTAATCGCCTCCTTATGTGCCTGGAACATCTTGACGTTGTTCATGTTAGACTGCCAGTACTTCACATATCCACTGTGATCAGCAGTCAGCATCCACATGTCATTGTGTGACCAGGTCATAGCTCGGACTGGGCTGTCATGAGCCTAAATATATAGGAGACAGAAGATAAAAAGACCATTATTGCCCAATTTAGAAACTGTACAGGATAGCAAAATCTATTTTAAAAACGTGATCCTTAGCAACAGAATAACGGAAGCCACCATCAGACATCCTACGATTTCCTTTTTTTTAAAATATAATCACTGATCAGGTACAGGCATGCAGTTTGGTGTCCTGATACTTCACAGGCTTTAAGCTAACTCTGCACAAGCAGTTCACTGGAAAAATGTTGTATGCTTGAACATTTAAGCAATAGCAACTCCCATGTTTCTGAACTGACAGGTTACCTTAACCACTTAAGACCCGCGCTATAGTCGAAAGACGGCTGCAGCGCAGCTCTCAAGTGCCGAGAGGACGTCCCCAGGACGTGCGGCGGAGAACAGCTGTGCGGCGCACATCACGTGATGCCGAGGAGCGTGCCCGGCGGCCGCGATGTCCGCTAGGTACATTCGATCGGCAGTTACAGAAGCAGGACGTGGATCTCTGTGTGTAAACACAGAGATCCATGTCCTGTCAGGGAGAGGGGAGACCGATGCTGTGTCCCTTGTACATAGGGACACAGATCGGTCTCCTCCCCCAGTCAGTCCCCTCCCCCCACAGTAAGAATCACAAATAGGGAACATAGTTAACCCCTTCCTCGCCCCCTAGTGTTAACCCCTTCCCTGCCAGTCACATTTATACAGTAATCAGTGCATTTTTATAGCACTGTTTGCTGTATAAATGTGAATGGTCCCAAAATGGTGTCAAAAGTGTCCGATGTGTCCGCCATAATGTCGCAGTCACGATAAAAATCGCTGATCGCCGCCATTACTAGTAAAAAAAAAAAATTATTAAAAATGCTATAAAACTATCCCCTATTTTGTAGACGCTATAACTTTTGCGCAAACCAATCAATAAACGCTTATTGCGATTTTTTTTGACCAAAAATATGTAGAAGAATACGTATCGGACTAAACTGAGAAAAAAAAAAATTTTTAAAAAAAAATTGGGATATTATAGCAAAAAGTAATAAATATTGTGGTTTTTTTTTCAAAATCGTCGCTCTTTTTTTGTTTATAGCGCAAAAAATAAAAACCGCAGAGGTGATCAAATACCACCAAAAGAAAGCTCTATTTGTGGGAAAAAAAGGACATCAATTTTGTTTGGGAGCCACGTCGCACGACCGCGCAATTGTCAAAGCGACGCAGTGCCGAAAGCTGAAATTTCGCCTGGGCAGGAAGGGGGTTTATGTGCCCAGTAAGCAAGTGGTTAAAATATTCAAATAGCTGCCTGCATTTCTCCAGATTCACCATCTAATTTATTATATCCAAGTTTGAATCTGATGAGTGTCTATTTAGGACAAGTTATCAATGGCTTAAAGCTGCACTCTAGCTTTTCATACACTTTACCAAGCTGGCCCAAACAAAGTCTCTCAATAACATGCGAGACCGCTGGATGTGCTGTCTAAACTGTATGTAGCTTAGGCTACATACAGCATTGTATTCTAGGTTGGAGCCAAGACTTCCTGACTCATACCAGGAACACAGTATCTCACCCATTCAGCCCACCTCTGACTCAGCCAGCCAATCAGAGGAAGCTTGGTATTCACTGCTAGAATACAACACTTTCCCTGAATGGCTGAGCGTCGCTGTGATCGACTATTGTGTCCCCGGTATAAGACTGGAAGTCTCGGCTCCAACCTGGAACACAGTGCTGTATGTAGCCTCAGGTACATACAGTTTATACAGCACATCCAGCGACCTCGGGTTAGTGAGAGACCTGGTTCAATAGTTTGTTAGTGCCAGCTTGACCCAATGTAAAAAAAGTGTATGAAAAGCTGGAGGAGTTAGACTTTAAAATAAACATCATATTACTGAAAAAAAAATCTTTTCTGCATAGAACCCCAACAGTACATTTTTAAAATGAGCATTTGATTAAATGCCCATTTTATTAATTACTGTAAAATTTATTCCAAGCCTGCCCTCTCCATATGAGCACCCTTTTTCCAAACTGGAGCATAGACTTTACAGCAGGGGTGTCCAAACTTTTTTCAAAGAGGGCCAGATTTGATGAAGTGAACATGCTCGAGGGCCGACCATTTGGCCTGACATTCTTTGAACCATAAAAATTTGGTCCAAGTGTGTTCGTTCGAGCACCAATACACTGCCCAGCAAGAATTCTCTTGCCTTTGTGGCTGTGTGTGAGTAAAGAGGTGAGCTCTGTGTGTTATTTGGATATACTGTATTTTTTGGCGTATAACACTCACACCTTCACTTTAAGAGGGAAGTTTCAGGATTTTTTTTTTTTTAATTTTAAATAAAAGGTCTGTGAAGCAGATCCCCACTCCATCACAGATCCCCCCCATTACAGACCCCACAGATCCCCCCCCCCATCAGACCCCCACTTCATTACAGATCCCCCCCCCCCCCATCAGGCCCCCACTTCATTACAGATCCCCCCCCCCCCCATCAGACCCCCACTTCATTACAGATCCCCCCCATCAGACCCCCAACTTCATTACAGATCCCCCCCCCATCAGACCCCCAACTTCATTACAGATCCCCCCCCATCAGACCCCCAACTTCATTACAGATCCCCCCCCCATCAGACCACCAACTTCATTACAGATCCCCCCCCATCAGACCCCCAACTTCATTACAGATCCCCCCCCATCAGACCCCCAACTTCATTACAGATCCCCCCCATCAGACCCCCAACTTCATTACAGATCCCCCATCAGACCCCCAACTTCATTACAAATCCCCCATCAGACCCCCAACTTCATAACAGATCCCCCATCAGACCCCCAACTTCATTACAGATCCCCAACTTCAGTCCTCCCTCGATATTACAGAGACAGAGAGCATGATTCAACGTAGCACGATTCCCCCTCCCCACACTGACTGCCCTACCTTAATCACACAAGCCGGAAAGCACGCATGGCAGGTCCAGACAAAGGGCGGGACTTCTCAAGTTAAAGGAGTAAAGAGGTGAGCTCTGTGTGTTATTTGGATATACCGTATTTTTTGGCGTATAACACGCACACCTTCACTTTAAGAGGAAAGTTTCAGGACATTTTTTTTAAAATTTTTAATAAAAAGGTCTGTGAAGCAGATCCCCACTCCATCACAGATCCCCCCCATTACAGACCCCACAGATTCCTCCCCCCCCCCCGCCATCAGACCCCACTTCATCACCGATCCCCCCCCCCCCATATCAGACCCCCACTTCATTACAGATCCCCCCCCCCCAATCAGACCCCCACTTCATTACCGATCCCCCCCCCCCATCAGACCCCCACTTCATTACCGATCCCCCCCCCCCCATCAGACCCCCACTTCATTACCGATCCCCCCCCCCCATCAGCCCCCCACTTCATTACAGATCCCCCCCCCCCCCATCAGACCCCCACTTCATTACAGATCCCCCCCCCCCCCCATCAGACCCCCACTTCATTACAGATCCCCCCCCCCCCCCATCAGACCCCCACTTCATTACAGATCTCCCCCCCCCAATCAGACCCCCACTTCATTACCGATCCCCCCCATCAGACCCCCACTTCATTACAGATCCCCCCCCCCCATCAGACCCCCACTTCATTACAGATCCCACCCATCAGACCACCACTTCATTACAGATCCCACCCATCAGACCCCCACTTCATTACAGATCCCACCCATCAGACCCCCACTTCATTACAGATCCCCACCCATCAGACCCCCACTTCATTACAGATCCCACCCATCAGACCCCCACTTCATTACAGATCCCACCCATCAGACCCCCACTTCATTACAGATCTCCCCCCCCCCCATCAGACCCCCACTTCATTACAGATCCCACCCATCAGACCCCCACTTCATTACAGATCTCCCCCCCCCCCCCATCAGACCCCCACTTCATTACAGATCTCCCCCCCCCAATCAGACCCCCACTTCATTACCGATCTCCCCCCATCAGACCCCCACTAAATTACAGATCATGACAAGCACAGAACACAGGGTACCACTAACACATTTCGGGGGTTCGCCCCCGAAACGCGTTAAATTTGAGTACCCACTTTTACACAAAAATTTCTTATTAAATTATCTCTGGTAATGCACTAGGTGTGCGCGCCTTCTATTTCTGTTTTTCTTGTAGTTCCTTTCGGATTACCCCATCTGAGGAAGGCAGCATCCACCTAGCTTTGGGATACCATATATACCTTTCACACCAACATTTTATCTGATATCTGTTACGCCGCACCTTTGAAGACCTATTAGCGCTGGAAGCGACTGTTTTTTGTATTTCTAAAGCCCATCACTTGCATGGATATGTTTTTTTTTTGTTTTGTTTTTTATTATTACATTGCATGGTACAGGAAAACATACAAGTATAGTACAACCTGGCCAGACAACTCCAGGGCCACAACTGGCAATTATTTTCTGATCAGACAGCAGTTTGATGGAACAGGCTGACAGTCTAATCTGAAGTTTAAGAGACCAAACAGAATAGATGTAGGAAGTGGGGGAGGGGGTTGAACCAAATTTTTTTTTTTTTACGTTGCTGACCCTTTTAAAAAAGCATAATTTCAAAGGTTTAAGGGCTGTATGTGTCCCTTGGACAAGATGAAATATCAGTACAAACCACCGCAAAGTGAAGGGAAACACCTGACTAGACTCAAGTGTCTGCAAAAGATGACATACATCTGTGTCAACCCTCACTTTGGTAAAATTACCTTTCGCCATCTGCTCGGGTGACCAGGATTAACAGTAGAGGTAAATACAATTGGACATACAAACCGTAATTGAAATCCAACAGTGGTTCTAATCTGGAGGTTAAGTGAGATCTCCAAGAACCAAGTACGCTTTATATATAAAAAGGAGCCGCTACAGGACCCTTGCACACAAGGCTGTCTAGGTGCAGTGTGTCCCCATGGCATTTTAGTGCACTTGGAAGAGAAAGGCGTAGCATCCAACCCCACTGCCCGCAGCTGGTCACCATCAGTCAATGGCAGACAGTAGCTGAATGCTGTACCAAGTGGTAAAAGCATTTAGTTTCCTGTGCGTTCGCCGGCAGACGTATGCAAGGCAGGTCTTGTGTGTTCCAGTCATTTATCCCAGAACTCAATGGGGCCCTTTCTTTCCAGGCACATCTGCACTTGGATGGCCCTGTCTGCAAGTGGCTCAATACTCCCTACTGAAGTTTTTATTTATATTATTGTGGAAAACGAAGCATACTCCATATTATTGACATGGGCATGAGTCAGATCACTTGTAAAATTCCCAAGAGATGTATGAAGTACATATGTAGCCAGCCAAAAACAGAATGGAGTAATGAGAGCTCTGTTCTTTGGTATGTGGACAATGCAGCTAATTATTCGGTCTCTTATTCCATTTTCATGAATAAGCAATTCAACTAAATTCATTTTTAGTTTATGTTTGACACTCATGCACTATGATAAACTACAGATTATTGGAATGTCTACCTTTCCATGACAACCCATGTGTGATTATCTTATGCCTATTCAGGCCATCCTATTTGTGTCACAAACTTTGATGTTTGGGTCCATCCCTAATGCTATTTTACTTTTCTGTAAAACAAAGATATTTACCTCTAAATTCACCAAGGTAAAAACAAATTTGAAGAAAAACATTTACTTGAAAATAATTACCGTATATACTCGAGTATAAGCCGAGTTTTTCAGCACATTTTTGTGCTGAAAATGCCCCCCTCGGCTTATACTCGAGTCACCTTTTTGCGCCTGATCTCCCGGAATTTGGGGACCCGGTACTGGCCGGCCATAGGTCCCCTGGACCACAAACTTTGCACACTTGTAGAAGAAGAGTGGGGCTACATGTGTGCCAAGTTTATTATCCGGGGGACCTACGGCCGGGGAACACCGCTTTTTCAAAGCCAGGCACCACTTCCATAGACTCCCATGTTAAACGTCAGTCTAGTCATGGACACGGTGAGGCACAGTGAGGCATGCAGATGGACACCCTAGGCTTATACTCGAGTCAATAAGTTTTCCCATTTTTTTTGTGGTAAAATTAGGTGCCTCGACTTATATTCGGGTCGGCTTATACTCGGGTATATACGGTAAGTTTGCACACAACAAGCATAACAGGGCACCTAGGACAACAAGTTCAATACAAACCTGTAAAATGGTCTCAAAATTAAATGTCAGCCCATTCCATAAAGTGAACTCTCCGCTTGAGGCTCCAGTAACTAAGCGGCGACCCTCAGGAGTCCACTGAAATGAAAAAAAACATAATATAACTAAAGCCAAGACCATATCAGACATTTGTAGTTAACTGACTGCTATAATCCTACACCACTTTTTTAAGGATACTTACTCGAACTACAAAGACAGGGCATTTCACTTTGTTGGTGGAGGTTCGCACAAACTTTGTAGTGACCGCATTCAGTGGATTGTTAAGCATCCCAATAGGAGGAACCAGCTACAAAAGAAAAATAAATAATCAATCAGGTGACTGTCTAAGGTAAGGGATCCAATAAAACGAGACTAAAGCGTTTTGGGGGAAAAAAAAAAAAAAAAAAAAAGCTAGCAGGTATGCTTTTGCCACGGGAAAGACCTAAAAAACTGCCTGACCTGCTAGCAAATTTTCTTAATACATTCCAACTTTACATCCAAGTGATTTCATGATTTACATATATTCTCTCCCTGTCAGAGCACAAGTAAGTAAGCCACCACAGAGGCTGGTGGTACATGTTACAAGATGCGGAGAAGAAAAAGGATGGTCGAGAGTGTGTTCTGCTAGATCTAATGCCACATCTGATAATTGCAGAAAAGGCGTTCCCCTAAGTGGACTTTAGAGGCATAGATCTAGAAAAATTGTTTGGCACACTGTAGTGTAAGTAATGAAATTTATTTATAACAAAGTTTAAAAAAAGCGATTGAAATGTATACAAATCTGTAAATGCAACTTCAATGATCAAGCATGAGAGCAGAGGACGTCTGTCACCCGACACGTTTCAAAATACACAATTTTTTCGAAGACACAGGCATATATCTACAACATTAAATAAGGTTACATTATATTAGAAATCATGTAGAAATTTTATGATAATACAAGTAATAAAGATTTTTTTATAGACAACTTGCATGCTTCAATGGAGTTTAACAGAAAATCATTCCAAATGTCATCTTTATGTTTAAAACCAATGTAGAAAAAAGAAGGACCTAGTGTAGACAGCTCATTCTGGTGGAAAATAACTCAAAGGACCTGTGGGGGCGCAGTTGCCCAAAATGCCAAGAGGGTGAGTACAGAGGCACTGGGGTTCACAGAAGTGCAAAATAGGCCTGCAAATCAGAAAATACATATTGATGCGGTGACCTGCATTTTGAAACCAATACACAAACGATGTAAAAATGATGTGAAACTACTCGTGGTAACTACCGTATTTATCGGCGTATAACACGCACTTTGTTCCCCTTAAGATTGGGGGAAAATCGTGGGTGCGTGTTATACGCCGATCCTCCTCGCTGAAACGAGCGAGAGGAGCCGAGATACACGAAGCCGAAGTACACTCGGCTTTACTCGGCTCCTCTCGCAGTCCCGCCCATCTCTGACTGTGCCGCTGACATACAGAAAGCCGAGGGTAGTCTCGGCTCCTCTCGCAGTCCCGCCCCTGACTGAGCAGAGCCGAGTCTAGCCGAAGTACACTCTGCTTTCTGTATGTCAGCCGGCGCAGTCAGTGGAGATGGGCGGGACTGCGAGAGGAGCCGAGTCTAGCCGAAGTACACACGGCCCCGCTCGCTCCTCTCCACAGCGGAAATAGGCGCCAATTTTAAAAATCGCCGAGACTGGCAAGGCTGCAAAGGCACTGGGCAAGGCTGCAGATGGACACTGGGCAAGGCTGCAATGATGGGCAAGGCTGCATTTAAATGTAAGTTTTTTTTCCTTAAAATTCCCTCCTAAACTTGGGGTGCGTGTTATACGCCGATAAAAATTATTTTAAGGTACATTTACTGTATTTATTTTACATATGCTTCATGTTTTTAAGTTCAATAATTACTAATATCTTTAACTTCAATGTCTCCCACAATGCAATAAACGGTCATGTTCAGCTGAACGTGAACAGTGCTGTTGAAAAAGTTTATTTGAATGAAAATATTCTAAAACTTGTTTAGCAATCAATGATAATAAAATATAAGTTATGAAAAATAAGTACTTATATAGTGTTGGACTGGAGGGATTTGTAAATCGCATAGCAAATTGCGCAATATAATCTGCGTTTTGGGTACTGTGTAGTTCCCATAGATAAAGACAGCTGCATCAGCATATAACTAAAGTAGAGACATACCTTGGGTTGTAAAAGTTGAGGGGCACACAGTCCTGACATCCAGCTTAGACAAAGTGAATGCCAGGACTGTGCTCGTTTGAGATATATAGGACCAGCACAGCTTACAATAGTCAGCCGTGCCAATTACCCAGAGGCCTTATTGTCCCCTGCATTGAACCCCCTGGGCTGCTCGCGCATCCCAACCACGCAAGCGTGCAACGTCAGCACGGCAGAGTAGGGGGAGGCGCGCGCCATCCACCGACACACAGCTTCTCCGGCAGAACCACGCATGCGCGTGTTTGTCGGGTGCCAAAGTACCGCCCATCCTGGCAAAAACAAGGTTGTGCTATGCTAATGTTAATTAGTTGTGCCAATGACTGCAGACGCCGTTACTTTGGCACTGAAAAAGAAAGCCAGAAGAAAAATAAAAAGGAAAGAAAAAAGGAGGATAAAAGATCATTTGGAGGAGGCTTTTGTTTTCCACCCAAATCCCCCCCCCCCCCCCCCCCTTGGAACTAGGGTGGATTAGATCAAGAATAACTTTACCCTGGGGAATTTAACTTCATGTAGCGTTAATGTGTGACGACCAAGTGGGAGTTCGGGGTCGGAGACCCACATACTTGCAAGGTGCCTGTACGCACGTCTCATGAACTCAAACCCACATAAAAAAAACAAAAAAAAAACACCCGCAGTACAGGAGGTAAATAACCCCTTCTGTCCGGCAGTTTGCGAAGTGTTTAGCCCGAAAGGGTTGCCCATTTGGGAGAATGTTTTTTTTTGTTGTCAACATAAATTTGCAGTATTTACAAGCGCCAAACATATGAAGGTACCTTTATGTTTGCAAGGGTCTTTACGAAATTCCCCTTTGAATTCACTGGTTACGAGACGGTCTTTAATGGAAGGAGCTCTCCTGAAAGTATGCAATGGATGTGGGGGTACAAATTGACCCAAGAGGGGGTCCATAGAAAGCATATGCCAATACTTGGACACCATGGATTTAATACTTTCCTGTTGATTTGTAAATTTGGTAATTCTCAAACAATCAACGTCCTTATTAGTTTTTTGTGAGTGTAACAATTGGTGTCTTGTTTTGAAAGTGGCTTGTTTATAGGCTCTTTTCAATAGACCATGTGAATAACCCCTTTGGAGCAGTCTGTCCCGCAGTTTATTTGCTTCCGTTTTGTATGTCACTTCGTCTGAACAATTACGCCTTACTCTTAAATACTGTCCATAAGGTATGGAGTTGATTAGGGCTTTAGGGTGAAAGCTGGAGGCGTGCAGGATCGTATTATCTGCTGTCCGTTTTCTAAACAGGTTGCTACAAAGGTTATAGTTATCCACTCAATATATTTCGATATCCAAGAACGAAACAGTTTGTCAAATGTCATGGTAAAACCTTAGTAATTTTTGTTGAGTCTTACAAGAAATTGATCAAGCAGATCTGGCGGGCCATTCCAGATGAAGAAAATGTCATTGATATAACGATACCACGCTGCAATGCGGTCCATGTATATCGATATCTCGTCGTCTGTGAAGAGCATTTGCTCCCACTCCCCCAGATATACAGGTTGGCGTACAATTTCTTGTAAGACTCAACAAAAATTACTTTAACTTAGGTTTTACCATGACATTTGACAAAAAACGTTTCATTCTTGGATATCGAAATATAGCAAGGGGGTAACCATAACCTTTGTAGCAACCTGTTTAGAAAAATCGACAGCAAGTAACACGATCCTGCATGCCTCCAGCTTTCACCCTAAAGCCCTAATCAACTCCATACCTTATGGACAGTATTTAAGCGCAAGGCGTAATTGTTCCGACGAAGTGACATACAAAACGGAAGCAAATAAACTGCAGGACAGACTGCTCCAAAAGGGGTTATTCACATTGTCTATTGAAAAGAGCCTATAAACAAGACAAGACACTTTCAAAACAAGACACCAATTGTTACACTAACAAAAAACTAATAAGGACGTTGATTGTTTGAGAATAATTACCAAATTTACAAAATCAACAGGAAAGTATTAAATCCATGGTGTCCAAGTATTGGCATATGCTTTATATGGACCCCCTCTTAGGTCAATTTGTATCCCCACATCCATCGTGTACTTTCAGCAGAGCTCCTTCCATTGGAGACCGGCTCGTAACCAGTGAATTCAAAAAGGGAATGTCGTAAAGACCCTTGCAAACATAAAAAGGTACCTTCATGTGTGGTGCTTGTAAATACTGCAAATTTATGTTAACAAAAAAAAAAAAAACAACATTCTCCCAAATGGTCAACCCTTTCGGGCTAAACACTGCAGGACAGAAGGGCTTATTTTCCTCCTGTGCTGCGATTGCGGGAGTTTATGTGGGGAAGACCAAGTTTGAGTTCTGGAGACATGCGTACAGGCACCTTGCAAGTGTATGCGGGTGTCCGACCCCGAACTCCCACTTGGTCGCCATGCATTAACGGTACATGAAGGTAAATTCCCCAGGGTAAAGTTCTTAATTCTTGATCGAATCCACCCTAGTTCCAGGGGGGGGGGGGGGGGGAGGGTTTGGAACAAAATCCTCCTCCAAATGCAACTACGGTGGATTCATCTTCTCAAAAGCTACAAACCCCCCCCCCCCCCCCCCAGGCCTCAACGAGGCAATCTGCTTCAGGCCCTTCTTGGATGGCTTTACATCAGGGGGCATGGAAAAAATAGGATTTTTGTACTCGCCGTAAAATCCGTTTCTCTGGCATCCATGGACTGACACAGCGTGTCTTATACACCTTTACACGTGGGTTATGTCCCTGCTTGCAGGAGAAGACCTAGGCAGAATGTGAGATGTTATACATACATTCTAAACAGCCAGAGATGAACATGGCGGTCCCTCCAGACATAACCCTCCCACTGCAGCCAGCAGACCTCAGTTTGTAACAAAGCAGTACAAACTTAAAAAGAAGGGTGGGTGCTGTGTCAGTCCATGGATGCCAGAGAAACGGATTTTACGGTGAGTACAAAAATCCTATTTTCTCTTGTCATCCATGGACTGACACAGCGTGTCTTATACACCTTTACACGTGGGATGTCCCAAAGCAGTGTCAAGAGGGATGGGAGCAGTATAAATGGAAAACCAAAAACTTCACTCCAAACAAGGCAGAGCTCCTCAACGGAGGAGTTGCAACATCAAACAGCGGCCTGCAACACCTTGCGGCCGAAGGAAGCATCCGAAGATGCAGCCACATCAACCTTATAAAACTTAGAAAAGGTATGAACAGACGACCAGGTCGCCGCCTTGCACACTTGTGCAACCGACGCTTGATGTCGGAAAGCCCAGGAAGCACCAATTGCCCTGGTGGAATGTGCCGTAACCGGAAAGGGAGGCGCCCGCCCCTTGAGAGCATAAGCTTGAATGACGGTTTGTCTGATCCACCTAGAAATGGTGGCAGACGAAACCGCTTGGCCCTGTTTTGGACCAGAGACGGCCACAAATAGTGAGTCAGACTTCCGAATAGAAGCAGTAGCAGACAGGTACACCCGCAAGGCTCGTACCACATCCAAAGTGTGTAGCGCAAACTCTCTGGGATGCGATGGGTGAGGACACAAGGACGGGAGGACAATGTCCTCGTTTAAGTGGAAGGCCGAGACCACCTTTGGCAGAAAGGAAGGTCGCGGACGTAACACCGCCTTATCCTTATGGATGATCAAAAAGGGCGACTTGCAGGACAAGGCCGCCAATTCAGACACTCGTCTAATGGAAGTAATGGCCACCAAGAAGGCCACCTTCTGAGACAAAGTCAAGAGGGGAATATCTCTAATATTTTCAAAGGGAGGTTCCTAGAGGACCGAGAGCACCAAATTCAGATCCCACGGGGGGAGAGGAGGCTTGACAGGGGGGAGCACATGGCGAACCCCCTGCACAAAGGTGCTAACCAAGGGATGACCTGCCAGCGGTCGCTGAAAGAAGATGGCCAAGGCCGAAATCTGACCCTTAATGGTACTCAAAGCGAGCTTTTGGGTCACGCCACGCTGCAGAAAATGCAGGATTCTGGGAACGGAATACGTTCGTGGGCGCCAGTCCAGCTCTTCGCACATGGCGATGTAAGCTCTCCAAGTACGGTGATAGATCCTTCTGGAGGAAGACTTCCGTGCCCTTAACATGGTCGAAATGACCGAATCCGAGAGACCTCGGTCTCTCAGCACCTGGCTTTCAATAACCATGCCGTTAAAACCAGAGACTGTAAAGCAGGATGAAATATAGGACCTGGAGACAGAAGGTCCCCCCGTATCGGTAACCGCCAGGGAACGTCTGCGACGAGACGTACCAGATCGGCGTACCAGTGACGCCGAGGCCAATCCGGAGCAATGAGGATCACCGGAATTCCCTCGGTCGCTACCCTGCGGAGCAGGCGAGGGAGCAACTGCAGCGGAGGATAAACGTATATCAGGCGATACTGACCCCATGGGGCCACCAACGCATCCGAGGCATCCGCCCAGGGATCCCTGGATCTGGCCACAAACCTCGACACCTTGCGATTGAGTCGAGAAGCCATCAGGTCCACATCCGGCGTGCCCCACCGTCTGCAAAGGAGTTGAAAGACCTCCGGGTGCAAGGACCACTCCCCCTGGTCCAGCGTCTGGCGACTTAGGTAGTCCGCCTGCCAATTGTCTACGCCCGGAATGTAGACGGCCGACAGAGCCGGCACGCTTCTTTCGGCCCACCTCAGGATGCGGGCGACCTCGGAAGCCGCAGCTGAGCTCCGAGTCCCCCCTTGATGGTTGACATACGCCACTGCTGTGGCGTTGTCCGATTGTATCCTGATGGAGTGACCCTGTAGTTTCTCCGACCATGAGGAGAGGCACAGTCTGATTGCCCGTATCTCCAGCACATTGATCGGTAAGAGGGCTTCGTCCGGAGTCCAAAGCCCTTGGGCCGACAGGACTCCCCAGACTCCCCCCCCCGCCCGTCAGGCTGGCGTCCGTCGTGATCACCGTCCATTGGATGGGGAGGAACGACTTCCCGGACCGAAGAGCCGGGGACCTCAACCACCACGTCAGGGACGCCCTGACCAGGTGACTCACCTGGATCTGAAGATCCAAGGACAACTGGGATTTGTCCCAAGTGGACAAGATCTCTTTCTGTAAAGCCCTGGTGTGCGCTTGGGCATAAGGAACGGCCTCGAAGGAGGCCACCATGAGTCCCAGGACTCTCATGCAAAAGCGGATTGACGACCATTTTCGGGACGTCAGCACCCGTACTGCAGACTGAAGTGTCAGTAGTTTGTCTGGAGGTAGGAAGACTCTTGCTTCCAAGGAGTCCAGAATCAGACCTAGATAATCCAGACGCTGAGTCGGGACTAGAACCGACTTCTGAACGTTCAGGAGCCACCCAAACTCCCTGAGGGTCTGACTGACGATAGTCACACTTTCTTCCAATTCTGAGCCACTGTCTGCTCTTAGAAGGAAATCGTCCAGATAGCCCACGATAGCAATGCCTCGCTGTCTCAGCAAAGCTAGGACCGGAGCAAGCACCTTGGTGAACACCCTCGGTGCCGAGGCCAGGCCGAAGGGAAGAGCCACAAATTGATAGTGGACTTCGCCGACCGCAAAGCGCAGAAACTTCTGGTGGCTTGCGCAGATTGGAACATGCAAGTAGGCGTCCTTGATGTCCAAGGATGCCAGAAAAACCCCTTGACGGAGTGTAGCGACCACCGTGCGAATGGATTCCATGCGGAATCTTTGCACCTTCACGAAGGCATTCAGGGCCTTGAGGTCCAGGATCGGCCGAACCCCGTCCTTTTTTGGAACAACAACCAGATTCGAGTAGAACCCCTGAAACCTCTCCTGGGACGGAACCGGCACAATTACTCCGGACCCGATCAAATCCTGTACAGCCCCCAAGAGGGCTGCCCGACGGGCAGGAAGGAGAGGGAGATTTGAGGGAAAGAATCTGTCTGGGGGCCAGGAGCGGAACTCTATTCTGTATCCTGGAGGTGACCACCTCGCACACCCACCGGTCGGAGATCCGGGAGGTCCACCGATCCGTGAACCTGCGAAGTCGTCCCCCCACCCCAGAGACGGGCGGGGGCAAGACTTCACGCGGAGGCGGGCTTGGGAGCCGGCTTGTTCGGCTTACGCACCCAGGGGCGCTTGTGCCCGCCAGCCGCACTGTTGTCAGTCTGGGATGGCTTACCCGTGGACTGACGGACGAAAAAAAACCTTTTTTGCTGGAAAGGAAGGACCCGGTTTACGTCGGGCCTCCTTACCCTTGATAGTTTGAGGAAGGAGAGTACTTTTACCTCCCGTGACATCCTTGATGATGTCATCCAGAGCAGCACCAAAAAGTCTACCACCCTTAAAAGGTAGATCCGTCAGGAGCTTCTTAGAGGCTAGGTCAGCAGACCAGCATTTCAACCAGATGAGACGACGCAATACCACCGCTGAGACAGAGGCCCTGGATATTAAAGGGGCCGCGTCCAACGTGGCGTCGCACACATATATCAGACCCTGCACCATCTGGTGGGCCAGAGCAATAGTGTCTGGAGGAAGGTTATACTCCTGCACCGTTTGGTGCAAAATTTTTGCCCATTCCGTGAGTGTCTGAGACACAAGGGTCGCCGCTACTACGGGCCGTAGGGCGGATCCCAACAAGGCGAACATGGCTCTACTCACCACTTCTGACCTCCTGTCAGTGGGGTCCTTAAACGCAGGAGTCCCCTCCATCGGGAGAGTGGTGGCCTTGTTTAAAACGGGCGACTGGAGGGTCGACCACCGGGGGAGAAGCCCACTTTTTAAGCAGGGCGTCTTCAAAGGGGTATCTAATAGACAAACGGCGCGGGACCATAAAAGTCTTCTGCGGCTTTTCCCAGACCTGGTCAATGAGCTGGTCAAAGAAAGGTATATATGGAAAAACCTTTTTAGAAGGCTTGGTCTTAAAAGAACCAAAGGAGACTGTATCCGCCTGAGGTTCTGCGGTCGCAGCATCTAGCTTGAGAGTGTCCCTCACAGCATCAATGAGTTCACTAACAAGCGCCCTGTCATTTACTGACTCAGAACTGGAGTCTTCCTCACAAGGAATGTCCTGTTCAAAACCATCCAAATATTCAGAGCTAGGGTCCTGAGCAGCAATAACTAGGCCCATATCTGAAGCAGAGCACTCCCCTTGTGGAGATAAAGTGGGGAGAGGGCGCTTTTTTGCTCCCTTGTGCTCACACACAGCTTCCATCCTGGTCAGAAATGATTCCAGGACTGCCGACAACTGGTCCATAGGGACCGCAGGTGCTGGAGCACTGGCTGCTGCCTCTGGCATGTTAGGGGAAGCTGGTGACTCTGACTCCATAATGTCCCTCTCAGACCACCCACAGGCCGTGCTGACTGAAGTAGGGGAATGCCCAGGGAACCCACCAACCTGACCAGGACCGCTCGGTTCCGCCGCTCTGTCTCACTGCGCTGCGCTGCTCAGCGTGAGTGAGCTGAGAGGAGAGAGTGTGAGGAGATTCGCGCCGTTCCCAGCGGTGCTAGAGGCCAAACTAGTGCCAGAAAAGACGTGCGGCTACAAGAAAATGGCCACCGCAATGTGCTCCGGCGGGCCCCGGCAAGATGGCCGCCAATGTAAAAATCAGCACACACACAAAACATGGCGCCGAACGGCGCCCAGGCCCCTCACCTCCAAAAACAAAACAGCCCCAGCGAATGCAGAGCAGCATGAGCCCCCCCCCAGGACAGTATGGCCCCCAGGCACCCCCCATAGTACAGCGCCAGCACTAGTGAACAGAGAGTGACGTTAAAAACACAGGGGGAGACAGTGAAATCCCCCCACACAAGAAACACACAGCATGTACTCACCTGCAGCCAGGAGAGACTACTTACCCGTCCCCTGAGGGATCCGCTCGTGTGTTTCTGACAGAACTATCACAGTGCGGTACTGAGTAGCTGTCGGCCCGGTCCACCGCGAAAGATACAGCCGGACTGTTCTATCTTGAGAGGACCGCGGAGCTGGAAGCCCACCGGCCACCCCTGGAGTCGTGGGGCATGTCGTGAACTGAGTCTCACGCACACAAGGCGAGGATCAGCACGCTCGATGGTCGGACAGGGAAGACTACGAGGATATCTTGTACCCAACCTGTTGCCCAGCCGACAGTTGATAGAAGATCTCAAAAAAATAAAATAGGAAAAAAATTCCCAAAAGAATAAAAATAGGTCAGGAGACTGGCTCCTGAGAGAGCCACGTCTTCTCCTTCTGCTAGGCAGAAAAAAACTGAGGTCTGCTGGCTGCAGTGGGAGGGTTATGTCTGGAGGGACCGCCCCCCTGGGCGGGGCTGTTCAGCTCTGGCTGTTTAGAATGTATGTATAACATCTCACATTCTGCCTAGGTCTTCTCCTGCAAGCAGGGACATAACCCACGTGTAAAGGTGTATAAGACACGCTGTGTCAGTCCATGGATGACAAGAGAAATAACAGTATAACATAATGACAACATTGTTATCCTTTTTGTTTTCTGAATGCAATATTTCTGTATCCATCGCCTTATCAAAACCCATGTCATACACACATATATATATATATATATATATATATATATATATATATATATATATATATACACACACACACACACATATATATATTACATATATATAATATATATATATTCACATTGCCTGATAATAGCATATGACTTGAGCAATGCAACCTTTTGATAGCAATAAACTAACACGCTCATTTGCACTATAAAAGTTTTTATATTAAATATTTTGCTGCATTGTATTGCTTGACTAGGTCTCCCATTGTTTGTACAATTAATAACAATCTTTATCCTCCTATTTTTCTTCTCGTTTTCTTTTTCAGTGCCTAACTGTAACGGCGTCTGCAGTCATTCATTATTGCTTACTCCATTGTACTACACAGGGCATCCTCTAGGGGGCTCAGCTATATACATGGTGTCATGCGATACCTTAAGAATTTCCACCTAACTTTAGCACAACCTTCTTTTTGCCAGGATGGGCGGTACTTTGGCACCCGGAACACAAAGCCGCCCAGGGTTTTTCAAACCCAGGGCGGATTTGGAGTGCACGGGCCTCCGTACCGTGCGTCCTCCATCTTGCTCCCCCGCCGCGCATGGGCGGTCCACCGGAGAAGCCATGTGTGTTGGTGGACGGCACGCGCCTCTCCCTACCCCGCCATGCTGACGTCACACACATGCACGGGTGGGGGGGGGCAGGGGGCAAAAAGCACGGCTGACTATTGTCAGCTGTGCTGGTCCTATAAATCTCACAAACGAGCACAGTCCTGGCATTCACTTTGTCTAAGCTGGATGTCAGGACTGTGTGCTCCTCAACTTAAACAACCCAAGGTATGGTCTCTACTTTAGTTATATGCTGATGCAGCCGTCTTTATCTATGTTAACTACACAATACCCATTTCCCAAACGCAGATTATATTGTGCAATTTGCTATGCGATTTACAAATCCCTCCAGTCCAACACCCTTTAAGTACTTGTTATTTTTTATAAAATATATTTTATTATCATTGATTGCTAAAACAAGTTTTAAAATATTTTCATTCAAATAAAACTTTCAACAGCACTGTTCACGTTCAGCTGAACATGACCGTTTATTGCATTGTGGGAGACATTGAAGAAGTTAAAGATATGAAGCATATACGAAACATACTAATTATTGAACTTAAAAAACCATGAAGCATATATAAAATAAAATTTATTATTTTAAAAAGGTACATTAGAGCTGGCCATACACCTATGATTATCTGCAGATTTTCTATGGTTAGATGGAAAAAGTGTAACAGATTTCTCCATGTACGCCAAACTGTGTGGATGGAGGAATTTCCCACTGGGCCAATCTTCAGCATCTTGCTAGTCAGCCCCGCTGGCTCTCAACCTAAACAACGCCTGCACCCAATCAGAATGTTCAGGTATTGTGAGAGCCAGCGAGGCCGACTAGCAAGATATGGAAGCTTGGGCCAGTGGAAGATCCTTCCATCCACACAGTTCAGCGTAGATGGAGGAATCCGTTCCACTTTTTCCATCTAACCATAGAAAATCTGCAGATAAACTGTATGGCCAGCTTTAGTTACTTACCACGACAAAATCTGCAGATAAACTGTATGGCCAGCTTTAGTTACTTACGAGTAGTTTCACATCATTTGTGTATTGGTTTCAATATGCAGCTCACTGCATCAATATGTATTTTCTGATTTGCAGGCCTATTTTGCACTTCTGTGAACCCCAGTGCCCCTGTATTCACCCTCTTAGCATTTTGGGCAACTGCACCCCCACAGGTCCTTTGAGTTATTTTCCACCAGAATGAGCTGCCTTCACTTTCTACACTAGGCACAGTCCTTTTTTCTACATTGGTTTTAAACAAAAAGATCACATTGAAGCATGCAAGTTGTCTACAAAAAAATAGGATTTTTGTACTCACCGTAAAATCCGTTTCTCTGACGTCCATGGACTGACTCAGCTCTCATACTGTTTACGTGTGGGTATATGTCCCTGCTCGCAGGAGAAGATCTAGGCAGAATGTTAGAAACATACATTCTAGAACAAAACCAGAGCTGAACAGCCCCGCCCAGGGGGGCGGTCCCTCTGGACATAACCCTCCTACCTGTAGCAGCAGCCTCAGTTTGTAACAAGAAGTACAAACCTTAAAAGAAGGGTTGGTGCTGTGTCAGTCCATGGACATCAGAGAAACTGATTTTACGGCGAGTACAAAAATGCTATTTTCTCTTACCGTCCATGGACTGACACAGCTCTCATACTGTTTATGTGTGGGACTTCCCAAAGCAGTATAAGAAAAGGGTGGGAGCAAATAGTAAAAGGAACAACCAAAACTGCACTCCAAACCAGCAGAGCTCCTCAACGGAGGAGTTGCAACATTAAACAGCGGCCTGCAAGACTTTGCGGCCGAAGGAAGCATCCGAAGATGCAGCCACATCAACCTTATAGAATTTTGAAAAGGTATGAACGGACGACCAGGTCGCCGACTTACACACTTGTGCAACTGACGCTTGATGTCAGAAAGCCCAGGAAGCATCAATTGCTGGTGGCATGCGCCGTGACCGGAAAGGGAGGTGCCCGCCACTCAATGGCATAGGCCTGTATAACGGTCTGTCCGATCCACCTAGAAATGGTGGCAGACGACACCGCTTGGCCCTGTTTTGGACCAGAGACAGACACAACTAGCGAGTCATACTTCCGAATAGAAGCAGTATCAGACAGGAACACCTGCAAAGCACGTACCACATCCAATCTGTGAAGCACAAACCCTCTGGGATGCGATGGGTGAGGACACAAGGATGGGAGGACAATGTCCTTATTTAGGTGAAAGGCCGAGACCACCTTTGGCAAAAGGAAGGTCGTGGACGCAACACCGCCTTATCCTTATGGATGACCAAATAGGGCAACTTGCAGGACAAGGCCGCCAACTCAGACACCCGTCTGACAGAAGTAATGGCCACTAAGAAGACCACCTTCGGAGACAAGGTCAAGAGGGGAATAACTGATATTTTCAAAGGGAGGTTCCTGGAGAACAGAGAGCACCAAATTCAGATCCCGAGGAGGGAGAGGTGGTTTATCAGGAGGAAGCACATGGCGAACCCCCTGCACAAAAAGGTGCTAACCAAGGAATGACCCGCTAGCGGTCGCTGAAAGAAGACTGCCAAGGCCGAAATCTGACCCCCAACGGTACTCGAAGCAAGCATTAGGGTCACGCCACGCTGCAAGGACCGCAGGATACTGGGGACGGAATACGTCCGTGGACGCTAGTCCAGGTCTTCGCACATAGCAATGCAAGCTTCCCAGGTACGGTGATAGATCTTTCTGGCAGAAGACTTTCGTGCCCTTAACATGGTCGAAATGACCGAATCCGAGAGACCTCGGTCTCTCAGCACCTGGCTTTCAAAAGCTATGCCGTTAAAGCCAGAGATTGTAAAACAGGATGAAATATAGGACCTTGAGACAGTGTCCTCCCTCATTGGCAACCGCCAAGGAACGTCTGCGATGAGACGTACCAGATCGGCGTACCAATGACGCCGAGGCCCATCCAGCGCAAAGAGGATCACCGGAATCCCCTCGGCCACAACCCTGCGCAGCAGGCGAGGAAGGAGCTGCAGCGGAGGATAACATATCAGGTGATAATGACCCCATGGGGACACCAACAGATCAGAGGCATCCGCCCAAGGATCCCTGGACCTGACCACAAACCGCGACACCTTACGATTGAGTCGAGGGGTCATCAGGTCCACATCCGGCATGCCCCACCGCCTGCACAGAATTTGAAAAACCTCTGGGTGTAAGGACCACTCTCCCTGGTCCAGCGTCTGGCGACTCCAATAGTCCTGCCAATTGTCTACGCTCAAATGTAGACGGCCGACAGAGACCACGAGGAGAGGCACAGTCTGATCGTATACATTTCCAAAACATCGATCGGTAAACGGGCTTTGTCCGGAGTCCAAAGCCCTTGGGCTGACAGGACTCCCCAGACTCCACTCCAGCCCGTCAGGGTGGCGTCCGTCGTGATCACCGTCCACTGGACGGGGAGGAACGACTTCCCGGATCAAAGAGCCGGGGACCCCAACCAACACGCCAGGGACGCCCTGATTGGGTGACTCATCTGGATCTGAAGGTCCAAGGACAACGGGGATTTGTCCCAAGTGGACAGGATCTCTTACTGTAATTGCGTATGTGTGATTGGGCATACGGAACGGCCTCGAACGAGGCCCCCATGAGTCCCAGGACTATGCCAAAAACGGGTTGACGACCATTTTCGGGACCTCAGGACCCGCACTGCAGACTGAAATGTCAGTAACTTCCCCAGGGGTAGGAATACCTACGCCTCCAATGAGTCCAGGATCAGACTGAGTTACTCCGAATGCTGAGCCGGGACCAGGACCGACTTTTGAATGTTCAGGAGCCACCCGAAGTTCCTAAGGGTCTGACTGACGATAGTCACGCTTTCTTCTAATTCTGAGCCATTGTCTGTTCTTAGAAGAAGATCGTCCAGATAGCCCTCGATAGCAATGCCTCTCTGTCTCAGCAAAGCTAGAACCGGAGCAAGCACCTTGGTAAACACCCTTGGTGCCGAGGCTAGGCCGAAGGGAAGAGCCACAAATTGATAGTGGACTTCGCCGATCGCAAGCGCAGAAACTACTGGTGACTTGCGCAGATCGGAACATGCAAGTAGGCGTCCTTGATGTCCAAGGACGCCAGAAAATCCCCTTGGAGTGTAGCGAACACCGTGCGAATGGATTCCATGCATAACTTTTGCACCATCACCAAGCCATTCAGGCCTTGATGCCTAGGATTGGCCGAACCCCGCCCCTTTTTTGGGACTACAAACAGATTCGAGTAGAAACCCTGAAACCTCTCCTGTGACGGAACCGGCACAATCACTCCGGACCTGATCAATCCTGTACGGCCCCCAAGAGGGCAGCCCGACGGGCAGGAAGGAGAGGGAGAATGGGAGGGAAAGAATCTGTCTGGGGGCCAGGAACGGAACACTATCCTGTGGTGACCACCTCGCACACTCACCGGTCAGAGATCCGGGAGGTCCACCGAACCGTGAACCTGAAAAGACGTCCCCCCCACCCCAGAGTTGGGCAGGGGCAAAGACTTCAAGCGGCGGCGGCTTGGGAGCTTGCTTGGTAGGCTTACGCACCCACGGACACTTATGTCCCCCAGCCGCACTTTTTTTTTTCAGTCTGGGCGGGCTTACCCGTGGATTCTGACTTACGAAAAAACTCCTCCTTTGCCGGAAAAGGAAGGGCCCGGCCTACAATGGGGCTCTTTTTCCTTAAGAGACTGAGGAAGAAAGGTGCTCTTACCCCCGTGACATCCCTAATAATGTCATACAGGGCGGCCCCAAACAGTCTACCGCCCTTAAAGGGTAAGTCAGCCAGGAGCTATTTAGAAGCTAGGTCGGCCGACCAGCATTTCAGCCAGATAAGGCGACGCAGCACCACAGCAGATAGAGGCCCCAGATATTAAAGGGACCGCATCCAAAGTGGCATTGCACACAGAGACTAAACCCTGCGCAAGTTGGTGAGCCAGGGCAATGGTCTCAGGAGGGAGATTATGCTCCTGTACTGTCTGGTGCAAAATATTTGCCCATCCTGTGAGTGTCTTGAGACACAAGAGTCGTCGCCACTATAGGGCGTAAGGCAGACCCCAATAAAGGTAAACATAGTTCTACTCACCACTTCTGACCTCCTGTCAGTGGGATCCTTAGATGCAGAAGTCCTGTCCATTGGGAGCGTGGTAGCCTTACTCAAACGTGCAGGGGGGGGGGGGTCGACCACTGGGGGAGAGCCCTCTTCTTAACCAGGTCCTCCTCAAAACGGGTATCCCATGGCAAGGCACCGCGGGACCGTCAAAGTCTTCTGCGGCTTATCCCAGGTTTGGTCAATGAATGTATAAAAAAAAGGCACATATGTGGAGAAGGCCTTCGACCGAGTGGGCCTGGGACTACATGGACTCCGTTTTAGATACCAGAATGAGGGATTATATCGGAGCTCTGTATACGAATACACGAGCTAGAGTGCGAGTCAATGGTCACTTGTCGGAGGCCTTCTCCATCCACAGTTGCACGAGACAGGGTTGTCCCCTTTCTCCTGTATATTCTCACACTGGAACCTCTTCTTCGCTGCATTCGAGCGAATACTAACATAAAAAGGGTATTGAAATATGCCATAAGGAATATAAACTCGCAGCCTTCGCCGATGATATTTTGCTCGCTCTCCTCCCCCTTGACATCCCTGCCTAATTTGCTGCAAGTTCTTGAACAATTCCGAATTATCTCACACTTGCAAATCAACTATTTCAAATCATTTGCTCTGAATATCTCGCTGCCCCCATCGCTGGTTGGCCTCTGCCAAGAGAATTTCCCCTTTCGCTGGAAAACCAATATTATCTACCTGGGTAGTCGGCTTCCGGGTAAACGCACAGATCTTTACAAGAACTTCCTAGCGGAACTAAACGCTATACAGCAAGACATACTTCGGTGGGATACCCCCACGATTTCCTGGTTCGGGCGTGCCTCCATATTGAAAATTGAAAATGACAGTGTTTCCTCTAATGCAATATAAATTACAGACAATTCCGATCGCATTACCACCCTCCTTTGCGACGTATAAGAGACTATGTCGGAAGTTTCTGTGGGGATCATAGGCTCCGAGGATTAGTTAGGCGAAATTGGCACTCCCGAAATTGGATGGGGGCATTGGTCTCCCGGATATACAGAGGTACTACTGGGCTACACAGCTAACACGGATAGTGGACTGGCGGGTTCATGAACGCCGTAAAGGGTGGGTACGCCTGGAAAATTTGAATATGGTCCCCTGGTTTTCCAGCAAACATTGGACAGCTAACGTTCAATCTCACCCTCTGGTAGGGGCAACTCTTTCTGCATTCACACAAGCGTGTAGAACGCATGCAGTGTCGGCTACAGAGTGTAAGTTAACTCCCATTAGAGGAAACCCGGACTTTATGCTGGGGCTAGAAGGTTCCTATCTGACAAAGGAGTGGCCACACGTGCATATGCTAGCCAAACACTTCTTCTCTGGGGATAGGTTTCTTAACCTGAGAGAACTAGCGTCACTATCCCTGACCAAATTCTTCCCTTTATTTGCTTACCTCCAGATAAAGCACTTTCTGGATAGCCCGAGGACGCTTTATGAAAACATCTACAGTGTTTGAGTCGTCGTGCTCTAGCACGTCTCCCCAGAGGCATGTGATTTCGATGCTTTATGCATCAATGTTCAAAGAACCCTTTGCCTCCATGCAGGCGGAACAGACCTTTTGGGAGGCCCGACTTGAAACACCGATTGAGAAGAGCTGGGAGCGGGTTCATTGGTATATCCATAAAGGTTCGCTGAATGTAAACGTCCAGGAAAATGGGTACAAGATTAGAACACGGTGGTATAGGACACCGGATCTGATCCACAAATTCTTTCCGAATGTGTCAGATCGGTGCTGGAGGTGTGGGCAGGACTAGGGTACTTTCGCTGATCCAACCATACTGGCAGGGGGTGCATGATGTGACGACTGCGGTCTCTTCGCTGCCACTGGAGTTTGCCAGCACAGTATCTTCTTCATCTGTCCACAATATCTAAGAAACGGAATTGCAATTCCGTGGCGATCCATATGATCAACACTGCCAGATTATGTGTACCCGTCCACTGGAGGGCTACGGTGCCACCATCTATGAAAGAATGGGTGATACGCATAGATCACATTGCAGCGATAGAGGAGCTGATATACACTGTGCAGGATAGAATTTCCAGCTTCGTCACTATCTGGGACGACTGGTTTACATTTTGGAATTTCAAAATCTCTTATAGACTAATAGTTGACTGGGACTCTTACAAAGAGTGCTGCTTGTTTGGCAACTGAGGTATGATCTCGACAGTATGTTTTTATTACCAAACAGAAATAGACAGAGGGTAGCTGGTGGTTACCCCACCCCCTCTTCAGGCATTCACATCCGAGACTCTCTCTTCCTCATACTCACACCCCCCCCCCTTTTTAAAATTTTTCTCTTATCCCTTTTTTACCCTTCTCCCCTAGAACTTCCTCCTTTTGTTTCCCTCTTCTCCCTTCGCTTTTCCTCTTCTATTTGATTTTGATGAATGGAGATTATGGGAGGACGGGGTTATCCTGGTTGACCCCCCCACCCATACTCTCTACAATACGCAGACCCTTAGAGATGGAGGTAGAAATTGAACCACAGGCTCTGGTCTATTGTGGTAATGGCTATGACTTGCCAATTTTATTGAAGGTCCTGGTAGCATCTGAATGCAATTTCAACAACATGATCCCGCCCCGAGGACTTCAGGAATAATCTTGTTATTATCTGAGATGATGTTGTTTATTTTGTATAACTGAACATTGTACATGGGCATTGCCACAACTGCATAACATGTATTTGTATTATGTATGGAGCCAGAACTCCTGGATCTCCAGGTTTTCCCTTTTTTTTATTATTACGGTTGATATTGCTGTAATGTCTATTTACGCTGTTTTTCAATAAAATCTTTATGAAACAAAAAAAAAAAAAAAAAACAACAGGCACATATGGAAAGACCTTTTTTGAAGAAACAGCTTTAAAAAGGAACAAAGGAGACAGCTTCCACCTGAGGTTCCTCAGCCTCCACATTCAGCTTGAGAGTGTCCCTCACAGCATCAATGAGTTCACTTACAAGCACCCTGTCAGTTATTCAGAACAGGGGTCTTCCTCACAAGGAATATCCTGCTCAAAAACATGAAAATCCTCAGAGCTAGGGTCCTGAGCAGCAGTAGCTAGGCCCATATCTGAGACAGAGCAGAGCACTCCCCTACAGGAGAATGTGTGGGAAGGGGGCGCATTACAGCTCCCTTGCGCTCTCACACCGCTTCCATCCTGAAAAGGATGATTCCAGGACTGCCGACAACTAGTCGCTAGGGACCGCAGGTGCAGGAGCACTGCCAGTTGCCTCAGACAAGTGTGGAGAAGCAAGTGAACTAGACTCCACACTGCCACCCTCTGAGACCTTTAGACACTATTATAGTGAATAATACAGTCCACCCACTGGCTGCGCTGAGGCTGAGGAGGGGATACCCAGAGGACTCACCAACCCTTGTAAGGACCGCTCAGTTCCGCTGTATGAAACCGTGCTGCAGCGCAAGTGAAGCCTGGAGGAGAGTGTGAGGAGATTGTGAGATTCGCGCCGCAGCAGCGCCGATAGAGGCCGAAAGCGCCGCAGCTTCAAGAAAATGGCCGCCGGCCGCATGCATTACTGCATCATTGATACACGGCAAGATGGCTGCCGAGCGCGTTTTTTCAAAATCACCACACAGCGCTAATGGCGAATACAGTAAAGTCAAACACCCACACACCAGAACACTGCTCCTCTCCCAGAGTCCACTAAAACAGACATGAGCGCCCCCAGCCAGGTTAGAGTGACCCCCAAGCACCCCCACACAGCACAGCACCAGTACAGGGTGCAGAGAGAAGCGTAACAGGGGGGGGGGGGGAGACAGGGAGAAACCCCCCATATAAAGAGACACAGCCAGCATGCACTCACCTGCAGCAGGAGAGACTACTTACCCGTCCCTAGAGGGACCCACTGGCTTGTTTCAGACAGCCCTATCACAGAGTAGTACTGCGTAGCTGTCAGCCGGGTCAACCGCGAAAGATACAGGACAGGTACTGTTCAATCTTGAGAGGACCGCAGGAGCATAAAACCCCGGCCACCCCTGAAGGCATGGGGCATGTCGTGAGCTGAGTCTCACGCACACAAGGCGAGGATCAGCACGCTCGATGGTCGGACAGGGAAGACTACGAGGATACCAGTGTACCCAACCTGTTGCCCAGCCGACAGTTGAAGGTCTCAAAAAAAAAAAAAAAAAAAAATCCCAAAGGAATAAAAAAGTTAAATCTTCCAGGAGACTGGCTCCTGAGAGCCACGTCTTCTTCTGCTAGGCAGAAAAAAACTGAGGCTGCTGCAGGTAGGAGGGTTATGTCCGGAGGGACCGCCCCCCTGGGCAGGGCTGTTCAGCTCTGGTTTTGTTCTAGAATGTATGTTTCTAACATCTAACATTCTACCTAGATCTTCTCCTGCGAGCAGAGACATATACCCACACGTAAACAGTACGAGATCTGTGTCAGTCCATGGACGATAAGAGAAATATCTTTATTACTCACTGTACTTATCATAAAAATTCTTCATGATTTCTAATATAATGTAACCTTATACAATGTTGCAAACATACGCCTGTTTCTTCTAAAAAAAAAAAAAAAACACGCCCCTGAAGAAAAAAAAGTGCTGTATTTTGAAACGCGTCGGGTCACAGACATCTGCTCTCATGCTTGATCATTGAAGTTCTATTTACAGATTTGTATATACATTCCAATCGCCGTTTTTAAACTGTTATAAATAAATAATTTTCATTACTTACACTACAGCGTGCCCAACAATTTTCAAGATCTATGCCTCTAAAGTCCACTTAGGGGAACTCCTTTTCTGCATGTTATAAGATGTAGTCATTACTATGATGTTAATTACCAAAGTGCCATTTCCTTTCACAGAAATTAAAAAGGGGTTATTTTATTTTTCTGAAATTAAAAAGGTGCAGCCCTCAGCATATACAATGCAGTCCCCTTTAGGTATTATCCTACTAAGTTTGGCCCACTGTTATGAGTTTGAAATGCCTGGGCTAGACAATCTCATACCCGAGCACACTGCTAACAACTGTCAAACAGGACCTGTCAGGATTACATTGAAGAAAACTGATAACAATTTTGCCCTCCTCCACCAGCTTAGACTGTCTCTATTAACGCATCGGAACCAAGGCATAAAACTGATCAGTGCATGTGGAGGCCATACAGCAGTCAAGTAGTACTAATGGGTTCCCTTATTAAAAAGCCAGTAGGCGCTTCGAACAAACTTTTTATTAAAAGCAATGCATTTTTGTAAACTACTAAAATAAAAAAATTACAAAATAAGGAAAGGATCTAAAAATGGTAAAACGACTCATATTAAAAAAAAAAAAAAGCCAAGTAGGGCAACACTCACATCATTATAGTAACCAGCATCTGGCTGGATGGCTCTCATGTCTCTCTGATCTCTCTGCCATACTCTGTTCTGAAAAAGAGGAAAAGAAAACATGTTAACAAAAAGGATTAAGACATAAGGAGGATGATTAGCTAAAACCATGTGTTGCTACAATTGTAAAAAGGATAGAGAAAAAATATAATATACACACACACACACACACACACACACACACACACACTCTTCTTTTTAAGGCCCCTCCCAAATGGCAGTTACTTGCAGAGCCCACTCCATAGCTATGCACAGTAAAAAAGGACTCCGGAATTACTATGCAGAAAGTATGTCGATCGCTTAGTGTTTGTGCAGTATTATCCAGACTACAGACAGGTAGCATTATATTCTTTCATCTGAATAAGAAAATAATTTCTGCAAAGAACCTTCTCTGTCCTCCCCGTTCACATTGAATCTTGGGATTTAACAGCTCCTCTGCAGTAAACTGTGTACTGTAAGGCCACATGTACACTGCTGCTGGTAAAAACTGAGATTTAGGAGCAGTTTGGGCATTTTTTTCAACTGCTCCTGAACTCTCCTCTGTTATCAGTACATGTACACAGGGTCGCTTATAGTAATTTCTAGGCAGTTGAATTTAGAGGCTTTTCAGCAACATAACCAGGCAACCCACATTCTCAAAAGAGGTGGTAAGCAGTGGCAGCCTACATTAAAGCTTTCATGGTAGGTTTACGAGAACCCGTACTGAGGAAACAAATGTAGGCCATCACTGTTCTCCTAATCCAATGGCTTCAAGGCTTCCCAAGTCAGTGACCCAGAACAAGCAAGCAAATCAAGTGTTCTGACTTCACTTGCTGCATATGTGCTCTGGGACAGCAACTCAGAATATACCTAAACCAATGACAGCCAGGAGAATACCATTTTCAGAATCTCACTAGTAAAAAGCTCTCAGATTTGCATTTACCAGTAGCCCCATAAATAATCACAAGCCCCAAAAATAATCACAACCACCCCCCCCCCCCCCGCATACTATTCTTTAAGTTGATCTCCACATTTCCTGTGACTTTAGTTTTTTTGGACCAAGTGGTCCAAACAAACAATTTTTTGCTTGCTGAACTGGCTCTAAGCTTTAGCTACACACAGTCCTAGGTTCCAGCGCTGTATGTACTGCATGTAGCTTTAGCTCCATACAGTACACAGTCCTGGGTTATGGCTGTGAGACTGACTTTCCATCTCACGCCACGAACAAGAGATTCAGTCTGAGCGGCACTCAGACACTCATAGGCAGCCTTGTATTCTGTGATTGAATACAAAGCCAACTCCATTTGGCAGAGGCGAAGAGGCAGGCTGATGACGTCATGCTCTCCAACTCAGCCAGAGGATGCTTTGTATTCATTCACAGAATACAAAGCTTCCCATGAATGGCTGAGCACATCTATAGACACAAACAGCTTGTCTCAGAAAGCGAGCCCGCACATCTGCTTCCACAGCAAGCAGCTTGCTATTGGAGCAAACACAGAAGAGAAGGAACCAAAATCGCTGGGAGAGGTGGTAAGGAGTGACTCCAGTCCTCAAGGCACCCCAACAGATCATGTTTTCTGGCTTTCCTTTATGTTGCACAGGCGATTTGATCAGTTTCACTGCCTTAGTAATTACCACAGTGGTTTCATCTGAGGGAAATGCTGAAAAAAATTTACCTGTTGGGGTGCCTTGAGGACTTGTGCTGAGAAACACTGCTATAACACATAGCCCATAAAAAGAACTAGCCCCCCCCCCCCCCCCCTGAAAAAACAAAAAAAAACATAAATGGCGAATCACATTCCAGTAAATGATTTTACATTACCTCCAAATATTTGATAACAGATGGGTTGTAGTCTATAGTCTTACGATTCACAGCCTTTCGCATACGTTTGCCATCAAAGGTAAGCTGCTGCATGGCCTGCTGTTGTGCATAATCAGGACGTTTATAGAAAAGCTGACGAGGAGCCTGGTGTTGGAAGCGTGGCATGTGGAAGAAACGCGGGGGAGAACCAATCTCAGTTGCCATTGTGATGTTTAGTGGGGAGGGGGGGGTGGGAGAACCTTAAACACAAACAAATAAGAAACAGTATTAGAGCGATACATTAATATGAATAGAAACTATTTGAAAGAAAGGGTCAATCAAGCTAACTTTTTTTTAAAAGTGATTAAAGTATACATAAAACCTTTAGATTGTAAGACGACCCATGCAGTTTAAAATGAAAGGCAAAAATGTGCGACTCACACCCCCCCCCCCCCCCATTGATCACACCCTGTGTTTAGGTGCATAAGACCTAGTAGTGGAAAAACTGCAGTACACTGGTCTTCCAAGTGTGTGTGTGTGCGCGCGCGTGTGGTGTCAGGACAAATCTGACCATTTGAGGAGAGCAGGCCGAATTCCCAGCACAGCTAGAGAACTGACCACACACACATATAGGTGTCATGTCTTATGTGGTCAGTTTTAAATAGGAATGCAGAATGACTGGCAGAAACACCAGGGATTTCACACAAAGGAAGCAATACAGAGAACAGAATACTTTTTCATACAAGTACATAATACAGCAAGCACAACACTTTCCTCTGCTCTGAGCTTGGACACCTGAGATTGGAGCTGTGCCGTGTCTATCACAGCCACAGAACAGAGACTGGAGCGTAGACCGTTCCTAACAAAGGGGCTTGTACCTTTTCTTGATTAGTAGCAACATCTATTTACAGGTTCTAAACTTAGAAGTGTTGTGCAAGTTTGTGCAACTCTTTGTTAATCCCACGCCCCCAATATTATTTTAGCTACAGGACAGCAATAATACCTATTGACTACCATCCTTTGGATCCCTCAGCAGCGACCTGGGTTTGTCACATTTCATGCATTTTTCACTCTACAAAAACCTTAAGGACTCAGAGGTCTCACCACTAAGGCCCCTTTCACACTGGGGCGGTTTGCAGGCGCTATTTTGCTAAAAATAGCGCCTGCAAACCGAGCCTAAACAGCGGCTCCTTTCTCTCCAATGTGAAAGCCCCGAGAGCTTTCACACTGGAGCGGTGCGCTAGCAGGATGGTAAAAAAAAGTCCTGCTAGCCGCATCTTTGGAGCGGTGAGAGGAGCGGTGTGTTTACCGCTCCTCCACCGCTCCTTCCCATTGAAATGCATGGGATACCGCGGTAATACCGCCCGCAAACCGCCGCTGTAGCCACGGTTTGCGGGTGGTATTAACACTTTATTGGCCGCTAGCGGGGGTTAAAACCGCACCGCTGGCGGCTGAATAGCTCAACAATCCCGACGGTATAGCGCCGCTAAAAATAGCGGCGCTATACCGCCACCGCCCCCCACCGCCCCAGTGTAAAACCAGCCTAACCTTCAAAAAAACAGATATCTATGAAGCCGACAGTTATGTCAACACAATATGTAAACATGTTTGTGCAGCCAAAAAGTTGTTTTATAACCTCATTCATCTGCAGTTTTTGTACAGAAAGTAATTGTAAAAAGGCAGTTTTTTTATCCTAATGCATTCAAGAGGAGTTCCAGCCTGAGGAAAAAAAAATTAATTTTTTGTACTCACCGTAAAATCCTTTTCTCTGACATCCATGGACTGACACGGTGTCTCTTTACACTTTACACGTGGGTTATGTCCCTGCTTGCAGGAGAAGACCTAGGCAGAATGTGAAATGTTATACATACATTCTAAAAGCCAGAGCTGAACAGCCCCACCCAGGGGGCGGTCCCTCCGGACATAACCCTCCCACTACAGTCAGCAGACTTCAGTTCGTAACAAAGCAGTACAAACTTAAAAGGAAGGGTGGGTGCCGTGTCAGTCCATGGATGTCAGAGAAAAGGATTTTACGGTGAGTACAAAAAATCCTATTTTCTCTTACCATCCATGGACTGACACGGTGTCTCTTTACACTTTACACGTGGGATGTCCCAAAGCAGTGTCAAGAGGGATGGGAGCAGTATAAATGGAAAAACCAAAACTTCACTCCAATAAGGCAGAGCTCCTCAACGGAGGAGTCGCAACTTTAAACAGCGGCCTGCAGCACCCTGCGGCCGAAGGAAGCATCCAAAGATGCAGCCACATTAACCTTATAAAACTTAAAAGGCATGAACAGACGACCAGGTCGCCGCCTTGCACACTTGTGCAACCGACGCTTGATGTCGGGAAACCCAGGAAGCACCAATTGTCCTGGTGGAATGCGCCGAAAACGGAAAGGGAGGCGCCCGCCCTTTGAGAGCATAGGCTTGAATGACGGTTTGTCTGATTCCCCTAAAAATGATGGCAGACGAAACCGCTTGGCCCCGTTATGGACCAGAGACAGTCAAACAGTGAGTCGGACTTCCGAATAGAAGCAGTAGCAGACAGGTACACCAGTAAGGCTCGTACCACCTCCAAAATGTGCAGTGCAAACTCTCTGGGATGCGATGGGTGAGGACACAAGGACGGGAGGGCAATGTCCTCATGTAGGTGAAAGGTCGACCCCACCTTTGGCAAAAAAGCAAGGTCGCGGATGTAACACAGCCTTATCCTTATGGATGACTAAATATGGCGACTTGCAGGACAAAGCCGCCAACTCAGACACTCGTCAAACAGAAGTGATTGCCACTAAAAAGGCCACCTTCTGAGACAAGACAAGAGGGGAATATCCAGGATATTCCCAAAAGGAGGTTCCTGGAGGACCGAGAGCACCAAATTCAGATCCCACGGTGGGAGAGGAGGCTTGACAGGAGGGAGCACATGGCGAACCCCCAACACAAGGTGCTAACCAAGAAAATGACCCGCTAGAGGTCGCTGAAAGAAGACGGCCAAGGCCGAAATCTGATCCTTGATAGTACTCAAAGCAAGCTTTTGGGTCACTCCACACTGCAGAGGGACGTATTCCGTCCCCAGAATCCTGCGTCGAGGACGCCAGTCCAGCGCTTCGCACATGGCGATATAAGCTTTCCAGGTACGGTGATAGATCTGCCTGGAGGAAGGCTTCCGTGTCCTTAACATGGTCAAAATGACCGAGTCCGAGAGACCTCGGTCCCTCAACACCAGGCTTTTAACAGCCCTGCCGTTAAAGCCAGAGACTGTAAGCCGGATGAAACATAGGACCTTGAGACTGAAGGTCCTCCCTCATCGGCAACCGCCAGGGAACGTCCGCGACGAGACGTACCAGATCAGCGTACCAGTGATGCTGAGGCCAATCCAGAACAATTAGGATCGCCGGAGATTATATCAGGCGATAAGGACCCTATGGGGCCACCAACGCATCCGAGGCATCGCCCAAGGATCCCTGGATCTGGCCACAACCTCGACCCTTGCGATTGAGTCGAGAGGCCATCAGGTCCACATCCGGCGTGCCCCACCATCGGTAAAGGAGTTGAAATATGCAAGGACCACTCTTCTTGTTTCGGTGTCTGGCGACTGGTGACTCAGATAGTCCGCCTGCCCATTGTCTATGCCCAGAATGTAAAATGGCCTACAGAGCCGGCACGTTTCTTCCGGCCCACTTCAGGATACTGACTACCTCGGAAGCCGCAGCTGAGCTCCGAGTTCCCCTTTGATGGTTTACATACGCCACCGCCGTGGCGGTGTCCGACTGGCTCCTGATGGAGCGACCCTGTACTCTCTCTGACCTGAGGAGAGACACAGTCCGATGGCCCGTATTACCAGAACAGTGATTGGTAAACGGGCTCGTCCGGAGTCCAAGGCCTGAGCCGACAGGACTCCCCAGACTCCACCCCAGCCCGTCAGGCTGGTGTCCGTCATGAGTACCGTCCATTGGATGGGAGGGGAATGACTTTCCGGACCGAAGAGCCGAGGATCTCAACCACCATGTCAGGGGCGCCCTGACCAGGTGAATCACCTGGATCTGAAGATCCAAGGACAACGGGGATTTGTCCAAGGTGGACAAGATCTCCTTCTGCAATGCCCTGGTGTGTGATTGGGCATACGGAACGGCCGCAACGGAGGCCACCACGAGTCTCGGGACTCTCATGCAAAAAACGGATTGACAACCATTTTTGGGATGTCAGCACCCGCACCGCAGACTGAAGTGTCAGCAACTTCTCCAGAGGTAGGATACCTTTGCCTCCAAGGAGTCCAGAATCAGAACTAGATACTCCAGACACTGAGTCGGGACCAGGACTGACTCCTGAATGTTCAGGAACCACCCGAGTCCCTGAGGGTCTAATTGACGATAGTCACCTTTCCTCTAAGTCTGATGCACTTTCTGCTCTTAGCAGAAGATCGTCCAGATAGCCCACGACAGCAATACCTCACTGTAACAGAAGGCTAGAACCGGAGCAAGCACCTTGGTGAACACCCTTGGTGCCGAGGCTAGGCCGAAAGGAAGAGCCACAATCGATAGTGGACTTCGCTGATCGCAAAGCGCAGAAACTTCTGGTGACTTGCGCAGATCGGAACATGCAAGTAGGCGTCCTTGAAGTCCAAGGACGCCAGAAGAAAATCCCTTGGAGTGTAGCGATCACCGTGCGAATGGATTCCATGCGGAATTTCTGCACCTTCTCGAAGGCATTCAGGGCCTTGAGGTCCAGGATAGGTCGAACCACGTCCTATTTTTGGGACGACAAACAGATTCGAGTAGAATCCCTGAAAACTCTCCTGTGACGGAACCGGCACAATCACTCCGGACCTGATCAAATCCTGTACAGCCCCCAAGAGGGCTGCCCGACAGGTAGGAAGGAAAGGAAGATTTGAGGGAAAGAATCTGTCTGGGGGCCAGGATCAGAATACTATCCTGAGGTGACCTCCTCGCACACCCACCAGTCGGAGATTCGGGAGGACCACCGATTCGTGACCTGCGAAGTCGTCCCCCCACCCCAGAGTCGGGCGGAGGCAAGACTTCACGCGGAGGCGGGCTTGGGAGCCGCTTGTTCGGCTTACGCACCCAGGGGCGCTTGCGCCCACCAGCTGCACTGCCGTCAGTCTGAGAGGGCCTACCCGTGGACTCTAACGAAAAAACCCTGTTTTGCTGGAAAGGAAGGCCCCTGTTTGCGGCAGGCCTCTTCACCCTTGCTAGTCTAAGGAAGAAGAGTGCTTTTACCTCCCATGACGATGTCATCCAGAGCAGCACCAAAAGGTCTACCACCTTTAAATGGTAGATCCGTCAGGAGCTTCCTAAGGCTAGGTCAGCAGACCAGCACTTCAACCAGATAAGACGACGCAATACCACCGCCGAGACAGAGGCCCTGGATATTAAAGGGGCCGCGTCCAACGTGGCGTCGCACACATAAACCAGGCCCTGAACCAGTTGGTGGGCCAAAGCAACTGTGTCTGGAGGAAGATTATGCTCCTGTACAGCTAGGTGCAACATTTTTGCCCAACCTGTAAGTGTTTAAGACACAAGGGTCGCCGCTACCACAGGCCGTAGGGCGGATCCCAACAAGGCAAACATGGCTCTGCTCACCACTTCTGACCTCCTGTCAGTGGGGTCCTCAAATGCAGGAGTCCCCTCCATCGGGAGAGTGATGGCCTTGTTCAACCGGGCGACTGGAGGGTCGACCCTGGGGGAGAAGCCCACTTTTTAAGTAGGGCATCTTCAAGGGGTATCTGATAGACAAACGCCGCGGGACCATAAAAAAATTCTGCGGCTTTTCCCAGACCTTATCAAAGAAAGTACATATGGAAAAACCTCTTCAGAAGGCCTGGCCTTAAAAGAACCAAAAGAAGACTGTATCCGCCTGAGGTTCTGCATCCGCAGCATTTTAGCTTGAGAGTGTCCCCCACCGTAGTCATGAGTACACTAACAAGCGCCCTGTCATTTACTGACTCAGAACTGGAGTTTTCCTCATAAGGAATGTCCTGTTCAAAACCATCCAATACATTCAGAACTAGGGTCCTGAGCGGTAGAGGCTAGGCCCATATCTGAATCAGCGCACTGCCCTCATGAAGTAAAGTGGGGAGAGGGCGCTTTTTTGCTCCCTTGCGCTTGCGCACAGCTCCCATCCTGGTCAGAAATGATTCCAGGACTGCCCACAACTGGTCCCTAGGGACCGCAGGTGCTGAAGCACTGCCTGTTGTCCACTGACATTTAGGGGAAGCTGGTGACAGAGACTCCATATTGCCCCCCTCTGAGACTCCTCAGATAAAAAGTCCACCCACAGGCTGTGCTGACTGAGGAGGGGGTGCCCAGGGGACTCACCAAACCGGACCAGGGACCGCTCAGTTCCGCTGTCTGTACCGCGCTGTGTCAGCGCTGGTGAGCTGTGAGGAGATTCGCGCTGTTACAGCAGCGCTAGAGGCCAAAACTAGTGCTGAAGAGCGCGCAGGCTACAAAAAAATGGCCGCCGCACTTCACTGAGGCGATCCGTGGCAAGATGGCCGCCATGACTCAGCAAAAGTGAAAAAAACAGCACACACACACACACAACGCCGCTCAGGCCCCAAAAAAACACAAAAAAAGGCCCCAAGCATATCTGCAGACCAGCATTAGCCCCTCCAAGAACAGTGTGACCCCCAGGCACCCCACACAGCACAGCGCCAGCAATGGTGACAGAGAGTGACAATGAAATACAGGGGGAGACAGGGAAAATCCCCCAGAGAAACACACAGCCTTTTGTACTCACCTGCAGGCAGGAGAGACTACTTACCCGTCCCCTGAGGGACCCACTAGTGTGTTTCTGACAGGACTATCACAGTGCAGTACTGAGTAGCTGTCGGCCCGGTCCACCGCGAAAGATACAGTCAGTCAGGAACTGTTCAGTCTTGAGAGGACCGTGGGAGCATGAAAGCAAACCCGGCCACCCCTGGAGTCATGGGGCCTGTCGTGAACTGAGTCTCACGCACACAAGGCGAGGATCAGCACGCTCGATGGTCGGACAGGGAAGACTACGAGGATATCTTGTACCCAACCTGTTGCCCAGCCGACAGTTGATAGAAAATTCTCAAAAATAAAATAAAAAAGAATTCCAGAAAAGGAATAAAAATAGGTCAGGAGACTGGCTCCTGAGAGAGCCACGTCTTCTCCTTCTGCTAGGCAGAAAAAAAACTGAAGTCTGCTGACTGTAGTGGGAGGGTTATGTCCGGAGGGACCGCCCCCTGGGTGGGGCTGTTCAGCTCTGGCTTTTAGAATGTATGTATAACATTTCACATTCTGCCTAGGTCTTCTCCTGCAAGCAGGGACATAACCCACGTGTAAAGTGTAAAGAGACACCGTGTCAGTCCATGGATGGTAAGAGAAATAGGATTTTTGTACTCACCGTAAAATCCGTTTCTCTGATGTCCATGGACTGACACAACTCTCATACTGATTACGTGTGAGTATATGTACCTGCTTGCAGGAGAAGACCAAGGCAGAATGTTGGATGTTAAAACATTCTAGAACAAACCAGAGCTGAACAGCCCCGCCCAGGGGGGGCAGTCCCTCCGACATTACCCTCCCACCTGCAACTTGCAGCCTCAGTTCGTAACAAAGCAGTACAAACCTTAAAAAGGAAGGGTGGGTGCTGTGTTAGCCCATGGACGTCAGAGAAACGGATTTTACGGTGAGTACAAAAATCCTATTCTCTTATCGTCCATGAACTGACACAGCTCTTATACTGATTACGTGTGGGACGTCCCAAAGCAGTATAAGAAAAGGGTGGGAGCAAAATAGTAAAAGGAACAACCAAAACTTCACTCCAAACCAGCAGAGCGCCTCAACGGAGGAGTTGCAACATTAAACAGCGGCCTGCAACACTTTGCGGCCAAAGGAAGCATCCGAAGATGCAGCCACATTAACCTTATAGAAACTTGAAAAGGCATGAACGGACGACCAGGTTGCCGCCTTGCTCACTTGATGTCGGAAAGCCCAGGAAGCACCGATTGCCCTGGTGGAATGCGCCGTAACCAGGAAGGGAGGCGCCCTCCCCTTAATGGCATTGACCTGTATAACAATCTGTCTGATCCACCTAGAAATGGTGGCAGACACCGCTTGGCCATGTTTCGGACCAGAGACAGATACAAACAGTGAGTCAGACTTCCGAATAGAAGCAGTAGCCGACAGGTACACCCGTAAGGCACGCACCACATCCAAAATTGTGAAGCGCAAACTCTAGGATGCGATGGGTGAGGGTACAAGGACGGAAGGACAATGTCCTCATTAAGGTGAAAAGCCAAAACCACCTTTGGAAGGAAAGGCGGTCGCAATACCGCCTTATCCTTATGGAGGACCAGGTAAGGCGACTTGCATGACAGAGCCGCCAACTCAGACACTCGTCTAACAGAAGTGATGGCCACTAAGAAAGCCACCTTCTGGGACAAAGTTAAAAGAGGAATATCTCTTATATTCTCAAAAGGAGATTCCTGAAGAACCAAAAGCACCAAGTTCAGATCCCAAGGAGGGAGCGGGGGCTTGGCGGGTGGAACCACATGGCGTACTCCCTGCACAAAAGTGCTAACCAAGGAATGACCAGCTAGGGGTCTTTGAGCACTATTAAGGGTCAGATTTCGGCTTTGGCTGTTTTCTTTCAAAGCCAGCCTTTGAGCAACCCCACGCTGCAAGAACCTCATGATTCTGGGAACGGAGTACGTCCGTGGACGCCAGTCCAGTTCCTCGCACATAGCGATGCAAGATCTCCAGGTACGGCGATAGATCTTCCTAGAAGAAGACTTCCTTGCCCTAATCATGGTTTAAATTACCGAATCAGACAGACCTCGGTCTTTCAGCACCTGGCTTTCAATAGCCATGGCGTTAAATCCAGAGACTGTAAAGCAGGATGAAAGATAGGACCTTGAGATAGAAGGTCCACCCTCAAGGGCAGGCGCCAAGGGGCGTCCGCGATGAGACGTACCAGATCGGCGTACCAATGACGCCGAGGCCAGTCCGGGGCAATGAGGATCACCGGAATACCCTCGACCACTACCCTGCGCAGCAGATGAGGAATCAACTGCAGCGGAGGGTAGACATATATCAGGCGATACCGACCCCACGGGGTCACTAACTCGTCCAAGGCATCCGCCCAGGGGTCCTTGGACCGGGCCACAAACCTCGACACCTTGCGATTGAGTCGAGACGCCATCAGGTCCACATCCGGAGTGCCCCATCGTTGACAAAGGAGGTGAAACACTTCCGGATGCAAGGACCACTCCCCCTGGTCCAGGGACTGGCGACTCAGACAGTCCGCCTGCCAGTTTTCTACACCCGGAATGTAGACGGCCGACAGCGCTTGCACACTTCTTTCCGCCCACCTTAGGATGTGGGCCACCTCGGACGCCGCAGCCGAGCTCCGAGTGCCCCCCTGATGGTTGACATACGTACGCCACGGCCGTGGCGTTGTCCGACTGGATTCTGACCGAGCGGCCCTGTAGCCTCTTCGACCATGCGGAGAGACACAGTGATCGCCAGCAATTACAGGATGTTGATTGGGAGACGAGATTCGTCTGGAGTCCAGAGCCCTTGAGCTGACTCGCCACACTCCTCCCCAGACAGAATTCCCTTCTGCAATGCCCGAGTGTGTGATTGAGCATACGGAACCGCCTCGAAGGAGGCCAACATTAGTCCCAGGACTCTCATGCAGAAACGAATTACAACCATTTTCGGGACGTCAGAACCTGCACTGCCGACTGAAGTGTCAGTAACTTCTGAGGGTAGAAACACCTTCGCTGCCGAAGTGTCCAGGATCAGACCCAGATACTCCAAGCGTTGAGTCGGGACTAGAGCCGACTTCTGCGTGTTCAGAAGCCATCCGAAGTCCCGGAGGGTCTGACTGACTATTGTCACATTTTTCTCCAATTCTGAGCAATTTTCTGCTCTGAGAAGGAGGAGATCGTCTAGATAGCGAGGAATTGTTATCGTAGGCTGTCTCAGCAAAGCTAGAACCGGGGCAAGCACTTTGGTGAAAACCCGAGGTGCCGATGCTAGGCCGAAGGGAAGAGCCACGAACTGATAGTGGACTTCGCCTATGGCAAAGCGCAGAAACCTCTGGTGGCTTGCGTAGATTGGGACGTGCAAGTAAGCGTCCTTGATATCCAAGGACGCCAAAAAATCCCCTTGGTGGAGTGTCGCGATCACCGTGCGAATGAATTCCATCTGGAATTTTAATACCCCAAATAGGCATTCAGGGCCTTGAGGTCCAGGATTGGCCAGACCACGTGCTTCGGGGCAAAAAAACAGGTTTGAGTAAAACCCCTGAAACCTCTCGTGACGGAACCGGCACAATTACTCCGCATCCGAGCAAATCCTGTACAGCCCCCAAGAGGGCCGCCCAGCGGGCAGGAAGGAGAGGGAGGTTCGAGGGAAAAAACCTGTTTGGGGGCCACGAGCGGAACTCTATCCTGTATCCCAAGGTGACCACCTTGCACACCCACCGGTCGGAGATCCGGGAGGTCCACCGCACGAGAACCTGCAAAGACGTCCCCCCAACCCAGAGTCGGGCAGGGGCAAGACTTCATGCGGTGGTGGGCTTGCTTGGTAGGCTTACGCACCCAGGGACGTCTTTGTCCCCCAGCTGCACTCTTTTCAGTCTGGGCGGGCTTACCTGTGGAATCTGACTGACAAAAAAAAAACACGTCTTCTTCGCCGGAAAGGAAGGGCCCGGCCTGCGGTGAGGCTCCATACCTTTAATAGACTGGGGAAGGAAGGTGCTCTTACCTCCTGTGACATTTTTAATAATGTCATCCAGGGCAGCCCCAGTCTACCGCCCTTAAAGGGCAAGTCAGCCAGGAGCTTTTTGGAAGCTAGGTGGGCCGACCAGCATTTCAGCCAGATAAGACGACGCAGCACCACAGCAGAGATAGAGGCCCCTGTTATTAAAGGGGTCGCATCCCACACAAAGACTAAACCCTGCACAAGTTGGTGAGCCAGGGCAATGGAGATTATGCTCCTGCACTGTCTGGTGCAAAATCTTTGCCCAGCCTGTGAGTGTCTGAGACACAAGTGTCGCCGCCACTATAGGGCGAAAGGCAGACCCCAATAAAGGTAAACATAGTTCTACCCGCCACTTCTGACCTCCTGTCAGGGGGATCCTTAAATGCAGGAGTCCCTTCCATCGGGAGTGTGGTAGCCTTATTCAAGTCGACCACTGGGGGGGGGGATAGTCCACTTCTTAACCAGGTCCTCCTCAAAGGGGGACCTTAAAGCTATGCGCCGCGGGACCGTCAAAGTCTTCTGCGGCTTATCCCAGACTTGGTCAATGAATGTATTAAAAAAAAAAACCTTTTTTGAAGGAACGGCTTTAAAAAAGGAACCAAAAAGGATACAGCTTCCACCTGAGGTTCCTCAGCCTCAACATTCAGCTTGAGAGTGTCCCTCACAGCAAAGAGTTCACTTACAAGCACCCTGTCAGTTGGTGGTTCAAGACAGGGGTCTTCCTCACAAGGAATGTCCTGTTCAAAGACATCAAAATCCTCAGAACTAGGGTCCTCAGCAGCAGTAGCTAGGCCCATATCTGAGTCAGAGCACTCCCCATGTGGAGATTGTGTGGGGAAGGGGCGCTTTACAGCCCTTGCGTTCGCACACCGCTTCCAGCTTGACAACGAATGATTCCAGGACGGCCGACAACTGGTCCATAGAGACCGCAGGTGCAGGAGCACTGCCAATTGCCTCTGACAAGTGTGGAGAAGCAGGTGAACCAGACTCCATACTACCACCCTCTAAGACCTTATTCACTATTACAGTGAATAATACAGTCCACCCACTGGCTGGGCTGAGGAGGGGATACCCGGAGGACTCACCACCCTTAGGGACCGCTCGGTTCCGCTGTATGAGCCGCGCTGCAGCGCGAGTGAAGCATCTGTGAGGAGACTGAGGGTATTTCGCGCCGTTCAGCAGCGCCGCTAGAGGCCGAAAACGAAAGTGAAAGCGCAGCGGCTACAAGAAAATGGCCACCGGGCACCTGTATAACTGCGCATTTGAGCCGCGGCAAGATGGCCGCCGAGCGCACTTTTTAAATTTAAAACACAGCGCCAATGGCGCACGCAATAAGGCCTCACACACTCCCCCAGAACACTTCCCAGAGTTCACCAACAGCCATGAGCGCCCCCCAGGGCAGAGCAACCCCCCCCCCTAAGCACCCCCACACAGCACAGCACCAGTACAGGGTGCAGAGAGCAGCATAACAGGGGGAGACAGGAAGAACCCCCCACAAAGAAACACAGCCAGCATGTACACACCTGCAGCAGGAGAGACTACTTACCCGTCCCTAGGAGGGACCCACTGGCTTGTTTCAGACACACCTATCACAGAGTAGTACTGCGTAGCTGTCGGCCCGGTCCACCGCGAAAGATACAGTCAGGTACTGTTCAAATCTTGAGAGGACCGCAGGAGCATCAAAGCAACCCGGCCACCCCTGGAGTCATGGGGTATGACGTGAACTGAGTCTCACGCCCACAAGGCGAGGATCAGCACGCATGATGGTCGGACAGGGAAGACTACGAGGATACCAGTGTACCCAACCCGTTGCCCAGCCGACAGTTGATTGAAGGTCTCAAAAATAAATAAAATTCCCAAAGGAATAAAATTTAAAAGTAAAATCTTCCAGGAGACTGGCTCCTGAGAGAGCCACGTCTTGTCCTTCTGCTAGGCAGAAAAAAAAACTGAGGCTGCTAGCTGCAGGTGGGAGGGTAATGCCCGGAGGGACCACCCCTCTGGGCGGGGCTGTTCAGCTCTGGTTTGTTCTAGAATGTTTTAACATCCAACATTCTGCCTAGGTCTTCTCCTGCAAGCAGGGACATATACCCACACGTAATCAGTATGAGAGCTGTGTCAGTCCATGGACGATAAGAGAAATAGGATTTTTTTGCACTCACCGTAACATCCTTCTCTGACATCCATGGACTGACACAGCATCTTCAATCTTGACAAAGTGGGTAATGTTCCTGCTCATAGGAGAAGACTAGGCAAAATGTTAGAGGTTTTAAACATACATTCCCTTACCAGAGCTAAAAGGCCCGCCCAGGGGGCGGTCCCTCCGGACATGACCATCCTACCTGAAGCCAGCCGCCTCAGTTCGTATTAAAGCACTACAAACTCAACAAAAGGAGGGGTGGGTTCTGTGTCAGTCCATGGACGTCAGAGAAAAGGATTTTACGGTGAGTACAAACGCATGCCAGTTGTCTACTCCTAGAATGTAAACAGCCGACACGCTTCTTTCCGCCCACCTTAGGATATGAGCGACCTCGGACGCGGCAGCTGAGCTCAGAGTTCCCCCCTGATGGTTGACATAGGCCACCGCCATGGTGTTGTCCGATTGGATCCTGACCGAGCGTCCCTGCAGTCTCCTTGACCACAAGGAGAGGCACAGTCCGATTGCCCGGAGTTCTAGGACATTGATTGGCAGACGGGACTCGTCTGGAGTCAAGAGCCCTTGAGCTGACAGAACTCCCCAGACACTGCCCCAGCCCGAAAGACTGGCGTCCATTGTGATCACAGTCCACTGAACAGGAAGGAACGACTTCCCCAACCGAAGGGCCGGGATCTCAACCACCATGTCAGGGATGCCCCGAGCAGGTGACTCACCTGGATCTGACGATCCAGTGATAATGGAGACTTGTTCCAGCAAGATAGGATCTCCTTTTGTAAGACTCGAGTGTGGAATATGGCATACGGTAGCGCCTCAAAAAAGGAAGCCACCATGAGTCCCAGGACTCTCATGCAAAAAACGGAGTGACGACCATATGCGGGATGTCAGCACCCGTACCGCAGATTGAAAAGTCTGTAACTTGTCTAAGGATAGAAATACTCTCACCTCCGAGGAGTCCAGGATCAATCCTAGGTACTTCCAGACGCTGAGTCGGAACCAGGACAGACTTCTGAATGTTCATCAGCCAGCCGAATTCTCGGAGGGCCCGACTGGCTATCACCACATTTTCCTCTAATGCTGAGCCAGAGTCTGCTCTCAGAAGAAGATAGTCTAGATAGCCAGCGATAGCAATGCCTCGTTGTCTCAGCAAAAGCTAGAATCGGGGCAAGCACCTTGGTGAAAACCCGCGGTGCCGACGCCAAACCGAAGGGAAGAGCCATAAACTGATAGTGGTCTTCACATATTGCGAAGCGCAGAAACTTCTGGGTGACCCGTGCAGATTGGGACATGTAAATAGGCGTCCTTGATGTCCAAGGATGCCAGAAAATCCACCGGGAGGAGCGCAGCAATCACCGAGCGAATGGATTCCATGCGAAATTACCAAACCTTCACAAAGACATTTAGGGCCTTGAGATCCAGAATTGGACGGACTCCGTCCTTCTTTGGGACCACAAACAGATTCAAATAAAATCCCTGAAAGCTCTCCTTTGAGGGCAACGGTACAATTACTCCACACCTCAGCAAGTCCTGCACTGCCCCTAACAGGGCAGCCCGACGCGCTGGAAAGAGAGATTTGAGGGAAAGAATCTGTCTGGTGGCCAGGAAAGGAACTCTATCCTGTACCCCGAAGTAACCACCTTGCATACCCACCGGTCGGAGATCCGGGAGGTCCACTGATCCGCGAACCTGCAAAGTTGTCCCCCCACCCCAGAGTCGGGTGGGGGCAAGACTTCATGCGGTGGCGGGCTTGTTTGCCGGCTTACGCACCCAGGGACGCTTCTGTCCCCCAGCAGCACCCTTGTCAGTCCGGGAGAATTTTTCCCCGGGATTTGACGGACGAAAAAACCTCTTCTGAATGGGAAAGGAGGGACCCGACTTAAGGCGCGGCTCCTTCGCCTTAGGAGGCTGAGAAAGAAGGGTGCTCTTACCCCCCCGTGACATTTTTAATAATGTCATCCAGGGAAGCACCAAAAAGCCTTCCGCCCTTGAAAGGCAAATCCGTCAGCTGACCAGCATTTCAACCAGATTAGGCGACACAAAAACCACCGCAGACACTGAGGCCCTAGATATTAGGGGAGCAACGTCCATAGTGGCATCACACACATACACCAGGCCCTGTACCATTTGGTGTGCCAGTGTAATGCATTCCGGAGGAAGATTATGCTCCTGCACATAATGGTGCATAAGCTTCGCCCATTCCGTGAACATCTGAGTCAGCAGGGTCGCCGCTACAAGAGGACGGAGCACAGATCCCTGCAAAGGTCTTCTGTGGTTTGTCCCAAACCTGGTCAATGAATCTAAAAAAAAAAAAAAAAGTGTATTAGGGAAAAACCTTTTTAGAAGGCTTAGCTTGAAAAGAACCAAAAAGGAAACTGACTCCACCACAGGTTCCTCAGCAATCCAGCTTGAGAGTGTCCCTCACAGCATCAATGAGTTCACTAACAAGTGTCCGGTCATGTACTGACCCAGATAAGGAGTCTTCCTCACAAGGAATGTCCTGGTCAAAAATATCAAAATATTCAGAGCTAGGGTCCTGTGCCGCAGCAATGCCCATATCTGAATCAGAGCACTCCCCTGGAGATGGTGGGGGGAGAGGGCACTTAATTGCCCCCTTGTGCTCGCACGCTGCTTCCATCCTGGCAACAAATGATTCCAGGACTGCCGACAACTGGTCCATAGGGACCACAGGTGCAGCAGCACTGCCAGTTGCTTCTAACATGAAAGAGGAAGCAGGTGACACGGACTCCATGATACCACCACCCTCTGAGACTTTGTCCATATGAGAGAGAAAGTCCACCCTCCGGCTGCACTGACTGTGGGGGGTTACCCAGGGGACTCACTAACCCGGCCAGGACCGCTCGGTTCCGCTGCCTGTGTCTGCCCTCAGTGAGTGAACAGTGAGGAGACGGAGGATAATAGAGCGCGCGGCTACAAGAAAATGGCTGCCGCAATTACAAATGCGTCATAGGGCGGCTACGGCAAGATGGCCGCCAATGCGGCTTTCAATGTAAAGTAAAAAACACAGGAAAAACATGGTGCCAAACAGCGCGCAAGGCCCAAGCTGACACAGCTAAACACCCACACCTCAATGAAGACCCCTGTGGACCCCCACCGGGACAGAGAGACCCCCAGGAACCCCCAGTCAGTGCAACGCCATAGTGTAGATGACAGGGTAGCAAAAAAAAAAAACAAGGGGGAGACAGGGAAAACCCCCTAACCATAGGAACACACAGCATGTACTCACCTGCTGAGACAGGGAAACAGTACTAACCCGTCCAGCTAGGACCCACTGGTGTGTTCCCGACAGGCCTATCACAGTGCAGTACTGAGTAGCGGTCGGCCAGTCCACCGCGAAAGATACATCAAAACTGTTCAATCTTATGTGGACCCTGGAGCAAAAAGCTCACCGGCCACCCCCGGAGCCATGGGGCATGTCATGAACTGATCAGCACGCTCGATGGTCGGACTGGGAAGACTACGAGGATAGCGAACAACCCAACCTGTTGCCCAGCCGACTGTTGATAGAAGAATCACAAAAATAAAATAATAAAAGTTCAAAAGAGAACAAAACATTTCTTCAAGAGACTGGCTCTGAAGAGAGCCACGTCCTCTCCTCTGCTAGGCAGAAGGAAAAAAACTGAGGCTGCAGGTGGGAGGGTTATGTCCGGAGGGACCGCCCCCTGGGCGGAGCTGTTCAGCTCTGGTAAGAGAATGTATGTTAAAACATCCAACATTCTGCCTAGTCTTCTCCCATGAGCAGGAACATAACCCACTTTGTCAAGATTGAAGATGCTGTGTCAGTCCTTGGACGGTAAGAAAAATACACAACTTTTTAAAAGTGGGGCAGCTCCCCTTTTGTTGCCCCCCTCTCCATTTTACCTGGCACTATCAAGTTCCAAAAACACAATTTCCTTAAATTCTTCCTCAGCGTGGCTTGGCAACTTATCTCCAGACACTGGAAAACCACCTCCCCTCCATCTATTGTGGAGTGGGTGAGTGAGATGAATACTAGTATGCTAATGGAGGAGATGCTTGCCGAGTCCCTTGACAGACATGCAAAATTCTCCTTTATCTGCAGTGTATGGAGGCATTAATCTACTTCGGATAAACTAAGGGACAGACTTCCGCCAGTGACTGCTCCCTGAGAGTCTAACTAACCCAACACTTTATGCTCCTTATCATAGTTTGATACACCCCCACTGGAGTGCAGCTCACCGTCTCTCTACCCCCCCACCCCTTCTACCCTTCCCAACACACTGTTTACGCACTAGATCCCCCCCCTTTCTACTTTTATTTTTCCCTATCTTTTTCTGTGGCCAGCCCTATAAGGCTACATCGTTTGTTATGTGTATTCGGTTCTCTTCATGAATATATTCCTATTACTTGTGAGTCTTTAAAATTTATAGTTGTAATGGTGCCGTTAGTTACTTTGGACACGTCATTTCCCACCGACTTCTTCGGACCAGGGACGCAGCAGGTTCCCACAGGGGTGTCCAGGTCGAACAAAGTGGATTTTAGATGCACGATAGCACTATGTAAGCCTCATTGCGTCATGCAAACGTTCTCACAAGATGACTGTTATTTGTACATTACCGGGTGCATGAGGTTTTTTTTTGTGTCTACTTCATGCTTTTCGGAACAGGTTGCCTTATGTCAGGCTCCTAGTCCTTGTCTTTTCTTTGTCTACCTGACAAAAACAATAAAAACTGATTGAACGTAAAAAAGGGATTTTTATAACAGCTTACCTGTAAAATCCTTTTCTTGGAGTACATCACGGGACACAGAGCGACTTAGTCATTACTAATGGGTTATATAGATACCTTCAGGTGCTGGCACTGGCAACTTCCAAAACCGGAAGTACCCTCCCCTATATAAGCCCCTCCCATCCGGGAGCACCTCAGTTTTGTAGCAAAGCAATAAGTGTCCCAAAAAGAGGGGTGGGAGCTCTGTGTCCCGTGATGTACTCCAAGAAAAGGATTTTACAGGTAAGCTGTTATAAAAATCCCTTTTTCTTTTTCGTACATCACGGGACACAGAGCGACTTAGTCATTACTAATGGGACGTCCCAAAGCAATGCCAAATGAGGGGAGGGATACACTATACATAAGCTGGGCGCCATCAGGCATGATGCTCTTTTGCGGCCTGCAACACACTGCGCCCAAAGGCGACATCCTCCTGACTTCTAACGTCTACCTGGTAGAATCTAGTAAACGTGTGTACTAAGGACCATGTTGTGGCCTTACAGACTTGAGCCAGGGAGGCTTGGTGATGCACTGCCCATGAAGTTCCAACTGCTCTCGTGGAGTGCGCCCTAACTTTGAACGGAGGCGGTCTCCTTTTCAAGCCATAGGCTTGTATTATGACCTGTCGAATCCACTTGGCTAAAGTAGATTTTTGATGCTGCCTGACCCTTTCTGGAGCCTTCCGGCAGAACAAACAAAGTATCCGTTCTGCGAATCTGAGCAGTGGCTTTTAGATAAGCTTTAACTTCTCTTACTACATCCAAAGAATGCAATAACTTTTCCTCTACCGAGCTAGGTTTGGGGAAAAAGGAAGGAAGAACCACATCTTGGTTCAAATGGAACCTCGATACCACCTTAGGAAGAAAGGCTGGATGAGGACGTAATACTACTCTGTCCTTATGGATAACCAGATATGGCTCCTTACAGGACAAGGCGGCTAATTCCGATACTCTTTTAGCCGAACAAATGGCTACTAAGAAAAATCTATTTCCTGGTGAGAAGAACCAAGGAAATGTGCCGCAATGGTTCAAATGGTTGTTTCTGTAGAACCGACAGAACCAGGTTTAAGTCCCATGGACATATGGGAATACTAACCGGAGGGCTAATACGCATCACTCCTTGTATGAAAGCTTTGACTAATGAATGCAAAGCCAAGGGCCTTTGAAAAAATATTGACAAGGCCGTCTGACCCTTGATAGTACTCAAGGCAAGCTTCCTATGTACAGCCCACTGTAGGAAGTCCAGAATCCTACCTTTTACGTACTTACGTGGATGCCATTTCTTGGCCTCACACCACGTGATGTACGCCTTCTATATCCTATAATAGATCTGCCTGGATACCGGCTTCCTGGCATTGATCATGGTAGATACCACAGGATTAGAGAGCCCTCTCTTTTTTAGAATGTGGGCTTCAATAGCCAGGCCGTCAAACCTAGGGCTGGTAAGGAAGGGTGGTATATCGGTCCTTGCGAAAGCAGGTCCGGACGATGTGGGAGGGTCCCAGGACTTCCCATTGACATTTTTACAATCTCCGCGTACCATGCCCTTCGGGGCCACGCTGGAGCCACCAGAATCACTGGTTTCTTTTCTACCCTGATTCTGCGGATTAATCGCGGTGGGAATGCATATATCAGCTTGAACTGATCCCAAGGGAACACTAGGGCATCCGAACCGCAAGCTAGGGGATCCCTTGTGCGAGACACAAATCTGTCCACCTTTGCGTTGAATCTGGATGCTAGCAGATCTACATCCGGTGTTCCCCACCGCTGGCATATTGCCTGGAAAACCTCGGGGTGAAGGGACCATTCCCCCGGGCATAATTGCTGGCGACTTAGAAAGTCCGCTCTCCAATTTTCCACTCTTGGGATGAAAACCGCGGATATGGCTGGGACATATCTTTCTGCCCATTCCAGGATGCAATTCGCTTCCCTCTGGGCTGCACGACTCCTGGTGCCACCCTGGTGATTGATATATGCCACTGCTGTGGCATTGTCTGATTGAATTCTGACAGGGGACCCTTGGAGTTTGGATGTCCATGCTACTAGGGCATACCGGGCTGCTCGTATCTCTAAGAGATTGATGGGCAGGGCCTTCTCTGCTTCTGACCACTTGCCCTGGAGAGACCATTTCTCCAGTACTGCCCCCCAGCCTATGAGGCTGGCATCTGTAGTGACCACCTTCCAAGAAACCGGACTGAAGGGTTTCCCTTTTTCCAGATTCTGGGGCACCAACCACCAATGGAGGCTCTTGCGAACGGAAGGGGACAGGGACATTGGTAAGTCTAAAGCCTGAACTTTTTTGTTCCAGGCTGACAGTATGGCCCTCTGCAAGTTCCTTGAATGGAATTGACCGTAGGGTACTGCTTCGAATGAAGCCACCATTTTCCCAGCAGCCTCATGCACAGGCGTATGGATGGTTTTCTTTTTTGTACCCACTAAGTGGGTCAAATCTTTCAAAGACGACACCTTCTCTGGAGGTAAGAAAATCTTTCTCTGATTTGAATCCAGTCTTAGCCCCCAAGAATTCCAGACTTTTGACTGGTTTTTGGGGCTGACTTGTCTCGGTTGATAATGCAACCGTGAGATTCCAGATACTTGATTGTCTTGTGAACGACCACTTCTAGTTTTTTCCACTGAGTGGTCTATCAGCAACAAGTCGTCTAGATATGCCATTATCGTTACACCTTGTGTTCCTAGTTTGGCCAAACGTAGGGCCAGAATTTTTGTGAACACTCGTGGTGCTGTGGCCAGACCGAAAGGTAAGGCTCTGAACTGAAAATGGCGCCCTTCTACTGCAAAGCGTAGAAATTTCTGGTGGGCCGGACAGATGGGAATATGCAAATAAGCATCCCTTATGTCGATCGAGGCTAACCATTCCTGCCCTTGTAGGACGGTGGCCACCGCTCGGATCGACTCCATCCGAAAAAGTCCTGATATGTAGGAACTTGTTCAGCCCTTTTATAATTTAATATGGGCCTCACGTCCCCATTTGGTTTGGGGACTGTGACAAGGTTCGAGTAAAACCCGAACCCGCTTTCTTCCAAGGGAACCTCATGATTACCCTTGGAGCAATAGTTGTTCTAGTGCCAGAAGGAGGGATCCTCTCTTCTGGGGATCGCTTGGCATGTTTGACCTCATAAGATGGGCAGGAGGAATGTTTTTTAACTCCGGCCTGTATCCCAGACTTACTGCGGAGATCACCCATCTGTCTCTGATGGTGTCCCGCCATGGTCTCTGTGAACAACAGAAGTCTTCCCCTCACCCGATTGAGTGGGGGCAACCCTTCATGACTTGGGGGGGAGGTTTTGTACCTCTCTTGACCCAGGGTTTCTTGTTACCCTGTGATTGTCCCTGATTTCTGCCCCCTGGATTTGACAGCGGAGGCCGTCGGAACTGTTTCACAGCCGATGTGCCAGGGACTGGAGAAGTAGGCCTCTTAAAAGAAGGACTTCTACCCTTGTTCTTAACCGGCAAGAGTGTACTTTTACCGGCAGAAGTTTTCTGGATATATTTGTCCAGATCTTCTCCAGATAAGCGTTCTCCATGAAATGGGAAGCTAATCAGCAATTTCTTACAGGGAGCTTCAGCAGACCAGTTTTTGAGCCATAGAAGCCTACGCATATGTCTACAGACAGCGTAAAGCGGGAGGCCTGTTGGATTGTATCCTTTATGGCGTCCACCGCAACACAAGGCTCTAGGTAGGTCAGCTAGGGCAAGAGCCTGCTGATCTGGTGAGTCCCTTAAGATTTGTTTCAACTGATCTTTCATTGCTTGGCAGACTCCAATCGCTGCTACTGCAGGTTGTGTCACCATGCTTGCTGTAGAGAAAGCAGATTTTAGTAAAGACTCCAATTTTTTATCTATTGGGTCTTTGAACATTGGAACATTATCTACTGGACATGTCGGTGATTTATTTACACAAGAGATGGCTGTGTCCACTGTACGGACCCTCCATTTTTTTATGAACTTATCCTCCATGGGATAGATCACTGGAAATCTCTTGGGGGGAGTAAATATTTTAACAGGATGCTCCCAATCCTGGTAAATAAGCCCTTCCAATAAAAGGGTGGATTGGGAAGGAACAGACAGACAGTCTGGGGAGCTTTCAGCGACCCCAGGCGAGGAAACAGTAGTGGTTGATGGTTCCGCCAGAGGCATTTAAAATGCTGCTCGGACCATGTTAGTCAGAGACTGAACCCATAATCTTTCAGCCTGAGATGCTGAGAAAGGTTCTTCCACTGTTGATTCCTCTATAACTGAATCAACCTCACCTGATCCCCTTCAGGTAGGTCGATCTCTGGGACTGTTCCTCCACTAACAGGCACTCTGCAGGAGGAGACGGAGATCAGACGCGCTTTTCCTGTGACAGGGAAGCAGCGATCAATGCTGTTAATCTCTCTTCCAATCCTCCCAGAGTTGAGGATAAAACCTCCTCTGTTATATATACAGGAGCAGGTGGACTGGGGACAGCCGCAGTACCAGGTATTCCTGCGGGGTTCCTACGGCTACTAACCTCTAAAATTTCAGGGGAGATTGGCGCAGTACAGCATGCCCAAAATCCTCAGAGCCCGATGGAGATCCCTTTCGCTTCTTGGAAAAACTTATTTCCAGAGTGTCTGGACGACATATCTAAGCACAAAGCTGAGGTATTCCCGTCGTCATACACCAATTTTGCTGGTAATAGTCTAACACAGTTGCTGCTATATACCAGCTGGTGTCCACTAAAGTGTCTTTCTATGGGGATGCCTGCATCAACCGCCTCTGTGTGCCACCGTTTGTTGCTAGCTCTGCTTGCATCCAGCTGACACTTGTACTGTGTCTTTTACACATGCTGGGACGCCTGCACATGCGCAGAAGCGCCGCGCATCGAGCGTCATCCACCCGCCCCGCCCCTTTTTTTTCATAGGAGGCGCGTGCACCCGCGCCATTGGCGCCCTTTTCGAAACCAAGCAGGGACTAGGAGCCAGGGCCCTTTTTGCCGGAGGGCCTGTGCAGTGGATGAGCGCAGCAACAGGGCAGAGGAAGTGGATTCCCACAGAGAACTTACCAACTGCCTGGATCTTTTGACTTGAGAAAACCAAAGATCCACATGACAAGAAAAAATGGACCACAGCGGCCTCTAGTGGTTTAACACAGGTACCGCAGTCCTCTTTTTTTTTTTTTTTTTCTTGACTACTATTAAAATTTTACATTTTCCAGTAGTTACAGGCATACACAGATATTAGCGGGAATACCGTTAGGTAACAGACAGACAGACAAATTAGGCTTGGGGGTCCCCCAATAGAACCAAGTTCCTGGGGGCCCCCACTTACCTGTTCCCCGCCGCAGGACTCTGTTTGGTCCACAGAAGCCCAAACTTCACCTATCACGGCAGGCATTGTAATTAAACCTTCAGGGACCGGGTTCCCAAGGATTCCACTCCCCTGGACCTGTATAGCACCCTGCACAGAAAACATCTTGGTCGTGGGTATGACCAGAGCTCTGGATCCCAGGGTCCAGCCCTCCTAAGAGGCATTACAGGCAAAACCTTGCTCTTCTGCTGCAAGGCCCGGGTACCGACCGTTTAGCTATGAAGCTTTTTTGGTGGGATCCGGAACAGCTTACTAAGGCCCGTAAAAGAACCTGTACGCAAGCCCAGTGAAAACACATGTTACTCTTTGGCCAACACCTTAGACACTGGCAAAAAACTGAGGTGCTCCTGGATGGGAGGGGCTTATATAGGGGAGGGTACTTCCGGTTTTGGAAGTTGCCAGTGCCAGCACCTGAAGGTATCTATATAACCCATTAGTAATGACTAAGTCGCTCTGTGTCCCGTGATGTACGAAAAAGAAAAGTGGGGCAGGAAGATGTGCACGACGATGCAATAGGTAGGCTGCCAGAACAGCAAAGGACGGATGCAAGCGTGGACAGAATGGGAACCCTCATACGCCTGGACTGTATATTAAGTGCGTGAATTATGGCAAAAAAACTAAATTAACATACAACATGAATATTGAACATAACAGGGAAACAGTGCATCAGATTAAGGATTTAGGCATGAACAAGTATGAGCAAAAACATCAGAGCATGCAGTAGAAAACAAAGAATTCACCTCGACAGAAGAAGGCATGCCTGTCTCCTCAGTTTAAAACCATGCTGGTGTGTTCTTTCAATTATAACAGTATAGTTCACTAGTTCATAGAATATGGTACAACAGTCAACCAATATTGTTACTTGGAAATTCTGAAACGGTTATGGGAATCTGTTCAGAGGAAAAGACCAGAGCTCTGGCCATCATGACAATGCTCCTGCACATGATGCATTATAAAATGTTCATGAGTTCCTGCCAGGGTGGATAACAATCAGACACTGTATGAAGCTAAACAGTATTAGCATAACTCCACTTTTAACTGCAAATCTAAGCAAAAAATTTAAATCGCCCAACTGTCTAACTGCCCATTTAACCAAAGATAATGGGGCATTTTCAAAACCAGAACATCCAGAAGGAAAAAAACAAACAAAAAACAAACACACCACACTATAAACCTCTACAATGTACTAAATGTTTTGATAAAACCATTTGTACAGGACTAACAGAGGTTTGTACTGCAAGTGAATATTTGCATCTTCCTTTCGGTGGCTTCATAGCCCCCATATACTCTTGGTTATGAAAATTGAAAAAGAATAGGATTTCCAACCACTTGCTGTCAAGGACAATTTTTTTCATTTTTCACACATTAAAAATCACCAATTTTTCCTAGAATATTAGAACCCCCATACATTTTATGTTTTCTGAAAAGTATTCAGAGGCCCTAGAGCAGGGGTAGGCAACCTTAATGAGGTGATATCTACCTGAACAACATGGGAGAAGTCAAAGATAACCGGGTAGTGTCGCCACCTCACACCCGATTTAACTTTCCAATTGCCATACTACAGCGTCACATTCACATGCATTGCAATCATGGAATTAAATCAGGTGGTGAGACATATCGCCTCCTCACCATCTGTCAAATACAAATACATTCAGATAGCTTTTTAGAGGAGAAGCAGTGCCTGCTGCATTTGTGAATGCATTCCAGCAGTGGTACCCTTAGGGATCGTTCACAGGTAAAGTTGGGAGGTGGTAAATCCCTGAGGTTAAGTCGTGGTTCAGTGTGAAAGCGGCCCTATACTAGAGCTGCACGATTCTGGCTAAAATGAGAATCACAATTTTTTTGCTTAGAATATGATCACGATTCGAGGCGCAACATCATCTTTCATATTATACAAAACTGGGCCAACTTTTTTTTTTTTAATTCATTAAAAGATTTTTTATTTTATTTTTAATTGTGTTTGAAAGACCGCTGCGCAAATACAGTGTGACATAAAATATTGCAACTACCGTCATTTTAATCTCTAGGGTCTCTGCTAAAAATTTAATATATATATATATATATATATATATATATATATATATATATATAAAATACATTTGTGGAGGGTTCCTAGTAATTTTCTGGCAGAAAAAAATACAGATTTTAACTTGTAAGCAGCAAATTTCAGAAAAAGGTTTAGGGTCCTTTCACACGGGGCGGATCCGTGCAGATCCGCCCCGTGAAGCTCCGCTTGCTCAGCGGGGATCGCTCCGTTGATCCCCGCTGAGCCGACGGATGACTGGGCGGTCCCCGCACACTGTGCAGGGACCACCCTGTCAGAGCACCGCTCTCCCCTATGGGGAATCGGATGACGACGGACCGTAGAGTCCGTTGTCATCCGATCCGCTGACGGAAGGAAAAATAGGGTTTTCCTCCGTCACACTTTGGCGGAGCGGAGCGGATGTCAGCGGACATGTCTCCGCTGACATCCGTGCCTCCATAGGGGTACATGGAGGATCCGTTTCAGGTCCGCCTAAAAAACTGACAGGCGGACCTGAACGGACCTCCGTGTGAAAGGGGCCTTAGTCTTTAAGTGGTTAAACTGACCCAATTTACAGACCAAAGTTCATCCCTTTGATCCAAGAACAAAATGTTACTTTGTTTATAGTTATCTCCTGATGTTGAGATATACTTGGCAGGCTGCCTGGATTAATTTTTTATTTTTTTTTATGTTAGCTGTCAGAAGTGAGCAGAGAACTCTTCACTTGTTACATAGAATCAGGGAAATGCCGTTTTAAGATCGGGAGAGGGGTAGAATTGCAATTTTTATTCTTTAATGATTAATCGTGCAGCTCTACCCTACACTATTATGCCCAATGTATTGCTTCACACTGACCTGAAAATCTATTCTTTCCTGCTGCTGGCACCACTCTGGAGACCGCTAGCCGGGATAAGAGGTGGAGTGAAGTTGGTATCACTCTGTATGGGACAGGAGACAGAGGAGGCGTCGGCTTATGCAGTTCTTGCTCCCCACTACAGCTCCAACTTTACAAGTAAAGTCCCTCTGCATTGCACTCTGATGTTCTGGGATGGCAGGTCAGAACGTGATCTACCAGTCACCTGGCCACGATCTACAGACTGCTGACCCCCGCCCTAGAGAACAAAATGCTGGCTGTTGCAATTTTTAAACAAAATTTGTGCAGCCAAAAAAAGTAGTGTAAAATAATTTAGTGAATACCAGAATTTAGGTAAAATATAAAAAGATTGTGTTGCGTTAAGGTATCAGACATGCCAAGACTCAAAATCACCCACTAGTAAAACTGTGACAAACTAAGGTAACTAAGATTTTTCATACGAGACGCTTTAAAAGGCTAAAAAGTTGTCATTGTATTACTCGTGATGACACTAGAATTATTGCTCTGAAATTTGCTGTGATCTCACGTGAGGTGCAATTGCTATTTACATACATATGCGTGACCGACATGGATGTTTGCATTTGCTGTGTATACACAGGGGCTATAGGTGTGCCTTAACATTTTTTTTAAATGCTTTTATTAAAAATAAAAATTTTGTTTTACAATTTTCCCATTTATCTTTAATGCTATTACAAGGGGGCCAACAAGTCCCCTATGCGATTGTTTTGGGCAGGTGTAAGGTTTTATTGAGATTTTGGGGTCTATTAACCACTTAAGCCCCGGACCATTTTGTAGCTAAAGGACCAGAGGTGTTTTCAGAATTTTGCACTGCGCTGCTTTAACTGGAAATTGTGCGGACATGCAATGTTGTACCCAAACGAAATTTGCGTCCTTTACTTCCCACAAATAGAGCTTTCTTTTAATGGTATTTGATTGCCTCTGTGATTTTTATTTTTTGCGATATAAAAACGGAAAAAGACTGAAAATTTTGGGGAAAAAAATGATATTTTCTACTTTTTGTTATAAGAAAAATTGAATAAACTCAATTTTAGTCATACATTTAGGCCAAAATGTATTCAGCCAAGTCTTTAGTAAAAAAAAAAAAAAAAAAAAAGTCAATAAGCGTATATTTATTGGTTTGCGCAAAAGTTATAGCGTCTACAAACTAGGGTACATTTTCTCGAATTTACACAGCTTTTAATTTATGACTGCCCATCTCATTTCTTGAGGTGATAAAATGGCAGGGCAGTACAAAACCCCCCCAAATGACCCCATTTTGGAAAGTAGACACCCCAAGGAAATTGCTGAGAGGCATGTTGAGCCCATTGAATTTTTTTTTTTTTTTTGTCTCAAGTGATTGAATGACAAAAAAAAATTGATACTAAATGATATATTGCTCACACATGCCATGGTTATATGTGGAATTGCACCCCAAAATACATTTTGCTGCTTCTCCTGAGTACGGGGATACCACATGTGTGGGACTTTTTGGGAGCCTAGCCGCGTACGGGGCCCCGAAAACCAAGCACCGCCTTCAGGATTTCTAAGGGCACAAATTTTTGATTTCACTCCTCACTACCTATCACAGTTTCGAAGGCCATAAAATGCCAAAATAGCACAAACCCCCCCCCCCCAAATGACCCCAAGCTATTTGCTGAGAGGCATGGTGAGTATTTTACAGCTCTCATTTATTTTTGAAAATGAAGAAAATAATTTTTTTTCAATTTTCAAAACTTTGTGACAAAAAGCGAGATCTGCAAAATACTCACCATACCTCTCAGCAAATAGCGTGGGGTGTCTACTTTCCAAAATGGGGTAATTTGGGGGGGGGGGTTTCAACTGTCCTGGCATTTTATAAACATTAGGAAGCTTACATCCACTCTAACCACTTGAAGACAAAGCCCTGACACTTTTTGTTTAAATGAAAAAAAAAAATTTTGACAGAAAATTATGTTGAACCCCCAAACATTTTTTTAAAGCAAAGGCCCTAAAAAGATTAAAATGGTGGGTGTTGCATTTTTTTCCCCCACACAGTATTTGCGCAGAGATTTTTCAAACGCATTTTTGGGAGAAAAAATACACTTTTTAAATTTTAATGCTATATTGCCCAAATGTTTGATGAAATAAAAAAGATGATCTTAGGCCGAGTACATAGATACCAAACACGACATGCTTTAAAATTTCGCACAAACGCGCATTGGCGACAAACTACATACATTTTTAAAAGCCTTTACAGGTTACCACGTTAGATTTACAGAGGAGGTCTACTGCTAAAATGACTGCCCTCGAACTGACCTTTGCGGTGATACCTCACATGCATGGTGCAATTGCTGTTTACATATGACGCCAGACCGACGCTTGCGTTCGCCATTGCGCAAGAGCAGGGCAGGACAGGGGTGCTTTTTTTTTTTATCATTTTTATTGTTATCTCAAAGAATGTAAATATCCCCTATGATAGCAATAGGTAGTGACAGGTACTCTTTTTTTGAAAAAACTGGGGTCTATTAGACCCTAGATCTTTCCTCTGCCCTCAAAGCATCTGACCACACCAAGATCGGTGTGATAAAAATGCTTTCAATTTCCCAATGGCGCTTTTTATATCCGGGGGGGTGGGGGGGGGGGAACATTCCCTCCCACTGCTTGTAAAAGCAGTCCAGAGGCTAATAATTAGCCACTAGTATTGCTTTTACTTAAAAGCCGGACGCTGGCTGAAAAGAATGATACCAAGACGATACCTAAACCCGCAGGCATCAATCTGGTATAACCATTCAAAGTCCAGCAACATACCAGTACGTTGCTGGTCCTTGTTGGACATGTATTGTAATCTTTTTTTTTCATGCAGCCTGTTGCAGGCTGAACAAAAAAAAAGAGATCGATCGGTGGGTATGCCCACCATTAGAATATCGCCCTTCATCCACCCACTTCTAATGATGGGCATACATGCACCATTTATATATGCCGAAGCATGGGGGCATCCTCCCGCAAAAGTTATGCCGCGTACACACGGTCAGAATTTTCCACGGGCAAGCCTCCGTCGGAATTTTGACCGTATGTACGCGGCATTAGGAGCAAAATCGCTCCTCCGCCCCTGCTGCCCCAATGCTTTGGCATATATGCTTTTTTTTTTTTTACTGTGGTGGTGAAATCACCTCCTACAGCACTGGAGTCGCAGGTATCAGGCATGTCTCTGCGAACGCTGCAGTTATGTGTGTTGTGTTTTGTAAGCGACAGTGATCGATCGATACTGCACTTGGGTGGCCTGGGCTGGACGGAGGGGCAAAACGCAGGTGCTAGCAGGTATCTGGGCTGATCCCGCTAACACTGCGTTTTTGGGAACCCTAAATTGCTGGGGACGCTAGTATAGATCTGATCAGATACTATACCACTAAGGGAGGTGTATACTTCACGCGTGGGTGTTAGCGTTACTGGCACTAACCCGACGCTGCCTGGGGCGACGCAGACCCTCTCTGATGCTAAAACCTAATTGATATCACCCGCCGGGCGATCAGGGGGTTAAACCTTTATTGGGCTATATACGGCGGGTGCCCTGACACTATAAAAAGCAAACTAACCAGCGTCACCCGTAGCACTTATATGGTGATCACTGGTGAAAGGGTTAACTAGGGGCAATCAGGGGGTTAAACCTTTATTAGGCAATATATGGGGGTACCCAACACTATAAAAACCTGCGGCGAACCTAAAAAAAATAACTGGCTACCCATCGGCATCACCGACACTAAAACAGCGATCAGAAAAATGATTGCTTAGTGACAGCGGTGCTAGGGGGTGAAAGGGTTAAACCTTTATTAGGGGGGGTTAGGGGGCTACACTGGACCTAAAACTAACTGCCTTGACACTTTTACAGTCACAAATGTCACTGATTGCAGTGATCAGTAAATAAATGGTCACTGCAATCAGTGACACTGTGACTGGGGGGGCGATTTATGTACCCATGTGTGCTGGTGTTAGTGTAGTGTTTGTGCACTAACCTGTGTGTCTTCTCTCATGCGGCGCTCGGTATATGTGAGCGCCGCATGAGGGATGACATCACTTCCTCCTGCCTGTGTAAACATTACACAGGCAGAGGAAGCATTTGATTCGCCGGGAGCGATCGCGAGGGGGTGGCCAGAATCGAATGGCGGCCCCCTCATCACGGATCGCTCCCGAAGTGATGCCGGCCGCTCACTGTACCGGAGGGGGGTCCGATTGGACCCCCCACCCATACGAAGGCAGGCACGTACAGGTACGTGATTGTGCCTGTCCGTGCCATTCTGCCGACGTATATTTACAGTGGGCGGTCGTTAAGTGGTTCAACCTCCAATCTTTTCTGCCCTCCAATTCAGGCAATCAAGCACAAGCGCTTCCCTGGCTGTAGCAGCCAGGGAATGACAGCTCTGAAAGTCGAAGTGATGAAATCATTGTCACTTATGGGGTCATTAGTCACAGGGGAGATCGGGGAAATGGGTTTTCTTTTATTGCAGCACTAATAAAAAAAAAATATATGTATATGCTAGGGCTGTGGAAATTAACTATTAATTCCTCGATTAATGTTTTTGATCGGTACTCACCTCTCCGCCGGCTTCCGGGTCTTCAGGGAGTTCCGTTGGAGATCCGGCGACGTCACAGACACCAGCGGGGCTTGCCGTGTCCATCTGAAGGGCTCCTTTGCTGTGCCTTCATATCTGCATGCTGGCGGGACCTTACTATCTGCCACACGCAAGGGCTGTTACACTTCCCTCTATCAGCCTGGGATTCTACAGCCATCCACTGGGAGTTGTGATAGTTCCCTTCACGGGACATCTACATGCCGACGGACTCATGTTAACCACTCCTCATCTGGATTCAGCAGTGGTATCGTTGTACACATTTTTAAACCAGTATCATACTTGGCTACATGTTTTTATGACTGCTTTTGCTACTGTTTGGTATTACTCGCACCATTTTTACAGTTTATGTAGCTACATCGATTTTATCTCCAGTGCAATATTTATTTTGTTACCTACTTGAAGACTATAAAAGTTTTAATGCTATTCCCATCGAGCGATGCCTTTGTGTGTTTTTTGTATCCTGCTATCCATTTTTCCAGTGGTTGGTAGCTGCACTGGGAATCAGCCTGCAAGGAGATCAGCTAAAAGTAGTTGGATCTGTATGTGCGTTAATTAATAAAAATTAGTCGATTAAAAAAACAAAAAAAAAAAAATTAAATCGAACACAAAATTTTTAATCAGTACCAGCCCTAGTATATGAAAGTGCAAAAAATTATCGCGCCCAATATAAATGAAAAAGAATAAATTATTCTAATGTGAAATATTGAAAGTAGATAAAATAAACAAAACTCATAACCGTGAATAAAATGAACATCCACTGTAGTGTCTTAGTCCACAACCACCCTGAAGTGAGGCTCAGGGTGATGTAGGAATCAGAAAATCAGTGATTAATATATGATAACCATAAAGTCACAATGAAGTGACGTGCAATAATATAATAAAAAAAGTCCCTTGAAAAACTTAATTACAACACCAAAAAATTGAAAAAAGAAAAAGAATCAGGAAAAATAAAAAAACAGAAAAAAAGGGGGGGGGGGGGGGTGTTGGAAGGCACAAAACTTGTCCAATAAAACCAATGCTTCACAGAGGAGAAATGGAGGGCTCTTCTAAAGATGTTGAGAACAGAAGTATCCCAGGAAAGTCCACACAGACCAAAAGGAAAAATCACATCCACCACAGTGAGAATGGTTACTTTACCAGAAGTGTTGGACCTCCTCTGTGGCAAGGTCTAAAGAGCCTGCAGAGATCACCCTCTGCGGGGTACAGATGATGGTTCCAAAGATACCAGAAATCCAAAGAGGTGTCACCAAACCGTAATCCTGGTACTAACTCCTAGTACACACTGTGTTTGTTCATCCACTGGAATCACGGTCACTTCAGCCAACACGAAGCAGGCCTCCAAGATCGAATGTAGGCACATGAAGGAAAGAGAAGGGGACTCGAGTAGTGTATTACCTCCAGATACGTTTATTCCAAACTCGCGAGGCTTACAAATACAAAGTAAAATTTTAAAATAGTGGTAGCGTTCGCCCGTGCTGGCGGGGTCACGTGGTAGTGACGTCAGTGCGTTGCACCGCCCTGACTAGTTTTGTTTCCTGTAAACGTTCTCAAAGGGCCCTAGGAGTTAGTACCAGGATTACGGTTTGGTGACACCTCTGGATTTCTGGTATCTTTGGAACCATCATCTGTACCCCGCAGAGGGTGATATCTGCAGGCTCTTTAGACCTTGCCACAGAGGAGGTCCAACACTTCTGGTAAAGTAACCATCTTTTAACCATTCTCACCGTGGTGGATGTGATTTTTCCTTTTGGTCTGTGTGGACTTTCCTGGGATACTTCTTCTGTTCTCAACATCTTTAGAAGAGCCCTCCATTTCTCCTCTGTGAAGCATTGGTTTTATTGGACAAGTTTTGTGCCTTCCAACACCCCCCCCCCCTTTTTTTCTGTTTTTTCTTTTTCCTGATTCTTTTTCCAATTTTTTGGTGTTGTAATTAAGTTTTTCAAGGGACTTTTATTACATTATTGCACGTCACTTCATTGTGACTTTATGGTTATCATATATTAATCACTGATTTTCTGATTCCTACATCACCCTGAGCCTCACTTCAGGGTGGTTGTGGACTAAGACACTACAGTGGAAGTTCATTTTATTCACGGTTATGAGTTTTGTTTATTTTATCTATGTTCAATATTTCACATTAGAATAATTTATTATTCTTTTTCATTTACAGTGCCTTGCGAAAGTATTCGGCCCCCTTGAACTTTTCATCCTTTTGCCACATTTCAGGCTTCAAACATAAAGATATAACATTTTAATTTTTTGTGAAGAATCACCAACAAGTGGGACACAATTGTGAAGTGGAACGAAATGTATTGGATATTTTAAACTTTTTTAGCAAATAAAAAACTGAAAAGTGGTGCGTGCAAAATTATTCGGCCCCTTTACTTTCAGTGCAGCAAACTCACTCCAGAAGTTCAGCGAGGATCTCTTAATGATCCAATGTTGTCCTAAATGACTGATGGTGATAAATAGAATCCACCTGTGTGTAATCAAGTCTCTGTTTAAATGCACCTGCTCTGTGATAGTCTCAGGGTTCTGTTGAAAGCGCAGAGAGCATCATGAAGACCAAGGAACACACCAGGCAGGTCCGTAATACTGTTGTGGAGAAGTTTAAAGCCGGATTTGGATACAAAAAGATTTCCCAAGCTTTAAACATCCCAAGGAGCACTGTGCAAGCCATCATTTTGAAATGGAAGGAGTATCAGACCACTGCAAATCTACCAAGACCTGGCTGTCCCTCTAAACTTTCAGCTCAGACAAGGAGAAGACTGATCAGAGATGCAGCCAAGAGGCCCATGATCACTCTGGATGAACTGCAGAGAACTACAGCTGAGGTGGGAGAGTCTGTCCACAGGACAATCAGTCGTACACTGCACAAATCTGGCCTTTATGGAGGAGTGGCAAGAAGAAAGCCATTTCTCAAAGATATCCATAAAAAGTCTTGTCTAAAGTTTGCCACAAGCCACCTGGGAGACACACCAAACATGTGGAAGAAGGTGCTCTGGTCCGATGAAACCAAAATCAAACTTTTTGGCCACAATGCAAAACGATATGTTTGGCGTAAAAGCAACACAGCTCATCACCCTCAACACACCATCCCCACTGTCAAACATGGTGGTGGCAGCATCATGGTTTGGGCCTGCTTTTCTTCAGCAGGGACAGGGAAGATGGTTAAAATTGAGGGGAAGATGGATGCAGCCAAATACAGGACCATTCTGGATGAAAACCTGTTGGAGTCTGCAAAAGACCTGAGACTGGGACGGAGATTTATCTTCCAACAAGACAATGATCCCAAACATACAGCAAAATCTACAAAGGAATGGTTCACAAATAAACGTATCCAGGTGTTAGAATGGCCAAGTCAAAGTCCAGACCTGAATCCAATCGAGAATCTGTGGAAAGAGCTGAAAACTGCTGTTCACAAACGCTCTCCATCCAACCTCACTGAGCTCGAGCTGTTTTGCAAGGAAGAATGGGCAAGAATTTCAATCTCTCGATGTGCAAAACTGATAGCGACATACCCCAAGCGACTTGCAGCTGTAATCGCAGCAAAAGGTGGCTCTACAAAGTATTAACGCAAGGGGGCCGAATAATTTTGCACGCCCCACTTTTCATTTTTTTCTTAGTTAAAAAAGTTTCAAAAATCCAATAGATTTCGTTCCACTTCACAATTGTGTCCCACTTGTTGGTGATTCTTCACAAAAAATAAAAATGTTATATCTTTATGTTTGAAGCCTGAAATGTGGCAAAAGGATGAAAAGTTCAAGGGGGCCGAATACTTTCGCAAGGCACTGTATATTGGGCGCGATAATTTTTTGCACTTTCTGATATTTTGGCATGGTTTCACATATTTATTTGTCGCAGCCTAGGTAAAAATTAGCACAATTAGTTTTTTCAATCCATTTTCACATTAGCGGAGTAATTCCCCTTTTTTCAGCCCTAGTATATGCATCAGAAAGTATTCTGTTGGTGGTAAATTACCACCACAAAAAAGGTAATTGAAGTATACCTGTCACAACAGAAATATGGGAGGCACCCTAATTGAACAATTACAGTAGAGGGCAATGCATGCAACAATACAGCACAACATATCATTTATAAAATGTAAAAAGCGCAGGTCTGATTTTTCATCCGCTAAGGTATTTATTTTATTTTTTTACCAACGTGTCGGCCCGGTCCAGGGACCCCTGGTCAATGAATCTTGACACCTTGCGAGTGAGTCAAGAGGCCATAAAGGTCCACATCCGATGCCCCACCTCCGGATGCAAGGACCCTTCCCCTGCAATGCACACGGCCGTCCTGCAGCGAGATGTATATGGAGAACAATGGCTCCACATGCCAGCCCATGGCATGACTGGGAATTATGAAAATCTCAAAGAGACTCCGCAATGTATCGGAGAAGGGAGGCCCCAGCTTACGGGGTGCCTCAACTGTTGGCCAATAAAGGCAACTTGACAGAGCTTCCCTAGAAACTCGGTCAGAGGACCAGTAACTCAGCCTCCACAGGTGGCGCAAACCCACCCCGGGCAGAGAGACCCTAAAGGCTAAAACAGTTGCAGTGCACCTGCTAGTCAACTGATAGATGAAGCAGAGGCTTTTGCCCAGTCATTGAGCTTCAGAAAAGCCAGAGACGCAGCCACTAACGGGCGTAACGCTAACCTCAGCCTGGCGAACACAGTCCAAGCCAGCGCTTCTGATCACCACTGAAGGCAGGTGGAAAGTGTTAACCCTGATATCAGGGAACCTTATGATAATGCTCCATCCAGCAGCTACCCCATGGATAAGTGCCGATAGTACAAACACATAGTTTATACTGTGTATTGCGTCAAAACGCGCAAATAGAGTGTGGGAGGGAACCCATGCAGACTGCACAGACATACCGGGTAGGTATGTTAGCATGTGGATATCAAATCGCACAAATTTAGGCTGTGCATAGCGCCGAAAGCGCCCATACTAATGGAGTGTGGGAGGGAACCAAAGTACCCGGAGGAAACCCACACAGACTGCATACACATACCGTGTAGGTATTATAGCATGCGTGATAAACACATGAACATGTTTGTGCAGAGGGCCAAAGGCGCACAAACCGTCAGTGCGTGGGAGGAAATCGGAACACTCGGAAGAAACCCACGCAGACAGCACACAGATACTGTGTAGGAATGATAGCATGTGAATAAACATATTGCACATGTCTATACTGTGCAGAGAACCGAAGCGCACATACCATGAGAGAGCGGGAGGACACCGGAGCCCCCGGCGGAAACCCGCGCCGACCCAGAGAGTATAATACATATACTGTGAATGTATCTAGAGTCGTGTATAAACATATTGTGTACGTTTAATATCATGCATGGCACTGAAACACAGCATTGGAACATGGGGGGGGGGACACCCACGCAGACACAGAGACTAACAACACAAAGACACTGTGAATGTATGCAGTGTAGAGGTATAGGATGTGGGGGGGGGACGGGGGGACTGTGTACCACTGTAACCCACTGTAACATCCATGCTGCTCTCGACGCAGCGTGTGAGGAAAACAGTGAGGAAGCTGTGTAAAGAAAGGCTTGAAGGAACCAAGGGAAACAGCGTCCGCCTGAGGTACCACAGCCACAGCATCCAGCCTGAGAATGTTCCTCACATCATCAATGAGTTCACTTACAAGCGCCCTGTCATTTACCGACACAGAACTGGAGTCTTCCTCACAAGGGAATGTCCTGTTCAAAAACATAAAAATATTCAGAGCTAGGGTCCTGAGCACAGTAGCTAGGCCCATATCTGAATCAGAGCACTCCTTCACTAAAGATTTTTGTGGGGAGAGGGGGGCTTTATAGCTCCCTTGCGCTCGCACACCGCTTCCATTCTGACAAAGAATGATTCCAGGACTGCCGACAACTGGTCCATAAGGACCGCAGGTGCAGGAGCACTGCCAGTTGCCTCAGGCAAGTGTGGAGAGCAGGTGTATCAGACTCCATATCGCCACCCTCTGAGACCTTATATACTACTACAGTGAATATACAGTCCATCCACTGGCTACGCTGAGGCTGAGGAGGGGATACCCTGAGGACTCAACAACCTGTAAGAAACGCTCAGTTCTGCTGAGGAAACTGCGCTGTTAAGCCTGAGGGGAGTGAAGAAGCTGTGAGGAGATTTGCACTGCAGCGCCACCGTTAGAGGCCAAAACCGAAAGTAAAAGCGTGCGGCTACAAGAAAATGGCCGCCGGACGCATATATAACTGCGCCATTGAACCCCGGCAAGATGTCCGCCGAGCGCCAAATTCAAAAGGCAAACAGCGCTAATGCGCGTGCTAATGGCGCACGCAATAAGTCCCCACCTCACACCCCAGGAAAAAACTGCCCCTCTCCCCAGAGTCCACTACAGACATGAGAGCCCCCAGCCAGGCCAGAGTGAGCCCCAAGCACCCCCACAGCACAGGGTGCAGAGAGCAGCATAACAGGGGGGAGACAGGGAGAAACCCCCCATATAAAGAAACACATCCAGCATGTACTCAGCTGCAGTAGGAGAGACTAATTACCCGTCCCTTTCAGGGACCCACTGGCTTGTTTCAGACAGACCTATCACAGAGCAGTACTGCGTAGCTGTCGGCACGGTCAACCGCGAAAGATAGTCAGTCAGGTACTGTTCAATCTTGAAGGGACCGCGGGAGCATGAAAGCAACCCGGCCACCCCTGGAGTCATGGGGCATGTCGTGAACTGAGTCTCACACACACACACACAAGGCGAGGATCAGCACGCTAGATGGTCGGACAGGGAAGACTACGAGGATACCAGTGTACCCAACCTGTTGCCCAGCCGACAGTTGATTGAAGGTCTCAAAAATAAAATAATTAAATTCCCAAAGGAATAAAATTTAAAAGTAAAATCTTCCAGGAGACTGGCTCCTGAGAGAGCCACGTCTTCTCCTTCTGCTAGGCAGAAAAAAACTGAGGCTGCTAGCTGCAGGTGGGAGGGTAATGTCCGGAGGGACCGCCCCCCTGGGCGGGGCTGTTAAGCTCTGGCTTGTTCTAGAATGTATGTTTCTAACATTCTGCCTAGATCTTCTCCTGCGAGCAAGGCCATATACCCACACGTAATCAGTATCCAGCTGTGTCAGTCCATGGACGAAAAGAAAATGTTTTGGTCCCCCCACATACACAAAAGTAAATGTACACATGGGGGTGTCTATGCATGAAATCGTCAAGTGCACTACACATAACATATCATTGCGCACGTGGAAGTGAGATTAATAATAACTCTAAACCAGTGGTCCACAACCTCCCTGCCACCAGGGACAGGCATAGTTGAAGACAACCCCTCTACAGAGAAGGGAAATAACTTTGATTAGGACATAAATTGATTGTCCAAGACAAATGAGTCTGACTAGAGTCTGCATGTGTTGGCTCACATTGCGGAGGAGCCAAAACAGTCAGGGGACAGGAGTGATATTTCCAGGAAATAAATCAGAGCAAAGAGCAGGTCTCCTGGGCAGAGTGATTTGATAGGACATACTAAAAGCAACAATTTGTCAGCTGAAGAGTAAAAAATTATCGGATGGAATTGACTAACAAATTAAAGCTGAACTCCAGCTAAGTACTTTTTAAAGCAGAGCTAAACTCCACAATACTTATCTCCTTTCAGTGTGACATCTTTTACTCGGCTTCTTCTGTGTGCCAGGCTGGGGCTGTTCTCACTAGCTTCTACCGGATGACGTTAACCCTGCAAATGCGCCAGGGTGAACACATTTAACAAAGGCACTGCGCAGCACGGTGCAAATTTCACAGAAAGCTGGGAGAAGGCAGGTAGAGACATTGCATTGTCCCTTCTGCAAAAGACAACCTGCCTGCTCGCAGCTTTCAAAAGCAGGAATGTAGATCTGTTTTAAGCAGTTATGGCAACAGTTTTTTCTTTCGGGATAAAAGATTTACATAAATATAAGCTGACCATTGTAATCTCCTCTGTCAGTGTTAAAGCAGAGCTTTACCCATAATTAGAGCTCAATCCTTATATATATACATATACACACACACACACACACACAGTCCATGTAAAACAACTTCCCTTTTAAGAGCATCTGGATGCTGGGAGGTGGGTGTTCAGGTCATGTGACCACTGTGTATGGCTGCCACAGCAGTCACATGACCAGAGAAGAGGATCTGAGTAAAACCGCTGCACACAGTAGGCAAGTATAAACTTTTTTTTTTTTTTTTGCTAAAGATAAAACACATGGGATTTTAGTATCACTTTAACCACTTGCTGCCCGCCCTATAGCGGATTGACGTCGGCAAAGTGGTTTTAAAATCCTGACTGGACGTCATATTACGTCCTCGGGATTTTAAGCCGCTGCGCGCCCCCGGGGGCGAGCATCGCGGCGATCGTTGTTGCAGAGTGTCAGTCTGACACCCCGCAACACCGATTTAGGTAAAGAGTCTCCGACGGAGACTCTTTATCACGTGATCAGCCGTGTCCAATCACGGCTGATCACATGTAAACAGGAAAAGCCGGTAATCGGCTTTTCCTCACTTGCGTCTGTCAGACGCGAGTAGAGGAGAGCCGATCGGCTGCTCCTCTGACAGGGGGTTTGTGCTGATCAATTATCAGCACAACCCCCCCGAGGATGCCCACACTGGACCACCAGGGATGCCACTGGACCACCAGGGATGCCACTGGACCATCAGGGATGCCCATTACCAGGTATGCCTCCCTAGACCACCAGGGATGCCAATCAGTGCCCACAATGGATGCCAATCAGTGCCCACAATGGGCATCACTGATTGGCAGGCATTATTGTTTGGCACTGATTTGCATCCATTAACACATTACAGTGCCACCTATCAGTGCCCATCCGCGCCGCCTATCGGTGCCCATCCGCGCCGCCCCATCAGTGCCCATCAGTGAAGGAGAAAAATTTTCGGTCTTTTTTAAATTATTTTAGCAGAAAATAAAAATCGCAGAGGTGATCAAATACCACCAAAAGAAAGCTCTATGTGTGGGAACAAAATGATAAAAATTTAGTTTGGGTACAGTGTAGCACAACCGCGCAATTGTCATTCAAAGTGCAACAGCGCCGAAAGCTGAAAATTGGTCTGGGCAGGAAGCTGTATAAGTGCCCAGTATGGAAGTGGTTAAAGTGGTTGTAAAGCCTTACAGGCAAGCCTATAAAGGCTTGGCTGTAGCTACCCAGGATATCTCCTAAACCTGCTGGGTTTAGGAGATATCCCCTGTATTTGCATGTGCCGATGTCATAGGCACATGCGCACTGAAGCAATGGCATGTACATCGTCATCGTGGCTCTGGCCAATCACAGCGTCGGAGCCGCAACACCCGGAAGTAACTCCAGGCGTGATGCCGGCGGGCAGTGCTGTGTACGGGCACCGCAGCGAGGACTTCGATCTCAGGTGAGTATTACATAATGAGCCAGTATGCAATGCATACTAGCTCATTATGCCTTTGTCTTGCAGGTGTTAGTTTGTCAATATGGGTTTACAACCACTTTAAGCAAGGTACACACTACAAGTTTTTTTACAAGAAACACTGGACTAGCCATCCGACATTAGTACAGCAATCTCCACTGAGCTGTTGTGTTCTGACCTGGGGATGATGCATGCCCCCCCCATTGGCTAAGAGCGCTGTTCGGGAGTTTACAGCATGTACGTTTGATAAATACACACACGCCAATTTTTTTTTCTTTTTTGAACCAGCCAATGCCTCTTGACATTCAGCCCATGTGTACCAAGCTTTAGGGCGAGTTTACACCTAAAGGCGGTGCAGGAAAGGCACGTTCCGAGTGCGTTTCCTGCACCGCATTCAAAATGTACCGCCTTTGTGATCTGCTGCAGGTGCCAACACAGATCGCAAACCAAGTGCCTTTGTGGCACCAGAACTACAGTATCGTGATTTGGTGTGGTGCTTTTTTTTTTTTTTTTTTAAAGTAGCTCATGCGCTAATTTTCTTGCATTCTGGTGCAATTTGCAGCCCATTCGCTCAAAACAGCGCTGCAGGGTAATGTGCAAGAACACGGACCACGTTCCTGCAGGATTCTGTTGTGAACTTTGCCTGGGTGGAAATGGAAGTGTACTACAGGCATCACACGGTTACTACAATACATTGGAGGGAATATACTATAACTGGAGCATACAGAATCTGGAGAAGTGTGCAAGGCAACCAATCAGCTTATATCTTCAGCCTGTTTTGCTTAGCTTTAAAAATAAAAAAAACTAGAAGTTGATTGGTTACCATGCACGTTAGCTTCGGAGTCTGGCTGCTTTGTAAATTGCCATCAGTGTATTTTTCACCATAGTGGACCGTTTAATTAAACCGATGGAATGAACCAGCTAAAGCACCTTTGCTTACTGCAGCGGCAGCTACAACAAGCACCTCCCTGCCAGAGTCCACAGGCCTCAGTGAGGCCGCCTCCATGACACCCCGCAGCCTTCTCACTTCCACAGCCACCAGAAGGTGGAGGGAGGCTCTCTGCTCACCACACAGGCACGGCGGACACATTGCCCTCAATTGCGTCAACTTTGTCTCATTTGGGTGTACAAGTCAGCGTGTACCATCTACCACTGGGCTGTTCAGCAACGGGAACACGCCGCCTCTCAATTCATAGAGGCCCCGTCGTGTATATGAAGCTAATAAGGAAAGATATAGTACGAGTACGACTCCCCGGCCACCATTTAGCTCTTACACACCCCTTACGGCCACGACTCTGCTGCCTACACCGTTCTTCAAGCCGTTCCTCTCCGCTTCCGGTTCCGGTCGCGGCCTTTCTCTCTCAGTCGTGCTAAACCGCGGTCGGCCATTAATCACGTGAACTTTCTGTGCCCGCCCCTTCCTACACCATACCAACCACACTCGCTGCTGCTGCTGCTTCTGCTATTGCAAATAACGCTTGCAGACTTTTTTTTTTTTCCCCCAACAGGTGAACTTTATTAACAAAAAAAACACGCACACACAAAATCTCATACAGAATGATAGAGAAGCTGAATTGGTAAAGCACCGTGGACCTCAAGTCCATGATACAAGAGATGGTCATAGATTACGGCCCCTAACATCACAAAAGGATCGCACATACAATTTAGTGTTAAACTTGCTATACATTATACTATTTTCTTGTAAATGTTCCTTTAGATTTACCAAAACCATATAGTATTATGTCAATACTAAACACTTTCAAATTTTATGTATTCAGGCAGTTCTTTGTACTACATAGTTGAAGGTAAATCTAAAGGAAATTGAACAAAAAAATTATATAATGTGTAGAGCCAGCTTTAGAGACAGCAGACATTCAACAGGATTTAGTCAATGGCTATGGGCCTGATACAAGGGATGGTCATGTTACAAGAGATGATCAGAGACTGCAGATATTATACAAGAGATGATCAGAGACATGATACAAGAGATGATCAGAGACTGCAGACATGAGACATGATACAAGAGATGGTCAGAGAATGCAGACATGATACAAGAGATGGTCAGAGACTTCAGACATGATACAGGAGATGGTCAGAGACTGTAGACATGATACAAGAGGTGGTCAGAGACTGCAGATATGATACAAGAGATGGTCAGAGACTGCAGACATGATACAACAGATGATCAGAGACTGCAGACATGATACAAGAGATGGTCAGAGACTGCAGACATGATACAAGAGATGATCAGAGACAGCAGACATGATGCAAGAGATGGTCAGAGACTGCAGACATGATACACAAGTTCATCAGAGACTGCAGACATGATACACGAGATGGTCAGAGACTGCAGACATGATACAAGAGATGGTCAGAGACTGAAGACATGAGACATGATACAAGAGATGATCAGAGACTGCAGACATGATACAAGAGATGATCAGAGATTGCAGACATGATACAAGAGATAGTCAGAGACTGCAGACATGATACAAGAGATAGTCAGAGACTGCAGACATGATACAAGAGATGATCAGAGACTGCAGACATGATACAAGAGATGATCAGAGATTGCAGACATGATACAAGAGATAGTCAGAGACTGCAGACATGATACAAGAGATGATCAGAGACTGCAGACATGATACAAGAGATGATCAGAGACTACAGACATGATACATGATACAAGAGATGACCAGAGACTGCAGACATGATACAAGAAACATGATAAAAGAGATGGTCAAAGACTGCAGACATGATACAAGAGATGGTCAGAGATTGGAGACATGATACAATAGATGATCAGAGACTGCAGACATGATACAGAAATGTTGGTTTTTATTAAAGTGTTCCTCTGTTTTAACCCTTAATTTACTGTAATCAGCCTTATTAACTCCTTATTCTCCTTCTCCATTTAATTACTATTTTCAGACATACAGACTACAACAAGCACCTCCCTGCCAGAGTCCACAGGCCTCAGTGAGGCCGCTTCCATGACACCCCGCAGTCTTCTCACTTCCACAGACTCTGGAAGATGAAGTGATAGCGGATGTTGGAATACAATGTTTATTTGTATTTTATGCAACAGCTACTACTACATCAATATCAGTATTTAGTAAAGATATATTCTTCAGCCAGTAGATGGCAGTGTTTATAAGTTTGTGGCTGCATCTATGGTTAAAGCGGAGTTCCACCCAAATATGGAACTTCTGCTTTTCGAAAACCCTCCCCCCCTTCCGGTGTCACAATTGGCACCTTTCAGGGGGAGGGGGGTGCAGATACTTGTCTAAGACAGGTATTTGCACCCACTTCCGGGCATAGACTCCCATGGGAGTCACCACTTCCCCCCCCCCCCCGCTGTCTCCTGGGAAACACACTGGTCCCAGGAGAGAGCGGGGACCAGTGAGGAAGGGCCGCGCCGCTCGCGCATGCGCAGTAGGGAACCGGGCAGTGAACCCGCAATGCTTCACTTCCTGATTCCCTCGCCGAGGATGGTGGCGGGGACAGCCGAGAGACGAGCAATTGCTCGGCCTCGGGTGCCGACGATTGTGGGCGCGCTGGACAGGTAAGTGTCCATTTTTTAAAAGTCAGCAGCTGCAGTATTTGTAGCTGCTGGCTTTTAAAAAAAAAATTAGGGTGGACCTCCGCTTTAAAGTGGTTGTAAACCCTCCCCCATAACTTTTGCCCATCTAATTCGTCATTAAAAGCACTGCTTGATGATGCTTTATGTAAAGGTCACCTTACTTGCTCCGTTGCCATGTAATCTGTATTATTCTTTGAAGCGACGTCGGCGGCGCATGCTCATCTCTCCCCCCGATTCACGGCACGCTTCTCCCATTAAGAAGTGTGCCATTAGAACGCCGTGTCTGTCATATCAGCACTGCGCCGAGATATCGCGAGACTACAGTCTCATTCATACACTCCTCATACACTCCATGTCCATGCACGAGATTTCAGCCGGAGATATCGCAAGACTACAGTCTGATTCATACACTCCATGTCCATGCACGAGATTTCAGCCGGAGATATCGCGAGACTACAGTCTCATTCATTCTCTCCTCATTTACCCAATGCCCATGCACAGGATTGCAGCTGAAAGGGCGGACGTATATTACACTAAGGACTCGGAAGACTGCAGTTAAGATTGCCCTGTCTTATCACAGGAAGCACAAACTTTTAAAAAGCTGGAATAAAGTAAGGACTATGCAATTGGGACTGAAATATAGGGTGACCACGTGTCTCGGATTGCCCGGGACAGTCCCGCATTTTGCAGGTCTGTCCCAGGCACATTCATTCCAGGACAATACAGTGTCCCGAATGAAAAGGACACAGCTACCCCCCAGGCCAAACTGATGCCCCCAAAAAAGGCCGCCACATCACCGCTTTACTCACTGACAGTACTTGTCCTGGCCGGGAATGCCTGGAGGAGCACAATCCTGCCCCCTGCTTGTGATTAGAGAAATCAAAAATACAGCCTCTTGTGTCCAATCACTGTGCTGTGATGCGTTACAGCACAAGCTGATTTTGGGGAAGGGAGGGTGTCCCTGAATGGTAGTTTGGAAATGTGGTCACCCTACTGAAATATGATGCACAATGTATTAGAATACCTTTTTCTACTGGCTTGATTAAAAAGTAGCATTGGAGGGGGAGGGTTTACTTCCTCTTTAAAATGCTATGTCTTTTCTCTATTATAAAGTTCCTGTTTCCTGTCTGCAGTTAAAGACAAGCTCCTCCCAAAAAAAAAAAGTCAGCAACTACAAATACTGTAGCTGCTGACTTTTAATATAACGGAAAATTTATATCAAATACTTACCGTAATTTTCCTTTCCTGATGGACTCCATGGCAGCCTACGTGTGGGTTAATCCCGCCCCTCATACCTCATAGGACCCTTCTCCCATAAATCTTTGCTCTGGGCCAGAGGCCGTGTTCCATAATTTAGCCTACTCCAGCCACTGGGAGGAAACTCCTGCTGCCATGGAGTCCATCAGGAAAGGAAAATTACGGTAAGTATTTGATATAAATTTTCAGTTTTCCTGACAGACTCCATGGCAGCCTACGTGTGGGAAATAACTCGCCAAACACACCCGGGTGGGCAGAGTGCTGGACAAAAGAAAAAAGGTTTAATTGGCACCATCAACAGACAAGATACGTAAACCAAATTTAACAGAAGATAATGAGGCTGGCTCTACGCAGTAGTATGCCATGAACGTGTTAATTGAAGACCACAATGCCACCTTGCAAATAACTTCTGGAGGCACGTGACGTGATGCCGCCCATGATGAAAACACACTTCTAGTTGAGTGAGCAGTCACCGCTTCTGACAGGGAGAGACTGCGAGTACCCCCCTGTCTCTTGATGTATGCGACTGCCGTTGTGTTGTCCAGTCTTAGGAGGACTGAGTCTCCTGCTGTTAAGTGGTGAAAGGCCTGCAGAGCACAGAACGCTGCCCGGAGTTCCAGAATATTGGAGACTATCCTGTGAGAGGGAAAAATCCATATACCTTGGGCTACTTCTGTCAGCCCCTGTTGCTGGCATCTGTAGTGATGGTGACCCAAGACACAGGTGCGATGGAGTGACAATTGAGGAGGTTCCTCTGTTGTAGCCACCAAGGAAAGCTCTCCCGCATGGATGAGGTTATTTGGATAAAGTGATCCCGAAGCCCTGGATTCCACTGCTGGAGGAAACCCTTCTGGAAGGGCCGCATTTTCCACTGAGCCCACTTTACCATGGGTGTTGTTGCCACCATGGTGCCAATGATCTTTAGGCATTGAGAGGCTTGGAGATGAGGACGACATTGCAAGCCGAACTCTGTCCCGGATCACTGGGATTTTTCCTGGGGTATCAAGATGGTGCTCTTGATAGCGTTAAAGTGTGCCCCGAGGAATACCAGGGACTGCGTAGGATCCAGATGGCTCTTTTCCAGATTCAGAAGCCAACCAAACTCGAGTAGAGTGGAGATGACCTGGGATCTGTGGATTAGCAACTGCTCCTTGTCCCGAGACAACAGCAGGTCGTCTAGATAGTGATACAGACGGATACCTCTGGTCCTGATCAGAGCCATGACAGCCAACAAGTTTTGAAAACACACGAGGCGATGTTGTAAGCCCGAAGGGGAGACAGGTGAACTGCAGACGGATTTGATCGACAGCAAAGCGAAGGTATTTCTGGAATTCTGACGCTATCGGAACATGGAAGTAGGCGTCCTTCAGGTCTATAGAGACAAGCCAATCGCCTGGTTGGATTGCTTGACTGATCATGAGTAGTGTCTCCATCTTGAACTTCTCCTTCTAGATAAAAGAATTCAAGTGGGTTAGGTCTATAACTGGCCTCCAGGAGACGTTTTTCTTCAACACCATGAAGAGGGGCGAGTAGACCCCTTAAAACCTTTTGTCATCTGGAACTGGAATTGCAGCGCCCTGAGCCACAAGAGAGACAGGAGAATTCGCTTTTTCTCTTCCGAGAGAGGCAAGGATGCCGACTCGCTCTGTTTTAGGCAGGTGCAATATCATAAAGACTTAGGGGATTCTTGTCCACCGGAAGATGCCCCTTTTGAAAACTTCTGGCCTGAAGGCTGTTTTTTCTTCCAGGTCTTCTTGAACTCACGGCCAGGCCTATAGTAGCGAGCATTCCTTGCTCGATCTGAACTTTGCCTGGGCTGTGTTCTCTTCTGGTTTAGCAGACGGCGATCCTGGGGAAGGAACCCAGACTTGCCCCCTGTGGCACGGGTGATGGCACTGTCCGATATGTTCCCAAAGAGGGACGAACCCATGAATGGAATCCTGCACCATGCCTGCTTGGAGGCAGGGTCAGCTACCCATGGGCGCAGCCACAAGGCACGCTTAGCCGTGACAGATGTCAGCATGATCCGAGCCACCAGGCGAATTATGTCTAGGGAAGCCCCACGAGAAAAGCCAACGCCAACCTTAGCCCATGAATAGGTGAGCTCCTGGCCAGTTATTCCGAGATGCTCCTCAGAGAAGCATCTACGTCGTCCACCCAGACTTCCATCGCTTTAGAAAGGGCTGCGAGAGCTAGAGCTGGTTTGCAGGTCATACCCGCTGTAATGTAGAGCCGCTTGAGGTCAGTATAAATTTTCCACTCCAGGCCATCCCTAAAGGAAACAGTATCCTCCAATGGGAGTGTGACGTGCCTCACCATCCTCACTAGGGCTGAGTCAATGAGAGAAGCCGCCTCCAGGTGTTTTACATCCTTGCTTTTAAATGGGTACATTTTTGATACCTTCATTAACAAGCAATTCTTCCTTTCAACACCACCCCATTCATCGGCAATTATTGCGCGGAGTTCACCCAAAAAGGAGAAATTAGGGTGTTCTTTTTTGAGATGTTTAAAATATTTCCTCTGTTTGGAGGGTGCCTCCACTGGCTCTTCCATCTCAAAGCTTCTTTGACAGCTTTTGACCAGCTGTGGTACAAGGGCAAATTCAAAACCTGCACCAGGGTCATCTACCTCCACCTCACTGTCTGAGGCTTCAATTGAGGAATGGCTCGGCTGTGAAGGGCCTGGAGCCTTGAGATCATCCCTTTATAGGGACTGACATAGTGTCGCCAGCAGGGTTGTGGGTATGACCAGAATCCGCTTTACTCAGGGACTCACGGACCACCTTTCTGACCAGTGCTTCCACTTGTTGGTCTCCATCCTCTCTTTCTTAATGCGACTTTAGAAAAGCATCGCTCGCAGAGCGATTTGCCTTCAGGAACCTGGGCCCCGCATACCCAGCAGGCTTTCTTCACAGAGCGGCTGGAGTGGCAGTGAGAGTGTCACCCAGAGGTGGTTTTAGACTCCTATCTGTGGTACCTAGATCTAAAGGAAGATCTATGACGTCTGGACCTTGAAGAGGAGTGACAACGTTGAGACCTAGGACGGTCTTTGCCGTGCTTTGGTGTTCAGACCTAGAAGAGCTGAGTGAAAAAGAAAGGGTTAAGAGCTCCTGAATGAGTGAACCCAAGCATCACAGGTAGAAAAGAAATAAATCCTACCTGCAGCGCAAATGTTGGCCACAAGAGGGCGGTGACAGATCCATGGCAAGGCAGTTTGAAAGTGAAATTAATCATTAAAGCCTTATGAGAAACAGGAGTGACAACAGGCATGAGAGAGCACATAACAAAACATAGCCAGCACCCAGGGAGCCGGCAGCAAAAAATGTACCTTGTAAACCAGAGACCAGTGCCTGGGTAAACACTGCATAAGCCTGCAAGTCATCCCAAGTAATAGCCGCTTTGACAGCTATTTAAATCTGCCACCGTTAACGATGTCACCGCCCCACAGTGCGCCTGCGCCGGAAAAAGTTGCCATCCGGTGGCGGCAAATCGCATGTGCGACCGCCGCCGCCATTTTGGCGAAACTGCGCCTGCACGAACCAAGCACGGAATCTTCGTTCGTGGCTTGCGGATGCGCAGCGACTTCCTGAAACAGCGAGATGGAACGCAGCTGCGCTCCAGCCGCCGTGGCCACTCACTGGAGCTTGATAGAAAATAAGGAGACACACAAAACACAGAGATACGGCTGCCATATAAAACGAATATCTTTGTACATTACCACCACCACGGCACGATCCGGACCAGAACCTGGGACTGGGGAGCTGTTCGCTCGACCCACCGCACGATCGGGCATTTACAAAGCCTCCCGCTAATAGCTGGGACGTTTGGCCATATTGCCGCTTGCCTGCCAATGGCCAGGTTAGTAAGCTCTTCATGGTATCACATCATATCGCTCATGTCCACCTGCTAATAGCTAGGATTGCTGGACTGCAGAGAGGATCACCGCTAACCACCAACGTATCGCCGTGCACACCGCCAGGCCTGGATTACAGAAAAACTTCATGAAAAGGTAAGACTATATCTTGGTCCTAGGAGAACAAAAAAAGGAACACGGCCTCTGGCCCAGAGCAAAGATTTATGGGAGAAGGGTCCTATGAGGTATGAGGGGCGGGATTAACCCACACGTAGGCTGCCATGGAGTCTGTCAGGAAAAGGGCGCTTACCTGTCCAGGGATCCTGCGACGGGCTCATCTGAACTGATTCTTAAATTGGCTTCAAGTGCAGGCACCGCCATCTCTAGTAAGAGAAACAGGAAGCCTTGCGGCTCCACAGCCTGTTTCCTACTGTGCATGTGCGAGTCGTGCTGCGCCTTGTGAATGGACCCGTAGTCTTCTGGGACCTGTGATGTGTCCCAGAAGACTCTGGGGAAAGGAAGGGGTCTCACTTCTGGCTCAGAACACCCCCAAAAAGAACCGAATGTGGCAGTAGAGGTGAGGAGGGTGCAAGCAAGCAGAGCTTCCCCTTTTGGGTAGAGTTCTGCTTTAAGCAGCAGAAAAGCCCCTGTGGACTATGCACTGTCTCTTCTGTAGGGCTATTCCTAACACTGGACATAATACGACATGTAGCGATACCCCCCTCTCTGAGATCGGGCTGCTGGTTTTGTTTTGGGTCATGCAAACTACCTCCAAGGCTTCTGCTGTCAGGGTATAGAAAGTCTTTAGAAAAGCCAATGTCCACACAGATGTAAAACCCAAACAGTCAGGCTTTATTTACTTTGCTGAGGGAACTTGAGAGGAAAGCAGGAAACGAGAGAAGAACAGGGGAAGGTTAAGGCACGCAGCACTAAAATCACAACGTTGCCACTCAAGCCTGAGTGGGTATTGCTCACCCGGATAGTCCCGTTCACTAGTCCTAGCAGCCGGATTGAAGCACGAATCAACTTTATCTGAGAACTAGGGATACGATCAGGAATCCTCTGCCACAGGATTATCAAAGTCCCGAACCTCCCGGCCAAGCACTAGAGACAGAACCTTTATGCCAGATCGGCGTATTGCAGGGCTTGTAATGATGGATCCCTCCTTAGGTGAGTCTCCAGGCCTCCTCCCGAGACAGCAGTACCGTCACTACTTACTAGGCAGCGATGCAGCCTCGGGCTGAAGGTGCCCGGGGCTAGAACACACACACGCACCCCGTGCCATACGGGCCACAAGGCCACTCTCCAGGCCCGATGGGCCCCCAGGAATGAACGAAAATTAATGGCGTCTGCCCCTTATGTACCCTCTCCCAGCATGCACAGCGGGTTCACCACGCCCACTGCACGGCTGCCAAGAGAAGACACCCAATGTGTTGTGACACCCCCTGTAGTTCAACCTGGGCCGGTGGTGGCAGTGCCACCTACAGGCGAATAGGGAACATTACTGCCAGGCAGTATCACACCCAGAGCAGAAGCGAATTTAGAACAATCAATTGGTCTGAGCTCAACTACTAGCTCAGACTACCCTTAAATTTATGCATAGCGCCCCAAATATTTGGGAGGGGCGCTACAGACAGATGATCAGAGACTGTGGGCATGATACAAGACATGGTCAGAGACTGCAAGCGTGCTGCAGGAGACTGTGAACATGATATAGGAGTTTTTGAGTTCCGCTGAAAAAAAATAAAATAATAGTCAGCAGCTACAAATACTGCAGCTGCTGACCTTTAATAGATGGACACTTACCTGTCCTGGGTGTCCGCGATGTCGGCATCAGAAGCCGATCTGTCCCTCGGGTGGAGGCGCTGCCATCTTCGGTAAGGGAATCAGGAAGTGAAGCCTTGCGGCTTCACTTCTTGGTTCCCTACTGCGCATGAGAGAGTCGCGCTGCGTGATCCCACTGGTCCCTGCTGTCTTCTGGGACCTGTGTGTCTCCCAGAAGACAGCTGTAATGTCATCCTCTGTCCCCAGTATAATGTCATCCTCTCCTCCACACTCACCGCTCCTCTGTCTATGGGCCGCCGTGGCAACCTATGCCCGGAAGTGGGAGCAAATACCTGGATTACACAGGTATCTGCTCCCTCCTCCTCCCTGAAAGGTGCCAAATGTGACACCGGAGGGGGAGAGGATTCCGAAAAGCGCAAGTTCCATTTTTGGGTGGAACTCCACTTTAATGCATTCTATGCATTAAGATAAAAAGACTTCTGTGTGCAGCAGCCTCCCCAGCACCCCCTAATACTTACCTGAGCCCCACCTCTGTCCAGCGATGTCCACGAGTCTCCTGGCCATCTGAGACACCTCCTCCTGATTGGCTGAGACACAGCAGCGGTGCCATTGGCTCCCACAGCTGTCAATCAAAGTCAGTTAGCAAATCAGGAGAGAGAGGGGTGGGGCTGAACGGCAGCTCTGTGTCTGAATGGACACAGGGAGCTGTGACTCGCTTGGGTGCCCCCATAGCAAGCTGCTTGCTGTGGGGGCACTGGACAGGAGGGAGGGGCCAGGAGCAACGAAGAGGGACCCGAGAAGAGGAGGATCCAGGCCAGTTTTGCCAACCACCCGTAGATTTTCGGGCAGTCCGTAAATTCAAGCCCAATTTCGGGGTGTCCGTAAATGTCCATTACGGGCAGCGGTGCCCGTAAAAAAGATGGCGGCGAGCCGACAATGTAACTGCGCATTTGCAGTTCCAAACCTGGCCAGGCGCGAGAAAACTCGTACCCACTTGGCCAACGGCGCATGCGCAGTAACGTAATGGCCATTTTTGAGTCCACTCGTTCCTGGCTGTGACACGGCGGCCCATAGATAGAGGAGCGGTGAGTGTGGAGGAGAGGATGACATTATACTGGGGACAGAGGATGACATTATACTGGGGACAGAGGATGACATTATACTGGAGACAGAGGATGACATTATACTGGAGACAGAGGATGACATTATACTGGAGACAGAGGATGACAGACATGGCATTACTGGGGGGTGAAGCCGTGGCATGCAGGGGGACAGAGAAGGACACTGACGTGCTGCCCTGTGGAGAGGTGAAAGGGGCACATGGGGAGACTGTTTTATGATGGTGGACAGAGGGGGAGGCTACTGTGAAAGGGTGAGGAGGACACTATAACGTCTGCAGTCTCTGTCCACCTCCTGTAGTATGTCCACAGCCTCTGCCCACCTCCTGTAGTATGTCCTCAGCCTCTGTCCACCTCCTGTAGTATGTCCTCAGCCTCTGTCCACCGCCTGTAGTATGTCCTCAGCCTCTGTCCACCTCCTGTAGTATGTCCTCAGCCTCTGTCCACCTCCTGTAGTATGTCCTCAGCCTCTGTCCACCTCCTGTAGTATGTTCTCAGCCTCTGTCCACCTCCTGTAGTATGTCCTCAGCCTCTGTCCACCTCCTGTAGTATGTCCTCAGCCTCTGTCCACCTCCTGTAGTATGTCCTCAGCCTCTGTCCACCTCCTGTAGTATGTCCTCAGCCTCTGTCCACCTCCTGTAGTATGTCCTCAGCCTCTGTCCACCTCCTGTAGTATGTCCTCAGCCTCTGTCCACCTCCTGTAGTATGTCCTCAGCCTCTGTCCACCTCCTGTAGTATGTCCGCAGCCTCTGTCCCCCTCCTGTAGTATGTCCTCAGCCTCTGTCCACCTCCTGTAGTATGTCCTCAGCCTCTGTCCACCTCCTGTAGTATGTGAACGTGAAACTTACTGGATTTACTCATTAGACACAGTCTAATGGAGGAATCAATGACGAACTAGAAATTTCCACAATCCTGTGAAGAATTTTCAAATAATATTTATAATTTCCCTTTCTCCCTCTAGGTGATGGTATATGTTGATTTCATAGAGAAAAAATATACATAAGATAACGGGGGAGGTGGGTCATTTCACCCTAGAGTAAGTAACTACAACAACGAAAATAACTAATCTGTTTTAGATATAACCGTTACCCCTTTCCCTCCCTTACTTTTGCTTTCTACTCTTTTTTTTCTTCCGTATGTCAGCGGAAGATGCGATTACATCCAATCTGCTGACATCTGTTTTTTACCCAAATATACCACAAAGCAGCATGTGAAACACAATGCATGCTGGGGAAGAGTAAAGTCTCATGGGAGATTAGATAAAAAAATATGAAAAACGGATGAGAAACTGAAGAAAAAGCAATAGAAAAAATGAAAAACGGATATCTGCTAATGGAAAAATGGACGTTTGTGGATGTAAAACGGACGTATGCGGACATGAAAACGGATGTCAAAATTGACATCCGCATCCGTTTTTCACGCAAAAAAAAGGAACTGAACTGAACGGAAAGAAAAAAAGGAACGTCCGTGTGAATGAGCCCTAAGGGGGGATCCTGCAGACTCTGATATAAGGGGAAACTGTGCTGGCTGGGTTATAGTAACCTGACCTTCATGTCAATGGAGAAATATGTTTTTTGACTTTTGTTTAACTTAAAGTGGAGGTCCACCCTGAGAATTTTTTACACTAAAATTCATAAAAAAAAAAAAAAAAATTAATAGAATTTTTTTTATTTTTATATATACTCACCTGAAATGCCCGTTGCTATGCGGAAGTCCCCTAATCTGCCTCTAATGTGCCTCTTCCTTATTCTCGGATTGATAACTTTAGTTTCCTCTTCTGGGGAATGGGGTGCGCTGCCTTCTGGGAACTGTGTGTATCCCAGGAGGCAAGCCGCCCATTCACAAAGCGCCGGGCGAGTGGCGCATGCGCAGTAGGAAATGGGCAGTGAAGCCGTAAGGCTTCACTGCCTGTTTCCCATAGTCAGGTTGGAGGAGCCGGGACCTGCCAGCAGCGATCGATCGCCGTCGGAGGACCGACATCGCGGGCGAGTAGGACAGGTATGTGTCCTTATTAAAAGTCAGCAGCTACACTGTTAGTAGCTGCTAACTTTAAAAAAAATAAAATAATTCTGGGCGGACCTCCGCTTTAAACACATTGCTAATAGCACTAGCTATGTGTTTATAGTTCAAATATTGACATTTGCACTGTTTAGCACTGAAAACTGTAGATTCAGGTACTTATTTTTTCTTTTTCAGTGTCAGTAAAAAATGTGTCTTTGCCAGTAAATGTCAAGATTTTTGGCCAGTACAAAATTGGTGCAGTTTTTTAAATTTTGCCGTCCTGCCAGTAAATTTCACTTGCGGGGGTTGGCAACACTGATCCAGGCTGCTCTGTGCAAATCCACCAAGTATAACATGTTTGTTATTTTTTTTTTTAAACAAGACTTTACAATCACTTAAAGCGGAGCTCCGCCGGATTTTTTTTTATTAAAAGCCAGCAGCTACAGCTACAGCAGCTGCTGGCTTTTAATATTTGGACACTTACCTGTCCTGGAGTCCAGCGACGTCCGCAGCAGAGGACGAGCGACCGCTCGTCGCTCTGCTGCTCCCTCCGCCATCCTCGCTGATGGAACCAGGAAGTGAAGCCCTGCGGCTTCATGCCCGGTTCCCTACGGCGCATGCGCGAGTCGCGCTGCGCCGTTCTGATTGGTGCTCCTGTGTTCTGGGAGCCGAGTGTCTCCCAGAACACTACGGGAAGTCTGGGGGAAGTGACGTCACTCCCGCAGATTCCCGGAGAGAGGACTCCCGGATGTGGGTGAAAATACCTGTCTTAGACAGGTATCTTCACCCCCCCCTCCCCCCTGAAAGGTGTCAATTGTGACACCGGAGGGGGGGAGGAATCCGATCAGCAGAAGTTAAAAATCAGGGTGGAGCTGCACTTTAAAGAGACAGTCATAGACTGAAGCCATATTACATTAGACTTCTAGAGATCACTGCTGTAACAGGGCAATGGGGAAACACAGACCAGAATCCGTAGGGGCCCAGCGGGCTGAACAAAATGTGCCAGAGGGCCAATTACCCAATCATATGTAAAGCATCTGCCAAATGACTGGATGTTCAAAGTTAATAGGAATTCGTTTTTCACATGATTGGATAATTAAACTGAACATTTACAAATTTTTAGGGGGTTGAAGGTTCTCAACTTCAAAGAGAAGCATGGCCAAAGCTTTTTTGGCCATACTTTTCTCATGGGTCACAGGAGTGCACTTTGCCTGGGTTCACATATGTGTGGGTCGGAAACCTGTGCATAATCAAATTTCTGACCTAAACAGAAACATACTAGGTGCAATTTTTGTCGCAGCACCATCAGGGGCGGATCCAGGGGGGGGCAACAGGGCAATTACCCCCCCCTGAGACCATCTGTCACACTCACACACATGTAGCCCCATGTCTCCTCTACAAGTGTGCAAAGATTGGTGTCTGGGGGACCTACGGCCGGGGAGCACTGATTTTTTTAAAGCCGGGCACCCCTTCCATAGACTCCAATGTGGTAATTTCTCTGGTGACTTTGCCGACCCATTACTGGCCGGTCGTAGGTCCCCCAAACATGGCACACATGTAGCCCTACGTCTCCTCTACAAGTGTGCAAAGTTTGGTGTCTGGGAGACCTACGGCCGGGGAGAACCGATTTTTCAAAGATGGGCACTCCTTCCATAGACTCCCATGTTAAACAGCAGTCTAGTCATGGGCACTGTGAGGGGGTTAGCTCGGCAGCGGGTGTGTGTGACCCCCGGGATGGGCTCCCCACACAAAAACAGGCCCAGCAAACGGAGGTTGTGGTTTTCAAAATCAAAAAAAAAGGTGCGGTTTATTTTCTATTTACAGTGACAAAACACAGCAAAGCCAAAAGAAACATATAAACAAAATAAATCCTGGTCAACTTGACCTCTGACTAAACATACAGGTTTCCTAACTAACAACTGGGATCAGCCTAGTGCTGTCCTAGTCCCTAAGTCCCTGGTATAGTAAAAGTCCAAACAAATAGCCACACAGGCTTTGCCTCACCGCACAGGGGTTCACTCTCCCTAGACAGTCCACACAGGTCTGGTTCCAGGCATGAGCTAACACCTAATGAATCTGGGAGTTCTTATAGAGGCCTAAATGAGCTGACAAGCTTCAGCTGGCCTCATCAACTCCCTGTCTGTACGACGCCCCACACTCTCCCTAGAGGTATGAGTCATCCATGAGCCTACTAGCCTCAGCTGGGCTTATACAACTCTCCACCCTAGTTGTATAAGTCAGCATAAAGCCTGAATCTGGGAGAAATATATCTACCCCCCTGGATGCAACCAGGTGACTTTACCTTCCTGCTGTCACATACCCCCCCCCTCTTGTTTTAACCTCGGGGTTGGAACACCAGCAATCAGGCATTCATGTACTCGAGACAAAGCATCCACATTCCCCATTTGAACGCCAGGGCGATGCTTTACTGTGAAGTTGAATTCCTGGAGGGCCAGGAACCACCTATTCACTCTTCTATTTGTTTCCTTGTTTTGAGCCATCCACTTTAACGGAGCGTGATCCGTAACCATGTCAAAGTGCCTACCTAGCAGGTAGTACCGAAGGGAATCTAGAGCCCACTTCACCGCTAAACACTCCTTTTCAACGGTGGCGTAATTTACCTCATGGGACTTCAACTTCCTGCTGAGGTAAATGACTGGGTGCTCTTCCCCGTTCCAGACCTGGGACAATACTGCTCCTAACCCCACATCTGACGCATCACTTTGTACGACAAAGTCTTTAGAGAAGTCGGGTGAGTACAACACTGGCTGGCTACATAAGGCTTGTTTCAAGAATTGGAATGCTGCCTCAGCCTCGGGGGTCCATTTAATCATGACCGACCCTTTCCCCTTCGTTAGGTTGGTTAGGGGCACAGCCTTAGAAGCAAAGTGGGGAATGAATCGCCGATAATACCCAGCGATTCCCAGAAAGGCTCGTACCTGCTTCTTGCTGTTGGGACGTGGCCAACTCTGTATGGCCTCGACTTTGTTGAGTTGGGGTTTTATTACTCCCCTCCCAATGGTGTACCCAAGATATTTGGCCTCCTCCTGCCCAATGGTACACTTCTTGGGGTTAGCCGTAAACCCCGCTTCCCGAACAGAGTCCAGGACTGCTTGCACTTTTGGCAGATGTGAGGCCCAATCTGTGCTATGGACAATTACGTCATCCAGGTAAGCCGCAGCATACTTCCGATGGGGCCTCAGCATCTGGTCCATTTTCCGCTGGAATGTGGCCGGCGCATTCTGTAACCCGAACGGCATTCTTTTATATTGGAACGCCCCGTCTGGGGTTACAAATGCGGTTTTCTCTTTGGCCAATTTGGCCAGGGGGATTTGCCAATACCCTTTTGTGAGGTCAAGAGTCGTCATGTATCGGGCTGTTCCCAGCCGGTCGATCAACTCATCTATACGTGGCATGGGGTAGGTGTCAAATTTTGTAACTTTGTTCAACTGACGAAAATCGTTACAAAATCGCCAGCTCCCATCCGGTTTAGGCACCAACACAATGGGACTAGACCAATCACTTTGGGACTCCTCTATCACCCCTAAGTTCAGCATTTTCTGTACTTCCTCCCGTATTGCCTCCCGTCGGGCCTCTGGGATCCGATAGGGTTTTAACTTCACCCTTTCACCGGGCGGGGTAATGATGTCATGCTCTACCCCAAATGTTTGTCCCGGCAGCTCAGAGAATACCTCCTTGTTGCGAAGCACAAACTCCTTAACCTCCTGTTGTTGGGGTTGTGACAAGGTGGCTGCTATTCCAACCTCAGGAATCACGCAACCAGTTTGAGCTGGTGACCAAGTGTCTGCGACTAGGGACTCTCTATCCCTCCAGGCTTTCAACAGATTAACGTGATAGATCTGTTCGGGCTTTCGCCTTCCTGGTTGTCTGACCTTGTAATTCACTTCGCTCACTTTTTCCATTATCTCGTAGGGGCCTTGCCATTTGGCAAGGAATTTACTTTCAACCGTAGGGACAAGTACCAGTATCCTATCCCCCGGGGAAAAGGTACGGGTCTTGGCTCCACGGTTGTACACTCTCTGCTGTGCTAACTGCGCTTGGGCCAAATGTTCCTTCACGATGGGCATTACCTGTGCAATTCGGTCTTGCATCAGGGCGACATGCTCAATCACACTCCTGTGGGGAGAACTCTCACTTTCCCAAGTTTCCTTGGCAATATCCAACAGCCCTCTTGGGTGTCTCCCATACAGTAACTCAAAGGGGGAGAACCCCGTAGAGGATTGGGGCACCTCCCTAATAGCAAACATCAGATAAGGAAGTAGACAGTCCCAATCCTTTCCATCTCTATCCACCACTTTCTTCAACATTTGTTTTAGGGTTTTGTTGAATCTTTCAACCAGCCCATCGGTTTGGGGGTGATACACAGATGTACGTAATTGCGTCACTTTGAACAATTTACACAGCTCCTTCATAACCCGGGACATAAAGGGTGTACCTTGGTCCGTAAGCAGTTCTTTACAAATACCCACCCGGCTAAACACAAGAGATAGCTCTTTGGCTATGGTTTTGGCCGAGGTATTTCGGAGAGGGATCGCTTCTGGATAACGGGTGGCATAGTCCATTATAACTAATATGTACTGGTGCCCCCTAGCGGACTTGATTATAGGACCTACCAAATCCATGGCGATCCTCTCAAACGGGACCTCAATGATGGGTAGAGGGACCAGCGGGCTACGGAAATGTGGCATCGGGGCCGACCTCTGACACACAGGGCAGGAGGAACAATAATTTTCTATGTCCTTCATCACCCCCGGCCAATAGAATCTCTGTAATACCCTCTCTCGGGTTTTCTCTGTCCCCAGATGACCTCCAAGAATGTGCCCATGGGCCAACTCCAACACCAACTTCCTGTAAGGTTTGGGCACCACAAGCTGCTCAACGGTTTCTTCTGCCCTTTTTGCCACCCGATACAGTAGGTCCTTCTCTACGCTGAAGTATGGGTAAGTGCAGGTATTATCTGGGTTCACTAACTCGCCATCTATTTTCACTACGTTTTCGCGTGCCTTTATTAGGGCGGGGTCTTTCAACTGTTCTGTGGCAAAGTTTTCCCTGTGAACCTCAAGATCAGAAAACTCCACAGACGGTAGGTTTTCGTCTGAGGAGGTGGGCTCCTCTCCAGTTTCTTGAGTCTCCCCTGCCAATACTGATAAGGGAAATTCCGGAGAGTCCTCACCACTCTCAGGGGAGTTCTGGCTATCACATTCCTGGTACATAGGGGCACCAGTGGGGGGCTCAGGATCATCCCACAGTTCCCAGAACTTCGGAAAATCCCTTCCCACAATGGCGTCATACGGTAACTGAGATACTAAGCCCACTGGATGAGAGAGGGTACCTTTGGGGGTCTCGAAACACACTGTAGTCACTGGATACTCTCGGGTGTCCCCATGCACACAAATAACAGCTACCTTGCTATTCCCAGAGACCTCTGTTTTAACTAACTCCGCCTTTATCAGGGTCACAAGGCTACCTGAATCCAGCAATACCACAACATTTCTACCATTAACACACATTTTGCATAAATGTTTCTCAATTCCTCGAATGGCAGTGCATGCGACTGTCGCACACAGCGACTGACGTCTGCCCGTCAGAAAGTCACACTGCATGGGTTCCTCCACAACCGGGCAATTGGCTGCAATATGTCCCGCTTGCCGGCAGCGGTAGCAAACGATCCTTCTTGCCGCCTCTTGAGCCGCTGATTTCCCAGGCTGTTCTCGCCAAACTTGGGGTAGAGCTCCCACCCTCTCACTCTCTCCACCCTTACCCCTTGGAATCATCTTATCCGCCCCTGGGGATGGTCTGGTCTTAGGGTGGAAAGTCCGAGTGTCTCTGGAAGAGGCCGTCAGGTTCTCTGTAGCCAAGTATTTCTCCACACGATCCACAAGACCATCGGCCGTCTCTGGGTCTCCATGGCTTACCCACTTTTGGATGGCAGTAGGAAGAGCTCTCAAAAACCGATCCATTACAACACGTTCCACAATCTTTGGTGCGGACAAAGTCTCTGGCTGTAGCCACTTTCTGCTCAGGTGAATGAGATCATACATTTGAGACCTGGGGGGTTTTCCAAGCTGGAAAGTCCAGTTATGCACACGCTGAGCCCGGACAGCCAGGGTGACACCCAGCCTTGCCAATATTTCAGCTTTTAGCATCACATAGTCTTTTGCTTGGTCATGCTCTAGGTCATAGTAAGCCTTCTGCGATTCACCAGTTAACAGAGGAGCCACCAGTCCAGCCCACTGCTCCTCAGGCCACTTTTCTCTTTCAGCAGTCCTTTCAAATGTGGTCAAAAATACCTCTGGATCATCCTCTCCAGTCATTTTTGTCAATAAACGACTCACCCCAAAGGACGCGGTATTAGTGGGACGGCTTTCCTCACTGGTCTGCGGACGTTGCTGCATTACTGCTTCCATTTGTTGTAGTCTCTGCTCTTGCTTCTGTAACAGGTCTATGAAGCGGGCCTCAGATTGCTGCTGGGCTTGTTGCTGAGCTTCCAGACTCTGTTGATGAGCTTGCTGCTGGGCTGCGAAGTTCTGTTGTTGAGCTGCAAGGCTCTTTTGCAAACCTGCATTTGTCTGCTGTTGATTGGCATTTGCTAGAGCCAGCTGCTTCAGTATCTCCTCCATGCTGGCTTAAAAAAAACTGCCACTGGTTCTCCACCAACTGTGAGGGGGTTAGCTCGGCAGCGGGTGTGTGTGACCCCCGGGATGGGCTCCCCACACAAAAACAGGCCCAGCAAACGGAGGTTGTGGTTTTCAAAATCAAAAAAAAAGGTGCGGTTTATTTTCTATTTACAGTGACAAAACACAGCAAAGCCAAAAGAAACATATAAACAAAATAAATCCTGGTCAACTTGACCTCTGACTAAACATACAGGTTTCCTAACTAACAACTGGGATCAGCCTAGTGCTGTCCTAGTCCCTAAGTCCCTGGTATAGTAAAAGTCCAAACAAATAGCCACACAGGCTTTGCCTCACCGCACAGGGGTTCACTCTCCCTAGACAGTCCACACAGGTCTGGTTCCAGGCATGAGCTAACACCTAATGAATCTGGGAGTTCTTATAGAGGCCTAAATGAGCTGACAAGCTTCAGCTGGCCTCATCAACTCCCTGTCTGTACGACGCCCCACACTCTCCCTAGAGGTATGAGTCATCCATGAGCCTACTAGCCTCAGCTGGGCTTATACAACTCTCCACCCTAGTTGTATAAGTCAGCATAAAGCCTGAATCTGGGAGAAATATATCTACCCCCCTGGATGCAACCAGGTGACTTTACCTTCCTGCTGTCACAGCACAGTGAAGCATGGGCACAGTGAGGCATGGGAAGAGTGAGGCAAAGTGAGGCATGCAGATGGACACCCTAGGCTTATACTCGAGTTAATACGTTTAACCATTTTTTTGGGGTAAAATTAGGTGCCTCGGCTTATATTCGGGTCGGCTTTATCTCAGTTTCTCACATCAGCCGATCAGCGGCGTAGAGAGAGAGACTCATCTAATGTAGTTACGCGGCGCACTGACACGATACCAGGATGGGAGGAGGAGGTGGGTGGAGCCTCTTCCCTGCACTTGTTGCTAACGCCTGGGCCGCTTGGCGTCTAGCAACGAGTGACGTCAGTGAGTCACGTCGGGCCGCACTGCGGGCAGGTGCGATAGCGTGCGGCTCCACAGACAGGTAAGAAAGCGGGCGGCTCCGCTTGCGGCGCGGTTTGTGGGCGGGCGGCGCGGTTCGCGGGCAGACCGTGCTGCTCAGTGTGTTGGCAGCGCAGGTGAGAGTGAGAGAGCAGGCTCAGTGTGGCAGCTGGCCAATCAGCTAGCCGGGAGCGGGGGAGCAGAGAGATGAGATCATCTCTCACCGCCCGTGCCTGCCCTGCATTCCTGCAGTGACTTCCGCCCTCACTGTGCAGGCAGCATTACATTATCTCTCTGCTGCCTGACTCTGGGAGTCTGGGACACGGCAAGAGACAACCAAAACTACACCTTAGCAGGCAAGTTAGTGACAATCCGCAAGGTGTGGCATACGACGTGTCAAGTGACAATCCGCAAATTGTGGCAGGTGATGTGGCAAATGACAATCTGCATCTGGTGGCTGGCAAGTGACAATCAGCAAGGTGTGGCAGGTGTCGTGGCAAGTGACAATCTGCAAATTGTGTCAGGTTACGTGGCAAATGACAATCTGCATCTGGTGGCAGGCAAATGACAATCAGCAAGGTGTGGCAGGTGACGTGGCAAGTGACAATTCGCAAGGTGTGGCTAGTGACAATCCGCGAGGTGTGGCAGGTGATGTGGCAAGTGACAATCCACAAGGTGTGGCAAGTGACAATCCACAAGATGTGGCAGGTGACGTGGCAAGTGACACGCTCAGGGCTCCCACTAATTGCAGGTGACGGTGGCAAGTGACACACTCGGGGCTCCCACTGATTCTGCATTGAACTATTTAATTTTATATTACAATGTAATAATAGAAATAATGCGCTTCAATCATCCTGACACCATAACAACCATGGTGCCAGGATGATTGAGGCGCCGACACCAGCCATTTCCCCGACAAATTTCCCACAAAAAAAACATATTTTTTGGCAGTGCCCCTCCCGAGAAAAGACTCTGGATCCGCCCCTGAGCACCATGCGGTTCAGTGCGTGCAAAGGGACTTCTTTCCCATTGCTATTTGCAGGTACAGCAGCCTATCCAAACAAATGGGCTGATGTACCCATATGTGTGCATGAAAATATGAATGCACAAATGGGGACCAACCTTACTTTTGCTCTCTAGTGGACCAGAGTCAGCTGATAGTGGGCTATTGTCCGCTGTCAGCTGATGTTTGTCAGAAACCATGAATCAGACTGAGTACAGTTAAATCACACTTGTTTAATAATAAAAATAAAAAAGCAAACAGAGTAAGCGTAGTAAAACAAGCCAGGGTTCAGTAACCGGAGCAGGTAGTCAGCCAAGCCAATGTCCAAGAGCCCGGGATAAAGGTAGAGTCCAGCAAGCAGGATCTGTAGCCAGAGGGAACGCAGGAGAAAGTCTGTAGTGATGTAAACACTGGCGAAGGCGAAGGGCAAATGAACTGGAAGTCCTTAAGTAGGCAGCTGATGAGCGGATCATCAACAGGTGGATCACTGGAGAGATGGAAGCTGGCAATTAGCTGACAGCTGAGCTACCAGCACAGAGAAGGAAGGGCTGAACGCAGCCCTGACAGCACCCCCTCCTCAATGACCCCTCCCCCTCGGAGGACCAATGGGCTTGAGGGGAAAACGTCTATGGAAATCATGGAGGAGGACAGGGGCATGTACGTTCGAGGATGGGACCCAAGAGCGTTCCTCTACCCCCTCCAATGCACCAGGTACTGTATGCGCCCACGGAACCTACGGGAGTCAACAATGGACTGTACTTAATACTCCTCATGGTTCTCAACCTGTATAGGGTGAGGACGTGGAACCGAGGTGATAAAACGGTTGCAGACCAAAGGTTTCAATAAGGAGACATGAAACACATTAGATATGCGCATACTAGAAGGAAGGTACAACGCGTAAGCCACTGTTTTTACCTTGTGAAGGATACGGAAAGGCCCAATAAACCGAGGTGCAAACTTCAGAGAAGGAACACGAAGTCGGAGGTTGCGAGATGACAGCCAGACCCTGTCCCCGACCTGGTAGGAAGGCGCGGGCAGGTGTCTGTGGTCAGCATGGAGTCTGTACCTCTCGTTAGCCTGTCGCAAAGCCTCATGGACTTGTACCCAAGTGGAACGAAGACCACGGAGATGTTCCTCTAACACAGGGATACTCTGAGGAACAAATGAGTCAGGCAACATGGAAGGTTGGAAACCATAATTCGCCATAAACGGGGACAAAGGGGAAGCAGAATTCAGAGCGCTATTGTGCGCAAACTCTGCCCATGGTAAGAGGTCTGACCAGCTGTTGTGATGGTCAGAAATATAGCAATGCAGGAATTGCTCCAAGGACTGATTGGCTCGTTCTGCGGCCCTCAAAACCACTCAGCCACCGTCACTCCCGTCTCAGACAACTTTGAGCACAACACCCACTTAAATATTATTAATCTCACTTCCTATGCACTTTCTGAGGATAAGTCCACAGTCTTACAATTAGGTCTGGGCTTTTGTCCCTTAGACCCCTTGAAAGTCACTGAAACGATCAAAGACCTTTATTTATTCGCTCGAAATCTTACGTTCAAATTTATTTACGACCATGATCGTGCTAATATCAGATTGGAGCATGAGCTTGCGGAACGCACAAAACAATTTACTATGGAGGAGTTTTGCGCACTCCGCGACCTCATGCTCCTCTATGATGAGGGGTCTGTTGAAGACTCTGGGTCATCACAAGCGACCCCTTTTCCCCACACTTCCACTATTTCAGATCGTCCACCCAAATCATTCAAACTCCGTTCACTGAGATTTCCAGATCTTATGACTTGCCCGGCTATCTGGGCCTTCGTACAGGCCACTATTCGTGACCTCAAGAGACAGGAATGGCAGGCAATTTCCCTCAACCTTACCAAAGGTCAAACTAAAGCCTTAAAATCTTTACAGAAATGTTCGGAATTGGTTATTAAAAATTCAGATAAAGGAGGGAATATTGTCCTAATGACACATGATTTTTATCAAAACATGTGCCTTTCTATCCTAAAGAATTCCAATTGGTATCGTCCCATTTCCTATTCTCTTGGCCCTTCCTTTCTTTCTGAACTTCGTATCCTTTGCACTGAGGCCTTCTTCTCGGGCCTCATTGAGAAGGATACTTTAGAATTCCTTCTCCATAAATTTCCCCGTATCCCTACTTTTTACTCTTTACCTAAGACGCACAAGAATGTCCATAATCGTCCAGGTCGGCCAATCGGTTCTGGTATTGGGTCTCTAACGGACAATGCGAGTAAATTTGTTGATGCTTTTTTGATGCTACGTCAGTGGATTGCCTTTCTATATTAGGGACACCACTGACCTTCTGCGACACATTGAGGGTATCCAGGTCCCTCCGGATGCCCTGCTCGTGGCCATCGATGTCAAGGCCTTGTACTCGAGCATCCCCCACGACCAGGGAGTCCGGATGGCGGGTTCTTTCCTGCGTGAGCAGGAGCAAACTTCCTGGCCCCTCAATGCATTTATTCTTAAACTTTTGCAGTTTATCCTAACCAAGAATTATTTTACTTTCAACGACCAGCTTTTTTTACAGACCCAAGGGGTCGCAATGGGGACCTCCTGTGCTCCGGCCTACGCCAATCTTTATTTGGGTGGATGGGAGCGACTCATCAATGCAGATGACAAATATACTGAATTCCTTGAGCATGTACTAGTCCGGTACAGGTACATTGATGACCTGTTCCTGGTCTGGACCGGGACCAGTGCACAATTATTACAGTTTGTTAATCTGCTTAATGAGAATGACCTGAACCTCAGTTTTACGTTCCAGTTTGACGATGTCCAGATCCCATTTCTGGATCTGGTCATCGTCAAACAGTTGGACGGTAGCCTCAGTACCAACTTATATCGCAAGCCAACGGCTGGTAATACTCTACTCTATGCAACCAGTGCTCACCCTAAACCACTTATACGGAGCATTCCATTTGCACTATATCTGCGACTTTGCAGGAACTGCACATTGCAAAGCGATTTTAAAATTCAAGCTAACGCCTTTCGAGAACGCCTACTACTAAGAGGCTATTCACGCACTAATCTGAAAAACGCTTATAACAAGGCTTGTCTCCGTTCTAGACAATCATTACTTTACCCCCCTCCCAAATCTAAACCTACCTCAGAATCGATCAGATTCATTACTACCTTTTCTGCTCATCACAATACGCTCAGGACCATCTTAACTAAACACTGGCATTTACTTACGGAACACAACACTCTACATAAACATTTGAAACCCAACCCTGAATTGGTCTTTCGTAGAGCCCATTCACTACGTGATCGTTTGACTCAAAGTCATTATAAATCTCAAAATGTATCCAAACTAGGACCCAAACTTACATTCCAATGTGGTAATTGTCCCCGTTGCCCATGGGTTTTGGAGGGTAGGAATTTTATTCTCCCCAATGGAGAGTACTTTCGTCCCCCCACATATGCCGATTGTGGCGCCAAGGGCGTTATCTATCTGATGGTATGTAACTGCAAAGCTTTTTATGTAGGTAAAACTATTAGGGAATTTAGACAACGCATCGGGGACCATTTGTATTACTCTGGTAGAAGTAAACTTACCACTATCGGGCGACACATCGGTTTGTACCATCAATATGATCTGTCTGTGGTGCGATTCTTGGTCCTTGAGGCCGTAACACCCAACCCCAGGGGGGGTGACTGGGATAAGGCTATCTTACAGAGGGAAACCCTGTGGATAGAACATCTCAATGCCACCATACCCCCGGGGTTGAATGAGATGAATTCATATCAACCTTTTTTGTAAGATTATTACTTTTCAATTCCTTGTTCTCCACCCCTCCCCTTTCCCTCCTCTTCCCTTTCTTCCCTCCCCCCCCCCTTTTTTTCATCCCTTTTCGCCTTTCCCCCTCACCTCTTTCTCCCTCCCCCCTTCTTTTCTCCTCTTTATCCTTCTTTTCTGTTCTTTTTCGTATGATGGCTTGTACAGGTCCAATTATCCCTGCCCTCCCAGCATCAATCCAGATCCACGGTTATAGTTTCCCTTTAGTATATGTCCCCGTTTTATTCCTGGATCCACAATTGGTGGTAACTATTAGGATTGCTTCTAGTAGTTTAATTTATTTGAATTGCATATTTCCTCAAATTGTGCTTGTAATGACTGTATGATGGTTTACGGCCTCTGTTTATGTTTTTCTGCTGCCGAGGTGTCATGTGATGTGGCATCTGCTCCTTCTCACCCTATCGACGAACGAGTGTCCTTCCTGGTCAGAACAGCCTATGGCTGCTCCTGACTTGCATCAGCAGACCTCGCGGCCAATGGGTCTTGCCGTTGCACACTTGCGCAGTAGCTCACATTGCTCTGCCGAGTGTGGAGGGACTGACCCCCTTATGTCACACGCCGCACGTTGCATGCGGCGTGGTGTGCGGCGGGGTTGGGGATCACATTTAAGCGGCTCCATTGTGAGCCGCTTGTGTGAGTGGTGTTCACTCTCCCTGGGGTATTGCGCTTGGACTGTATATCGAGGTAAGTGTCCTCCTTATGTATGGATCATGGCATATTCATTGTTTAACACATGTGTGTTTAACATTGCTATGTTCCTTTCTTCCCTACCCTGCAGTTACCAGTTTTGGCTTCCCCTGTGCCCTCCAGCGGTGCTTGCTTGGCCAGCCTTTTCTGTTTGGCCACACTGCAAATCTTTTGTACCTTTGTCCAGTCGCTCATTGTTAAACATCACCCCAGTAAAACTTAGTCTCTCCACATTGTGGTAAAAATTACCAATTATCTATCTATGGTGGTGGTCTTCCTTAATATACATCTACTGGTATATAGGTGGTATGGTGGTTCTTTTTCTCCCTCCCCCCCCTTGCTTTTCCTTCCCTGTCCTCATTTCTCTTCCTTCCTCATCCCCCTTCACCCCACCTTCCCCCCCTTTTCTTTTTTCCCTCCCCTCACTGCCCCCTTCCCCGCCTTTTTCTCCTTCTCCCGTTCTCCCTCCCCCTTTCCTGTGTCCTTCCTTTTTCCTCCCCTTCCCCCCCCTTCCCTTTTTCTAACTTTCATTCAATTCATGGTTCTTTTCCTTCCCCCCCCCTCCTTTCCTTCCCTCCCCTTTCCCTCCTCTCCTCCCCTCTTCCCCCCCTTTCCCCTTCCTTCCTCCCTTTCTTTGTCCCCCTCATTCCCGTCCCCTTTCTCCTTCCCTCCCTCCCTTGTCCTTTCCTTTCCTCTCCCCCCCCTTTCCCTTCTCCCCCCCCCCTTTCCCTCCTTTCCCCCTTTGCCTGACCCATGAACCATATTCGGTGAGCAGATAAGCATTTTTTGACATTGACTGTACCCATTATGTTAAAATATTGTACCTTCATATGTTACATGTATATGTCATTGCTAGTTCATTTATTGTATATATTATGTATTATACAGACCCTCCTGAAGAAGCGGTACTAACCGCGAAACCAGGTTGAGGTTTTCGCTAATCTCCACCACAAACAGATATGGGACGGTGGTTCCGTTATCAACTAAGCTGTTTTTCCTTGTGGGGTTTGGCTCAAATGTTTTTAATTGTATTGTTCTTATGTAATAAATATACTTTTATATAAAAATATTTTTGTCATGTTATCAGTGCCTAGAAAAATCCACCCAACATCCCTATTCCTGGTGTCCATGTGGTTGAGGTGGCATTAGCAGCCATCACCCCATGTTCACCCGGTTCAATTTTTCAATACTTATTTTGGATGATGCCACCATTTATGTTTGGACTATATTTCCCTAAGTGAGGCTACACTCAAAACTTTGACCAGCTGTTGTGATGGTCAGAAATATAGCAACGCAGGAATTGCTCTAAGGACAGATTGGCTCGTTCTGCGGCCCCATTAGGCTGCGGATGATACGCAGAGGAGAAAGCAAGCTGAATTCCCAATTGTACACAAAAAGCTCGCCAGAACCTGGACACAAACTGACCTCCCCTGTCTGAGACAATGACCTTGGGTAGGCCATGTAAGCGAAAGATCTCCCGAGCAAAAATGGAAGCCAGTTCCTTAGGAGTAGGCAACTTAACTGGAATACAGTGGGACATTTTCGAGAACCGGTCTACCACCATAAGGATAACTGTGTTGCCCTGGGAGTTGGGAAACTCCACAATGAAATCCATACACAGGTGGGTCCAGGTCCTCTCTCCATTGGGTATGGGTTGTAGGAGGCCCACTGGAAGGTGTCGTGGAGTCTTACTCTGAGCACACACGGAACAGGCAGCTACGAAGGCTGTTACATCAGCACGTAGACTAGGCCACCAGAATTGTTGGGAAATAGCCCAACAGAGTCGATTCCTCCCAGGGTGGCTAGCAGCCTTGGGAGAATGATAAGTATGGAGCACGGCAGTACGGAGACTCTCAGGTACAAAGCAGCAATCACAGGGTTTCTCAGGAGGAGCATCGACCTGAGCAGACAGAATTTTGTCTCCCAAAGGAGAAGTGAGACTGGTGCGAACCGTAGCCAGAATACGATATGGAGGAATCACAGGAACCGGGACCGACTTTATCTTGGAAGTGGAGGAAAATTGTTGTGACAAGGCGTCAGCCCTTACATTCTTAGTACTGGGTAAGAATGAGACAATGTAATTGAAACTCGACAAGAAAAGAGCCCATCGTGCCCTTCTGGGAGAAAGGCGCTTAGCCTCAGACAAGAATGTGAGATTCTTATGGTCAGTAAGAATGAGCACCGGCACAGTGGTACCTTCGAGGAGATGTCTCCATTCTTTTAGGGCTAAAATGATCGCCCAAAGCTCCCTGTCACCAATCTCGTAATTGCACTCCGCAGGTGACAATTTCTTGGAAAAGTAGCCACACGGATGCATAGCGCTGTCAGAGCTAGGACGTTGAGACAGAAGAGCGCCAACTCCAGTCTCAGAAGCATCAACCTCAAGGATAAAAGGCAACGTAGGATCAGGATGTGCCAACACAGGAGCAGAAACAAAAGGTAGTTTTAAGACTCTCAAAAGCCTTAATGGACTCTGGAGACCAAGTCTGTGGGTTACCGTCCTTTCTGGTCATATTAGTCAGGGGCTTGACCAGAGACGAGAAGTTACGAATAAACTTCCGATAATAGTTGGCAAAACCAAGAAAACGCTGCAGAGGATGTAAACCCATGGGTCGAGGCCACTGTAGGACAGAAGAAAGTTTCTCTGGGTCCATCGAAAAACCAGCCGTGTAAATGACATAACCCAGTAATTTGACCTGTTCACACTTCTCCAGCTTACAATAGAGATTGTTCTCTCTTAGTTTTTGTAGCACTCGACAGACATCTGTGTGGTGGCTCTCCAGAGACTTGGAAAATATGAGGATATCATCGAGATAGACCCCCACACATAATTGCAACAAATCTCGGAGGACATCGTTAATAAACTCCTGGAAAACTGCCGGAGCATTACAGAGGCCAAAAGGCATTACGAGGTACTCATAATGACCTGTTCTGGTATTAAACGCAGTTTTCCACTCGTCGCCCTGCTTAATTCTGATGAGATTGTATGCCCCTCTCAAATCAAGCTTCGTGAAGACCGTTGCTCCCTTGAGGCGGTCAAATAACTCCGTAATCAATGGGATCGGATAGGCAGTCTTAAAGGTCTCAGTTCACCACTCTTCTTCTTTACAAAAAAGAAACCAGCACCGGCAGGAGATGAGGATTTGCGGATGAAACCTCGAGAAAGTGCGTCTGCAACATACTCCTCTATGGCTTTATCCTCCAAGACCGACAAAGGGTAAACCCGGCCACGAGGGGGTATGGCACCAGGTTGAAGGTCAATTGCGCAATCATACGACCAGTGTGGAGGCAACATACCGGCTTGACCCTTGTCAAAGACATCGCTAAAATCGCGATACTCCTCCGGGAGGGAGGAGAGTGAAGAGATGCACAGAGCCTTGGCTACCTTCTGGAAGCATCTCTCACTGCACTGTGGCGACCAGGACAGAACCTCAGCACGGAGCCAATCGGGTTGTGCCTCTGTAACCAAGGATAACCAATAACCAGCGGAAACTTAGGTGAGGAAATAACTTGGAATTGGATTATCTCATGGTGAAGAGCCCCTACGGCCATGGACAATGGAACCGTCTCATGAGTCACATGGGCAGGCTGTAGAGGTCTCCCGTCAAGAGCCTCAATGGCAAGTGGAGTGTCACGCAGCTACAGCGGAATCGAGTGCTTAGACACAAAGGCAGCATCAATGAACAGGCCTGCAGCCCCGGAGTTGATTAGAGCCTGTATCTCGACGGACGACTCAGCCTACGACAAGGTAACCGAAACCAGGGGCTTATCCTTCTGGGCAACTGGAGACGAAACAACGCCACCTAGGGTCTGTCCATGACAGGACCTCAAGGTTTGGGTGTTCACAGGACAGGTAGGACAAGACTTCAAAAAGTGACCGGCCTGGCCACAATAAAGGCACAATTTCTCCCTCCTCCTAATGGCTCTCTCATCCGCAGAGAGACGCATGAAGCCCAAGTGCATGGGTTCATCTTCACAGACCGACTTGGTACCAGGAGGCATGGGAGGTGAGGGAGGCAAGGGTGGGACTGCAAAGCTCGGAGACAAACGTACAGGAGGCTTCCGCAAGCGCTCCTTAAGAGAGAGTCTGTCTCTCAGTCTGAAGCCAATGAGGATGGCAAATGTGATCAACCTCTCCAGCTCGGTGGGTATATCTCGGGCTGATATCTCATCTTTGATGTTATCCGAGAGACCATGAGAAAACGCAGCCACGAGGGCCTCATTGTTCCACACAACCTCTGCTGCCAGAGTACAGAATTCAATGGCGTAATCGGCAACCGTTCTCGTACTCTGTTTGATGGACATGAGGCACTTGGCAGCAGAAGCAGAGCATGCGGGAACGTCAAATACCCTTTTGAAGGAAGCCACAAATTCTGGATAACTCAGGACCACAGGTTTTTGCGACTCCCATAGAGGGTTTGCCCAGGCCAAGGCTCTCTCAGAAAGCAAAGATATCACAAAACCTACTTTGCTTCTGTCCGTGGGAAACGCCTGGGGCAGCATCTCAAAATATATCTCAACCTGGTTGAGAAAACCTCTGCATTGGACTGGATCACCCCCAAATCGCTGGGGAAGCGGAGTGGAACCAGACATACCTCTTAAAGAGGAAATACTCGAGGCGGGTGCCTGCACAGAGGCTGGAGCAGCAGCAGGGTCTGCCTGCACAGGGACTACCGGAGCGGCCACAGTGGGAGACTCTAGATGAGCCGTGCGACTTAGGAGCATCCTTATCGCTGTAGCAACCTGATCCATGTCATCCAATCTGGAAAAAATATTATCAACAAGTGGATTGGCTGCACCTTCTGAAGTCATGGCCTTCGCCTACTGTCAGAAACCATGAATCAGACTGAGACAGAAGTACAGTTAAATCACACTTATTTAATAATAAAAATAAAAAGGCAAACAGAGTAAGCGTAGTAAAACAAGCCAGGGTTCAGTAACCGGAGCGGGTAGTCAGCCAAGCCAATGTCCAAAAGCCCGGGATAAAAGGTAGAGTCTAGCAAGCAGGATCTGTAGCCAGAGGGAACGCAGGAGAAAGTCTGTAGTGATGTAAACACAGGCGAAGGCGAAGAGCAAATGAACTGGAAGTCCTTAAGTAGGCAGCTGACGAGCGGATAATCAACAGGTGGATCACTGAAGAGATGGAAGCTGGCAATTAGCTGACAGCTGAGCTACCAGCACAGAGAAGGAAGGGCTGAACCCAGCCCTGACAATGTTGTAGAGCCACTCTAGGCCCTGGAAGGATCCCGACAATATAGTTGCGATCCATCCCGCTGCCTGATTGCCTGTTGGCTCCCATGCTTAGTACAACGCTGAGAGTCCAAGCCAGCCCCCTCTCCAGCCCAGTGCTCCAGTGAGAGCTGGAGGAGCAACGCAGAGAGTGGTGGCTGACAGTCATTGCTCTCCACTCCGAGAAGACTGAGAACTAAGAGATCAGCAGTTCTCAATCTTAGAGCTGCTGTGGGACAGCTGCAGCATCAACCTGATGCATAGAGGTGAGTATGTGAGTTTTGTTTTTTATATACCCAAAACGTTTTCTTTCATTAGTAAATCAGCCTCAGTATCTTTAAAATAAAAGCTGAAGTACAGATACGATTTTTATTCACATTGATCCAGCTTAGCACAATGTAAGAGTGTCATTCTCATACCTGATGGGCCGCTGGGGAAGCTGACACTGTAGTAGTAGTTGGTACTACTACATCAATAGACACTCTCTTCTGGGTTTTACTCAGGTTCTGTGCAAGCAGCTTGCTCTCTGTACATTGACTGCAGGGGTTCACTTTTTCAGCACCTCTGTTAGTCATAGAGCGCCTTTTTTTTCAATGTCCTTGTGGTTGAGATGGAGATCATGAGGCCACCACCACTCTTCTCCGCTAGAAATTAGATCAGGAGTCCCCTGCATATATCCCTAACATGAACTCATGCTTTTTGTACTCCAGTGAGCTGCAGGTCAATGTCATTACCCTCCCTGGAGTATTAAAAAGCAGGAGTTGTGGGTTAGAAATTAGTTTGGAGGACACCCAAGCCCATCCCTACTCTTAGCCTCATCCAATCAGAGTATGAATTGTATTCCGGTGTTCTGTGAATGGCAGCAGTGCTGAGGGAGCAGGTTACTTAGCGGAGGACCTGAAAGATTGTGGCAATTACTGTACTAGCGCCGCCTACTACATTGTCTGCTTCATTAGCAGCCCCTTAGGAATGAGATGCGTATAGTTACATTAGTCCAAGCTATGCAAGCAAAGTAAGTATGCAAAAAAGACCATACCTGGAGTTAACCTTTAAATCGCTATTTTGTAATTTCCCCCCACCCCCATTCAACCCTTCGCATCAAGAAAGAGAGGAAGATCCTGAAATGCTGTCACACTGACTTTGTTGTCAGTATCTACAGTTGATGCAACCTAACTGAACCACATTTAGTTTGCTAAGGCATTGCATGTGTAGCGGGCGCCGCTTAGACCGCTCGCGGCCCCCACACCTCCCGCTGGCTGCTACCGTGACACAGGCACTGACAGGCTCTGTGAGGGACACAGGCAGAGCTGCAGCTGCGGGGGGAATTCTCTGTCAGTCATTCATTGCTTCCTTTCGTAACACAAGACTTGTGCGAGATCTTGGGAGAACTCGATCACTCTAATTATATTATAATAACCGTTCTATTACAACTTTGATGCTTATAAATAAAGTTTTTTCATTGTTTAGCGATGGAGAAATACTTAATCAAGTCTGGAACTCTGAAAGAAAAACTTTAAATGAAAAGCAAGCAAGCAAATGTACAAAGAAGATTACATTTTCACCCTTACATTTCTTGTTGCATTCTTTATAAAGTCTGAATGCTGATGATGATCCCTCAACCTCGTATTTTTTGAAGGTCTTCTCTTTTGCTTTTATATGCATTTTTACACTGGAGTTGAGCCATCCAGGACTTTTGTTCGCTTGTTTAAATTTATTACCCAATGGGATGCATTGGCTAATGCCCTTATTTAATATGCTCTTAAAGCAAACCCATCTCTCCTCCGTGTTCTTTGTTCCTAAGATTTTACACAGCACAGCACCAGTACAGGGTGCAGAGAGCAGCATAACAGGGGGGGAGACAGGGAGAAACCCCCATATAAAGAAACACAGCCAGCATGTACTCACCTGCAGCAGGAGAGACTACTTACCTGTCCCAGATGGACCCACTGGCTTGTTTCATACAGACCTATCACAGAGTAATACTGCGTAGCTGTCGGCCCGATCCACCGCGAAAGATACAGACAGGTACTGTTCAATCTTGAGAGGACCGCGGGAGCATAAAAGGAACCCGGCCACCCCTGGAGTCATGGGGCATGTCGTGAGCTGAGTCTCACGCACACAAGGCGAGGAGGATCAGCACGCTCGATGGTCGGACAGGGAAGACTACGAGGATACCAGTGTACCCAACCTGTTGCCCAGCCGACAGTTGATTGAAGGTCTCAAAAATAAAATAATAAAATTCCCAAAGGAATAAAAATTAAAAGTAAAATCTTCCAGCAGACTGGCTCCTGAGAGAGCCACGTCTTCTCCTTCTGCTAGGCAGAAAAAAACTGAGGCTGCTGACTGCAGGTAGGAGGGTTATGTCCGGAGGGACCGCCCCCTGGGCGGGGCTGTTCAGCTCTGGTTTTGTTCTAGAATGTATGTTTCTAACATCTAACATTCTGCCTAGATCTTCTCCTGCGAGCAGGGACATATACCCACACGTAAACAGTATGAGAGCTGTGTCAGTCCATGGACGATAAGAGAAAACAATATTTATTACTTTTTGCTATAAAACATATCCAATAAAAAATGTAACAAAATCGAATTTCTTCATGAATTTAGGTCAAAATGTATTCTGCTACATGTCTTTGTTAAAAAAAATCCTAAGAAGTGTTCATTATTTGGTTTAAATAAAAGTAATATTGTCTACAGTATATGGCGGTGATCAGGGACTTATAGTGGGACTATGATAGTGTGGTGGACAATCTGACCCTGGCTGGGGGGCACACTAACTGTCAGTGACATTAATAGTGACACTAAACACTTGAAGACCAAGCCTTTTCTGGCACTTTGTGTTTACAAGTTTAAGGCTGGGTTCACACCTAATACCATAGCTCCCAACTGTCCCTGATTTCGAGCAATGTCCCTCTTCATTTGTCCCTCATTCTGATCTGATCTGTATAGTTGTATATGAAATGCACTTTTTATCTTTCAAAAAGTGTTTCCCAGTGCTAAACCTTTCATCCAATTTCTAAACTGCTGCATTCGTACATTTTAAAAGCCAATATAAAGGAATAATAGGGGCAAAAAAAAGCCCTTGTGGATTTATTTAACCTTTTTTTTGGTTAATTCTTCTTTAACCACTTAAGCCCCGGACCATTTTGTAGCTAAAGGACAAGAGGTGTTTTCAGAATTTTGCACTGCGCTGCTTTAACTGTAAATTGTGCGGACATGCAATGTTGTACCCAAACAAAATTTGCGTCCTTTTCTTCCCACAAATTGAGCTTTCTTTTAATGGTATTTGATTGCCTCTGCGATTTTTATTTTTTGCGATATAAACGGAAAAAGACAGAAAATTTTGAAAAAAAATGATATTTCCTACTTTTTGTTATAAGAAAAATCGAATAAACTCAATTTTAGTCATACATTTAGGCCAAAATGTATTCAGCCACATGTCTTTAGTAAAAAAAATGTCAATAAGCGTATATTTATTGGTTTGCGCAAAAGTTATAGCGTCTACAAACTAGGGTACATTTTCTGGAATTTACACAGCTTTTAATTTATGACTGCCTATCTCATTTCTTGAGGTGCTAAAATGGCAGGGCAGTATAAAACCCCCCCAAATGACCCCATTTTGGAAAGTAGACATCCCAAGGAAATTGCTGAGAGGCATGTTGAGCCCATTGAATATTTATTTTTTTGTCTCAAGTGATTGAATAATGACAAAAAAAAAAATAATTACAAAAAGTTGTCACTAAATGATATATTGCTCACACATGCCATGGTTATATGTGCAATTGCACCCCAAAATAAATTTTGCTGCTTCTCCTGAGTACGGGGATACCACATGTGTGGGACTTTTTGAGAGCCTAGCCGCGTACGGGCCCCCGAAAACCAAGCACCGCCTTCAGGATTTCTAAGGGCCCAAATTTTTGATTTCACTCCTCACTACCTATCACAGTTTCGAAGGCCATAAAATGCCAAAATAGCACAAAACCCACCCAAATGACCCCATTTTAGAAAGTAGACACCCCAAGGAAATTGCTGAGAGGCATGTTGAGCCCATTGAATTTTTTTTTTCTTGTCCCAAGTGATTGAATAATGACAAAAAAAAAAATTACAAAAACTTATCACTAAATGATATATTGCTCACACATGCCATGGTTATATGTGAAATTGCACCCCAAAATACATTTTGCTGCTTCTCCTGAGTACGGGGATACCACATTTGTGGGACTTTTTAGTGTGAGAGGCATGTTGAGTATTTTACAGCTCTCATTTGTTTTTGAAAATTAAGAAAGAAAATATTTTTTTTTTTTCAATTTTCAAAACTTTGTGACAAAAAGCGAGATCTGCAACATACTCACCATACCTCTCAGCAAATAGCTTGGGGTGTCTACTTTCCAAAATGGGGTCATTTGGGGGGGGTTTGTGTCATCTGGGCATTCCATGGCCTCCGAAACTGTGATAGGCAGTGAGAAGTGAAATCAAAAATTTACACCCTTAGAAAGCCTGAAGGCGGTGCTTGGTTTTTGGTGTCCCGTACGCGGCTAGGCTCCCAAAAAGTCTCACACATGTGGTATCCCCGTACTCAGGAGAAGCAACAGAATGCATTTTGGGGTGTAATTCCACATATGCCCATGGCAAGTTTGAGCAATATATAATTTAGTAACAACTTTGTGCAAAAAAAAATAAAAAATTGTCTTTTTTCCGCAACTTGTGTCAACATCTAAAATATTCCATGGACTCGAAATGCCTCTCAGTATATAGCTTGGGGTGTCTACTTTCCAAAATGGGGTCATTTGGGGGGGTTTTGAACTGTTCTGGCATTTTATACACAACATTAGGAAGCTTACATCCACTCTTCTAACCACTTGAAGACAAAGCCCTTTTTGACACTTTTTGTTTACATGAAAACATTTTTTTGCCCAAAAATTTTGTTGAACCCCAAAACATTATATATTTTTTTAAAGCAAAGGCCCTACAGATTAATATGGTGGGTGTTGCATTTTTTTTTTCCACACAGTATTTGCGCAACGATTTTTCAAACGCATTTTTGGGGGAAAAATTACACTTTTTTAAATTTAAATGCACTAAAACACACTATATTGCCCAAATGTTTGATGAAATAAAAAAGATGATCTTAGGCCGAGTACATAGATACCAAACACGACATGCTTTAAAATTTCGCACAAACGCGCATTGGCGACAAACTACATACATTTTTAAAAGCCTTTAAAAGCCTTTACAGGTTACCACGTTAGATTTACAGAGGAGGTCTACTGCTAAAATGACTGCCCTCGATCTGACCTTCACGGTGATACCTCACATGCATGGTGCAATTGCTGTTTACATATGACGCCAGACCGACGCTTGCGTTCGCCATTGTGCAAGAGCAGGGCAGGACAGGGGTGCTTTTTTTTTTTTTATTATTATTAATTTTGCTTTTTTATTTTATTTTTAAACTGTTCCTTCCATATATTTTTTTATCATTTTTATTGTTATCTCAGGGAATGTAAATATCCCCTATGATAGCAATAGGTAGTGACAGGTACTCTTTTTTTGAAAAAACTGGGGTCTATTAGACCCTAGATCTTTCCTCTGCCCTCAAAGCATCTGACCACACCAAGATCGGTGTGATAAAATGCTTTCCCAATTTCCCAATGGCGCTTTTTATATCCGGGGGGGGGCATTCCCTCCCACTGCTTGTAAAAGCAGTCCAGAGGATAATTAGCCGCTAGGATTGCTTTTACATGAAAGCCGGCCGCTGGCTGAAAAAAATGATACCAAGATGATACCTAAACCCACAGGCATCAATCTGGTATAACCATTCAAAGTCCAGCAACATACCAGTACGTTGCTGGTCCTTGTTGGACATGTATTGTAATCTTTTTTTTCATGCAGCCTGTTGGCTGAACAAAAAAAAGAGATTGATCGGTGGGTATGCCCACCATTAGAATATCGCCATTCATCCACCCACTTCTAATGATGGGCATACATGCACATGGCTGCATACATGGTATTTGTGCAGCGGCTTTTCAAATGCAATATTTTTGGAAAAAATAAACTTTAATGAATTAAAACAAAACACGATATATGCCCCTATTTTTTGTAAAAGATGAAAAATTATGTTACGCCGAGTAAATAGATACCTAACATGTCATGTTTTCAAATTCTGCAAGCTTTTGGAATGGCGTCAAACTACCGTATTTAAAAATCTCCATAGACGATGCTTTAAAACATTTTACAGGTTACCTGTTTAGCATTACAGATGAGGTATAGTGCTAGAATGATTGCTCTCACTCTAATGTTCTTGACGATACCTCACATGTGTGGTGCGAACACCGTTTACATATGCGTGTGCAACTTAGGGACGGTGGTGCTCTAATCTCTCCTTTACCTTTAAAAGCAAAAGTAAAAAAAAAAAAAAAATTATCTTTTTTTTGATCTTCTGCTTTAAACAAAAAAAAAAATAATAGTTTACTTTCGCCATAGACAGGAAGTGGGGTCATGCCGTCGCTCCAGTCCTCCACCAAGGCCATAGAGGCGATCAGAAATTATCTAGTCTCTATCGGCCTCTGTGACCAGCCAGCTGCACCGTCGATCTCAGTAAGCCAGAGAAATACTGGCGAGGGGCACCCCCTGCCACTTCTGAAAGCGATCCAGCAGCTAATGAGCCGCTTGGACTTTTTTCATGAGAAAGCCAGTCGCCAGTTGAAAAAAAAAAATACTGGGGATCCTGGTAAACCACAAACAATGTATGTATATGTATTGCGGTTGGCAAGTGGCTAATACAGTGATCAGTGTTAATACTATACAGTATCACTGTACTGACACTGGCTGGGAAGGGGTTAACATCTAGGGGCAATCAAGGAGTTAGATCTGTGCTTGACTATGTGTAAGGTGTGCTGCTTTTACTAAGCGACCTTGTTTTTTCCCTACATTGCAGGGAAAAAAAACAGCGAGATCGCCTGTCACTGTATTCGGAGCTCTGTGTTCCCTTCCCTGAATGACGGAGCCGAACAGCGGGTCCTGGCGGCAGCGATAAATCTTTGTCCTGGACCCACTAATCAATTTTTGCAGTAACAAATCACAGCACAGCTGGGGTGGCAGGCGTGTGTGCCCCCTACCCGGAAGCGCTGATCACGTATCACGCCGCGGTACATATTATCCTATTCTCCGCTGCACTGCGGGGGGGGGGGTTACCTGCCTTGTCTTGTAGTTCCTCCACTTCCTGGCTGTGCCTGCTCTGCGGGAATACTACAGCTCTCGCGGGAATGCGGGAAGGAGGGGCCTGTGTGGGAGAAACCCGCAGAATCCGTGCCTGTTGGGAGGTATGCAGTTGGCAAGTGGCTATTGTGACACTAAACAATATACTTATTCTCCAAAGATATTTCATACAAATCCACTACTTTAGATTGTAAGCTTCTTGAGGGCAGGGACCAGTGGCGGCTGGTGCTCAAAATTTTTGGGGGGGCACAAACTGAAAAAAAAAAAACAAAAAGGAAAAAAATATCAATTGCAGCCTCACTGTGCCATCAAATGCAGCCACTGTGACCATCAAATGCAGCCACTCTGACCATCAATTGCAGCCACTGTGCCCATCAAATGCAGCCACTGTGCCCATCAAATGCAGCCACTGTGACCATCATTTGCAGCTACTGTGACCATCAAATGCAGCCACAGTGACCATCAAATGCAGCCACAGTGACCATCAAATGCAGCCACTGTGTCATCAATTGCAGGCACTGTGTCATCAATTGGTGGCGTATCAGGTAGACCCGCGCTTCCTAATTGGTGGAGAGGCGTTTCAATGTTAGAAAAGCGAATATTCATTTGCTTTTTAAACACACATGGGTGGGCTCCGAGCCCAATGCTCTGTGCTCTGAGTCTGTAGTGCCTTGATGTGGCCTGTAGCTTACGCATGTATTTGTAAATGTGTGCAGACTAAACCCCTGTTTTTAACGCATACTGTTAGACAGGTTGATTCGGTTGTATGCTGACTGGTTGGCAAGAAGGCTTGGAATTTTTAACCACTTAAGCCCCGGACCATTTGGTAGCTAAAGGACCAGAGGTGAATTCAGAATTTTGCACTGCGCTGCTTTAACTGTAAATTGTGCGGACATGCAATGTTGTACCCAAACGAAATTTGCGTCCTTTTCTTCCCACAAATAGAGCTTTCTTTTAATGGTATTTGATTGCCTCTGCGATTTTTATTTTTTGCGATATAAACGGAAAAAGACCGAAATTTTTGAAAAAAAATGATATTTTCTACTTTTTGTTATAAGAGAAATCGAATAAACTCAACTTTAGTCATACATTTAGGCCAAAATGTATTCAGCCACATGTCTTTAGTAAAAAAAATGTCAATAAGCGTATATTTATCGGTTTGCGCAAAAGTTATAGCGTTTACAAACTAGGGTACATTTTCTGGAATTTACACAGCTTTTAATTTATGACTGCCTATCTCATTTCTTGAGGTGCTAAAATGACAGAGAAGTACAAAACCCCCCCAAATGACCCCATTTTAGAAAGTAGACACCCCAAGGAAATTGCTGAGAGGCCTGTTGAGCCCATTGAATATTTTTTTTTTTGTCCCAAGTGATTGAATAATGACAAAAAAAAAAAAAAATTACAAAAAGTTGTCACTAAATGATATATTGCTCACACATGCCATGGTTATATGTGGAATTGCACCCCAAAATACATTCTGCTGCTTCTCCTGAGTACGGAGATACCACATGTGTGGGACTTTTTAGGAGCCTAGCCACGTACGGGACCCCGGAAACCAAGCACCGCCTCCAGGATTTCTAAGGGCGCAAATTTTTGATTTCACTCCTCACTACCTATCACAGTTTTGAAGGCCATAAAATGCCAAAATAGCACAAAACCCCCCCAAATGACCCCATTTTGGAAAGTAGACACCCCAAGCTGTTTGCTGAGAGGCATGGTGAGTATTTTACAGCTCTCATTTGTTTTTGAAAATGAAGAAAGAACATTTTTTCTTTTTCAATTTTCAAAACTTTGTGACAAAAAGCGAGATCTGCAAAATACTCACAATACCTCTCAGCAAATAGCTTGGGGTGTCTACTTTCCAAAATGGGGTCATTTGGGGGGGTTTGTGCCATCTGGGCATTCCATGGCCTCCGAAACTGTGATAGGCAGTGAGAAGTGAAATCAAAAATTGACACCCTTAGAAAGCCTGAAGGCGGTGCTTGGTTTTTGGGGTCCCGTACGCGGCTAGGCTCCCAAAAAGTCTCACACATGTGGTATCCCCGTACTCAGGAGAAGCAACAGAATGTATTTTGGGGTGTAATTCCACATATTCCCATGGCATGTTTGAGCAATATATCATTTAGTGACAACTTTGTGCAAAAAAAAAAAAAAATTTATTTTTTCCGCAACTTGTGTCAACATATAAAATATTCCATGGACTCGACATGCCTCTCAGTATATAGCTTGGGGTGTCTACTTTCCAAAATGGGGTCATTTGGGGGGGTTTTGAACTGTTCTGGCATTTTATACACAACATTAGGAAGCTTACATCCACTCTTCTAACCACTTGAAGACAAAGCCCTTTTTGACACTTTTTGTTTACATGAAAACATTTTTTTTTTTGCAAGAAAATTATGTTGAACCCCCAAACATTATATATATTTTTAAAGCAAAGGCCCTACAGAATAAAATGGTGGGTGTTGCATTTTTTTTTCTACACAGTATTTGCGCAGCGATTTTTCAAACGCATTTTTTGGGGAAAAAATACACTTTTTTTAATTTTAATGCACTAAAACACACTATATTGCCCAAATGTTTGATGAAATAAAAAAGATGATCTTAGGCCGAGTACATAGATACCAAACACGACATGCTTTAAAATTTTGCACAAACGCGCATTGGCGACAAACTACATACATTTTTAAAAGCCTTTAAAAGCATTTACAGGTTACCCCGTTAGATTTACAGAGGAGGTCTACTGCTAAAATTACTGCCCTCGATCTGACCTTCGCGGTGATACCTCACATGCATGGTGCAATTGCTGTTTACATATGACGCCAGACCAACGCTTGCGTTCGCCATTGGGCAAGAGCAGGGCAGGACAGGGGTGCTTTTTTTTTTATTATTAATTTTGCTTTTTTATTTTATTTTTAAACTGTTGCTTCCATATTTATTTATTTTTATCACTTTTATTGTTATCTCAGGGAATGTAAATATCCCCTATGATAGCAATAGGTAATGACAGGTACTCTTTTTTGAAAAAACTGGGGTCTATTGGACCCTAGATCTTTCCTCTGCCCTCAAAGCATCTGACCACACCAAGATCGGTGTGATAAAATGCTTTCCCAATTTCCCAATGGCGCTTTTTATATCCGGGGGGGGGGGGACATTCCCTCCCACTGCTTGTAAAAGCAGTCCAGAGGCTAATTAGCCACTAGGATTGCTTTTACATGAAAGCCGGCCGCTGGCTGAAAAGAATGATACCAAGATGATACCTAAACCCGCAGGCATCATTCTGGTATAAACATTCAAAGTCCAGCAACATACCAGTACGTTGCTGGTCCTTGTTGGACATGTATTGTAATCTTTTTTTTCATGCAGCCTGTTGGCTGAACGAAAAAAAAAGATTGATCGGTGGGTATGCCCACCATTAGAATACCGCCCTTCATCCACCCACTTCTAATGATGGGCATACATGCACCATTTATATATGCCGAAGCATGGGGGCATCTTCTCGCAAAAGTTATGCCGCGTACACACGGTCAGACTTTTCCACGGGCAAGCCTCCGTCGGAATTTCGACCGTATATACGCGGCATTAGGAGCAAAATCGCTCCTCCGCTCCTGCTGCCCCAATGCTTCGGCATATATGCTTTTTTTTTTTAACTGTGGTGGTGAAATCACCTCCTACAGCACTGGAGTCGCAGGGATCAGGCCTGTCTCTGCGAACGCTGCAGTTATGTGTGTTGTGTTTTGTAAGTGACAGTGATCGATCGATACTGCACTTCGGTGGCCTGGGCTGGACGGAGGGGCAAAACGCAGGTGCTAGCAGGTATCTGGGCTGATCCCGCTAACACTGCGTTTTTGGGAACCCTAAACTGCTGGGGACGCTAGTATAGATCTGATCAGATCAGATATTGATCTGTTCAGATACTATACCACTAAGGGGGGTGTATGCTTCACGCGTGGGTGTTAGCGCTACTGGCACTAACCTGACGCTGCCTGGGGTGTGACGCAGACCCTCTCTGACGCTAAAACCTAACTGATATCACCCGCCGGGCGATCAGGGGGTTAAACCTTTATTGGGTTATATACGGCGGGTGCCCTGACACTATAAAAAGCAAACTAACTAACCAGCGTCACCCGTAACACTTATATGATGATCACTGGTGAAAGGGTTAACTAGGGGCAATTAGGGGGTTAAAACCTTTATTAGGTAATATATGGGGGTACCTGACGCTATATAAAAACCTGACGGCGAACCTAAAAAAAAATTACTGGCTACCTATCGGCATCACCGACACTAAGACAACGATCATAAAAACGATTGCTTAGCGATAGTGGTGATAGGGGGTGAAAGGGTTACCTGGGGGGCGATCAGGGGGTTAAACCTTTATTAGATAATATATGGGGGTACCTGACGCTATAAAAACCTGCGGCGAACCTAAAAAAAATTACTGGCTACCGATCAGCATCACCGACGCTAAGACATCGATCAGAAAAATTATCGCATAGTGACGGCGGTGCTAGGGGGTGAAAGGGTTACCTGGGGGGTGATCAAGGGGGTTACACCTTTATTAGGTAATATATGGGGGTACCCGACGCTATAAAAACCTACGGCGAACCTAAAAAAAATTACTGGCTACCGATCAGCATCGCCGACGCTAAGACATCGATCAGAAAAATTATCGCTTAGTGACAGTGGTGATAGGGGGTGAAAGGGTTACCTGGGGGGGCGATCAAGGGGGTTAAACCTTTATTAGGTAATATATGGGGGTACCCGACGCTATAAAAACCTGCGGCGAACCTAAAAAAAATTACTGGCTACCGATCAGCATCACCGACTCTAAGACATCGATCAGAAAAATGATCGCATAGCGACGGCGGTGCTAGGGGGTGAAAGGGTTACCTGGGGGGTGATCAAGGGGGTTAAACCTTTATTAGGTAATATATGGGGGTACCCGACGCTATAAAAACCTGCGTCGAACCTAAAAAAAATTACTGGCTACCGATCAGCATCGCCGACGCTAAGACATCGATCAGAAAAATTATCGCTTAGTGACAGTGGTGATAGGGGGTGAAAGGGTTACCTGGGGGGGCGATCAAGGGGGTTAAACCTTTATTAGGTAATATATGGGGGTACCCGACGCTATAAAAACCTGCGGCGAACCTAAAAAAAATTACTGGCTACCGATCAGCATCACCGACGCTAAGACATCGATCAGAAAAATTATCGCATAGTGACGGCGGTGCTAGGGGGTGAAAGGGTTACCTGGGGGGTGATCAAGGGGGTTACACCTTTATTAGGTAATATATGGGGGTACCCGACGCTATAAAAACCTACGGCGAACCTAAAAAAAATTACTGGCTACCGATCAGCATCGCCGACGCTAAGACATCGATCAGAAAAATTATCGCTTAGTGACAGTGGTGATAGGGGGTGAAAGGGTTACCTGGGGGGGCGATCAAGGGGGTTAAACCTTTATTAGGTAATATATGGGGGTACCCGACGCTATAAAAACCTGCGGCGAACCTAAAAAAAAATTACTGGCTACCGATCAGCATCACCGACTCTAAGACATCGATCAGAAAAATGATTGCTTAGTGACAGTGGTGATAGGGGGTGAAAGGGTTATCTGGGGGGTGATCAGGGGGTTAAACCTTTATTAGGGGGGGTTAGGGGGCTACACTGGACCTAAAACTAAATGTAGTGACACTTTTACAGTCACAAATGTCACTGATTGCAGTGATCACTAAATAAATGGTCACTGCAATCAGTGACACTGTGACTGGGAGCTGGGGGGGCTGGGGGGTGATCTGGGGGTGTCTGGGGGGGCCTGGGGGGGCGATTTATGTGCCTATGTGTCCTGGTGTCAGTGTGCTGTTTTGTGTACTAACCTGCATCTTCTCCTGTACGGCGCTCGGTATATGTGAGCGCCCCAGGAGAGATGACATCACTTCCTCCTTCCTGGCAGGCAGGGGAAGCTCTCTCATTCGCCGGGAGCGATCGAGAGGGGGTGGCCGGAATCGAACAGCCGTCCCCTCATGCCGGATCGCTCCCGAAGGTAAAACGACCACCCACTGTAAAGAAGGGGGGTCCGATCGGACCCCCCAACTATACAAAGGCAATCACGTATATGTACGTGATTCTGCCTGTCGGTGCCATTCTGCTGACGTATATTTACAGTGGGCGGTCGTTAAGTGGTTAATTGGCCTTGTTTATACCCACTAACCGTGCAGGGGTCTCAAACTGGCAGCCCTCCAGCTGTTGCAAAACTATAAGCCCCATGAGGCATTGCAAGGCTGACAGTTAGACCCCTTTCACACTGAGGCGCTTTGCAGGCGCTATATCGCTAAAAAATAGCGCCTGCAAAGTGCCCTGAGACAGCGGCTCCATTCACTCCAGTGTGAAAGCCCGAGAGCTTTCACACTGGAGCGGTGCGCTGGCAGGGCGTCAGAAAAAGTCCTGCCAGCAGCTTCTTTGGAGCGCATTAGGGGCGGTGAACTCACCGCACATAAAGCGCCCCGGCCCACTGAAATCAATGGGCAGCGCCGCCGAACCGCCGCTTTTAACCCTTTTTCGGCTGCTAGCAGGGGATAAAAGCGCCCCCGCTAGCAGCCGAATAGCACCGCTAAAACGACGGTAAAGCGCCGCTAAAAATAGCAGCATTTTACCACCGATGCCCTGGGCGGCTCAGAGTGAAAGGGGTCTTACAAGCATGACTCCCTCAGGCAGAGGCATGATGGGACTTGTAGTTCCGCAACAGCTGGAGGGCCACTAGTTTGAGACCCCTGCAACGGTTCAAATCTCAGCCGGATTTCAACTGCGTATGGTCGGTGTCCTGCCGAAAAAGGTCCCCCGGCGGATAATGACCCCCCCCCTGTGCTGCGCAGCGCTTGTGCAGTACGAACCACAACGGAGCCGCCGAAAATGAACACCTGTGAGTCAGCTGTACACGGCGCCTGCGCAATGACCACAACATTGTGCCAGACGCTGCCGCACACTCCCGATGCTCGTGCTACTCTACAAGGGGCGGGTGTATTACTGTTATATCGTGTAAGGGGCGGATGGCTACAGAAGAGGCCGAATTTTTACCATCCGCCCCTTACACGATATAACAGTAATACACCCGCCCCTTGTAGAGTAGCACGCGCATCGGGAGCGTGTGGCAGCGTCTGCCACAATGTCGTGGTCATTGCGCAGGCGCTGTGTACAGCTCACTCACAGGTGTTCATCTTCGGCTATTTTCGGCAGCTCCGTTGTGGATCATGCTGCGCCTGCGCAGTACAGGGGGGTCATTATCTGCCGGGGGACCTTTATCGGCAGAACAGTAAAAGAGGTGAAGCGTTTCTGATTTCCATCATCCAATCACGTGGCAGCAAAATACTTTTTTTTTTTTTAATCCTTGCATATGATTGGGTATTCTTTACAAAGTGAAGATGCAATCCTTTTAGGAAGTAATGTTCGGTATGCCCAGGGATCCACTCCACGTCTTGCTCTGTGTCGGGGTTCCTGATGATCTGCAAGGTCCCATCATGTGATATATTACTTTCTCCTATGGTCAGGTACATTTCCAGAGATCAGTCCCCCCCCTATGATGGAGCATGGCCGCCATACATCCCTGTATTCCCCTCTCCAGACACCACTGCGGTAATCCGCACAAACACTCCTCTCCCCGCTCCGGTGGGTCTCTATTTTCCTTTACAGCTGGTGGGAGGAGAGAACTCAGCACATCCACAGGCTCCACCCCCTACCGCTTCCCTTGTTTGGTAGGTGAGTGGGCGGGCCGTCGGTCGTCACGTGACCGGTGGCGGAGCGCGGTACAGTCAGACTGAGGGAAGAGAAAGACGGAGACCGGAACCGGAAACCCAAGTAGTGTCTGAGAGGGGACCGAACCGTGTCTGGGAACGCTGATAGTGGGGGATCGGTGCTTCGTGTGGTAAAGAGGAAGAGCACCGACCTGCCCGTCTCCTTGAATGTAGGTGTTCCATTGCTATTGCTGCACGGACTGTGTGCCCGTATCTGGGAGCTGACATCCCTTACAGCGCTGCCGCAACACTGCTGAGGGACTACATGTCCCAGCGTGCCTCGGCGCCCAGTCCTGGGGCTCCACACTGCGGCTTCTAGGGGACTACCGGTCCCAGCGAGCACTGTGGCTGGCTGCGTACTGAGAACACCGGAGCGCTGGCCCGGCACAGACACTTCCTATCACACAGCGGGTGCGGTATGTAGACTATGTGTATGTATAAGCAGGCTTCCATCCTGTCAGACCGTTCTCTCCCCTCAGATCATCCAATCACGTCGCACTTCACTTCTGCTAGGTTACATAGGTGACACGTTCTAATTGGTTGCTATAGGTTACTGCACCCCACTCCTATGTCTGTTGATGTTATACGGAGTAGCCCATACTGACCAATCGCATTCTGGTTTGACTGAAGGCCCCATTCGCATCGGATGTGCTGGGCAAGTCTTTCACATTGCATGCACCAGGCAATTTGCATTATGTCCTATTTAATCAGCCTGTAGACTGGATGATGTGTGTGTGTGGTGTTTTTTTTTTTTTTTATTTATTCCTACCACTTGTCCGCTGGGCACTTTCACCCCCCTTCCTGCCCAGGGCAATTTTTAGCTTTCAGCGCTCTCACACTTTGACAAGTTTTCTGTCATGCAACCCTGTACCCTCATGACATTTTTTATTTTTTTCACATAAATAGAGCTTTCTTTTGGTGATATTTTTAATCACCACTGGGTTTTTTTATTTTTTGCTCAGCAAACGGAAAAACACTGTTTGGAAAAAAAAAAGTCTTTATAGTTTTGTTATACAATTTTGCAAACAAGTAATTTTTTTTTCCTGCACTGGTGGGCGCTGTTGATTATCAGTGTACATGTCCCTTTTTAGGCCCCTTTCACACGGAGGTCCGTTCAGGTCCGCCTGTCAGTTTTTTAGGCGGACCTGAAACGGATCCTCCATGTACCCCTATGGAGGCACGGATGTCAGTGGAGACATGTCCGCTGACATCCGCTCCGCCAAAGTGTGACGGAGGAAAACCCTATTTTTCCTTCCGTCGGCGGAGCGGATCGGATGACAACGGACTCTACGGTCCGTCGTCATCCGATTCCCCATAGGGGAGAGCGGCGCTCTGACAGGGCGGTCCCTGCACAGTGTGCGGGGACCGCCCAGTCATCCGTCGGCTCAGCGGGGATCAACGGAGCGATCCCCGCTGAGCAAGCGGAGCTTCACGGGGCGGATCTGCACGGATCCGCCCCGTGTGAAAGAGCCCTTAGAGAAGCCGGTTATCATCTCTCTCCTATCTTCCTCATGCTATCAGCATGAGGAAAAGAATGCTGATTTGGACACAGCTGATCATGTGGTAAAGAGCCACTGATTGGCTCTTTACCACAATTTGTGATCAACAGTGTCCTACCGCTGCTGTGGGCACTATTGTGAAAGGCTCCCAGCACTATCTGTCCGCACTGTAGCCGTCATTTGGCTATAGTGTGGTCGGCAGGTGGTTAAAGAGATTGTAAAGATTTTTTTAATAACAAACATGTTATACTTGCTCTGTGTAAGGGTTTTGCACAGAGCAGCCCCGATCCTCCTTTTCTGGGGTCCCCCTGTGGCGCTACTGGCTCCTCCCCTTTTGGCGAGTGCCGCTTTCCATGGGGGTCGCGGGTGCGATCCCGTGTCCTGCTGCTGTGTCCACTGACACAGACAGCAGGACTTGGCCCTGCCCCATGTCTCTGGATTTGATTGACAGCTGCTGCTATCAATTTATCCAATGAGGACCTGAGACGGTGGCTGGAGCTGCTGGGCTCGTGCTCGTCGCTGGAACGATTGGGTTCAGATGAGAAAAAGGGGGGGCTCTGGGGGGCAGCTGCAGCACAGAAGGCTTTCCACCGTAATGCATAGGGTGAAAAACCCTGAGACTTTACAACTCCTTATCTTCAATCTAACTCTATTCCCCTCTCTCGGACTACACTGATCAGCGTTGCAGGATATAGCCCACAGTTCTGATCCAGCCGGATAAAATCCGATTGGGTGGTTGTACAGAAGTCAACCGATTAACTTCCTGCCCATACATGGATTCAAATTTGGCCAGTCCCTGCAAAAGCGGCCCAATTTCCATCCATGTATAGCTAGCTTTAGTTAAATGATATCACCATAATGAACTAAAGTACAACACGCAGCTACTCCCCCCCACTCTGTGGCATGTTTCAAACGCGCTGCACCACCTTGTAGTGTGCTGCATTGCGTAAGGATGAAGTACAATGTCAACATGACATTTCAATAAAGTTGAAACAAAAAACAAACGGTGCGATGCACTAAACACAGTGCATACAATGCCTGCTTGCAGCACACACACCATCCGCCGTTAGGTTTGATTTACACCGCCACTAGGCTAAAACAAAGAGAGTAAGTTCTGAATGGTTGCTGCGGATTGCTGCGTTTAAAGTTGAACAACGCCTAATACAAAAACTGCAAGCAGGCAGCCCTTTGTTGCAGAGGAGACATGCTATGCCTCTTCTGCATAAACAAACACTTAGTGCCCATTCACACCACAAAAACTGGATGCGTTCTGCATGCACATTTTTAATGTGCTCCAGGCCTTTTGATATGTGTGTTTGAAACATTTCCATATGTTTTTTTTTTTCCTGTTTGTTTTTTTCCACTGTACTTTGATGCATTCCAGTAGAGTTCTGTGCAGGAAAAAAGCAGCATGTTTGTACTTCTTTTTTTTTTTTTTTTTCTTCTGCAGCTGAAAAGTACTGGAACGCGCACTGCACTGGTGTGAACTATGCTATAGGAACCTATATAACCTACTTTCCAATGTGGTTTTGATGCCGAAAAAAAGTACTGCATGTGGTGAGAACTGGCCCTTAAACAAAAAAAACAAACCTTTTAGAATCTGTTTAACAAACTTACTTACCTGCCCCGTGTAATGGTTTTGCACAGAGCAGCCCTAATCCTATTATTTTGGGGTCCCCCTCTGGAGCTCCTACCCCTTGACCAGTGCCCCCAACAGCAAGCTGCTTGTAATGTCTCGGCTCCACCCCCTGCTCACTGCTCTTTGGCTGTGATTGACAGCAGTGGGACACAATGGTTCCCGCTGCTGTGTCTTAGCTAATAAGGAGAGAGACCCTGGACAGCTGAGGCTCCTGTGCACATTGCTGGATTGAGAGGGTGCTCAGCTGAGTATAAGGTGGGGGGCTGTGGGGGGAGCAGCACATATAAGATTTTTTACCTTCATACATAGAATGCATGAAGGTAAAAAAACAAAATCCTTTACAATCACTCTAAGTAAATAAAGTGCAGCATCTGTAGCAGTGTAGAATTATCAGAATCTTAGTGTCTGTAAAGGCTCAAGTTTTTTTTACCCTACATGAATTCTCGCCTGAGCATGATCTAGATCCAGTGATGTGCTTGAGAGCCTCGGCCATTGGCTCAGGCTGCTTGTCAATCACAGCCATTGAGCCAATGAGGGGATAGAGGTTGGCTGAGCCACGGCAACATGTGTGAATGGACACACAGAGCAGTGGCTCGGGATCAGGCCTGCTCAGGTGCCACCATAGTAAACTTTTTGCTCTGGGGGCACTTGGTAGGAGAAAGGGGCCATGGGGGGGGGGGGGGACGACCCGAGAAGAGGAGACTCGGGGCTGCTCTGTGAAAAACCAGCAGGTAAGCATAGCGTGTTGTTTAAAAACAATTTTTTTTTTTTTTTTTTTTTTAAGATATGCGTTCACTTCTGCACGCAAGCTCCTATTTATTTTTTCTTATTTATTTTACCTTTTTTTTTTTACATTGTTCTTTTAAAAATGTTCTCACTTTTCCTATTACAAGGAATGTAAACATCCCCTGTAAGGCCCCTTTCACACGGGACGGATCCACCCCGTGAACCTCCACTTGCTGAGCTGGCGGATGACAGGGCGGTCCCCGCACACTGTGTAGGGACCGCCTTGTCAGATCTCCGCTCTCCCCTATGGGGGGATCGGATGAACACGGTCCGTCTGTCCGTGTTCATCCGATCCGCTCTGCAGACGGATAGAAAAATAGGATTTTCCTCCGTCTGCAGAATCGGAGGATTGCGGACACGGAGGAGATCGGGTGTCAGCGGATGTTCATCCGCTGACACCCGCGATCTCATAGGGACCAATGTATGTCCCCTTTTCATCCGTAAACAGATGGATGAAAAAGCGGACATGTGGTCCGCTAGTGTGAAAAGGGGCCTAATAGAAAAAAAAAAAGCATGACAGGACCTCCAGATTTGATATTTACACAAAAATGCAATAATAAAAAAATAAAACGTCTCTTTAAGAGCTATGGGTGGAAGTGACGGTTTGATGTCACTTCTGCCCTGCAATGCTATGGAGATGGGTAGGGGCCATCCTCCCCTCACTCGTCTCCATACCAAGCCAGGGAGAGGACCTGATCGCCTCAGCCGCTACCGACGACTCCGGTAAGAGGCGCAGGGCACGGGAGGGGGACCCTCTTCCACCGCCGATTAAAAGTGATCTTGCTGCGAATCTGCAAAAGAGACCACACTTTTATCTGAAACCGGACCGCTCACTGAAGAAGAGGATACTGAGGTTATGGTAGTTAGCTGCTGTCATAACAATGATATCTCTCTTCAAAGTGCCAACGTATATTGGCGTGAGCTGGTCCCGAAGTGGTTAAAGTGTTGCTAAACCCTTAAAATCAATCTGTATATGCAGTAGAGCATGCTTGTTATACTCACTGTGGAACTTAAGGGGTTAATCATCTGCATTGTATAAGAAGGCTGTTTGATCCTCCCCCCTTCTTCCACAGTCCCCAACCCTTCTCCTGAGTACAGAGTCTTGGGGCACTCTGCACATGCTCAGTTTGCTGTCTATTGCTAGAGACATTTTATTTAATTTTTGCCGATCAGGGGTCATGCAGCCTCATAGGACAGTCAGAGGAAAATTAAAACTCCCCATAAGCTTTAACCAGTGCTCAACTGGACACTGGAAGTCACAAGACTGCTATAACTGCTGATAACTGCAGTTTATATTTACTATAATAATGGCATTTCTGTGTGACATTTCTGTGTACTGGGAGACCAGATATAGTTAATGCAGGCTCCTGGGTTTAGTAACACTTTAATTATACCAGAAAGGTTTTTGTATATTGACCTTGTGGCAAGCTGCCCTCTTCCTTCCACCTAGCTCATCTATTTTTTATTTTTATTTTTTTTAAATTATCACTTATCTGCCGGCAGTCTTCTATTGAATGCACACTGAGCTGCACGTGCACAGCTCCACATGTGTTCCCAGGAGCACACCCCAGCTGTGTTAGAAATTCCAATCAAGAGGCTGAAAACCCGACACCTGGAAGATGACGGTGGCCATCAGTGGATATAAAGTGATTCTAAAGCCTAAACATTTTTATCTTAAACCTAGGTTTACATTGCTGCGGGTTAGAAATCGTGCAAGTTCAACTGAACTCGCACGATTTCATCCTGGCAATGCAGTCTGACTTCGGGGGTGATTTGACAGACATCTGTGCGGGTTAATGCACAGATGTCTGTACAAAATGCCCTCCGAAGTCGCCAAAAGTAGTGCAAAGAAGTCGGTGCGTCCCTGATTCGGACGGTGCCGTTGCAATCAATAGCTGCTGATTTGGCATTCAATTTGGCATGTCAAATCACATGCCAAATCGGTCCAATGTGAACCTAGGCTAAGGCAATAATGTTTAGGTAGTACTATCACCCTCCACTACTCCTTTTATACTTGCCAGAGTCCTCACCTCGCTATCGCTGTGCCCATCTGTAGCAGCTTTCTAGATACCCAGTATGCATGTGACCTAAAAACTAGAATGTAAGATTGCAATCTATTGATTGCAGCTTTGCATTTCTTATGGAACGTTGTATGTGCATATTTTCTTTTCCATGTCTATTATTGTCATTTTACACATGGGGAAATTGTATCATCTAATCAGTGCAGCAAGTTAAGGGCTCATTATATTGCGGCCACTGGTGTATGTTGTGAAGGGAACAGTGCTGATGGGTTGTAAATTAATGCATCACACTATTTACGTTTTTGTTTTTTCAACTTTATTGAAATGTTGCAAAGTGACAATTTATCTTTTATTCACTGCAGTAGGTTACAATGCAAGTGTAATGTGTTACACGCTGCTTTTAAAAAATAAATAAAAAATAGGACACTATTTATTTTTTCCAAGCACACACCATTGTTAACTGAACCAGTAGGACATAAGCCAAATTGCCTGGTCTCTGCGTTGGGACTGTGTTGTGCAGCAAAAAAAATGTAAATGAAAGCTGTATTAAATCTATTGATAGTGTCTGAACACACATCTTCTTGTAGAAAGCTATTTTTAGCGGCGCTTTACTATTCGTTTTTGCAGAGGTTTTCGGCCACTAGCGGGACTTTTTTAACCTCCGCTAGCGGCCGAAAAAGGGTTAAAACCGCCGCTGCAGCGGCGCTTTGCTGGCGGTTCGGCGGCGCTGCCCATTGATGTTTCAATGGGCAGGGGCGCTTTAGGAGCGGTGTGTATACAGCGCTACAAAGATGCGGTTAGCAGAACTCCCCTTTTTTTTTTTTAACCGTCCTGCCAGCGCACGGCTCCAGTGTGAAAGCCCTCAGTTTTTACATTGGAGTGATAGGAGAGGCACTTTCAAGGCGCTTTGCGGGTGCTATTTTTAGCATTATAATGCCTGCAAAGCGCGCCTCAGCGTGAAAGCAGCCTTGGGTAAGACTTCCATGGATCAGACTTGTTTTTTCAGAATTAAAAGATAAGTAAAGGTTTTTTTTAATTATTTTCCCCTATTCATACTTGCCTCGGTGGATGATGCTACATCTGTCCCCCGGCATCTCTGCACTGAGAAACGAGCCGCCGAACGCTCGGTTCTCACTCATCCCCCCCCCCCCCGAGCAAAACGATTCTGACGGTCGGTCAGCATAGCTTCTGATCTACTTCTCAGCGCTCATTGGTGCGCTGAGCAGTGGAGGGAAGCGGCCATCAATCAGGGAAGCTGGTGGATCCAGACTATAAGTCAGGATGACATGCTGCCCCGACTGATGGCAGTGACGTCAGCGGAGAGCGGACTTCAGACCGCTCTCCGCTAAAAACAGATCACAGGAGTGCAAAACGAATTGCACTCCTGTGACCCAGAGGAGACGCCCAGCCTAAAAAGCTCAGGCTGGACTAATCCTTTAACTTTTTCAGCAATTTAAGCAACAGTAGCTGTTCTGCTGGATTTGACTACGTAGGCCAGCCTTCATTTCCTTCCTTGGCCCACTTCTGGTAGGTCCTGACTACTGCAGATCAGAAACTGTGGTTTTGGAGTTGCTCTGACCCAGTCGTCTAGCTATTATAATTTTGGTCATTGTCAAAGTCACTCAAATCCTTGGCCTTTTTTTTTATTTTTTTTAACACGTCTACGTCAGGGACATCATGTTCACTTGCTGCATAATATATCCCACTGACTTTCAGGTGCCATTGTCATGAGATAATCAGTTATTCTCTTCACCTGTCAGTGGTCATAATGTAATGCCTGATCTTTGTTTGTTGTTCCTGCAGTATTGCTTGCATGTACCATAATGAGTTTTGTCAGGAACCGACCATTCTGCTGTTCTAAGGCTCCATGTACACGGGACGTTTTTACAACTGCTCCTAAATTATTAAACTTGACCAATAGTAACTAGGGGTGCAACGGATCCAAAAACTCAAGGATCGGATCGATCCTCGGATCAGGGGTCACGGATCGGATCATTTTCGGATCGGCAAAAAATGTTAAATGTGAAAATCAGAGGTGTTCTTTCACATTAACAAGCATGTAAGGTCAGCAGGTTTGCGGCTGCTTTTAAAACTTTAACATGTAAACAGTCTGTTGGATTTCCAAATAATGTATTTAAGCATTTTGTGTTGAAAATAAAGGTGAAATTTAAAACTCCGTTGGGTGTAACAAGATGTCCGCTTGGCCCCTGCTTACTATCATTACTGTGCAGGAGTTTGAGTAGAGCAAGATGGCAGCGACGAAACGTCATTACAGCGGCCACCGCCGGGTGTACCAAGATGGCCGCCGCTCCGGAGCTAGGCGGAAGCCGCGGCTTTTCCTATGGCCGAGGCTCCGCGGATCGCGTTGTGATCCGATCCGAACAGGGTGACCCGTTCGGATCACCACCGATCCGTTGCACCACTAATAGTAGCCCATGTTTAAAATGGCTGTTTTGCCGCGTTTGCATTTTAGAAGCGTTTAAAACAATTATTTTTTTTAATGCCCAAAAAAACGCTGCTAAACGCGGGTTTTACCGCGTTTAGACGCGTTTTGCGTCTGAAACGTGGAAATCTTCTGCGTCTGAACCCATTTTTTTTGCTTTCAAAGAAACGCTGTTAAACGCAACTGCCTAAAAACGGCAATAAACGAGACCGTGTACATCAGGGGTCTCACACTGGTGGCCCTCCAGCTGTTGCAAAACTACAAGTCCCATGAGGCATTGCAGGGCTGACAGTTAGAAGCATGACTCCCACAGGCAGAGGCATGATGGGACTTGTAGTTTCACAACAGCTGGAGGGCCGCCAGTTTGAGACCCCTGGTGTACATGGTCACATTGAATGGGTTCAGGGGCAGTTGAAAAAAGTGTCCAACTGCCTCTGAACGCGCGTTTAACAGCGTCCCGTGTACATGAGGCCTAAGAGAATTTTGAATTTTAGGTTACAATTTTAGCAACAATTTTTTTTTCCTACCACCAATTCTGGGTATATTGATGGACGTAATGGCATATTGAAGAAGAATAAAGAATTTTAAAGCGGAGCTCCACCCTAAAGTGGAACTTCCGCTCATCGGAACCCTCCCCCCCCCCTCCGGTGTCACGTTTGGCACCTTTCAGGGGGGAGGGGGTGCAGATGCCTGTTTAAGACAGGTATTTGCACCCACTTCCGGGAGTCCTCTCTGCGGGTAGTACGTCACTTCCCGAAGAATACCTGTTGTGTTCTGGGAAACACTCGGCTCCCAGAACACAACGGGGACCAGTGAGAATGGTGCAGCGCGACTCGCGCATGCGCCGTAGGGAACCGAGGATGGCGGTGGGGGCAGCAGAGTGACGAGCGATTGCTCGTCTTCTGCTGGCGACGTCGCTGGACTCCAGGACAGGTAAGTGTCCTAATATTAAGTCAGCAGCTGCAGTATTTGTAGCTGCTGGCTTTTAATAATTTTTTTTTCTGTGGAGCTCCGCTTTAATATAGAAGATCTTACCAAATCAGTCTTTGCTGTAAGCTGTGATTCAGTTTCTGATTATTCCATTAATTTTATGTCATAATAAAGTCATCTTGGTAAAAGACTGCAGTGCCTTCACTTTGGGTTGTTACAAAGCTAATCTGCTGCAGCTTCTGTACCTAAACCGAAAATAAGAGTATAAATAATATGCTGCCTTTTAACCACTTGCTTACTGGGCACTTAAACCCCCCTCCTGCCCAGACAGATTTTCAGCGCTGATGCACTTTGAATGACAATTGCGCGGTCATGCTACACTGTATTCAAAATGACATTTTTTGACTTTTTTTTTTTTCCCACAAATAGAGCTTGTTTGTTTTTTGTTGAAAAAATAAGTCAGTTTTTAAATTTTTTTTTTTTTTTTTTATATTTTGTTATAAAATTTTGCAAACAGGTAATGTTTCTCCTTCATTGATGTACGCTGATGGGGTGGCACTGGTGGGCACCGATGGGCGGCACTGAAATTGTGGTACTTAGGGGCATTGATGGCACTGTGGGCACTGGCATTTGTGGGCACAGATGAGGCAGATTTTGCATCCTTCCTCTTCGGGAACGATGTCCCTTACACATAAACCAGGTGTGTGTGTGTGTGTGTGTGTGTTTTATAAATTAATAATAATTAAAAGGATGAATGAACATGCTCCAAGAAATAACACCTCCTGAAGTCCCTCTCCCTTTTTCATCAGAATCCCCTCTTCACATAAGAATGTCATCGGGGTTGGTAAAATCTTGTAGAGGGCCAGATGTGAACTGTAGTTTGCATATCCCTGTAGTGTAGCTAATAAGGAATTTATTTTCAGTTTGTCAAGACAAAACTTTAACCTGTTTTATCTTCTCAAGAAGCAAACTAAACCTCTACTCCAGACAGGGTGGATTTGATTTGCATCAAGTCGATTTTAAATCGCTAGTAAAATTGGCTTGATTTAAATGATAATTTTTAAAGAGCAACTCTCATCTCTGTCCCGCAGCGGCTCCTCCTCTGACCCAATGTTAACTCACTGACAGCCCTATTCACTTTAATGGGATGGCTGGTGATGTGGCAGTGACACAACAAGGTGAGGAATGTGGCGGTGGCAGCAGGTGAGTGGATGCCCGCTAACAGGCGCTGCCATGATGGATCTGAAATGACAAGTGCTCTTTAAATGTGAGGACTAATGCTTGCTGGTAGTTAGAATCTTTAATATTTGCAAACAGAATGAAGATATCCTATTTAGAATAAGCTGTCAGGTTAGTAAAACAGCGCTATCGGAACCGATTCAATCATACAGTTTGAAGTGTACATAGATTTGCAAAAGAATGGGATAAAATAATATTCCTGAACTTTTATCTCATGGTTACTGTGAAATTGTGTGAATGCATCAATGCAGTGCATGTTGGTTCAACTTGCAGAACATGAATTCCTTGAATGAGTTTCCCCAAAATTTTAATATTGCAGAATATACAGTCTCATGCTACATAACCAAGCTCCATTTTATGCTGAATAAACAATTATTAATGTATCATAAATGGAAAATTATCTTTTGGATTTTTACTCCAAAGGCATTTTATTAAAATTTCATGAAAATCCCAAAAAATCTATTTAAAGCGGAGCTCCGCCGGAAAAAAATATTAAAAGCCAGCAGCTGCTGGCTTTTAATATTTGGACACTTACCTGTCCTGAAATCCAGCGACGTCCGCAGCAGAGGACGAGCGATCGCTCGTCACTCTGCTGCTCCCTCCGCCATCCTCGCTGAGGGAACCAGGAATTGAAAGCCCTGCGGCTTCATGCCCGGTTCCCTACGGCGCATGCGCGAGTCGCGCTGCGCCGTTCTGACTGGTCCTCCTGTGTTCTGGGAGCCGAGTGTCTCCCAGAACACTACGGGAAGTCTGGGGGAAGTGACGTCACTCCCGCAGATTCCCGGAGAGAGGACTCCCGGATGTGGGTGAAAATACCTGTCTTAGACAGGTATCTTCACCCCCCTCCCCCCTGAAAGGTGTCAATTGTGACACCGGAGGGAGGGAGGAATCTGATTAGCAGAAGTGAAAATTTAGGGTGGAGCTCCACTTTAAATCAAAATAAACCGATATTTTTATTTTCATCATTGATTTTATATCCACCCTGACTCCAGAGTCATCCGATTTTTAAGAAAGACGGTTAGCCTTCAAGGCCTCATGCGGTATCTGGGTATTAAGTCCAGTCAGTAAAACACAAAACCAACCTGATAGTTTTGGGTGTATGGGAGGCACAGGTGTAAAGCCTGTCAAAATCTGATAGGCTGAAATACATGGTGGCTGTACGCAGTTCTGGGTAGTACTTGCGTTTAGGGCCATATGCTTTCAGAGACCTGAGACCCTAAATGCGATTACTGCTTGGAACAGCACACAACTGCCAAGTATTACAACCTGTCAGAAATTTTTGATTGCGCTGTACACACTACATCTGTGCCCCCCCCAGGCACCCAGAAACCCTGGGATCTTACACTTTACAGGCTCAGCTGCTTGTTTGCATGATTCATTAGTAAGACCGAAGCCTAGTGGTGGAATGATGCTACAGAGAGAAGCTTTAGAATCTTATAGTTTGTCAGCAAATTTTATTGTTTAAGGAACCATATGCTGTCTGCTTTGTCTGTTGGCAAATGCCAGGCTCCCTAAATTTTAGTGTCAGTCAGCAAGGTCAGGACTCCCTCTTGTTTGCATGAATTTGGATTGAAGTGGGTATCCTCATTTTTGGGGAACGTTGCATAACCTCTTTAAACTACGAATCTTGAAATCTCCAAAGTAGGTCGATGCTGTCCAACTCTGTTATAGAAAGCCATGATTATTTCACATGTTACCAGGTAGTGTTGCATGAAACATTGTTCAGTTTACTGTGAATAATCGTGCTATTTTTGTATAAACTTTATTTAGGTGATGCCTCTGTTTTTACTGCAATTGTATATGGAAACTATAGTAAACTTGCAACTTGTTGTACACAATTACTAGGTTATTTTAATGTATCTATGGTGTTTTCTTATCAGGAGGACATGAGTTCACAGCAGTTTCCCCGGCAAGGGGCCCCTATTCCCTCACCACAGATTGCGAGTAGTGGAGGCACTGTGGGGCAGAATATCCCTGGATTAGGTAATGTCTATCAATACATTTTCATCTTCTGTTCCATGCAGACCTTCAAATACTTTTTCCTACACAGGAAATGTCCTTATGTAAGTGTCATCCTAATCTAAAATCTTGTAACTGACATATTTTTAAACCAGGAGGTGAGGAAACAACCCGTGATATGGAAAGCCTGTCCCGTGATCCCCTTACTGCTAATTCAGTTCTTCCTTCTCGAGATGACAAGCAGGAAGCTGTAGTTGTCAGACCTTACCCCCAGTTGCAGATGGTTCCCCACCACACAGCGAGCCCTCTCACCATGAGTGCTCAGTCCACTCATCTTCCTGCTGTTCCACTCTCCTTTTCTGAGGGAATTCTGAAGGTATGTGCTTTTTATTATTGAACTGGCCCATAAGCTTTTTAGTCATCCAAAAAATGACTAATGTATTGTGCTTCTTTAATCATCTTTTAAAAAATGTCAACCTGTTCTCTTGCTGGATATTTTATTCTTGCACCTTAGAGAAAATTCTTAGATAATTTTTGTTTAATATCAGATTCCAGCATTTTGGAATGTCTCTTCGCATTTAAGATTTTATCTATTGCTCCAAAAGAGCTCGTAGTTTTGTCTTTCAAATCCTTGTTGAAGACAATTATATGAATATTTTGTTCAGGCATAAGTAGACTTTTAATGTCTTCCCACAGCAGCCTCTGAAGCCCACTATACCCAGTCGCCCCATTGCACCAGCACCACCCTCTGCCCTGTCTGCTGTACCTAAAGTCTCTGGGCCAGTGACAGTCACCATGGAGAGTGGTCTTCCTCAGGCTTCTGCTATTCCTGTTGCCACCATCAGTGGACAGCAGGTCAGTGCCACACACTAAATAGAAAAAAAGTTATCTTGATGCTTTTTTATTTATTGTGGATTCTGAGCTTAACTGTCCTGTCATGGTAAAGGATTTTTAGTGGTCATCAAAAATATGGAAAACACTATACTAGGGATACTAGCTGATTTTTATTCTTACAATTTTTTTATCTTCAGCAGTGTTTTATTAGCCACCTTGAGGCTAAGCACAATTGTTAATCTTTTGTGTTTCTGAGTATAAAGAAACAACTGTATTATTAAACATACAGTTCTTTGCTGTCTGCCTGCTAGTAGAAGAAATCAGACAAAACTGAGCAATACTGATGCGATTAGGATGTAGAGACCTTTGCTAACTGATGACTTTAACAGGACTTCACGGCCATGATTCTGCACTGGATGGAACTTGGTTTCATGACCTAAAAGCTTCCTGTAGCAAACCCTTTATACGAAAACAAAACTTGCTGCCCATTTGAAATACAGCACGTGTACAGTAGAGATGAGGAGCTGGGTCTATGATGTAGACCCTGAATGGCTGGTTCTGCATGGGAGGCATTTCAGCAGCTCTGCATTAAGCTCCCTAAAAACGTCACAATCTGTACAATCTCCTTTTTGGAAATACCAACTAGTATGTAGTGCGAGGGCTTGCCTGATTATACACATTGGGTAGATCCTCACATTACATTGTTTTGGTAGATCAAAATATGACTGTACAGAGATTGTACAGTCGGCGTGTAATGTGTACGATGACCCTTGAATGGATAAATCCCATCCCCACAGCTATATTCCAAGGCAACTCAGAGGTTGGTTATTCTTCATATTTGACCTATGTTCTTTCTTTAGGGACACCCTAATAGTTTGCATCATATCATGGCTGCCACCAATGTCCAGATGTCCATCATTCGCAGCAGCGCTCCAGGGCCACCTCTACATATTGGAGCTTCTCATCTCCCCAGAGGTATTATCTCTTACATCTTACATTAAATGATGGCTGCTTTGATGATTATTCTAGTGTGTGTGTGTGTGTGTTTTTGTTTTTTATATATATGTGCTGTCCCAGTATTTCAGTTGGAATAAAGGATCGCCTTCCTAAAACAAAATAGATTTGATTTCCATGTGCCTAAAGTTATAGATTATATCTATAATAATTTAAGCACTTGGAAATCAAATTTATATGCTTATATCATTTATTGAAGTTTAGGCTCCATATCCATCATCCTGTTGGCGGCTTATACTTATACAACCTTTTTAGACTCCACTAGTTGCCTGCTTGACTCAGATCAGGCGTACTAAACAGGAAACCAGGATGACGACGATGATGATGACAGACTGAAGTTTGCAGTTTTATTCACATTCCAGAAATTGGGGGTTTGTGTAGAAGTCAAGCGACTCATCCTTCTGTGCTCGCGTGCAGAAGCGAACGCATATACAAGTCACACCCACATATGTAAACTGTGTTCAAACCATCCATGTGAGCTATCGCCGCGATCGTTGGCGCAAGAGCAATAGTTCTAGTGCTAGGCCTCTGTAACTCTAAACGGGTAACCTGGAAACATTTTTAAAGCGCCAGCTATGGAGATTTTTAAGTACCGTAGTTTGTCGCCATTCCACGAGCCTGCGCAGTTTTAAAGCATGACATGTTGGGTATCAATTAACTCGGCGTAACATCAAATATGGGGTGTGGTTAGAGTCTTAGATGAAAGGAGGGAGAGGGAAAGAGGGGAGAGGAAGATGGATAAGAGAGAAATGGGGCGACAAAGTATTGCAACGATCTCCATTTTATTCTCTAGGGTCTATGCTAAATATATATTATACTTTGGGGGTCCTGTGTAAGTTCACCTTACAGATTTCTCTGTAAAGGTGAAATTACCCTTTTAAGTGGTTAATTGGTAAAGAAGAGCAACATTAAATGTATTGCCCATCACAGCAATTCAGTTGCTTGTTTTGTTTAGCATTGCCTGAAAAGATTACATCTGCAGTACTTGTGGTGATTCTTGCATTTTTTTTATTTTTTTAATAAAATTTTCACGTCTGCTTATGATTTGCACATTCCTATTGCCACAACTTAAACAACCACCTAAATGTAAATGAGTGTGCCATTATTACAGAAACTTTTTTCTCCCTTATGGTCTCCCTAATATACAATTTTTGAAAGTGTTTTTATCTGTTTAATAAGTGCCAAAAATACGGTACCTGTTGACCTTGTCAGAAATTCAGAGCTGTCCTGTTTCCAGTATTCACTTCCTGTGTTGCCTCCAAGGAGAGTAATTGGTCCTCCGAATCTTTATCTTGGTATTACCGAATGTAGTCTAGAAAAGAGAGAAAACAAAGGGAAAATGTGCATGTTTTGCAGAGATATTGTGTCTGTCTGTCGAATATTATAAAACTGATCTTATTGAAAAATGTTACAATTAAACATTGTCTCTTTCAAGGTATGTACCTTGGGATTGTACACAACACTCCCAGCAATTCTTCCATTCTTCATGGCATCCCTGGAAGTCTTCAAGTGGGATGGCGTTCAGAGCCTGCGTAGTGGCTCTTTGGATGTTGGGACACTATTTTGGTACTGTGAATGTTGTCCAAAGAGCCACTACGCAGGCTCTGAACGCCATCCCACTTAAAGACTTCCAGGGATGCTATGAAGAATGGAAAAATTGCTAGGATCGTTGTGTACAATCACAAGGTGCATACCTTGAAAGAGACCGTGTTCAATTGTAACATTTTTCAAAATAATTTTTAAAACGTCATCATTACTTTCTGGCTTTGGGAAAACTTTGCATGTGTCTGACCCTTGTCTTGCCATTCTTAATTTACTACTAGGGGCTGCAGCTGCTGCTGTAATGTCCAGTTCCAAGGTCACCACTGTCCTAAGACCAGCATCTGCTCAGATGCCTTCTGCTGCCGCCCAGTCTGCAGCTCAGCACATCATCCACCCACCTATTCAGGTCAGTTATATGCTAATATATCTACAGATTTGGCACAGGAAATTCAGCTGAAGAATGTTATTTGACTGGGAAACCCTTTTTAAATGGCTATATCTTTCACATTTAATGGTTGTACATAGTTGTTTTCAAAACATGTGCTTTTTATTCGTCTTGAAAAACTTTTAACCCTACTTCTGCACGTTCAGTCTCGTCCTCCAGTAACTACAGCTACTTCAGTGGCACCGGCTGTAGTAGCTACAGTGTCTGCTACTCGTGCACAGTCGCCAGTAATTACCACTACTCCAGCCCATGCTGCAGAGCCAGTACTGCGGTGAGTGCACCTGGCACAGGATTTTTTTTTTTTTTTTTGTTACCAAATTTAAACCAAATATGGCAGAAAATATAACAAACATACCTTTTATTTATTTATTTATTTTTTTATGTAATTTTCAGACCCACTCTGTCAATCCAGCAGCATCCACCTCCTGCAACCATCAGCATCCAAAGATCTGCCCAGGCTCGGGACACTGGAACTCGCATTACGCTGCCTACCCATCCAGCTTTGGGAGCTCAGAAGCAGCAGCTGCATGCAATGGCTCAGGTAATGTAAAAAATATTTATTTCATACATCACACACCGGAACAACATCGAGGTCTTCAACATTTGGGTAATTTTTTATATGAATGAACAAAAATCCACCCGGAGGTACGGAATAGGTATGCTGTATGCTGAAGTTACAAAGTAATTCTGTAACGATATATGCCCTGAGTAATATCAATCAAGACACCACATCTCCATAACGAAGAACAGTAGACTTAAGTTGAACAGGGATTTATGATGCAAGTATGCAATCTGCATCACTTGTTGGCATCAAGCCTTGTTTGGGCTGCTAGATTTCACATAACTCCCTCCTGTCATTTCTTCTTTAATGAGCCCATAACTGATGATATCTAGTTATATCATCAGATGGTGTCAGAGCTTTACACAGTTAATGAGGGCACACTCTCCTCAAGTGATAGTGATTGGGCCTGGTGTTTGGCTTCTTGGGCCCAAGCACTGTATCATTGGAGGAGTTCTCAAACTCCCCCATATCTGTAAGCACTAAGTATTTCACATGTCCAATGGAGTACTGGCAAAGTGCAGTAAAAGTGAGCATAAGTGGGTCGGCGGTGAGCTTTGAAGAGAGGTTGTCCCTTTGCTCATTCAAAGTATCTTTAAAAGACTGCTATGGAGGTAGCACGCTCAAATATTATAGATAGATTTGCATTTAAATTCGGCTATTATATCTCTGCATCGGCTTTTTCCTGATCGTACATCCCAGGACACACAGAATATTCTTTGTCTTTACGATAGGGTTATGTTGCCACCTTCAGATGATTGGACACTGGCACAAAAGATTATCTCCTTCTAGCCATACCCTTCGCCTTGAGATGAGGCTTCAGTTGTGTGTTTATTTTTATTTTTTTATTTTGCTAGGGATGTCCACCTCCCGCAGAGTGTTCACCAAGGTCCTGGCTCTGCTTCTGGGGCTCTTGATTTACTAAAGGAAAATCCACTTTGCACTACAAGTGCACTTGGAAGTGCAATCGCTGTAAATTTGAGGGGAAGCTCTGCTGATTTTATCCAATCATGTGCAAGCTAAAATTATTTTATTTTTTCCCTGCTTGTGCCCCTCAGATGTACAGCGACTGCACTTCCATGTGCACTTGTGCAAAGTAGATTTGCCTTTAGTAAATAATCCCCAGGGTGTCCTTGTTCTAGGGTACCTGAACAGCTTACTTCTGAGGGAGCAATTATTAATAATAAAATATTATTATAGCGCCAACAGTTTACGCAGCGTTTTACAATATAAAAGGGAGACAATACAGTTATACAATAAAATACAAGAGGATTAAGAGGGCCCTGCTCAGAAGAGCTTACAATCTAATAGAGTGGGGAAAGTGGTACAAAAGGTTGTAACTGTAGGGAATAAGCTGATGGAAGTGGTAAAAGATTAGTTTTAGACATGATATTCTTCCATGAATAGATGAGTTTTCGGGGATCGCCTGAAGGTAGCAAGAGTAGGGGGTAGCCGGACAGGTTGAGGTAGTGAGTTCCAGAGGGTGGGAGAGGCTCTGAAGAAATCCTGGAGACGAGCATGGGAGGAGGAGACGAGAGAGCTTGAGAGTAGGAGGTCTTGAGAAGAGTGAAGAGGACGGTTTTGGTGGCGTTCGGAGACAAGATTGGTGATGTAGCTCGGGGCAGAGTTGTGAATGGCTTTGTAGGTTGTGGTTAGTATTTTGAATTTAATTCGCTGGGTGATCGGGAGCCAGTGTAGGGATTGGAGGAGAGGGTTGGCAGACACTGAGCAGTTGGTAAGGTGGATTAGTCTTGCAGCAGCATTCATGATGGACTGAAGAGTGGATAGCCTATGGAGAGGCAGTCATGAAGGGGGGCACGGGCAGGGGGGAATATTAATAGCTCAGTTTCAGAAAGATTTCGTTTTAAGGAAGTTTTGCGACATCCATTGCTTATGTCAGTTGCAAGTTAGCTTCTGAAGTTGGCTGCTCTTCTTCTTTTAAGGAATCTTTCCTGGTGCTCCACTGTGACAAAGTGGTATTTTTTTTTTTTTTTGGCTTCCGATGTCCTTTTTGCCAAAGGTGGTCTCTTCGTTCTGCCTCAGCCACGACATTGTGTTGCTGTCCTTCTGTCCTAAGCCTCAGATGCTGGGGGGAAAAGGCTTTTTGTACCCTGCAGCTAGTTTAGTCGCTAGTGTTTCCTGATCGCCCAAGAAAAAGTCACACGGCTTCAAAATCTACTATCTGATGGATCTGTCCGCTTCTTAAGCTTATGGTCTAAAAGGAAAAGTTTCACCATTTTAGGTGATGCCTCATTCAACCAGTAGTGCCTCTACCTCCTGGGCTACTCTCCATCAAGCTCAAGTTGTAAAGCTGCTACCTGGGCTTTGGTTCATACTTTTACAAAGTTTTACCATGTGGATGGTAGAGCTGCTGAGTGAGGATGCTATATTTTCTGGGCGTGTTTTGCAGGTTGTTGTGGCAGACTCAAACCTATTCTGGTTTAGTTGTTTGCGGCTTGTTGCACGCTTAAGCAGTTATTAATTATTATTATATTATTATTGTACTTTCATGGTAACATGGGGTGTAACGTAGGCAGACTAATTTTCTAATCAGGACTTAAAAGAATGTAAACACGTAATCAAAACAATGTTGTGTGCACAATAAGTGCAGTGTGCTATACATAAGCAAAGCATACAGAATTTTCAGTTTCCTTTACAATATGCTTCATTAAAATTTTTCCTTGGTCTGTGACAAGTTGGCTTTATGGAGACAGTGCAAAATCCAGGAAGCCATAGAAACAGAATTCTCTTGTTAAAGTCACTTCAGTAATTTGCAGAGCTGTGATATTTTTTAATGGGAAGCTTCTTGTATATATTTAAACTTAGGCTTAGTGTACACGGGATGTTTTTACAACCTCTCCTGCACGATTTAACTTGACAGATAGTAACCCACGTTTAAATCGTGTGGTTTTTTTTTTTTTTTTTTTTTTTTGCCGCGGTTGAGTTTAGAAGCGTTTTTTTAAAAAAAAAAATGTGTAAAATATAAAAAAATGTTTTTCTTTTCTTGTAGCCAAAAATTAAACGCGAGTTACCGCATTTACATGCGTTTTACAAGCTGTTACAGGCATTTGGCGTTTCAAATGCCTCCTGAACACATTTTTTGAGCGTTCCAAATAAAACAACTGCCTAGAAACGACCCTTGTGTACATGTACTGATGAGATAACATGGAGAGTTCAGGGGCAGTTAAAAAAAAAACAACGCACCACTGCTCCTAAACGTCTGTTTACTAGCAGCAGTGTACATGAGGCCTTGGGCCCCTTTCACACGTGTGCGACTTCAAAGTCGCGCTATTTTACCACGATTTTGCGGCCGCGATTTTGCCGTGATTTCAAGCAATGCCTGTGTCAGTGGCATCAAAATCGGACCAAAGTAGTGCAGGGACTACTTTGAAGTCGTACTAATATGAATGAGTGTCATTGGAAATCATGGGAAACGAATTGTCATGCTACTTTGCCATCACAAATCGTGGGACAAGTCGTATAAGTGTGAAAGGGGCCTTAGTGTTATTTTATTTAGCTAGGAGGATTCATTTGTAACAAAAGGCTTCTTTACTTTTCTCTGATAGAAGACTCTTTTTGGCACTGGCAATCCAGTAGCTGCAGCGACAGTGGCTCCAATTTTGGCAACGAACACCCTGCCCTCTGTGACAACGTCAGGTACGAATATTTATAATCTCTTCATTTGGAATATAAAAAAAAAAAAGTTTAAAACGGTCAAACCATTTTAAAATATATATATATATATATATATATATATATATATATATATATATATATATATAAATGGTTTGACCGTTTTAAACTCTTTTTTTTTTTTTTTTTTTTTTTCCATTTTCTTTGTTCCAATGTTGAGAATTCCATGCAAAGATTAGTTGAGAAAGTTCTGTAGCGAATTATCTGCCATTTATTCTCTTAAGATGTGTTCTTGCTAGATAGACTTGGTTTAATTCATTGTCCCAACAGTTGTATAGGCAGTCTATTAAAAATTTAAGCATTTCTGTATTTAGACCAATGAAAGTTCGTTCACCCGTGAGTGAAATCTGACTTTCCCAAGTTGTCTTCCAGGACAGCATATGAGATATAGGCTTCTCCAACAGGAACAGGAAACGCATTACCAAAGACATATTTTAAAAGGAAGTCTTTCTGCCAAACCCATCTTCACCTACCTGGGTCCTCTGGGAGGAGCTGAAAGGGTTCTCTGCTAGATGCCCTCCAGGACCCCTCCTCACTACAGGAAGGAGGTGGCTTGGTTCTGCTTCTGTGCCTGTCAAAGGCCTTGTCTGGAAGTAACACACCTGCTTGATGACTAATGAAAACAGTGCAAGATCTCAATCTGGGTGTCTAGGTTGCTTGTGCGGCTGTTGCATTGGGCATGCAGCCTGGCTGTGTTCCTATTTGCCTGGATGATGGCAGGCTTTAATACCAGGAAGGGTGGCATCATTTTCAGGCACCAAAGGCTCTGATACTAAGCTTTTTGTGAAAGGGTCAGCTGGTGCCTTAATGGCTGTTCCACCCAGCGGCGGCTGTCAAGATGCCACAGGTGTGGAAACAAATACTGCTTTTTGGGTTCTTTGATGCAGGCTGCAGCTCGGGCAGATACAGTTATCCATGAGACCAGCAAGACATCGACTTGCTTTTCACCTTTTTGTTTCCAGGTTCTCACCCGGCCTATGATCTTTCACTTGGGGCACCTTGGTGTTGGGTTTAATGTGGCAGGGCACTGTTGGGCTCTCCCTATCTAGGATATCTTAGAAGTTTAGGGATCCTGACTGGTTCACTTTAAGGCATACCACCTAAAAGAGGAGGATAAATCTGCCAGTGCCTGTTGCAACCTCTACAGTGAAAGGAATTGGCCCCCACCTTTCAATTTTTAGGTCTTTCTTGGCAGAACTAAATCTTCTAAGGTTAAATGTCCTTAGAACATGTGGACTAGTAGGCACTTGTCATCCAGGGGAAATGACTTTTTTTGCTTATTGGGGTGAGAGAGGTTAAAGCATAAATAAAGTCTAGACAACTTACCTCTTTCAACGGTCCGATGTCCCATACTGGCCTCATCTACCTGCCCTTTTCTGGCTGCCAGGCTACAGCCCTCTTCATTGGCCGGAACAGGTGATGTCACTCCTGTGCATGCGCAAGAATTCAGTCAGCCTGCCAAATGGCATCTGTGCTGAAAAGTAATCCGAGCTGCGCTTGCACAGCTCAGTGTATATTCTAAAGAAAACTGCAGGCAGGTAGGTTTATTTTAATGCAGAAGAGACCTTGCGTGTCTCTTCTGCAATAAAACCCCTGCCTGCTCAGTTTTTAAAATGGCAGCAACAAGGGGTGTACACATGCTGTAAACATGATCCTTTGCTTTGATATATACTTCAGATTCTTCTTACTGCTGTATGTAGAATGTATCTGAATTAAATAGATGACTTTATTTTAAATCCTTCAATTACCCTGTGACATTGGCCACACGGGCTTCAGATCAGTGGTTCTCAACGCCTGTCCTTGGGACCCACTAACAGGCCAGGTTTGCAAGATAACTGAAATACATCACAAGTGACATAATTTGTCGCTCAGTGATTTGCAGTATTCTAGTCTGCATCTCCACAAGGTAATACTTAAAATCTGGCCTGTTAGTGGGTCCGGAGGACGGGAGTTGAGAACCACTGCCCTAAAGCCCGTGTGACCAATGTCACAGGGTAATTGAAGGATTTTAAGTATTACATTGGGGAGCTACGCCAAGGGCACCAGAACTGCAAGCTCAAAACAAAGTAGATCTGCCCTGATTAGGCAGCACTGGGCCAGGAGGATACCATTGGTAATGCACTAGGTCGGTGCGCCCTCTTTTTTCTTTTACCTTCCAGGAGGATTCCTGCAGTTTCTGCAGCATTTCTGATAACCCAGGAATTCTTCCCTCCGGTGGAAAGGATGCCTTCATCAAAACCAGGAGAAACTCTCCAACCAGCCCCCACAATGCCCATGGCACAGCAGAATTTCCTTTGCATCTGTCTCCTGGCTATGATCAAGTGTAATCTAAGTGGAACTTTATTCAGAAAGTTAAGCCTGCTAGATCACTTCAGGCTGGCCCCCTTTTTTTTTTTTTTTTGCATGTATAGCTATGCAAAACATTAAAAATTTCTATACAGTTTAAAATCCAGTAATACTGTCTCACCCTGCTCTGCACATGCTCAGTTGCTCTCCATTTTTAGGCACTAAAGAATTTGTAGAGGGCGATCTGCTGACCGCTTTAAACCCTTCTGTTTGATGTGCCACGGTGCTGCACATGTGATCAGTTCTGACACCAGCCATTTGATGGTTTGACAGTGACAGTTGTCGATCCCGGCATTCCAGGAATGAAACTGATTTGAAACCGTTAAATCAATGGGTTTCGTTTTATGATTTACTGCTGTTCAGGGACTCTGGGCTAAAGCAAAATGGCAGCTTCCAGCAAGACAACAGGAGCAATGCTGAAGTAAATTTACAGCACACAGTAATTTTGGTAGCATAATTATTAATGTGTAATGTTTGTTCCTGGCTAAAGTGTGTGTGTGTGTGTGTGTGTGTGTGTGTGTGAGATCAAGTTGTTATGGATAAAGTTCCACTTTGAAGACTCATTTTTATTAGAATAGGGAGTATGCTACACGCATTAATCATATTACAGGTCCCCACCAGATTAGTTTCCTTATTTTATTTTTAATCTAATCTGAAAAGTACATCTTCATTAGAGAGAAGGGTGTTTTTACTTGCTTGTATGGTATTCTGTGTTTTTTCTGACCCCTTTTTTACAGGAAGGTCAAACAGGGCTATCTATTGAGCACTCGTGGTGAAGAACTCTATTTTTTTGAACATCACATTTTGGTGTTGGGATTCATCACATATGGACTTTTCAGCTTGCTATACTATGTATATTTATATTTGCAATTTTATATGATTTACTCAACGTCACTAGCGCCTCAACCTTTAATATATTGTTTGCAGATTTTTGGTGACTTGTAAAGTCTTAAAAGGGCAGCTTATACTATGTTTGTTCACTGATTTTTACAGGGCGCCATTCATTGTTTGCTTTTTTGTTTTTTTTCTTTCATCCTGTGTTTTAGCTTAATACTGTCTTTTTTTTTTTTTTTTTTTTTTGCTCTTAACTGAATGCAGGCTCTGCACCTCACACACAAGTTCCCACCAGCACTATTGTTACTATGACAATGCCAACTCACTCTTCCCATGCTACAGCTGTGACTGCATCCAATATTCCTGTGGGTAAGTGACCGTTTTCTGAGGCAGAAAAATATTGTTTGGTTAGGCTAGAATTGCTTGAATAATGCATTTTTAGTGAGCATTTATTGGACATTTTATTTATGTGGTGAGGTGCGAAACTCGATTTGTGGTTGCACAGTGCTTGTAAATCTGCTTCCTGGTGTTGCCCATACTATTTTATTTAACCATTTAAATCGGTTGTTCCAGCGCTCTCATCTTCACCCATCTTTCTTCCGGGTTGGCGGACTCCGGCTCTGTGACTGGCCGAAGCTGCGACAATGTCAGTCCCGCGCATGTGTGTGGGAGCCGCCGTTCACGGCACAGGGCTTCCTTCAGAGCCGCATGCGCCAGTGATGTCACTGCCTGCATGTACACTAAATATCTCCTAAATGGTGCATGTTTACAAGATATTTGCACTACCTTATAGGTAAACCTTATTATAGGCTTACCTATAGGTAAAAGCAAGAGATGGAAGTCTACCTCCACTTTAAGACCAGGCTTTTTCTGGCACTTTTTGTTTACAAGTTTTAAATCAGTATTTGCTAGCAGATTACTTATAACCCCCAAATGTTTATGTATTTTTAAAAAAACATTTTTTTAAGCAAAGACCATAGGGCAGTGATGGAGAACCTTGGCACCCCAGATGTTTTGGAACTACATTTCCCATGATGCTCAACTACACTGCAGAGTGCAATGAGCATCATGGGAAATGTTGTTTCAAAACATCTGGGGTGCCAAGGTTCGCCATCGCTGCCCTAGGGAATGAAATGGCGATTGTTGCAATTTTATGTCATACGGTGTTTGCGCAGCGGTTTTGCAAACGCAATTTTTTTTTTTTTTTTTTGGGGGGTAAAAAATAAATATATTTTGATGAATAAAAAAAACACTTTTTTTTTAGTAAAATGTGAAACTGAGTAATAGATCTCTTGCATGTCACGCTTTAAAATTGCGCACGCCCTGTGAAATGATGACAAACTACGGTACTTAAAAATCTCCATAGGTGACCCTTTAAATGCCTTTACAGGTTACCTGTTTAGAGTTGCAGAGAAAGTCTAGTACTAGAATTATTGCGCTCTCTATCGTTCGCTGTGATAACTCGCGTTTGGTGCAACGACTGTTAAAATATGCATGCAGGACTTTTGCTTCTGCGCGTAAGCATGGAGCACTTTCATTTTTTTTATTTATTTTTCTTTTTTATCATCACTTTTAATCCTCTTACAAGGAATGTAAACATCCCTTGTAATAGAAATAAGGAGGATGACAGGCCCTCTTTATGGAGAGATCTGGGGTCAAAAAGACCCCAAAGCTCTCCTCCTCTACCTTTTTTTTATTTATTTTTTAAAGCAAGATTTAAAAAACCCAAAACAAAAAAAACCTGTACCAGAAGTGACATCCAGTCCTCCAAGGCCATAGGGGCAAATAAAGAGGATCTGCTTTGATCGCCTCTGGGACTAGCAGACCACACCGTCGGATCGTTTCTCGGGCGAACCAGCTGAAGTGGTAAGCCCGAAAAACAACGGCGGAATGGGTGGGGGGCCAACGTCTCTCCCAACACTTCTTCTGTAAGCGTTCCAGCGGCTCGTGAGCCGCTCTGAAAGCTTTCATGAGAAGGCCAGCCACCGACTGCAAGAAAAAAAAATTCCGGGGATATAGATTTTTTTGCCATAATCCCAGTAAACCACTTCAATGCTGCAACGTGTACATATATTAAAGCGGAGGTTCACCGGATTTTTTTTTTTAAAAAGCCAGCAGCTACAAATACTGCAGCTACTGACTTTTTTAAAAAAAAAGGACACTTGCTTGCCTGTCCAGGTCGCCCACGACGTCGGCAGCCGAAGCAGAGCTGCCGCTCGGCTCTTGGCCTCCCCCGCCGCCATCCTCGGTTAGGGAATCGGGAAGTGAAGAGCTGCGGCTTCACTGCCCGGTTCCCTACAGTGCATGCGCTGCGCCGTCCTCACTGGTTCCCATTGTGTTCTGGGAGCCAACGCGAAGGGGAGGGACTCCGGCGGGAGTCTGATCCCGGAAGTGGTGCAAATACCTGTTTTATACAGGTATCTGCACCCCCTCCCCTCTGAAAGGTGCCAAATGTGACACCGGAGGGGGGGAGGGTTCCGAAAAGCAGAGGTTCACTTTTGGGTGAACCTCCGCTTTAAGTTATTCCCAAAATGGATCTGAAGAGTGTTTGTTTTTATTTAAGCCTTAAACAAAGCTGCAACACAAAATCGCACCGCTCTGAACAGAAAAGACAAATGATGAGATGGACGACGGCACACTTAGTCCAGGTGCTCTGGCTCAGGATGTCCCTCCCACATCCGGAAACAAACCACAAATGTACATGGAAGAAGCGGCACCACTGGAAATTCAGTCTTCAATCCCTTTTGTCTTTTGACCACGTGTTCTTTTTTTTTTTTTTTTTTTTTTATTATGCTCATAAGACAATAAAATTTGAAGACAGAATTTTTCCAGTGGTGCTGGCTCTTCTATGTACATCTTAAACAAAGCTGCTTGGAGCTGGCAGGAAGCTTTGCATGTTTCTTTGCTAAAACTTGCTATGCACACTGCTCTTTTATATAGGCATCTTTAATATGGGAACAAACACATTTGGCACTGAATAGGTCTTTCTATACTGTGTAATATCAAAGATGTGTCTAACCACCTGAATGAGCAACACGAAGATTGTATGAGATTCATATGTAAAAACGACAGAAATTTATATTGGGTATAATGTCTTGACATATTACTCTTGTATTTACTGACTTATTTTTGTGATCATGTTTGATATATTGTGTTTTTTAGCTAAGGTTGTCCCACAGCAGATCACACATACTTCACCTCGAATACAGTCAGAATATGGAGCAGAGAGAGGTAACCTGATACCTATTCCTGGTCACAGAGCTTCACCCAATCCCATGACAATGGAGGCCAGAAGTGAAAACAGGTAAAACTGAAATTGAATGGTCAGATTTCCTGATGGCATGTGGGTTAAAAGAAAAGCCACCCTCTTAATTGCAGCTGCCATCTTTTGTTAACTTTGATGCCGTGTGTGTGTGTGTGTGTGGTTTTCTTTATTTCACATCTTTGACGCCTAAGGATTTATTTTATAAAAAACGTTGGTTTGCATCTAACAATTAATTGGACTCCACTTGTTCACTTTGTAGAGCCTGTTGGAAAAAGCCTTATCTGCTTATTATTTTAACCTTCTAAGTATTTTCCAGATTTTTCCTTCTAATTTCATTCTCATTTTTGCACACATGCTTAAAGTCATTTTCAGGCCTGAAGATTACATAAAACCCCCAAAACATTATTTTCTTAATATCAAAAGTGAACCAAGTGCTGCTTCTATACCAAACTTCAAGTATAAAACACTCAATATGTAATTATCTAAAAAAAATTATATGCAAATAAACCACAAATATTATATAAAGTCCACAAGTGCAAACGGTAAAGCTGATGAGTTCTTTAAGTGAATATCCACGGTGCCGTGCTCCCTGCCTGTACTCCCTACTCGCCAACCATAAAGATCAAGTAGGCATGTGAATGTCTAAGTGTGATCTGAATGGATATGCACCTCACTCCTCCGATTTACCAGATCCCTAGCGATACAATGTATTCATGGCATATGGTTCAACACAAAGAAGCAGCTGCCTGAAGAAGTGTGTGTGACCTTGAAAATCGGTGTGCATTCATGATCCTAATCAGAGGTGTGTGTGTGTGGGGGGGGGGGGGGGTAAAGCAGCGTCTGCATATGGAGTGTTTGTTTTATACTTTCAGGTTTGGTATAGAAGCAGCGCTGGGTTTATTTTTGATATTGCGTTTTAAGGCCAATTGACGTTATTTCATAGCAGCAGCTTCATATTTTATTTTTCTTCACATTTTCACTTCTTTTTTTAGGGGGGGGGGGCTCTGCCGTTACAGGGCTATGTTGAAGCACTCGGACGGCAGCGCAGCCACCGGAATTCTTGCACCTGACAGGCAGGAGTCTGCGTATTTGCACTCAATACTGGTGGCTGCAGCAACTGAAAATGTGTGTAAAAAAAAAAAAAAAAAAACCCCCACTGTCAGGTCCGTACGACGTACAGACTTGACAGCGAAAGGGGTAAATTGATAAGTTCATGTTCATTCAAAGAGTTCTGTAAATGGGAGAACTACAACTACCATCAGTTGGCTTATAGCTGATGAGCGATCTAGGTAGTTCATTGATTCTCTCATTCAGTTACTGCCTGCCTGTATGGGGACAGCTACACTGACAGTCTGAAGGAGCCTGAGATTGCTCCCGTGATCTGCTGATCTGAGGGTGCAATGCTTTACAGGCTTCTAAAAAAAGTAAAAAAAAACTTTACCTGCAAAAAAAAAAATGTGCATTTATTAATTTTTAAAGGTGAACTTTAAATAGGAATGAGATCTCCAAGTAAAAATTAAAAACAGAAAACCTCAGGCTAGGGATGAAATTAGGAATTTTAATATGGTTTACGGAACATTGTAACTGTCAAGCTTGTCACATGGCTTCTGAATGGGGACGCAGCCCTGGATCATACCAAAAGCCCCACTCCAGAATTGTGTTGTAGCACAGGGGTGTTGGAGATGGGGATGGTAAAAATAGGATTTTTTTACTCACCGTAAAATCCTGTTCTCTGAGTCCATGGACCGACACAGCTTCTCTATTGACAAAGTGGGTATTATCCGTTAATTAGGAGTGACTAGGCAGAAAAACTTGTAAAAAGTGTTGCATCACACCTTCTACAGTCCCGCCCAGGGGGCGGACCCCCCCCCCCCCCCCCCGGGTATATCCTCTCAGTCTGCATATCGCAGATCAGTTCGTCAAAAAGCAGTACAAACTTGAAAGGAGGGGTGGGTGCTGTGTCGGTCCATGGACTCAGAGAAAAGGATTTTACGGTGAGTAAAAAATCCTATTTACTCTTTCGTCCATGGACCGACACAGCTTCTCTATTGACAAAGTGGGACGCCCCAAAGCAGTGTCAGAGAAAAAACGAGGGGTGGTAACAGCATAAAATAAACTTCACCCCAAACACAAAACAGCACTCCTCCAACGGAGGAGCTGCAACTCTAAACAGCCGCTTGTAAAACCTTGCGGCCGAAAAGAGGCATCCGAAGATGCACCTACATCAACTTTGTAGAATTTTGTAAAAGTGTGAGCGGACGACCAAGTCGCAGCTTTACATAATTGGGAAACAGACGCTTGATGTCAGAAAGCCCAAGAGGCACCTCTTGCCCTGGTCGAATGCGCCGTGACCGGAAAGGGGGGCGCTTGACCCTTTAAGGCGTAAGCCTGGATTACTATCTGTCGGATCCACCTAGAGATGGTGGCCGACGAGATTTCTTGGCCCTTCTTGGGACCAGCCACCGAAACAAACAGTGAGTCTGACTTCCGGAACAGGGAAGTAGCAGATAGGTATACTCTCAAAGCTTGGACAACGTCCAAGGAATGCAACCCCGACTCCTTAGGATTCGACGGGTGAGGACACAAGGATGGAAGTACAATGTCTTCGTTGAGATGAAAAGCCGAAACGACCTTTGGAAGAAAGGAAGGCTGCGGCCGCAGCACCACCTTATCCTTGTGGAAAACCAAATAGGGAGCCTTGCAGGACAAGGCTGCCAGCTCAGAGACTCGTCTAACTGACGTAACAGCCACCAGAAAGACCACTTTCTGAGAAAGTGTCAACAGGGGAATATCTCTAATCTTCTCAAACGGTGCCTTCTGAAGCACCGAGAGGACCAGGTTCAAGTCCCACGGAGGTAGTGGGGGACGGACCGGAGGGGCCACATGTCGAACCCCCTGCACAAATGTACTCACGAGAGAGAGTCGCCAGGGGTCGCTGAAAAAAGACAGCCAGGGCAGATATCTGTCCCTTAATCGTACTTAGGGCAAGCCTTTGGTCCACCCCATGCTGTAAAAACAGCAGGATTCTGGAGTATGGGACCTTGCGATAGCAGGTGCTTCCGTAGTGGTAGGCGCCAGGGGACGTCTGCTACCAGACGTACTAGATCGGCGTACCAAGGACGCTGAGGCTAATCTGGAGCGATTAGGATCATTGGAATTCCCTCTGCCTCCACTCTGCGGAGCAGAAGAGGAAGAAGCCTTAAGGGAGGGAAGGCATAGATTAGCCGATACTGACCCCATGATGTCACCAACGCGTCCGTTGCATCTGCCCATGGGTCTCTTGACCGGGCCACAAACCTCAATACCTTCCTATTGAGTCGGGAAGCCAGGAAATCTACGTCTGGTGTGCCCCATCTTTGGCAGAGGAGTTGGAACACCTCCGGGTGTAAGGACCATTCTCCCTGGTCCAGCATCTGGCGGCTCAGGTAGTCCGCCTGCCAGTTTTCCACACCCGGAATGTACACGGCCGACCGTGCCGGAACGCTCTTTTCTGCCCACTTCAGGATGCGAGCAGCCACCGATGTTGCAGCTGAGCTTCTTGTTCCTCCTTGATGATTGACATATATGCCACTGCTGTGGCGTTGTCTGACTGGATCCTGACTGGACGCCCTTGCAGCCTCTGAGACCATTTGAAGAGGCACAGCCTGATCGCCCGGATTTCCAGGACATTGATCGGCAGGAGGGCTTCCTCTGGGGTCCAGCGACCTTGCGCCGACTGAACACCCCCCCCCCCCCCAAACCTGTAAGGCTGGCGTCCGTCGTGATCACTATCCAGTAAACCAGAAGAAATGACTTCCCGGCCATTAGAGCCGGTGCTGTCAGCCACCATACCAGGGATCTCCTGACTAGATGGCTCACTCGGATTTGATAATCCAGAGATGAAGGGCATATGTTCCATCTGGACAGAACTTCCTTCTGTAACACTCGAGTGTGGTATTGAGCATATGGGACCGTCTCGAAGGAGGCTACCATGAGGCCCAACACTCGCGTGCAAAAACGGACTGACGACCAATTCCTGGAAGTCAGCTGCTGTACTGCAGCCCGGAGGGTCTGCAACTTCTCCACAGGGAGGAATACCTTTTGCCTCCTGAGGAATCCATAATCGACCCCAGGTACACAAGGCGTTGAGTGGGCACCAATACTGACTTTTGCGTGTTTAGTATCCAACCACAGTCTCAAAGAGTCTGACAGGTAATGGACACGCTTACCTCTAATTCTGAGCTTGAAGGGGCCTTCAATAGAAGGTCGTCCAAGTAGCCCATGATAGCGATACCCCGCTGTCTTAGAAGTGCCAGAATCGGAGCGAGCACCTTGGTGAACGTCCTGGGTGCTGAGGCAAGGCCAAACGGGAGGGCCACAAACTGGTAGTGGTCCTTCCCGATAGCAAATCGCAGAAACCTCTGGTGTCTGGAGTATATGGGGACATGCAGGTATGCGTCCTTGATGGCCAAGGAGGCCAGAAAGTCCCCCGGATGGAGAGCTGTGACTACAGATTGAACCGACTCCATCCGAAATCTTTGTACCTTCACAAAGCAATTGAGGGCTCTGAGATCCAAGCTTGGACGAACCCCCTCCTTCTTCGGCACAATGAACAGATTTGAGTAAAAACTTCGTTCCAGTTCTGGAACTGGAATAACTACCCTGCGTTCCAGTAGACCCTGGACCGCCCCCTACACGGCCTCACGACGGGTCGGTAGTAGCTGGAGATTGGAGGTGTTGAATCTGTCCGGTGGACAAGAGAGAAACTCTATCTTGTAGCCTGAGGAGATTACTTCGCAAACCCGCAAATTTGCGAAGACGTCCCCCCACCCGAGCTGGGTGGGGGAGGACCTTCATGCGGACGCAAATTTGTCCGCAGGCTTATTGGGTATGTGGGACCAAGGACGCTTTTTGGCGCTTTATCGGCCTGGGGTCTTTTCCCTGTCGCCCTAGGGGGACGAAAAAACCGCTTGCGTGCAGTAAAGGAGGGCCCTTGGCGTGGCCCCTTACCCTTGCTAATTTGGGGAAGCAAAGTGCTTTTACCTCCTGTGGCATCCTTGATGATGTCATCCAGAGAAGCCCCAAAAAGTATGTCGCCCTTAAAAGGCAGATCCAACAGGGCTTTCTTGGAAGTCTGGTCCGCAGACCAGCCTTTTAGCCAGATCAGGCGGCGTATTGCTACTGCATAAACCAAAGCTTTAGACAGCAGGGGAATAGTATCCATGTCTGACTCGCAGACAAACCTAAGGCCCTGGACCAACAGGTCGGCCAATGTTATCTCCTCAGGAGGAGCATCTCGCTCCTTAACCCCTGGAGTAGCAATCTTGCCCATTCAATAAGTGTCTGAGACACGAGGGCCCCCGCCAATGCCGGGCGTACTGCTGAGCCTACCACTGAGTATAGGTAGCAAGCGAGTGCTTCAGCCTTCTTATCCACAGGGTCCTTGAAAACAGGCGCCCCTTCTACAGGAATTGTGGTGGCTCTATCAAGTCTGGACACCGGAGGGTCCACTATAGGGGGAGAGGTCCATTTCTTCAGAAAACTCTCCTCAAAGGGGTACCGTAAACCTCTTTGGGGCTGTAAAGACCCTCAGTGGGTTCTCCCATTCCTTGTATAAGAGTTTATCAAAAGACACACAAGGGAACACCTTAGCAGTGCGGGCAGGTCTATGAAACCCAAGTGGACCGGAGTCTCTGCTGCTTCTGCAGCATTTTCCAACTTTAGCATATCCCACACTGCAGTAATAAGGTCAGATACCAAAGCCGTCTCGCGTACTGACCTGGACTTGGAGTCATCCTCACTGTCCGGTCACGGTCTGCAGTCTCTGATGCGTCAGAATCTGGGCCCTGAGCCATAGCTGGACCTGGTTCTGCATCAGAATTATCCCCAGAAGCTTGCAGGAGACGGGGCGTTTACTACCCCCTGTATTCCTGTGTGCTGCTTCCACCCTGGCAGCAAACGCCTCTAGGATTACCGTCATAGCGTTCATAGACACCTCAGGGGAACCAGCTGCTAAATCTGGTGTTTCAGGGGAGAAGACATCTGCCTCAGATGCCATGCTGACCACACGCTGACACTCACAGGGCTCCAGGCAAGATATCAATAGGCCACCCTCCTGCGCTGCGGAGATGCTGGGTTACCCAGAGGACTCGCCACCCTGGACCGGTACTGCTATGCTGCCGTGTGCTGCGCCTGTGATGCTGTCCCACTGCTGCTGTGTCAGTCTGCTTCTTTTATTCTTTTATCAGCACTTCCTGTGTGAATTTTCGCGCCAGTGTGATGCACCCTAGAGGCCGGAGGCTCTCGCAAAATGGTTGCCAAAAACGTCTGTATGGAAGATAATGTGGGCTCTAAGAAAATGGCCGCCGACCGAAGATAGAGGTCAAGCAGCCATAGCCCACAAAAAGATGGCCGCCGAACGGCAATATATACATACAGGGTGGACAAACATGGCCACCGATCAGCTGATAGGGGCCAGTGGGTGTGGCCGAACCACAGGAAGATGGCCGCTGGGCAGTCACAAGAGGCCGAACTCGGCATGGACCACCTCAAAATGGCCGCCGACAGCATGGAGGAGGAAGCACACACACAGGTAAGCAGAAATGACATTTCTTTTAAATGTTAGTTACAGCCAGCCCCGCTCCAGTGGAACCCCTTAGGTGACCCCAGCACATTTAGCTAGGAGCCCAGGGAGGAGGGAAAGGCAGGGAGAGAGGGAAGAAAGGGGCCACAACCACTTACTTGGTCTCTCCAGGAATGTCCAGCTAAATCACCCAGCCGAGGCAGGGGAGTTTTACTTGCCTATCCTGCATGTATTATGCTGGAAGACATTCCAAACAGATCATCGTCCGCGCACGGAAGGTGACTGTTGGCCAGGCATGCTGTGATTGGACCCAAAAGGGATGATCATATGTATGCCCTGGAGCGTGACGCTCACCGGCCAGGCTGCTGCGACTCGGCCGTAAGGTCAGCCAAAGCTGAGCGGTCCGATGCAGGCCCTGGAGCGTAGGCTCACCGCCACCCGTGGAGCGACGGGCATGTCGTGGAAAACCCAGCGCGTAGCTAGGGTCGGCACGCGCTCGATGGCCGAACTGGGGAGACTACAAGGATCGAGGATCCAGCCTGTCACCCAGTCGGCAGTTGATCGAAGATCGCAGGAAACAACAAATGTAGCAAAAAAAATTATATATATATATCTATATCTATATATATATCTATATCTATATCTATATATATATATCTATATATATCTATATATCTATAGATCTATATGTATCTATATATATATATATATATATATATATATATATATATATATCTATATATATATCTATATCTATATCTATATATATATCTATATCTATATCTTTTTTTCCCCGGACCAATGGGCCCGAAGGGAGCCATGTCCTACTCCTTGCTAGACAGAAAATAACTGATCTGCGATATGCAGACTGAGAGGATATACCCGGGGGTCTGCCCCCTGGGTGGGACTGTAGAAGGTGTGATGCAACACTTTTTACAAGTTTTTCTGCCTAGTCACTCCTAATTAACAGATAATACCCACTTTGTCAATAGAGAAGCTGTGTCGGTCCATGGACGAAAGAGTAATTCATTTTAGACCCAAGTGAATTCATTTTAAAGCCCTTAAACAACAAAACGTACTAGGCTGTATGTCTTACTTTTCTGTTGAGGGGCACAGGAGTGTATGTAGTTGGCTTATACTGCATCCTACTGGAAGATTGAACAGTGGCAAACAGAAAAATAAGCCAGGCCCCAGCATAACTTTCTTTACCCAACCGTGTGTGGGGATTTTTTTTTTGTTTTCTAGTGTCCTAGGAGGATGGATGTCTTTTTAGTCTTCTTCTAACCAGTTTTTGCACTGGCCCTTTTTTAGCTGTATTTCTTCTTTTGACTATGTTTCTTCGGACAAGGTTTATTGCTGCTTGGGTCTTCTATATAGCAGCTATCCAAATCGACATGGCAGGGGACGTGTGGGCTAACCTGTGTTCTGCATTGTGGCGCTTTTCTGACCTTGTTTGTACTAATACTGTGCAATTTCTGGTGTTCCTGGCTAAGCAAGGTTGGTTGTCTGTCTAGGCAACCTGCTTTATTTGTAGTTTTACTTCTGTGTTGCCAAGTTTGGTGGATGTTAGGCCTTGGGCCTTCTCGTGTAGATCACAACTGGGCTTTCCTGCCTGAACTTTTGCTAGATTCCTTTTGGGATCTGTTCCTACTGGGAGTTATCACCAGTGTTTTTTCTGTTCAGTTGGTTAAAAACGGGTTCTTTCATCCTGTATCCAAATGCATTATTGTGCCGCCTGTTTTTGGGTTTTGGTTAATCAGCTTCTCGCTGGCTCAGGTTTGGTTTTCCGTTCCATGTTGACTTACTCCCTTCTAGCAGTGACCTATTCTATCTCGGACTAAAGCATTAGCATGATCCTCCATGCTCTCCCCTTGGTTGTATTGGCATGTTCCTCTGTCCATAAGGTGGCCCCACTTCATGCATTCAGATTTGGGCCTTGGTCTTTCAGGTGGCTCCTAGGCTGCAGGTGGTCCCTGATCCTCTTAGTGAGGCCTGTTAATATTTTGTTGCTCACCTTTTTATCTAATGTGGCTATTCCAACAGTATCTGAATGTGCCACTCAATACACGAGAAAATAAAAAAAATCCATTTAAGGGACACTCGTGCAGCCTTAATTTTTTTTGTTTTTTTTGTTTATGCCCTTAGTAATGCTTTACCACAAAACTAAAGCATGGGTAAAGGAGGAACTCTACTGGGGGGTGGCTTTTTAGTTTGCTAGTGTCCAGTCCTCCTGTAGGTGGCAGTATAACTGAACTGTATTTGAATTTCTGTCCCATTAATTTTACAGTAAGTTTTAAAATCTTACAGATTAGGACTATTTAGAAAGTTAAACAAACAAAAAAAATTTACATTCACCCGCCTTGTTTTGATGTGCTAAATTATTTTTGTCTAGTTTTTGTTTTTTCATCTTTGTTTTATTTCTTTTTCCCAGGCAGCCTGTCCCAGTACAGCTACAGTATTTTCTGCCCACTTATCCTCAATCTGCCTATCCTCTGGCTGCTCACACGTACACCCCTATAACCAGTTCTGTGTCCACGATACGTCAGTATCCAGGTTGGTGTTATAATAATAAAAATATTTTGTACTTCTTTCTTTGTACGTTAATTTAAAGTGTCAATACACATTGAAATGCTAGAGCACTATAAATTGGCATGATTGTGACCTTGAAACCTTATTTTCTGTCAACATAAGCACCAAGGTTGCCAGCTGTCGGTAAATTTATGAACAGTTTGTAAAATCTGTAATCATTTTGCGTTTGTTCGTGAATGTCCGTTATGGACATGTAGACTGCATGTCCATAATGGACATTCATTGACGGATGCAAAAATTACGGATTTTACCAACTGTAAATTTACTGAAAGTTGGCAACCCTGACAAGCACATTATAACATAAGAGACACGTAATGCAGCTTGCTCTGCTGTTGTATCATTTTGCTATTCGGACTAGACACTGGAGCTAGTAAGTGCATTAGATGCTAAAGAGCTCCCAAATTGTATACTAGCTACTCTGTTGTTGCTTAAACAATAGGTATAAGTAACTGGTCGTCAGTGATTTCAAGAACTTTATTTTAAAAATCTGGTTTTAAGTTGGATCAGACTTGCTTATGACTGCTTTTAATATTATTTTCCAGTACATTTGGGTGGAAAATCTAACATTACTGATTTCCCTTTTTAGTTTCAGCACAAGCGCCAAACTCTGCAATTACAGCCCAATCAGTGGCTTCCACTGTACACCTGAACCCAATGCAGCTAATAAATGTGGATACATCGCATACCCGTCACATTCAGGGGATCCAACCTGCACCCGTCAGTGCACAGGGGATGCAGCCTACACCTTTCAGTACACAAAGCATTCAGGCTTCACCTATTGGTACCCAGGGAATCCAGCAACCTCCGATTAGTTCACAGGGAATCCACCCTGCAGGATCAATAACCACTCAGGGTATCCAGACGTCCTCTGTCAACTCCCAGCATGCTTCAAGTGATGCAAAACCTCCTGGTAATGTATTATATATAAGCAGTCACTAAGGGCACTTTCACGTTGGAGTCGGCGGTAAAGCGCCGCTATTTTTAGCCCCCCCGCTAGCGACCGAAAAAGGGTTAAAAGCGCCGCTACAATGGCGTTTGCCAGCGCGCTGCCCATTGATTTCAATGTGTAGGGGCGCTCTAGGAGCCATGTATAAACTGCTCCTAAAGCGCCTCAAAGAAGCTGCTTGCAGGACTTTTTTGATGTCTTGCCAGCGCACCGCTCCGGGCTTTCACATTGGCGTGACAGGAGATACGCTTTACAGGCGCTATTTTTAGCACTATAGTGCCTGTAAAGTGCCTCAGTGTGAAAGGGGTCTAATTGTTTAGCTTAAAAAAATTAAATAAAAGTTTAGCAAAAAATATAGGATAGATAGATATAATTGGCAGTTTAGGGCAGTGCTGTTTTTTTTTATTTAATTTTTATTTCGTATTACCATTCTTGATCCATTTAGATATGTGTGTGACTTATCCTTTCCAGAAACAACGTGCTGAGGGTTTGTGAATGTCTTTTTTCTTTATTTGCAGTTGTCCTTGCAGAAGGGGCCACAATTGTTGCCAATCCTCTAAGCACTTTCACCACCACCCCAGCTAATGCAGCTGTCATGCAGAGCCACAATCAGAGTCCAGGTATGGGCAATTCCCCAGCTCAGGGATCCTCTCCCAGGCCCAGCATCTTGCGCAAGAAGCCTGCCACTGATGGGTATGTTTGTCTATCCTCTAAGACAGTGTTTCTCAACTCCAGTCCTCAAGGCACCCCAACAGGTCATGTTTTCAGGCTTTCCATTGTTTTGCACAGGTTATTTGATCAGTTTAACTGCTTTAGTAATTCCCACAGCTGTTTCATCTAAGGGAAATCCTGAAAACATGACCTGTTGGGGGTGCCTTGAGGACTGGAGTTGAGAAACACTGCTCTAAGACATTGCTTTTTAATTACAATTAAAGTGCTGGCACATGTAGAAGTAGTCTTATTGCATCAGTTTATGCTTGTTTTATTTGCATGTGCATTCCAGTATTTTCTGTTTTACCATCTTGTGTTCTTTCTTTTAGTGTCCTCCCCTGCTGTCAGGCAAACTTCATTTTCATGTATTAGTTTCTTTGCAGTGGCAGTTTTTGGCTGCCTTGAGTTACCTTTTTACCTGCAGCACTACTTTGTGTTACAACTGTAATCTCTAACACAGGAAACCGTAGCCATAGTAGTAGATGTCAATAATGGTGTTTATAGCTTAATTGAAATGCTATATATCTAGGATGCAGCAAAACAGTAAATTCTCAATGTTTTAGCATTGTGTTCTGTGCCATTGATATCCCTGTGGAAATAGACCAGTCTCTGTGCTTTTCTGTGTGAAATGCAGCAGTTTGACAAGCCCATTCATAGCCACAGCTCTACAATTGGTAACACTGCTGAGCATTTTATTGCACTCTAAATGTATACAGTGTATAACTTGGGCTTTAAATGTAGATTTGCAGTTTTCCTTTTAAAATGTCTATGCAAACAAATTTTAGGATGCATTATTTTTTTATTTTTTTTACCTTCCCTGCAATGGTGCTTAAGCAATATTTTTAAGATTCCTCTGACCCCCACTTATGAGAAGTATTTCTTGGTGATTTTCCAACCCCCCTCTCCCCTGTTTTTTGGATCTAAAGTCTCCAGGCATGCCTGGATATTTATGAAAAAGGTCATTTTGCTTATTTATCAGAACTTGATTTCTACTTTAAGAATACGCTAACTCTAGCCATGGATCTTTCCCTGTCGGAATAACTGTTGCTTGTTTTAGCACATCAAGGTTTTGGATGGTACAGGAAAAGATTTACAGCAAATCCAGAGATTCGATTAGCCACTTGCCAGCCTTAAGCCATTTTTTTCACACCCTGGACTTAAATGATTAAAACAAGTTTATGGCTGCAGCCATGATCTTTCTTTTCTTTGTTTCCCGAGTTTATTCTAACAAAGTGCATACATGTTATTGCATACATCCAAAGTGTCAATGATAACAGGAGGGTGTACAGTAATCAGAATATAGACAGTTCAAAACCGGTGTCATGAATAACAAACATATAAATAAAAAGAGAGCAATATCTGGTGCCGACCATGCAGATCCTCTAGACCTGTAACAATGCGCCCAGCCAGGGGTAAGCCACCCATCTGTCAACACTGACTCAATGCGCCTTACGTACAAGTATCTGAGTCTTGTAGCCAACTATCCCATATTTTGTCGTATTTGGTCGGGCATTCCCTGTTAATATACATAACCTTTTTATATGGTAGATTATTATTGACCTCCACCTTCCACTCCACCAGCTTAGGGGGTACGGGTCGCATCCAATTCCTGGCAATAACCTTCCGCACCGAGAACAAAGTCTCATGCAGGAACATCTTTGTATATTTGTCTATAGTATCCGGAAGCACCCCAAGTAGGCATTGTTTTGGGTCTAGCGTGACCGGAGAGCCCATGTGATCGTGCAGAAAGGTTACAGCTTGCACCCACAGGCCCTGTATTTTCGGACATTACCATATTAAGTGAAAGAACGTACCCACCTCCCTCCCACACATCTGACAAAGGGTAGATTGGGTGCTTCTATATCTGGCTACCCGAATGGCGGTGAGATATGCCTGATGGATAATATAGATTTGAGTCAATCTGTCGGAGAGCTTGGGTGAGACAGCCTTGCAGGATTCTAAAGCCTCTTCCCATTCCTCCAAGGGGCCTATCACTCTCTCCCAGCGAGGTTTGAGATTATACGCCAATTTGGTGGAAACAGGGGTAGTGAGCATACCGTAAAAGGCTGATGTTAATTTGCGGGGGTCAGTACTTTTGATTATAGCCATACGTGGATCAGGGGCAGACTGCGGAGTGGACTCCGAAAACTGAGCCCAGACCACGTGTCTCGCCTGCAAGAATCGAAAGAGCATGTATCTGGGGAGTGAAAATTCTTTGCTAAGCGTAGTGAAAGGTTTGAGTGTTCCGTCGGCAAACAGTTGGTGCATGTAAAGAATACCATGATTAGACCAGAGGTCTGCATCAGGCAGTTGCAGAAATTCTGACAGTTTTATTGTGCTATAAAGGAGTATAATCATTGTAGATTGGTATCCCTAGCTTGGTATAAGCTAAGTCCCATATGCGTCTGTAATGGTATAGCAGAGTCTGTCCCCCAGTCCCGCACTACTAGAGCCCATCGCCAGCGTGTAGATTCAGTCCTCAGTGCGTCAAGCCCACCTCGCGCAGAGCACCTGAAGAAACCGCTCCTTGTCCGTCTTGTCAGATCTTTCTCTTTTTCTTTCAACAATCTGTTTAGTAAAAGTGGTTTAGACAGCTGTACATCACTTGCCTCCTGGGGGCAGTAAACTGCCCCAATAGTGAGAGCAGAAGGGTACCAAGGAACATCTGTTCCCTGATCTCCTCTGGAGGTATTGAAACCAGAAGCAACAAGCATTTCTTCACTTCCTACCTTAGGAAGCAGCTAATAAAGTGTGAACTAAGCTTAATTAGCTGTATTGTTAGGGAAGACATTTGGGGTCTAATAAACACCTGATGTCACCACAGAGAACTTGTTGTCTGTGCATGCTATCACATGAGAATTTTTAAGTACCATAGTTTTTCATAAATTCACAGCTATAGAATGGTACTGATATACTGTGATTCTTACTGGTCAGCCAGTGGCTCTATAGTGTTGCACAATGCAGCTAGTGAAAGATAAATAGTTTTGCTTTGTAAGGATAATAACTTTGCACACTGTACTTTGCCATGTTTTTTATAGACTTAAGTTTTTGTTAAACTCTTCCCATATTGTTCATCCACTGTATGTTTCTTTAACAGGCTATCTGTTAGAAAAAGCCTAATTCCTCCACATCCAGGAGATGCAGTAAGCCCACGCCACGACAGCTCTATGCGAAGCACGTCTGCTTCACCTCGGCCTGCTGGGTAATTCAGATGTACAATTCATGAGGGTCTAAAAGGGAACCTGTGATGAAGGAAATGCGAGAGCTTTTATTATTGACTGTCAAGATGTAGGCTTGGGGGCTATAGTCTAATTCTGGCTGATCTTTCCAATGAGTTACTTGAGTATGCAGTCAGTGAAGATTTAAAAGTGTGACCTCTAATCTCACACCCTTATACATCTCATTGACCTATTGGGCTACATTCACACCACCACATGGGCGCCGATGATTTGCTGCATTCAGAAGTGGCAACACTCTGTGCTATGGCCGTATACAGTGTCTCCAATTAGTTGCAGTGAGTTTTGCGTGGGGCCAGAATTCTGCAGAAACGCCTACCCCTGGGCCCACACCGGGGTTGGTTTACTAAAAAGTTAAAGTACAACATCTGATTCGGCTATGGATGGTAGCCAATCGGCTTCTAACTTTAGCTTGTTCAATTAAAGCGGCTTTCCGCCCCTTTTAATAATTTAAAGTCAGCAGCTACACATACTGTAGCTGCTGACTTTTAACATTAAGTCACTTTACCTGTCCAGGAGTCCAGCGATGTCAGCACCGCAGCTGATGTTTACATCGGTTGGTGGGGGGGGTGCTGCCGCCGCCATTACTGGTAAGGAAACCCAGCAGTGTAGCTGTGCCTGCCATTGATTTGTACGGAGTACAAATCTGGCAGCCGCCACTGACTGCTGCTGGTGGTACACAGTGTGTACAGGCAGCGTTTAGAACCACAGGCAGGAATCTACTGATTCTTGCTGGTGACTGCCCCTGGCTGCGTGAAAGTAGCCTTAAGTTCAGACAAAAAATTGTATTAAAAAATTGGCACGAGGGACATAACTTTCAGTCAGTAGGATGTGCCCTTTGTACCAATGCCTCCTTTTTTTCTTAGTTGAAATCTTCCACTTTTTTTGGTGCAGCAGGAGCTAATAACTAATGGCTGTCAGACTTTCATCAGCCAAATTATGCCTGCCCTTTCCAGCTGCTGCATTCGTAGAAGCTGTGCTACAGCTTCAATGAATGAATCACATTTCATTCATAGAAGCTGTAGTATGGTTTCCATGAATGGCGGAGCTGACCCGGCATAGTAGGGCTCTTGAGAGCCTGTGACAGCCCGTTTATTTCTATTAACCTCTGCTGCAGCCGGAAGAATTGTTCCTGTCCTGGCAACAGAACAGGAAGTGACTAAGTGTTTCTTGTAGAGATAGACAGCAGTAAAAACACTTCATCTTGCCAAAAGATGTGCAGATAAGTTTTAAATATGCATTGTTTAAAGCAATTTTTACACACTTTTTTAAATTATTATTTTTTACCTTTTTTTTTCTTAGTGTAAAACCAAAAGCCGACCCTCACATTTCCGTGGCTCCAGGCATGACTGGGGATCCAGGCACAGGTGGTGATCAGCCGAGTGCAGCTGCATCTCTGCCCTCTTCTCATCATCCTGCAGCTGCTGTTCCCAGCCCACCATCTCAGCCTATGCCTGGACCTCTTCCCAGCAGCATCCATGTTCCTCCTGTTGCTGTCCCTGCCTTATCTGCACCTCCACCTCTCCTGAGCAGTGCACCTTCAGGAGCAGCAGTCCCTGAGGCGAAAGTGAAGGAGGAGGTAGAACCAATGGATATAACTAGACCAGTTTCAGGTAGGTAATTTCATGATGGCCTGCTTAGTTTTTATCTATATCAAGTTTTGTCTAGTTTAATCTGCAAGGAATTGTGTGACAATCTTATCCTTTCTTGTCATATATAAAGTCCAGGGTACACACAGAATAAACCTTTTCTGTATAATTAGTGATTGTTTTAGGCTTTTTTTTTTTTTTTTCCCCCCTAAATTGTATCTTTTGGCTTGGTTATGAAAATGGGCGAACAGGCAGGATTTTTAATGCAAAAAGATATGCTTTGTCTCTTCTGCTCTAAAACTACTTATTTGCCTGTCCACCACGCACGCACAACTCGCTGTACAAATTCCGCAATGGCGAATCTGGCTGAATTCAAGCGCATCCCCACCCTGCCAACAATAGCGGCCGGTGATTGAGACCCGTAAGCTGGTCTCCCGAATATTTAATCGGCCGGGCAGGGATCTCGAGGATGCTGCATCGCTGGAGCCGAGGTCGGTTTTTCTTCCCTGCATTGCATACTAGCACATTATGTGACACCTGCAGGCCGCATCCATCTTCACCTGTCTTCCTTCCGCGGACTCCGACTGCCTGGAACCGCGTGACGTCACTGCCACGCATGTGCGCCGTAGCCGCCGGTCATGGCACACTCGCCTGAAGAAACAGCCCAGGCGGCTGTTCCTTCAGAGCACATGTGCTGATGACATCGGCACAGTAAATATCTCCTGAACGCCACGTGTTTAGGAGATATTTACAGTACCTACAGGTACAACTTCCACTTTAATAAGTTTTTCCACTTAACCTGTCGAACTCCCAACATAAAATCCCATTGTGAGTTGGGATTATGCTTGCTGTTTTGGAATTTCTTTTAACTAGGATAGGAGATTTCAATATGCTGTTGCTGCAGTTATCCAATTTTATTTTATTTTTCCATTTATCCAGCAGTTCATCCACTGACCCCGGGATCCGTCGCCTCCCCACTGGTTCTTCTTGCCAATAATATCTCTGTGTCTGCTGGGGAGTTGCCTCCAGGAGCCTCTCCCCGCAAGAAACCTCGCAAACAGCAACATGTTATATCAACTGAAGAGGGAGACATGATGGAGACCAACAGCACAGATGAGGAAAGATGTCACACTGTAAAGCCCTTAACATCAAGGCCAGAGAAGCGCAAGTCTCCGCCTAAGGAGTACATAGGTATTGTAGCTTTCTCTCCTAATCTGTTTTAGAATCAACGTTTTAATTGGCTTGTGTTTGTAAAATATGTTTAATTGCAGATGAGGAAGGTGTACGTTATGTTCCTGTTAGGCCTCGACCTCCTATTACGCTGCTGCGTCATTATCGTAATCCTTGGAAAGCAGCTTACCATCATTTCCAACGTTATAGTGATGTACGGGTCAAAGGTCAGTAACCTAAAAAGGCAAAATTATATACTAAAATATGCAGTATTTGCTTTTGTTTGGTTTTGGAGTGACTGTGTGTGTGTGTGTGTGTGTGTGTAAATATATATTCTCTATACCCTTTCGAAAAGTAGGATTTTAATCAGTATCTCAATCAATACATGAACAATTTCCAAAATTTGGACATAACGGAGTTTCATAGAACATTTTTTTTTAGCTCATTACATGAAAGTAAGGTTAATAATATAACTTGGGATACAAATTCTTCAGTTTTTTACTCAAATTAGTTGATGTAAAAATGACTACACCTCACAACAAAAACTTCTCACAGCTAGTATTTTGTATGACCTCCCATGATTTGTAAGGACAGCACCAAGTCTTCTAGGCTAAACGTGGGTTACTATCTGTCAAGTTAAATCGTTCAGGAGAGGTTGTAAAAACGTCCCGTGTACATGAAGCTTTATAGAGGCTGGATGGAGAGCAATGCTCAACTTGTCTCTTCAGAATTCCCCACAGGTGTTTTGGTTCAGATCAGGTGACGTACTTGGACACGGAGTGATGGTAGCGTCTTCTCTTTCAATATAGAGCCGTACATCTATAAATTCATGATGCCATCAATGAAATGCAGCCCCCCAACACCACTCGTGCAGCCCCCAGAAGGAAACTGCCACCACCACGTTTCCCTTTAGGCACCATACAATTTTTTTGTACTCCGCTTTGCTAAGCCATCAGTTGCAAAAACATTTATTTTTGTCTCATCATTCCAGAGTCCCAGTAGTTGTCTTCCTTTTCAGCTTGGGCCCTGGTAAATTCTAGGCAGGCTATTTTTTTTTTTTTTTTTGCATGGGCTTTAGGAGAGGTTTCCTTCATGGACGACACCCATGCATGACATTCCTCTGCAGTGTACGCCGTATTGTGTCACGGGAAACAATCACCCTAGTTTGGCTTTCCATTTTAGTTAACTGCAGTGAACTTGCATGGCGACTTTTTTTTTTTAACCCTTCTCATCAGCAGACGCTTCTGTGGACGTCTGTGAGATGGTTGCAGTTCCATCTGTTATATTTTTGTATCGCTTTTGCTACAGTATTCTGACTGATGAGTAAAGCTTTGCTGATCTTCTTGTAGCCTTCACCTTTCTTGTGTAAAGAAATTATTTTCGTAGGCTTTGTGACATTTCTCACCCATGTGGCGCCATTGCTGATAGCATGAAATGGGAGGGGTTTTCTTTAACTAACACCCTTTTATAATCAACTGTCTGCTGGAAACCTGTTACATTAATAATTAGATTCACCTGTAGTTGAATTCTTGTAAATTAGGATTTTGTTGTCTAAGGCTCCATGTACACAGAAGCTGATAAACTGCAGTTTATTGGCGTTTTGGCGGTTTTTTTAAAAAAGCCCATTAACTGCACTCTGTTAGCCTATGATTAAACAAATTAATGATGCGCTAAACACCAACCTAATTATAGTGCACATGTGACAATGTTCAAACAAATTCTCTGTGCTAAAGCCAAACGATCTGCAGTGGAAACAATATTATTATTAAATTGCCCCTAATCCACAGAATTCATGTGTAATTTGTCCAAGGGCAGCATAAATTCCAATGCGTACTTTAACAAATGCTTTATGAAGCTTGTCCCCAATCCACATTCATATAGACCACTGAACAATACAATTCAAAAATCCTTTTTACACCGCTATTGGATTAGCAGTAAACGGCTCCTAAAACGGACTCCTTCAAGCTTTTTGCTTTTGGTCTTGTAGCCCATTCCAGCCAGGTGCAGGTCTACAATCTTGTCCCTGCCGTCCTTTTGGCAGCTCTTTGGTCTTGCCCCTGTGTCCATTCCATTGCACAGAGCCGCCCCGAACCTTCACTTCTTGGGTCCCCTACCTGCTGGCTCCTTCCTTCCACTGAATATCCCCTATAGAAAGCCACTTTTTAGGGGGGCTCTCTTGTGGGCTCACTCCCAAGCCTTGCTGTCTGCATCTATTGACATTAGCTATGGATGGAATACCTGGATGGAATGGGCTACAAGACCAACAGCAAAAAGCTTGAAGAAGGAGTCCGTTTTAGGAGCCGTTTACTCCTAATCCAATAGCGGTGTAAAAAGGATTTTTGAATTGTATTGTAAAGTGGTCTATATGAATGTGGATTGGGGACAAGCTTCATAAAGGATTTGTTACAGTACGCATTGGAATTTATGCTGCCCTTGGACACATTACACATGAATTCTGTGGATTAGGGGCAATTTAATAATAATAATATTGTTTCCACTGCAGATCGTTTGGCTTTAGCACGGAGAATTTGTTTGAACATTGTCACATGTGCACTATAATTAGGTTGGTGTTTAGCGCATCATTAATTTGTTCAATCATTAATTTATCACGGTCACAGGAATCCTTTATTTCAGGGATATGCAATTAGCGGACCTCCAGCTGTTTCCAAACTACAAGTCCCATGAGGCATAGCGAGACTCTGACAGCATCAAGCATGACAACCAGAGGCAGAGGCATGATGGGACTTGTAGTTTGGTAACAGCTGGAGGTCCGCTAATTGCATATCCCTGCTTTATTTGATTGCAGCTTTCACCATTTGGTTATCTTTTTTTTATTGTTTCACTATTTATTTCATTAGCGCTTTAGTAACATGTTAATATGTTTGGCCTATGTGTTCATGTACACATAACGTTTTTTTTTAGCTTTAATGAGCAGTGAAGTTAATGGGCTTTTTTCTGAACGCAAGAAATTCGCGTTCAAAGTGCAATTTTTTTTCGGCAGAAAAAACGCTCATAAACGCTCAAACGCTGATCGCGAGCGTTTTTAGCGTTTTTTGAGCCATTGGAAAAAAAAAGAAAGCTAAACGCTACACTGAAAAAAGCTAATAAACGCTAGTAAAAGCTAGCTTTTTCTGCTGCTTTAAAAACAACAGTTTTTGAGCTGTGTACATGGAGCCTAGCTTTGCTCCCAAGACTTTCATTGGGGTGTATTCATTTTTGCAACATGGTCTTGAATAAATTTGTTAGGAAAAATACTTTGTGTGCAAACTAACAAATCTTGGTTGCAATCAATGGCCCGCGTTTGTAGGAGTATTTTTGTAGTATAGTGTCCCATAGAAAATGTTGATTTTGAAAGGAAAGGTTTTCTGTTTGGATGTACCCATTTGTGTGTGTGTGTGTGTGTGTGTGTGTGTGTGTGTGTGTGTGTGTATATATATAATCCCCCGTGTCACATTTGGCACCTTCTGGGGAGGTGGGGATACCGTTTTTTGTGTTTTTTGTTTGTTTTTCCCACAGGTACTTAGTCCCCACTTCTGGGACACCAGGCAGCGGCGAATTACGTTGGCAGCTCTGTCCCCTTTCTCCTCCCCTGACCTTCAGCCGGGCCAGTGAGAGCTCAGCGTGCTTCATGCATGTGCAGTGGGGACCCCGGTCGTGAAGCCAAAAGGCTACACTGCTGGGTAACATTACCCGCACTGGCAGGGACAGCACCCGACCAACAGATGGAAACATTCGCTGCAGTGCCGTTATTGCGTGACTCCTGGACAGGCAAGTGTCCTAATGTTAAGTCAGCAGCTACAGTATGCTGACTTAATTTTTAAAGGGGCAGGCGGAGCTCCGCTTTAACCACTTGACCTCCGTAAAATTTACCACCCCTTCATGACCAGGCCATTTTTTGCGATACAGCACTGCGTTATTTCAACTGACAATTTTTTTTCCCACAAATGGTGCTTACTTTTGGGGGTATTTGATCACTTCTGCGTTTTTTTTTTTTTTTTTTGCGATAAACGGAAGAAGACAGACAATTTAAAAAAATATATATTTTTTACTTTCGGCTATAAAACATATCCAATAAAATAATTGAAAACCAAATAATGGCGGCAATCGGCGACTTATATCGGGACAGCAGTATTGCGGTGGACACTCTGTGACACTATTTGGGAACCAGTGACTCTAATACAGTGATCAGTGCTAAAAATATGTACTGTCACTGTACTAATGACACTGGCTGGGAAAGAGGTTAAACAGGGGTGATCAAAAGGTTAACTGTGTGCCCAACAATTGTTTCTTTGAACTGTGTGAGGTGCTTTTACTAGGGGAAGAGATGGAATTTATGCCCTGCTTTGCAGGGACACAAACTTCATCCCTTCCCCCCTGTCAGAACAGTGAATCTGCCTTGTTTACATAGGCAGATCTCATTTCCGTCTCTCTCCCTGCCGATCGCTGGAGGACATGGAGTACCCTGCAGCCGCCAATGGCCTTTCGCTGTGTATAATGCCAATAAAATGTATAATTTCAGATAGCACACTTTGCAGCTATAAACCATAATTTTTTCTTTATCACCAGTCGGTCTAATAATGCCATTCCTGAGGTTTTAACTAACCTTGGCAATATTTGAAAATATTCGGTTTACCTCATCTGATTTCCTTCTTACATGTAAAATGTCTCCTGATATGTCTGGAGAAGCTGTTTCATTTCTGTTGAGACCAAATGACTCTTCACCCCGGTGTACACACATTTATGAATAGAGTTGGAATGAATAGTTTGCCAGATGTGTTGCATATTACAAAACCAATTCTCTGTTACAGCCTCGAGTTGCTTCTGAATTTCAAATGACTTTCTTTGCGGCCTTATTTAGATTGGGCCTGAGGCCCATATTGTGTGTACTGGCTCTACTGACACATATGCACATCTTAGTTTGACAGATGAGTGTCCCCGAACACATCTTGTCTGTATTGGGGGGGGGGGTCACACTTCCCCACAATGCATCCCATACAGTCGCTGCATCCCAATTTACATATATATAGGCTTCCTCCTGCATGCAGTTGCAGATGGCTCCAAACATGTAAACAAATGCCTCATTCACACTGTACAGGCCTAAACAGCCTTGTGAATGAGGCCTAAACTACAAACCACATTTTTATTTCTGTTACCGTCCATGGACTGATACGGCATCTTCAATCTTGACAAAGTGGGTTATGTTCCTGCTCATAGGAGAAGACTAGGCAGAATGGTTAGATGTTTTAAAATACATTCCCTTACCAGAGCTGAACAGCCCCGCCCAGGGGGCGGTCCCTCTGGACATAACCCTCCTACCTGCAGCTAGCAGCCTCAGTTTTTTGTGCCTAGGAGAGGACGTGGCTCTCTTCAGAGCCAGTCTCTTAAAAAAATTTTGTTTAAAAGAATAAAATATTTCTTCGAGATCTATCGACAGTCGGCTGGGCAACAGGTTGGGTTGTTCGCTATCCTCGTAGTCATCCCAGTCCGACCATCGAGCGTGCTGATCCTCGGTCTGCGTGAGATCAGTCCACGACATACCCCGCGACTCCTGGGGTGGCCGGTGAGCTTTTTGCTCCAGGGTCCACGTATGTCTGAACAGTTTTGCTGTATCTTTCACGGTGGACCGGGCCGACAGCTATTCAGTACTGCACTGTGATAGGTCTGTCAGGAACACACTAGTGGGTCCTTGCTGGACGGGTAAGTATTGTTCCCCCTGCCTCAGCAGGTGAGTACATGCTGTGTGTTCCTATTGTAGGGGGGTTTCCCTTCCCCTTTTTTTTTTGCTACTCTGTCACCTTCTCTGGCTATGCGCTGACTGGGGGTCACTCTGCCCCGGGTGGTGTCTGCTTTATGTGTGGGGATGCCTCTGGGTCAGCCTGGGCCTTTGTGTTTTTTCAGCGCTGCTGGGCGCCATGTTTACTGTGTGTTTCTATTACTATTGTAAACTGCATTGGCGGCCATTTTTCCGTAGCTGCCCCATGGCACACTTGAAATGGTGGCGGCCATTTTGTTGTAGCCGTACGTTTTTTTGCTGCTAGTTTGGCCTCTACTGCTGACTGGGATGGCGTGAATCTCCTCAGTCGCCTCGCGGTTCTCTCACTCTAGGAGCGGTGCACAGGCAGCAGAGCTGAGCGGTCCTCTTAGTTGGCGAGTCTCCTGAGTAACCCCCCATAGTCGGCGCAGCCAGAGGGTGGACTTTTCTCTTTCTTTTACAGTCTCAGAGGGTGCTGGTTATTGAGTCAGTTTCACCTGCTTCCCCCTTCATGTCAGAGGCAACAGGCAGTGCTCCTGCACCTGTGGTTCCTATGGACCAGTTGTCGGCAGTCCTGGAATCCATTTGTGGCCAGTATAGAAGCGGCGTGCGAGAGCAAGGGGGCTAAAAAGCGCCCTCTCCTCACACCATCTCCAGGGGAGTGCTCTGATTTAGAGATGGGCCTTGCTGCGTCACAGAACCCTAGCTCTGAATTTTTGAATATGTTTGACCAAGACATTCCTTGTGAAGAAGGCTCCTTATCTGGGTCAGTGCATGACAGGGTGCCTGTTGGTGAACTCATTGATGCTGTGAGGGACCCTCTCAAACTGGATGCTGCGGCTGAGGAACCTCTGGTGGAGGCAGTCTCCTTTGGTTCATTTAAAGCGCATCCTTCAAAGAGTCTTTCCCTATACACCCTTCTTTGACAAATTCATAGACCAGGTATGGGTAAAAAAAGCAGAAGACCTTTGCGGTCTCGCAGCGTTTGGCGGTTAGGTACCCCTTTTGAGGAGAACCTGGTTAAGAAATGGGCCTCTCCTCCGGTTGTTGAGCCGCGCCGTAAGCCGGGTCCTTCCTTTCCAACTCCAGAAGAGGTTTTTTCGTCAGTCAGATCCCATGGGAAAATTCTCCCGGACTGACAAGTGTGCGGCTGGAGGACAGACGCGTCCCTGGGTGCGTAAGCCGAACAAGCCGGCAAGTATACCCGCCACCACATGAAGTCTTGCCCACGCCCGACTCTGGGGTGGGGGGGACGACTTCGCAGGTTCACGGATCGGTGGACCTCCCGGATCTCCGACCGGTGGGTATGCGAGGTAGTCACCTCGGGGTACAGGATAGAGTTCCTTTCCTGGCCACCAGACAGGTTCTTTCCCTCCAAATCTCTCTCTCTCTCCTTTCGGCATGTCGAGCTGCCCTATTGAGGGCAGTGCAAGACTTGCTGAGGTGCAGAGTGATTGTGCTGGTACCATCAAGGGAGAGGTTTCAAGGATTTTATTCAAATCTGTTTGTGGTCCCAAAGAAGGACGGAGTCTGTCCAATTCTGGACCTCAAAGCCCTAAATGCCTTTGGTGAAGGTTCGGAAATTCCGCATGGAATCCATTCGCTCGGTGATTGCTGCGCTTCACCCGGGTGATTTTCTGGCATCCTTGGACATCAAGGACGCCTACTTGCATGTCCCAATCTGCGCAGGTCACCAGAAGTTTCTGCGATAGGCGAAGACCACTATCAGTTTGTGGCTCTTCCCTTCGGTTTGGCGTCAGCACCGCTGGTTTTCACCAAGGTGCTAGCACCGATTCTAGCTTTGCTGAGACAGTGAGGCATTGCTATCGTGGGCTATCTGGACGATCTTCTGAGAGCAGACTCTGACTCGGAATTAGAGGAAAATGTGTTGATAGCCAGTCAGGTCCTCTGAGAATTCGGCTGGCTGCTGAACATTCAGAAGTCGGTCCTGGTTCCGACTCGGCATCTGAAGTACCTAGGATTGATCCTGGACTCCTCGGAGGCGAGGGTATTTCTACCCTTAGACAAGTTACAGACTCTTCAATCTGCGGTACAGGTGCTGACGTCCCGCAAATGGTCGTCACTCTGTTTTTTGCATGAGGGTCCTGGGACTCATGGTGGCTTCCTTCGAGGCGGTGCCGTATGCCCAATTCCACACGAGTCTTACAAAAGGAGATCCTGTCTTGCTGGAACAAGTCTCCATTGTCACTGGATCATCAGATCCAGGTGAGTCACCTGGTCAGGGAATCCCTGACGTGGTGGCTGAGATCCCCGGCCCTTTGGACGGGGAAGTCGTTTTTCCTGTCAAGTGGACTGTGATCACAACGGACGCCAGTCTTTCGGGCTGGGGTGGAGTCTGAGGAGCTCTGTCAGCTCAAGGGCTCTGGACTCCGGACGAGTCCCGTCTGTCGATCAATGTCCTGGAACTCTGGGCAATCGGACTGTACCTCTCCTCGTGGTCAAGGATACTGCAGGGACGCTCAGTCACAATCCAATCGGACAACGCCACGGCGGTGGCCTATGTCAACCATCAGGGGGGAACTCGGAGCTCAGCTGTGGCGTCCAAGGTCGCTTACATCCTAAGGTGGGCTTAAAGAAGCGTACCGGCTCTGTTGGCCGTTTACATTCCAGGAGTAGACAACTGGCAGGCGGACTATCTTGAGCCGCCAGTTGTTGGACCAGGGGGAATGGTCCTCGCATCCGGAGGTGTTTCACCTTCTTTGCCGGAGGTGGTGCACGCCGGATGTGGACCTTTTTGGCCTCTCGACTTAATCGCAAGGTGTCAAGATTCGTGGCCAGGTCCAGGGATCCCTGGGCGGACGCGGCAGAAGCGTTGGTGGCCCCGTGGGGTCGGTATCGGCGGATTTATGCCTATCCTCTGCTGGAATTGCTTCCTCGACTACTTTGCAGGGTGGTAGCCGAGGGGATTCCGGTATTCCTCAGATTGGCCTTGGTGTCCTTGGTACGCCGATCTTGTGCGCCTAGTGTCGGACATTCCATGGCGACTGCCTGTGCGGGAGAACCTTCTGTCTCAAGGTCCCATACTTCATCCTGCTTTACAGTCGCTGGCTTTAACGGCATGGCTATTGAAAGACCGGTGCTGAGAGACCGGGGTCTCTCGCATTCGGTCATCTCGACCATGCTGAGGGCACGGAAATCTTCTTCCAGGAAGATATACCACCGTACCTGGAGGGCCTACATCGCTATGTGCAAGGAGCTGGATTGGCGTCCACGGACGTGTTCCGTTCCCAGGATCTTGCTGTTTTTACAGCGTGCTGTGACCCAAAAGCTTGCTTTAAGCACCATTAAGGGTCAGATTTCGGCTTTGGCTATTTTCTTTCAGCGGCCACTAGCGTGCCATTCTTTGATTAGTACCTTCGTACAGGGGGTCTGACATGTGCTCCCCCCTATTAAACCACCTCTTCCTCCTTGGGGTTTCAATTTGGTGCTCTCGGTTCTTCAAGAACCTCCTTTTGAAAACAGAGATTCCTCTCAACTTTATCTCAGAAGGTGGCTTTTCTAGTGGCCATTACTTCTGTCAGAAGGGTTTCTGAATTGTCGGCCTTGTCTTGCAAACCGCCATACTTGGTTCTCCATAAGGATAAGGCGGTGCTACGCCCGCAGCCTTCTAGTCCCCCGAAGGTGGTCTCGGCCTTCCACCTTAATGAGGATGTTGTTCTTCCGTCTTTATGTCCTCGTCCATCGCATCCCAGAGAGTTTGCGCTTCACACGTTCGACGTGGTACGTGCTTTATGGGTGTACCTGTCTGCTACGGCTTCATTTAGGAAGTCTGACTCGCTGTTTGTGTCTGGTCCAAAACGGGGCCAAGCGGTTTCGTCTGCCGCCATTTCTCGTGGATCAGGCAGACCGTCATACAGGCCTATGCCCTTAAGGGGCGGGCGCCTCCCTTTCCGGTTTCGGCGCATTCTACCAGGGCAATTGGTGCTTCTTGGGCTTTCCGACATCAAGCGTCTGTTGCACAAGTGTGCAAGGCGGGCAACCTGGTCGTCCGCACATACCTTTTCAAAGTTCTATAAGGTTGATGTGGCTGCATCTTCTGATGCTTCCTTCGGCCGCAAGGTTTTGCAGGTGGCTTTTTAATGTTGCACCTCCTCCGTTGAGCTCTGCCTGTTTGGGGTGAAGTTTTTTTTTTTTCCTTGATTCTGTTCACACCCCTCGTTATTTGACACTGCTTTGGGACGTCCCACTTTGTCAAGATTGAAGATGCTGTGTCAGTCCATGGACGCTAAGAGAAAATAGGATTTTTTGTAATCACCGTAAAATCCTTTTCTCTGACGTCCATGGACTGACACAGCACCCACCCCTCCTTTGTTGAGTTTGTACTGCTTTAATACGAACTGAGGCTGCCTGCTGCAGGTAGGAGGGTTATGTCCAGAGGCACCGCCCCTGGGCGGGGCTGAACAGCTCTGGTAATGGAATGTATGTTAAAATTTCTAACATTCTGCCTAGTCTTCTCCTATGAGAGCATAACCCACTTTGTCAAGATTGAAGATGCTGTGTCAGTCCATGGATGTCGGAGAAAAGGATTTTACGGTGAGTAGAAAAAATCCTATTTTTGTTTTTGTAAAAGCAAAAGAAAAACTGTACAGATACAGAGCCTCCGGGCATACCCCGGCTCAAAACAAAAAACGCAACAATGAAATCGTAATAAAACATAACGGCAACAGGCAACAACATAAATTTAACTTCCCAAAAACGTGCTGCTTAACCGCTTGCCGCACGCAGATATACGTCTGCAGCATGGCACGGGCAGGCAAAAGGACGTGTGTGTATATATACGTCCCCTTTAAGAAGCCAGCATTGTGGGCGCGCGCCGCAAGCTCCGTGACTCCGGCTGCATGTCCCGCGGACTCGGTGTCCGCTGGCATACCCGCGATCGTGTCACGGTGAGGAAGAAGGGGGAAATGCTTATGTAAACAAGCATTTCCCCAGTCTTCCTAGTGACAGGACAGTGAACACGGCTTCCTGTAATCGGAAGCGGTGATCACTGTCGTGTCACACACAGCCCACCCCCCCCCCCTACAGTTAGAATCACTCCCTAGGGCACACTTAACCCCTACAGCGCCACCTAGTGGTTAACCCCTTCACTGCCAGTGTCCTTTTCACAGTAATTGGTGCATTTTTATAGCACTGATCGCTGTAAAAATGACTGGTCCCAAAAATTTGTCAAGTGTCCGATGTGTCCGCCATAATGTCGCAGTCACGATAATAAAAATCGCTGATTGCCGCCAAGTGATTAATAAAAATGGCATAAAACTATCCCTTAATTTGTAGACGCTATAACTTTTGCGCAAACCGATCTTGTGCTTATCGTGATTTTAAAGTGGTGTTCTGGCCGAAATGACACTTTTTAAATAAAAATACCCCTAGAATACACAATTTTAATGTATTCTATTAAAGTTAGTCTGTAAACTAAGATCTGTTTTGTTAGGTTATTACAGCATTTTGTATAAACTAGAAATGGCCGTGGCCATTTTAAGTGTGGGCATCTGAAGCCCCAGACTGCATATGTCTTCCTGGATATCACAAGCAGTGTAATCGGTTTCACTTTCATGTTATATTTGCTCTCCAGTTTCATAGCAAGTTGCCGCCCCCTATTTATGTAAACATCTCCTCCCCTCCAGTATGTACAAGCAATAATATTCTAGAAACACAGAAATCTGTTGCTAAGGGTAAGAGCTTTAAAAAAATTCCTAATTGTAAACTAAATCATTTGTTTCTGTGCAGATATATCTACATTATATATATATATATATATATATATATATATATATATATTGTGAGGGGGTTAACTCGGTAGCGGGTGTGTGTGACCCCCTGGTTGGGCTCCCCACACAAAAACAGGGCCAGCAGACGGAGGTTGTGGTTTTCAAAATCAAAAGGTGCGGTTTATTTCTCTATGTACAGTGACAAAAACACAGCAAAGCCAAAAAGAAACAAACAAAATAAATCCTGGTCAGTTTGACCTCTGACTAAACATGCAGGTTTCCTAAACTAACAACTGGGATCAGCCTGGTGCTGTCCTAGTCCCTAAGTCCCTGGTTTAGTAAAAGTCCAAACAAATAGCCACACAGGCTTTGCCTCACCGCACAGGGGTTCACTCTCCCTAGACAGTCCACACAGGTCTGGTTCCAGGCATGAGCTAACATCTGATGAAGCTGGGAGTTTTTATAGAGGCCTTAAACGAACTGACAGGCTTCAGCTGGTCTCATCAACTCCCTGCCTCACGACGCCCAGCACTCTCCCTAGAGGTATGAGTCATTCATGAGCCCACTAGCCTCAGCTGGGCTTCATCAACTCCCTAGTTGTATAAGTCGGCATAAAGCCTGAATCTGGGAGAAATATATCTACCCCCCTGGATGCAACCAGGTGACTTTACCTTCCTGCTGTCACATACCCCCCCCTCTTGTTTTAACCTTGGGGTTGGAACACCAGCAATCAGGCATTCATGTACTCGAGACAAAGCATCCACATTCCCCATTTGAACGCCAGGGCGATGCTTTACTGTGAAGTTGAATTCCTGTAGGGCCAGGAACCACCTATTCACTCTTCTATTTGTCTCCTTGTTTTGAGCCATCCACTTTAACGGAGCGTGATCCGTAACCATGTCAAAGTGCCTACCTAGCAGATAGTACCGAAGGGAATCTAGAGCCCACTTCACCGCTAAACACTCCTTTTCAACCGTGGCGTAATTTACCTCATGGGACTTCAACTTCCTGCTGAGGTAAATGACTGGGTGCTCTTCCCCGTTCCAGACCTGGGACAATACTGCTCCTAACCCCACATCTGACGCATCACTTTGTACGACAAAGTCTTTAGAGAAGTCGGGTGAGTACAACACTGGCTGGCTACATAAGGCTTGTTTCAAGAATTGGAATGCTGCCTCAGCCTCGGGGGTCCATTTAATCATGACCGACCCTTTCCCTTTCGTCAGGTTGGTTAGGGGCACAGCCTTAGAAGCAAAGTGGGGAATGAAGCGCCGATAATAACCCGCGATTCCCAGAAAGGCTCGTACCTGCTTCTTGCTGTTGGGACGTGGCCAACTCTGGATGGCCTCGACTTTGTTGAGTTGGGGTTTTATTACTCCCCTGCCAATGGTGTACCCAAGATATTTGGCCTCCTCCTGCCCAATGGTACACTTCTTGGGGTTAGCCGTAAACCCCGCTTCCCGAACAGAGTCCAGGACTGCTTGCACTTTTGGCAGATGTGAGGCCCAATCTGTGCTATGGACAATTACGTCATCCAGGTAAGCCGCAGCATACTTCCGATGGGGCCTCAGCATCTGGTCCATTTTCCGCTGGAATGTGGCCGGCGCATTCTGTAACCCGAACGGCATTCTCTTATATTGGAACGCCCCGTCTGGGGTTACAAATGCGGTTTTCTCTTTGGCCGACTTGGCCAGGGGAATTTGCCAATACCCTTTTGTGAGGTCAAGAGTCGTCATGTATCGGGCTGTTCCCAGCCGGTCGATCAACTCATCTATACGTGGCATGGGGTAGGTGTCAAATTTTGTAACTTTGTTCAACTGACGAAAATCGTTACAAAATCGCCAGCTCCCATCCGGTTTAGGCACCAACACAATGGGACTAGACCAATCACTTTGGGACTCCTCTATCACCCCTAAGTTCAGCATTTTCTGTACTTCCTCCCGTATTGCCTCCCGTCGGGCCTCTGGGATCCGATAGGGTTTTAACTTCACCCTTTCACCGGGCGGGGTAATAATATCATGCTCTACCCCAGATGTTTGTCCCGGCAGCTCAGAGAACACCTCCTTGTTGCGAAGCACAAACTCCTTAACCTCCTGTTGTTGGGGTTGTGACAAGGTGGCTGCTATTCCAACCTCCGGAATCACGCAACCAGTTTGAGCTGGTGACCAAGTTTCTGCGACTAGGGACTCTCTATCCCTCCAGGCTTTCAGCAGATTAACGTGATATATCTGTTCGGGCTTTCGCCTTCCTGGTTGTCTGACCTTGTAATTCACTTCGCTCACTTTTTCCATTATCTCGTAGGGGCCTTGCCATTTGGCAAGGAATTTACTTTCAACCGTAGGGACAAGTACCAATATCCTATCCCCCGGGGAAAAGGTACGGGTCTTTGCTCCACTGTTGTACACTCTCTGCTGTGCCAACTGCGCTTGGGCCAAATGTTCCTTCACGATGGGCATTACCTGTGCAATTCGATCTTGCATCAGGGCGACATGCTCAATCACACTCCTGTGGGGAGAACTCTCACTTTCCCAAGTTTCCTTGGCAATATCCAACAGCCCTCTTGGGTGTCTCCCATACAGTAACTCAAAGGGGGAGAATCCCGTAGAGGATTGAGGCACCTCCCTAATAGCAAACATCAAATAAGGAAGTAGACAGTCCCAATCCTTTCCATCTCTATCCACCACTTTCTTCAACATTTGTTTTAGGGTTTTGTTGAATCTTTCAACCAGCCCATCGGTTTGGGGGTGATACACAGATGTACGCAATTGCGTCACTTTGAACAATTTACACAGCTCTTTCATAACCCGGGACATAAAGGGTGTACCTTGGTCCGTAAGCAGTTCTTTACAAATACCCACCCGGCTAAAAACAAGAGATAGCTCTTTGGCTATGGTTTTGGCCGAGGTATTTCTGAGAGGGATCGCTTCTGGATAACGGGTGGCATAGTCCATTATAACCAATATGTACTGGTGCCCCCTAGCGGACTTGATTATAGGACCTACCAAATCCATTGCGATTCTCTCAAACGGGACCTCAATGATGGGTAGAGGGACCAGCGGGCTACGGAAATGTGGCATCGGGGCCGACCTCTGACACACAGGGCAGGAGGAACAATAATTTTCTATGTCCTTCATCACCCCAGGCCAATAGAATCTCTGTAATACCCTCTCTCGGGTTTTCTCTGTCCCCAGATGACCTCCAAGAATGTGCCCATGGGCCAACTCCAACACCAACTTCCTGTAAGGTTTGGGCACCACCAGCTGCTCAACGGTTTCTTCTGCCCTTTTTGCCACCCGATACAGTAGGTCCTTCTCTACGCTGAAGTATGGGTAAGTGCAGGTATTATCTGGGTTCACTAACTCGCCATCTATTTCCACTACGTTTTCCCGTGCCTTTATTAGGGCGGGGTCTTTTAACTGTTCTGTGGCAAAATTTTCCCTGTGAACCTCCAGATCAGAAAACTCCACAGACGGTAGGTTTTCGTCTGAGGAGGTGGGCTCCTCTCCAGTTTCTTGAGTCTCCCCTGCCAATACTGACAAGGGAAATTCTGGAGAGTCCTCACCACTCTCAGAGGAGTTCTGGCTATCACATTCCTGGTACATAGGGGCACCAGTGGGGGGCTCAGGATCATCCCACAGTTCCCAGAACTTCGGAAAATCCCTTCCCACAATGGCATCATGCGGTAATTGAGATACTAACCCCACTGGATGAGAGAGGGTACCTTTGGGGGTCTCGAAACACACTGTAGTCACTGGATACTCTCGGGTGTCCCCATGCACACAAATAACAGCTACCTTGCTATTCCCAGAGACCTCTGTTTTAACTAATTCAGCCTTTATCAGGGTCACAAGGCTACCTGAATCCAGTAATACCACAACATTTCTACCATTAATACACATTTTGCATAAATGTTTCTCAGTTCCCCGAATGGCAGTGCATGCGACTGTCGCACACAGCGACTGACGTCTGTCCATCAGAAAGTCACATTGCATGGGTTCCTCCACAACCGGGCAATTTGCTGCAATATGTCCCGCTTGCCGGCAGCGGTAGCAAACGATCCTTCTTGCGGCCTCTTGAGCCGCTGATTTCCCAGGCTGTTCTCGCCAAACTTGGGGTAGAGCTCCCACCCTCTCACTCTCTCCACCCTCACCCCTTGGAATCCTCTTATCCGCCCCTGGGGATGGTCTGGTCTTAGGGTGGAAAGTCCGAGAGTCTCTGGAAGAGGCCGTCAGGTTCTCTGTAGCCAAGTATCTCTCTACACGATCCACAAGTTTACCGGCCGTTTCTGGGTCTCCATGGCTTACCCACTTTTGAATGGCGGTAGGAAGAGCTCTCAAGAAACGATCCATCACAACACGTTCCACAATCTCCGGTGCGGACAAAGTCTCTGGCTGTAGCCACTTCCTGCTCAGGTGAATGAGATCATACATTTGAGACCTGGGGGGTTTTCCAAGCTGGAAAGTCCAGTTATGCACACGCTGAGCCCGGACAGCCAGGGTGACACCCAGCCTTGCCAATATTTCAGCTTTTAGCATCACATAGTCTTTTGCTTGGTCAGGCTCTAGGTCATAGTAAGCCTTCTGCGATTCACCAGTTAACAGAGGAGCCACCAGTCCAGCCCACTGCTCCTCAGGCCACTTTTCTCTTTCAGCAGTCCTTTCAAATGTGGTCAAAAATACCTCTGGATCATCCTCTCTAGTCATTTTTGTCAATAAACGACTCACCCCAAAGGACGCGGTATTAGTGGGACGGCTTTCCTCACTGGTCTGCGGACGTTGCTGCATTACTGCTTCCATTTGTTGTAGTCTCTGCTCTTGCTTCTGTAACAGGTCTATGAAGCGGGCCTCAGATTGCTGCTGGGCTTGTTGATGAGCTTGCTGCTGGGCTGCAAGGCTCCTTTGCAAACCTGCATTTGTCTGCTGTTGATTGGCATTTGCTAGAGCCAGCTGTTTCAGTATCTCCTCCATGCTGGCTTAAAAAAAACTGCCACTGGTTCTCCACCAACTGTGAGGGGGTTAACTCGGTAGCGGGTGTGTGTGACCCCCTGGTTGGGCTCCCCACACAAAAACAGGGCCAGCAGACGGAGGTTGTGGTTTTCAAAATCAAAAGGTGCGGTTTATTTCTTTATGTACAGTGACAAAAACACAGCAAAGCCAAAAAGAAACAAACAAAATAAATCCTGGTCAGTTTGACCTCTGACTAAACATGCAGGTTTCCTAAACTAACAACTGGGATCAGCCTGGTGCTGTCCTAGTCCCTAAGTCCCTGGTTTAGTAAAAGTCCAAACAAATAGCCACACAGGCTTTGCCTCACCGCACAGGGGTTCACTCTCCCTAGACAGTCCACACAGGTCTGGTTCCAGGCATGAGCTAACATCTGATGAAGCTGGGAGTTTTTATAGAGGCCTTAAACGAACTGACAGGCTTCAGCTGGTCTCATCAACTCCCTGCCTCACGACGCCCAGCACTCTCCCTAGAGGTATGAGTCATTCATGAGCCCACTAGCCTCAGCTGGGCTTCATCAACTCCCTAGTTGTATAAGTCGGCATAAAGCCTGAATCTGGGAGAAATATATCTACCCCCCTGGATGCAACCAGGTGACTTTACCTTCCTGCTGTCACAATATATATATATATATATATATATATATATATATATATATATATATATATATATATATATAGTAGATATATCTGCACAGAAACAAAATGATTTAGTTTACAATTAGGATATTTTTAAAGCTCTTACCCTTAGCAACAAATTTCTGTATTTGAAGATGAGGGGTATGTGTGTGTATCAATCACAGCACATTGCATCACCCCCAGCACATCGAATCGCATGGGCCCACAGCACATTGCAACACCCCCGGCACATCGAATCGCATGGGCCCACAGAACATTGCATCACCCCAGCACATCGAATCGCATGGGCCCACAGAACATTGCATCACCCCAAACACATCGAATCGCATGGGCCCACAGCACATTGCAACACCCCCAGCACATCAAATCGCATGGGCCCACAGCACATTGCAAAACCCCAGCACATCGTATCGCATGGGCCCACAGAACATTGCATCACCCCAGCACGTCAAATCGCATCATTTACAGCACATTGCAACACCCCCAGCAAATCGAATCGCATCTATGCAGACATAGTACAGGAGATGGTCGGAGACTGCAGTTCCTATGGACGTTAGTAGATAATGGCCGATTGGCCCTCTCACCTGACCCAGCGATACAGCAACAGCGGTTTCCTTTGATCAGGAGTCTGCTCACTCTGAATTGCCCGTGGCGACTCCACTGGGTAGAGCCCAGATCTGTATTCTGGCAATGACTCCATTCCTTTCTCTGCCAGGGATGGCGCCAGGCTGTGTGGCTTTCCTCCCCCCCCCCCCCTCCATTAGTACAGACCCCCCAGAACAAACCACCCCCCTCCATCATTAGTACTAACCCCCCCCCTCCTTCATTAGTACTGACACCCCCCCTAGAAACCCCCCCCCCTCCATCATTAGTACTGACCCACCCCCAGAACAAACCACCCCCCCTCCATCATTAGTACTGACCCCCCCATCATCAATAGTACTGACCCCCCCCTCCATCATTTAGTACTGACCCACCCCCAGAACAAACCACCCCCCCTCCATCATTAGTACTGACCCCCCCCATCATCAATAGTACTGCCCCCCCCTCCATCATTAGTACTGACCCACCCCCAGAACAAACCACCCCCCCTCCATTATTAGTACTAACCCCCCCCCTCCATTATTAGTACTAACCCCCCCCCCCTCCATTATTAGTACTAACCCCCCCCCTCCATTATTAGTACTAACCCCCCCCCCTCCATTATTAGTACTAACCCCCCCCCCTCCATTATTAGTACTAACCCCCCCCCCTCCATTATTAGTACTAACCCCCCTTCCATTATTAGTACTAACCCCCCTTCCATTATTAGTACTAACCCCCCTTCCATTATTAGTACTAACCCCCCCTCCATTATTAGTACTAACCCCCCCTCCATTATTAGTACTAACCCCCCCCCCCCTCCATTATTAGTACTAACCCCCCCCCCTCCATTATTAGTACTAACCCCCCCCCCCTCCATTATTAGTACTAACCCCCCCCCCTCCATTATTAGTACTAACCCCTCCCCCTCCATTATTAGTACTAACCCCTCCCCCTCCATTATTAGTACTAACCCCCCCCCCCTCCATTATTAGTACTAACCCCCCCCCCCCTCCATTATTAGTACTAACCCCCCCCCCTCCATTATTAGTACTAACCCCCCCCCCTCCATTATTAGTACTAACCCCCCCCCTCCATTATTAGTACTAACCCCCCCCCTCCATTATTAGTACTAACCCCCCCCCCCTCCATTATTAGTACTAACCCCCCCCCCTCCATTATTAGTACTAACCCCCCCCCTTCCATTATTAGTACTAACCCCCCCCCCTTCCATTATTAGTACTAACCCCCCCCCTCCATTATTAGTACTAACCCCCCCCCCCTCCATTATTAGTACTAACCCCCCCCCTTCCATTATTATTACTAACCCCCCATTATTATTACTAACCCCCCCCTCCTCCATTATTAGTACTAACCCCCCCCCCCTCCATTATTAGTACTAACCCCCCCCTCCATTATTAGTACTAACCCCCCCCCTCCATTATTAGTACTAACCCCCCCCTCCATTATTAGTACTAACCCCCCCTCCATTATTAGTACTAACCCCCCCTCCATTATTAGTACTAACCCCCCCCCTCCATTATTAGTACTAACCCCCCCCCTCCATTATTAGTACTAACCCCCCCCCCCTCCATTATTAGTACTAACCCCCCCCCTTCCATTATTAGTACTAACCCCCCCCCTTCCATTATTAGTACTAACCCCCCCCCCTCCATTATTAGTACTAACCCCCCCCCCTCCATTATTAGTACTAACCCCCCCCCTCCATTATTAGTACTAACCCCCCCCTTCCATTATTAGTACTAACCCCCCCCTCCTTTATTAGTACTAACCCCCCCAGCAACGTCACTGCGCGGCTGGTCAGAGACAGCCGCTCCGATCTGCAGCTGTTTCGCTCTCCTCTGACAGGTGGAGGAGGGTGGGGGGCTTCGGCAGGGAATGTGGCGGAGAGGAGGAGGAGGGAGGGGAGCACTCTGGCGCTTCAGCGCCTCCACCTCTGCCTGGGGAACTTATTGGGCAGAACACCTGTCACATAATCACATAGTGCAGTGTGAGATGTGACAGGCTGAGGCTCGGTAGGGAGGGAGGGAAGAGCGGAGGAAGGTGGTCACCAGGCGGACCGAGGGAGGGCAGGATGGGCGGGCCTACATGAAAATGGGAACGCGATGAGCCTCCTGGGAATTGATGACGAATATCTCCCAGGAGGCCAAGCGATCAGTGTATGACGCACAGTTTTCGGCGGCCGCGGCGGGAGATACAAAGAGTCCCAGCAAAACGTACGTTTTAAAAACAAAAAATTAAAATATGCCAATTTTTCTTAAGGGGACATTCATAGAGAGGATGCAGCAAAGTTCAAAAAGAGGGTGGAACTCCACTTTAAATTTTTTATTTTTTTTACCAAAAATATGTAGAAGAATACGTATCGGCCTAATCTGAGGGAAAAAAATGTGTGTGTGTGTGTGTGTGTGTGTGTGTATGTATGTATATGTGTGTGTGTGTGTGTGTGTGTGTGTGTGTGTGTGTGTGTGTGTGTGTGTGTATATGTTTTTATTTATTTTTTATTTATTATAGCAAAAAGTAAAAAATATTGACTTTTTTTCAAAATTGTCACTCTATTTTTGTTTATAGCGCAAAAAATAATAACTGCAGAGGTTATCTAATACCACCAAAAGAAAGCTCTATTTGTGGGGAAAAAAGGACGTCAATTTTGTTTGGGAGCCACGTTGCGCAGCGCAATTGTCAGTTAAAGCGACGCAGTGCCGAATCGCAAAAAGTGGCCTTGTCTTTGACAAGCAAAATGGTCCGGGGCGTAAGTGGTAAAAGGGGTTGTATGAGTTCAATTTTTTTTTTTTTATTATTGCAAACATGTCATACTTACCTCCACTGTGCAGTTAGTTTTGCACAGAGTGGCCCCGATCCTCCTGTTCTGGGGTCCCACGGCGGATGTCTAAAGCTAACACCCTCTGGGAAGCTCTTTTCCGAGGGGGGTTAGCTTGTGGGCGCGCTCCCTGTCATACACGCTGCGTTCATAGACGGAGTGTATGACTCGCAGTCGCGTCATTGGATGTGATTGACAGCCTATGGCTGCGCTGCTATCAATCTATCCAATCAACGGCCAGACTCCGTGGAGAAAAGGACGCCGGGGAATGCGCACAGCAGGTGAACGGGCTCGGGTAAGTAAAATGGGGGGGCTGGGGGCCCCGTGACAGCGAGGTGTTTTTTCACCTTAATGCAAAGGATGCATTAAGGTGAAAAAACATGAACCTTTACAACCCCTTTTTAAGTAAAAAGGATGAGGGATGCTCACTCACACTTAACAGTATGGGTGTTGGGGTGGGGGGGGGGGTCCTTTGTCAAACGCCCTAGACATTTACTTATCTCCGCTGTGCCATTCCCACTAGGTGCGTAGGGAACTTGCTGCGTGGCCACAGTGCCATATCCGTAGGATATGTGAACCCTTACCTCCACCTGTATAGGACTGATTAAAGCAGAGGTCTGCCCACCGCTGCACAAATTAATAACCAGCAGCTACACATACATTTTAATAATAGGACACTTGCCTGTCCTGGAGTCCAGCGATGACGGCACAGCAGCTGATGTTTCCATCAGCTGTCGGGTGCTGCCGCCACCATTGCGGGTAAGGGAACCCGGCAGTGTTGCCTTTATGGTTTCACGCGGGAATCCTGCGAAGCTCCACTCTCTATTCCTACTGGCCCGGCGACAGGGGGAAGAGGAAGAAGGGATCCGAGCGTCAATATCCGCGGATATGGCTCCCGGAAGTAGGGAAAAGAATACCTGTCAGATGGGTGTCGTCCCCCCCCCCCCCCCACACTTTTGGTTGAAACTCCGCTTTAAGGTAGCTTAGTGTCAGGGTCTTGCCGTTGAGTCACAGTGGTATCAGAGTCTAACCATACATCCCACACCTTGTTATCTTTTCGGGCAGCCCCTGTATGTGTATATTTCCTTATACAGGGGGATGATCAAATTAACCTGTAACTTCGACATATTGAGAGTAGGTGCAGAAGATGCTCTCCACTTAAAGCGGAAGTAAACTCCTCCATAAAACCGTTTAATTTCTGGCATGTGCCGTAAGTGTAACGCTACCTTTTTGGTTGTGCTCTCAACCAAACTGTCACGCCATCCAATGGCTGGTGTCTAAACTGATCACATGTGCAACATCATGGCAGTTGTAGATTACAGAGGCAAAGTCAGCAGCTTCCTTGGCTGAAAACGATAGGGGAGTTTACTTACACTTTAAGTACAATGCTCTTCCGAGCGTAAAACGGACTCAAACTGAGCAACGTGCGAACAGCTCTAGACTGAGGCCAGAGCATATACCAGCCCTAAAATACAGGTATCCACCATCTGGGGAATAGGGACAGTAGTTAGGCTGGTGATAAAAGTGTGATTTTTTTTTTGGTCCAAAAGGCCTGCAATAAGGGACAGGACCAAATCATGTGCAAGTAATTGGCTGAGTCAGTTTGGCAACGCCAACAGCATGGTGGGCAATCTGGGTAGATTTTATGTAAAAGGCATGGTGTATAAAGAAACTTGTCTGATTTTTAAACTGGATTAGACAGTCTCTAGAGCAGGGGTCTCAAACTCAAATTGCCTGAGGGCCACATGACAAGTTTTCATATCCCATGGGGGCCGCATGCAAACTTTTAAAACAATAAACTATACCAGCAATAATATACTATACTATACCCAGCACTGGTGTCGGCAAACTCATTATTAACCCCCATCGCTGGTGTCGGCAAACGCATTATTAACCCCCATCGCTGGTGTCGGCAAACGCATTATTAACCCCCATCGCTGGTGTCGGCAAACGCATTATTAACCCCCATCGCTGGTGTCGGCAAACGCATTATTAACCCCCATCGCTGGTGTCGGCAAACGCATTATTAACCCCCATCGCTGGTGTCGGCAAACGCATTATTAACCCCCATCGCTGGTGTCGGCAAACGCATTATTAACCCCATCGCTGGTGTCGGCAAACGCATTATTAACCCCCATCGCTGGTGTCGGCAAACGCATTATTAACCCCCATCGCTGGTGTCGGCAAACGCATTATTAACCCCCATCGCTGGTGTCGGCAAACGCATTATTAACCCCCATCGCTGGTGTCGGCAAACGCATTATTAACCCCCATCGCTGGTGTCGGCAAACGCATTATTAACCCCCATCGCTGGTGTCGGCAAACGCATTATTAACCCCCCATCGCTGGTGTCGGCAAACGCATTATTAACCCCCATCGCTGGTGTCGGCAAACGCATTATTAACCCCCATCGCTGGTGTCGGCAAACGCATTATTAACCCCCATCGCTGGTGTCGGCAAACGCATTATTAACCCCCATCGCTGGTGTCGGCAAACGCATTATTAACCCCCATCGCTGGTGTCGGCAAACGCATTATTAACCCCCATCGCTGGTGTCGGCAAACGCATTATTAACCCCCATCGCTGGTGTCGGCAAACGCATTATTAACCCCCATCGCTGGTGTCGGCAAACGCATTATTAACCCCCATCGCTGGTGTCGGCAAACGCATTATTAACCCCCATCGCTGGTGTCGGCAAACGCATTATTAACCCCCATCGCTGGTGTCGGCAAACGCATTATTAACCCCCATCGCTGGTGTCGGCAAACGCATTATTAACCCCCATCGCTGGTGTCGGCAAACGCATTATTAACCCCCATCGCTGGTGTCGGCAAACGCATTATTAACCCCCATCGCTGGTGTCGGCAAACGCATTATTAACCCCCATCGCTGGTGTCGGCAAACGCATTATTAACCCCCATCGCTGGTGTCGGCAAACGCATTATTAACCCCATCGCTGGTGTCGGCAAACGCATTATTAACCCCCATCGCTGGTGTCGGCAAACGCATTATTAACCCCCATCGCTGGTGTCGGCAAACGCATTATTAACCCCCATCGCTGGTGTCGGCAAACGCATTATTAACCCCCATCGCTGGTGTCGGCAAACGCATTATTAACCCCCATCGCTGGTGTCGGCAAACGCATTATTAACCCCCATCGCTGGTGTCGGCAAACGCATTATTAACCCCCATCGCTGGTGTCGGCAAACGCATTATTAACCCCCATCGCTGGTGTCGGCAAACGCATTATTAACCCCCATCGCTGGTGTCGGCAAACGCATTATTAACCCCCATCGCTGGTGTCGGCAAACGCATTATTAACCCCCATCGCTGGTGTCGGCAAACGCATTATTAACCCCCATCGCTGGTGTCGGCAAACGCATTATTAACCCCCATCGCTGGTGTCGGCAAACGCATTATTAACCCCCATCGCTGGTGTCGGCAAACGCATTATTAACCCCCATCGCTGGTGTCGGCAAACGCATTATTAACCCCCATCGCTGGTGTCGGCAAACGCATCATTAGCCCCCCATCGCCGGTGTCGGCAAACGCATCATTAGCCCCCATCGCCGGTGTCGGCAAACGCATTATTAACCCCCATCGCCGGTGTCGGCAAACGCATCATTAGCCCCCATCGCCGGTGTCGGCAAACGCATCATTAGCCCCCATCGCCGGTGTCGGCAAACGCATCATTAGCCCCCATCGCCGGTGTCGGCAAACGCATCATTAGCCCCCATCGCCGGTGTCGGCAAACGCATCATTAGCCCCCATCGCCGGTGTCGGCAAACGCATCATTAGCCCCCATCGCCGGTGTCGGCAAACGCATCATTAGCCCCCATCGCCGGTGTCGGCAAACGCATCATTAGCCCCCATCGCCGGTGTCGGCAAACGCATCATTAGCCCCCATCGCCGGTGTCGGCAAACGCATCATTAGCCCCCATCGCCGGTGTCGGCAAACGCATCATTAGCCCCCATCGCCGGTGTCGGCAAACGCATCATTAGCCCCCATCGCCGGTGTCGGCAAACGCATCATTAGCCCCCATCGCCGGTGTCGGCAAACGCATCATTAGCCCCCATCGCCGGTGTCGGCAAACGCATCATTAGCCCCCATCGCCGGTGTCGGCAAACGCATCATTAGCCCCCATCGCCGGTGTCGGCAAACGCATCATTAGCCCCCATCGCCGGTGTCGGCAAACGCATCATTAGCCCCCATCGCCGGTGTCGGCAAACGCATCATTAGCCCCCATCGCCGGTGTCGGCAAACGCATCATTAGCCCCCATCGCCGGTGTCGGCAAACGCATCATTAGCCCCCATCGCCGGTGTCGGCAAACGCATCATTAGCCCCCATCGCCGGTGTCGGCAAACGCATCATTAGCCCCCATCGCCGGTGTCGGCAAACGCATCATTAGCCCCCATCGCCGGTGTCGGCAAACGCATCATTAGCCCCCATCGCCGGTGTCGGCAAACGCATCATTAGCCCCCATCGCCGGTGTCGGCAAACGCATCATTAGCCCCCATCGCCGGTGTCGGCAAACGCATCATTAGCCCCCATCGCCGGTGTCGGCAAACGCATCATTAGCCCCCATCGCCGGTGTCGGCAAACGCATCATTAGCCCCCATCGCCGGTGTCGGCAAACGCATCATTAGCCCCCATCGCCGGTGTCGGCAAACGCATCATTAGCCCCCATCGCCGGTGTCGGCAAACGCATCATTAGCCCCCATCGCCGGTGTCGGCAAACGCATCATTAGCCCCCATCGCCGGTGTCGGCAAACGCATCATTAGCCCCCATCGCCGGTGTCGGCAAACGCATCATTAGCCCCCATCGCCGGTGTCGGCAAACGCATCATTAGCCCCCATCGCCGGTGTCGGCAAACGCATCATTAGCCCCCATCGCCGGTGTCGGCAAACGCATCATTAACCCCCATCGCCGGTGTCGGCAAACGCATTATTAACCCCCATCGCCGGTGTCGGCAAACGCATTATTAACCCCCATCGCCGGTGTCGGCAAACGCATTATTAACCCCCATCGCCGGTGTCGGCAAACGCATTATTAACCCCCATCGCCGGTGTCGGCAAACGCATTATTAACCCCCATCGCCGGTGTCGGCAAACGCATTATTAACCCCCATCACTATCCCCACACTGCACAAGTACCCCCCCACACTGCACAAGTACCCCCCCACACTGCACAAGTACCCCCCCACACTGCACAAGTACCCCCCCACACTGCACAAGTACCCCCCCACACTGCACAAGTACCCCCCCACACTGCACAAAATACCCCATTCACCCCACTAAGGACTTTGCCTCACTCACCTCTCCTGGCAGTCAGGATCGTCTGGCTCCCGAGTCCTCTCCTCCTGGCTTCCACAGAGGCCTAGTGACAGGGCACCCAGAGAACACAATCTCCCGCTCTGAGCAGCAGGACCCTGGATCGGGGCTCTGATCGTCAGTGCTTAGGTGAGCGGGGCGGTGGGCAGATCCTTCCTCCGCTCTGTTCTCTCTCTGGGCTGCGGCAGTGTGCAGCGGAGAGGACAGAGGTGATAGAGAGGTAAAGCTCTTCGGCGCCTCCCCCTCTGCGGTGCCTGTGCAAAAAGACGTCCTGGATCAGCGCTGCGGGCCATTTTTAACCGGGCCGCAAGTGGCCCGCGGGCCGGTACTTTGAGACCCCAGCTCTAGAGGCTATGAGGTGAGAGAAGGTAATCTTCCACTCATCCTCCCAGTCTTCTGTATCCAGCGCCGCAACCCAGAAGGAATAAAGGCCTTCACGTTCATGATGTAGTGTCGGCTGTAATGCCCTGTAAATGGACGATAAAAACAAAAAAAAAACATTAAGGGAGTCATCCGGAAGGAATAATTCCATATCGGATTGGTACAAAAGCAAAGATGTCCCAAATTGTGTAGCAAAAGAAATGGGAGTTGGGTAGATCAAATGTATTTTTAATTTGGTCAAATGTTTGTAATGCGCCACCCTCACAAATATGGGATAGATTGCAGACGCCTCAACCGACCCACAGAGCAGGATCCAGAATGGATTGGAATTTGGGCGGAGAAGGGATTCCACCCTTAAGGGATTGTTTGTAGAGTAATCTCCCGAGTCATTCCTAACATAGGAGACAACTGCTGCCCATGCTCTGATCACTGTGCGCATATATCTAGTTGGGGGATGTGAATCTTTAACTCCTAAAGCGTGTATTTCGTAGGGCTTCGTATGAACCCACTAGAGAAGCTTCTAGAGCAGGGGTCTCAAAGTACCGGCCCGCGGACCGGTTAAAAATGGCCCGCAGGCAGGGCCGATCCTGGACAAGTTTTTTCACTGCACAGGCACCGCAAAGTGAGAGGCGCCGAAGATCTTTACCTCTCCTTCTCTGTCCTCTCCGCTGCACGCTGCTGCAGCCCAGAGAGAGAACAGCGGCGGAAGGATCCGGCCATTGATCTGCCCATCACCCCGCCCACCATGCACTGACGATCGATCGGAGCCCCGATCCAGGGTCCTGCTGCCACCTCAGGGCAGATTGTGTTCTCTGGGTGCCCTGTGTCACTAGGCCTCTGTGGAAGCCAGGAGGAAAGGACTTGGGAGGCAGACGATCCTGACTGCCTCAGTGTGATGGCTCACTCACCTCTCCTGGCAAAGTCCTTAGTGTGGTGACTGGGGTAGAAATGTGTGGAGTGTTGGGGGGGGGGTATTTTGTTGGGGGGGGGGGGTATTTTGTTGG